>CM076583.1:805383985-805983985 GCA_034641835.2 Pinus albicaulis | reverse complement strand
GACTTAGAAATGAGTTTTATTCAACGTTGGGCCCTTGAAATATGTTTTCTTACCACTGTTATTTTATATATCACACCTTTATATGCTCAGATCAGACCTTAGAAAATTCATATCAGACTTTAGAAAACACTTAACATGTCAACAATAGAAAAACATAAATGTTTATTTAGCTTATGCAATGCAATAGATGTGTCTTAAAGTGATTATGAATGATTATATTAAAATATTATATCACTGTTAAGAGCCACTTTCAGAACTGATTATCAAAACAGAGAGGAAAAGAGAGGAAAAGAGACAAACCCTTACACCTAGAGGCCTAGTTGAATGGCTAGAGGAATTTCCAATGTGTACTAGAGCTTCTTCAAACACGTGCAACATAAATTATTAGCTTGAAAAATGATAGATCAGCCCTCTTATGACAGTGATAAGGGTTTCTAGGGCTAATTGATAGGCTAGTAAGAGTTCAAGCCCCTTGAATCCTTCTTCAAGCCAATGATAGGTCTGCAAAACAAATTGTTAGCTCCTTCATTGAGTTCGACATAGTTCTTGCAGATAGTAGGCTTATCCCCATATATGATCCCTTTTCCTGATGACCCTTATTCAACTTTTTAAGACTCCTTATTCTCCTTTCGGTAGATCTTCAGGCTTCATTTTTCTTCCTTCTTCACCTTAGCTCTGAAACCATGTTGCAAAATCAAAAATGTAGAAAGATTTTCTTTTATGTTGATAATTACTTGTGATATTCTTATGTTCTTATTAACTTTCTTATGTTCTTCTTTTATCTTAGTTCATCAAGCAATTACCCAAACCAAAACACGAAGTTCAAGGACACAAGATGTAGGCGCACAGCTAGGGCAAAACCCCTATATAGGGGAAAACCCAGTCAAGAATTCTTCCTTTAGTAATTCAAATGAGATAGACCAAGACCCTAGGCCTTTCTCCTCCACCAAGTCAGCCTTATAATATGATGTAGCAACCTTCAGCAGCTTCAACCCAACAACAACCCAAAAATTGCAGTCCAGTTACTGCAACTACTGTAGAAATTTTGGCCTCTCGACTACTGCAAATTTTCGGCCCCCTGCAACACTTCTAGATCTTTGGATGTGTGAATTTGGAGAGAGAAATTTCAGCTTCTAAAGCTTGTCACAGACTTCGCCGTCCTTTTCCTCTTCTTCCTTAGAATTTCGCACTTTTTTCAGCTTCCTGCAATTGCAAATCGAACTTGTTATGAGTGTGTGACTAATGAGGTCGAGTCGTTGCCTTTATATAGTGATTTTATTGCCATGTTTAGGCCAACTTATCCAGTTTGAGGCCTACCTGGTGAAGGAGGCCTAATTGACCTAATTTACATTAAAATAATTTTCTTTCATGACAAATAATTCCCAAGAAGGGTTCCTTACATTGTGACATGGACAAGGACACTTGACATAAACCCTAGAAGTCCTCAATGGAGACTTCGACCTAAAAACAATTGAGCCAAGCATGAACCCATGTTTTAATAAGCCAATTTGTTTAATGATAAAATAAAAAATTCTTTCTTTTGATAATATATATTTCATTATGACTCAAGTACAATTATGAAAAATCACACTGGTTACATTCTTCAACATTATGCACGCTCTCACCCTTGCCAATCTTGAAAAACCCTAGGCAATTTGAAAAAGGTCAAGTGGCATTCCATTATTAATCGCTAGACATGAGCAAAATGCAGTTTAGCTTTACGAAACTTAAGTGTAATAGTTTGCAATTTGCAATAAGGTCCAGGAAGAGTCTATGAGACAAAGATCTATCTCTATAGCAGCTTTTCTTCCTCATATTTCTTGTTTATGATGAATATGTTAAAACATAAAAAGCATTCCCTTCTCAATAGGTTTTCCATATTTTAACAGTTGTGTTGAAAACACAATAAAACACTTTGCTTTTGTAAAGAGATTAGGTTCATAATTTAGACTAAGAAAGTGCAAACATTCAGTAATCGATCCAAGTCACTACTATCTAATTGTTTTCACAATGATTGCGATATATGGTGGATGCATTGGACTTGAATGACTCATAGAAACCTATGTATAACATGTAAAAAATGAGATGACCCAAAAATGAGAAAAACAGGAACAATAACTGCAAGGATCGTCACTTTGGAATGTTGCATTTCCTTTCGTCTTGACACAAAGGCTTTGCTTATCATAATGCCATTGCTGAAAATACAATATTTAAATCACCATAAACCCAAATTGAAACCCATCATACAAAACCCATGTTTTGAGTTGCAGCTTGCACAACAGATTTATATTAAGTGCAATACAATCATAATGCATGGGGAAAATGATCATAGTACTCAATCATCAATGTCCATGATTGTCAAAAATAAAGATATATGCCCAGAACATAACTGAAATCTGCCCAGAACATCCCCAAAATATGTTTGAAACATTCCCAAGTCCCCAATCTAGTCTCCAACAATTTGGAGATGCTTTTGAAGGATCCATAAGTCCCCTAAATGTGGGGGGAGCTTGTTGAGAAATCAATGCTTATAGGAATTAGGGTTTGATTCCTTTTTCTTGATAATTACTTGTGATTTATGTTTCCTTCTATTTATTCTTTGTTACTCTATCTTTCATCAAGCAATTACGAAATTAAATGTATATGAAGACCATAAGAACAAGAGACATAAGATGTAGGCACTCAGCCAGGGCAAAACCCCTCCAAGAGGAAAACCAGTCCAACTCTCCCATTAGTAGATTCAAATCAATATGAGATAAGCCAAGACCTTTTAGATCTAGACAAAGACCACCTCCAATCAATGTTCCACCGAGTTTCTGGGACGAGGAAACACGGGAGCGGGGATACGCACAAGGGGGACTTATATAAGCAACCCCAAAATTTAGGGAATTTTCGTGGAAATGGGGGGATGTCAGAGTCATAAAAATTATAAAATTATAAATTATTAAAAATTTAATATATAAAAATAAAAATAAAAATAAAAAATCTGAAAAATATGTCAATAACTAAATAGAAAATCTTACTAACCATGAAATGTACATCTAAAGACTAAATATGATCATTGTTACATATTAGACTACTATCATTTATGAACTATTATTTGCCATTTTTTCATTATAAATCTAAAAGTAAATTACTAATTGAATCCATCATTTGACATTTAAAAAAAAAAAATAATTTTAACTTCTAGAGTTTTAAATTTTTAATATATTTTAACTTTTTTATTTTTGTGTTTTACATTTTAATATAATGTAAGTTCTTTTTTTATTTTTGTTATAATTTTTTTTTAAGGCTTAAATTTTAATATAATTTAATTTATTTTTTTTATTTTTTTAACAAGTTTTAATATAGTTTCATTTTTTCATTTTTGTTTTCTTTTCATATATTTAAATTTGTATTTTTTTTTATGTTTTATAAAAATTATTAGACAAAAAAATATGCGTCCCCCTGGAAAGGAGCCGTGTTTCGTCGCCAAAAAAACATCTCCCGGAGTTTCCCCAAAAAGGGGACGTGAGGGAAACATTTCCCCGGGAGTTTCCCCGTCCCCGGAGCGTGGGGGAGCGTCAGGTCGCGTCCACCACCCTAGGGGATTCGTCCTTGTGGAACACTACCTCCAATCCCCAAGTCAGCCCTTCCTTCCAATAGATGATCCCTGCCAAAGTCTCCAAGTGTCAACTTCTCAGTTGCATCTTTAATCCAGAATTTCGGCCCCTAGCTTCAGAATTTCGGAATTGCAATAGATTTAGAAGTTTCGGCTCCAGCGACAATCCAATAACTTTGCACATGTGAGGTAGAGATGCCCAAAAACTCGATCATTGACTTCTATAGCTTCTTCCTTCACTTCTCCTCAACTTCGCTCTTCATTTCTGCCTCTTTCTCTTGTAGATCAAACTTGTTGAGTGTATGCTCCAAATGAATCGAACTTCATTTCTATATATACTCCTTTTGTTGGATCGAATAGCCCTGATCCAGTCTGACTTCATGAGGATAGGGCCGACTTGGTGTGGAGTTGACAAATGACTCTTTTGATTCAAAAATAATTCTTTTTACATGATACAAAAGCCCGAGAAGGCTCTAATAAAAATGACAATGACTCTATTGACTCATGACAAAACCTAGAAGACTTCAAAGAAGGCCTTGACCTAGAAAATAAATAAAAGAGCATGAAACCCATGCTTCAAAATAAATTTTCTTTCACAATAAATTTATTCTCTTTCTTTTCATCAAATACAATTATGAAGACCAACACTAGTTACATTCTTCAACACTCCCACTTAACTAGGGATTTATTCATAATTACATAAAGGTACATGGAAGATCTCAAATGATATGAAATATGAAGAGTTCTAGTACACAGTGCTACAGATTAGATACCTGAACAAGGTACTCTAATCGGGTGGGACTAAGTTGTACTCAAGTTTTAGCCACTCTAGGTACCATCAAGCTATTAAGCTCTAACACCAACCCAGGGATCTAAGTACGTATTCAAGGTCGGAGCTCCATGACCAACACTACCCTCCCTACTTCGAGATCTAGACATCAACACCTAGGCCGGCCAGATGTCCTCCCAAGCACCTTGTTGCCACAAGATGTTGCATCTCTCCCTAACAACTATATCTCTAACACCAACTAATCCAAGCATGCTTCTAAAATATTTAAACTTCTTATTTGGAAGAGATTTCGTCAACACATCAGCTACCTATTCATCTGTCAGAATATATTGTAGCTTCACAACCTGATCCTGCACAAAAATTCTTATGTAATGGTACCTATTATTGATATGCTTCATCCTAGCATGAAATACAAGGTCTTCAGACATCTTGATGCTGCTCTGATTATCACGATTTATCACAGTAGAATCTGGTGGCCTTCCAAACAAATCTAACAAGAGTTCTCTTAACCAAACTACTCCTTTTCCCACTTCACATGCAACAACATATTCAGTTGTTGCACTACTTAAAGCAACAGGATCTTCTGTTCTACTCATCCATGAAATCATTGCAGATCCCAAACTAAAACAGACACCAATAGTACTTACATCACTCTCATTGCCACTCCAATCGGAATTAGTAAAACCTGTTAATTTAACTTCCTTTCCATCATACTTCAGGCAGTCATGAATTGGTCCACGTAGGTATCTCAAGATATGCTTGCCAGCTATTCAATGGTCGTGACGAGGCTCCAACTGAAATTGACTAAGAATGTTTACAACAAATATATATCAGGTCTAGTATTTACCAAGTACATCAAAGAGCCCACCAACTTACGATAGCTTGTAGGATCGACAAGACTAGAGTTGGAGCTTCTCAGCTTCTTGAGTTTGTGATCATGGAATTAGTCATAGGCTTGGAATCCATCATACCGAACTTTTGTAACATCTTGATTATGTACTTACCTTGACCAAGATATATCTCATCGGGTTTCTTCCAAACTTCGAGGCCCAAGTAATAATGCATCAGTCCCAAATATTTCATTTCAAATTCAGTTGCCAACATTTTCTTGCATTCTAGGATTTTGTGCTTCACACTTGTGATAAATAAATCATCCACATATAAACGTATAATGACTAGTTCATTCTTCACTATCTTGATGTAGACGTCTGCATCAGTAGAACTTTTGTCGAACCCAATCCTTGCATACCAAGCCCTAAGATCTTGCTTCAAACCATATAGAGTTTTCTTCAGTCTGCAAACACGAGTAACCATGTTATTTATCTCAAAGCCTTCCGGTTGTTCAATATATACTTCTTCATCAATGGTTCCATTTAGAAAGTTTGTTTTCACATCCATTTGATGGATATTCCATCCCATAGTAGCAGCTAGCGAAACCAAAGATCTAGTAGTAGTCTACCTAGCAGTGGGAGCAAAGATTTTTTCATAATCTATTCCTTCCTTTTGAGAGAAACCCCTTGCAACAAATCTTGCTTTGTATTTGTCTATGCTTCCATCAACGACATGTTTCATTTTGTAAATCCATTTGGAAGTGGCAACAGATTTGTCACTAGGTCTAGGAACGATTTCCCAAACCCCTATCTTCATGATGGATTGATATTCTTCTTGCATCGTTTTCTTCCATTCTTCTTGATGAGCAGCTTCTTCAAAGGTAGTTGGTTCTACTTCGATTAACTTCGTCATGTATGATGTATATCCTAAGTATCTCTTTGGTCTTTTGCTTTCTCTGAAAGTTGTTCCTTCACTTGCTCCATATCCTTTTGCGTCTTCAAGTGTAGCTTTTAACTAGTTTGGCCTCCCCTTTGTTTCAGGAATGATTGTAGGTTGACTAGGCTCACTTGGTCCTCCTCCTTGGTTTGTAGATGTTTGGACATTTTGCTCTTCTTCTTGAACTAGCGGTACATCTTCTTCATCGAATTCGATTGGTATATCCTTGGATCTTTTCTAGGCATGGTTTTCATCAAATATAACATCCATGCTAACTTTGATTTGTCTTCCTTCTTTGATGTAGATTTTATAAACCTTTAATGAAAGGCAATAACCAACGAAGATACCTTTTTTATACTTGTAGAGTCTAACTTCTTTTGCTTGTCTTTTGGAACATGAATGTATGCGGGACGCCTGAAGATTCAGAGATGGTCTACACATGGCTTGTTCCCTGTGAATGCTTCTTCTAGTGTCATATTACCAAGGATTTTATTAGGACTTCTATTTTGTATTTATATTGTTGCCATGGTTGCTTCTCCCAATAGAAATTTTGGTAGATATTGATCAAATATCATAGTCCTTATGCATTCTTCAACGATTCTATTTTCCTTTCTGCTACGCCATTTTGTTTGGGATTGTAGGGAATAATGAGCTCCCTCTCAATACCGGCTTCTTTACAATATGTTATAAGTTCTTTTGAAGTGTATTCACCTCCATTGTTGGATCTCAAAGTCTTTATCTTTCTTTCGGTTAAGGTCTCAACTTTGCATCTAAATTCCTGGAACCTTTCAAATACTTCGTCCTTTGTCTTGAGAAGATAGAGCCATGTCTTTCTAGAGTGATCATCAATTTTAGTCACATAGTAGAGATGGCTTCCAAGAGATTTATTAGACATGGGCCCATAAACATCAGAATGAATGAGGTCTAATATCTCCTTAGACCTTGTGTCACTGCTTGTAAAAGGTTTCCTAGTATTCTTTCCCAATGCACACCCCTCGCATACTCCTTTACGATCTTCCTCGTATTAAAATCGGAACTGGTGACCGAACTAGTGGACCTAATGAACTGGGTTTCTAACCGAAACCGGTCTAACCAGTACTGGTCAGGTCTAAATGAACCGATTAAAAAAAAAAATACATTAAATAATTAACTTTTAATAAATAAAAAAAATTATTTGTAAGATTTGTAACCATGATTCCAAGCCAATAGAGACAAAATATGCAAAGTTTGCTCATTTATATAACCATGTAAAGGTGAATATATCAAAATGGCCCCAAGTGCAATACATATCATTGAAAAAATGCATAAGCAATGAGGCTCCAAATGGCCTATAAAGTCCAAAAACAATGCTACAAGCTATGAGGCCATTGGTCTACTACAAGACTACATATTAGTGATCATCATGATCAAAATCGTCACCACTACTAGACAAGGGATCATCAACATGAGCTATATAAATAATATGGCTCAGAGTTTGAGGACTCCTAAAACTCCTCTACAACTTTAGTAGTAGTAGTAGTAGCAAAAATAGACATCAAAACTACAAATCACTGAGCAACATGGTCTCTCATGAAACTCATCATTGATTCATCGCTACTAGAAATGGGATCATCAACAAGAGATACACAAACATCATCTAGATCAAAGTCTTCAGACTTGGATTGCTCAACCTTGTAACATGATAGAAATTGAAAAAGTTTAACATGCCTAACCAATATTTTGGTTTGAGTGAACGGTTCATCTCCTCAACCTTAAAATGTGGTAGAAAGAGATTCGCATGTCTAACCAGTTGTTTTCCTTTGAGTGAAGGGTACATTATTGTTAAGGCCACGGTAGGGGAGTTCAACAATCAATACCACCAACATCAACAAAGTTCAACAATCAATGCCACCAGCATCAAGGTTCTTAAAGGGCTTCATGCTCTTGATTAAATGTCAATCTCATACCCTTACACATGATAGAATCAAATGGAAACATTGCAAACCCCCAAACCATGAAACCCTGAAAACCATTAAGTTTGTTGAATTTTGAGTGAAATCTAAAATTCTAGTTTCTCCATATGAAATCCAATGAGGTCGAAACCACTCTCAAACATCCTAAGTCATTTCATGGTAACGTTAAAAATTTTAAAAGGATGAAAATGAAAAATAAAGGAAACGTCACTTTTACTTTAAGAATTTAACATTACCATTAATTGCCAACATCGCTAGGGATGTGTCAGGAAAATGAGAGGGTAGGCATGCTTTTATTAGCAAGAATGTTTTTGGAGGAAAACAACCCTAAATTTCCCTCAAAAAAGCTCCAAAACTTACAAAAATGCATTATGTGGGATCCATAGTTGGCTTGGCAATGAACCGGCTGGTTTAGGATGGAACCGGCTAGTTTAACCATAAACTGGCCGGTTCCATCCTAAACCGGCTGGTTAGCACTGGTTGGACTGGTTATTTTGGCGAAGAGGAGGGTTGAACCCGGTTTTTCTATAGGTTTGACCCAGTCGGCTAATGAACCGGCCGGTTTGAGCAGTTTCCGGTTCAAGCCGGCCGATTTTTAATACTATGATCTTCCCTGATGTTGCGGATTCCCTTTACCATTTGACTAAGAGAAGCTATTATCTTGTAATGAATATGCCCATATCTTCTATGATAAATTTCGATGGGATTGATCTCCATGCGAACTAGGGCTTGAGGACATGGTGCTATTACTCTATATGATCTTCCTTCACGTACTCCAATAATCTTTGCCTTTTCAATACTTAAATCCTTTCCCCAAACCAAAACTTTACCATCTACAAAAGCAATTCTATCTCCTTTATCTTCTAAACAAGAAATGGAAAGTAAATTCTTTTACAAACTTGGGACATAGAGGATGTTGTTGAGGTGTACCCTTGCTCCAATTTCCATCTTCAATGATGTTGATCCAAGGACCTTGACTGCATAGTTGTTGTTGTGTCCTAGCTCCACTGCATGTGATAACGGTTCTCTTGATAGAGTACAATTATGAAGACATACACAGTTTTTTTTAAAGCTGGGGTTGGGGTGTGATGTGGAGAGCGGGGATAAGGGTCCCATGCAACATAGATCAGCACCATTCAATAGCAGCTAATGACAGTAGAGTTCGCAATATCATGGCTCCAACAGCAGGCATTGTTTACTTGGATATTTTCTTCTTGAATTTCTCATGAGTTTTGGTCAGAGGATAAACTCTGCAAACTTTTTCCATGGCTTTTTCTGTTACATTTTTTTTCTACTACAGCAATCTGACACTGGAAGGATTTGTTTCTGACTATTTTTTTCTATGGTTCTGTAATTGTCCTACATTTATAGCCTGTGTATTATTTTGTTAATTGGCATCAATATATGGTCAAAGACCTGGAATAATTGAAACTCTTCGATAAAAGCATAAAATTTGGTTTCAGCACAAGTCTAGAAGTGCCCGGAAAAGAGCTATGATTCCAATGTGATGAATAATAATTCATTTCAAAAATATCCAAGAATAGAGAGTTGTAATCTATAGAAAGTTGAAATCCATATAAGATAAATAATATATAGTTTGATAACTAAATAACTGAGAGTCGAGATGAACAGATTACATTATTACAATGTAATAATTTACATATATGCATTAAATAACCATGAAAGGAAGAGATGTGTCTCTAACTTATTCATTGTGATTATGATTATAATCATATCTTATATTTATTGCATATTCTTTATTACTATTGTTATATCTTATATTATTAGATATTATCATTAGTTTTATTATGTAATTTTTATTTATGTATTTTATATTCACTCAACTTTATGCCAATTACCAATTCTTTTTCCACCTTTCCCACCTTGAATAGCAAGGGAATAGTAAGTACCAACAACAAAACTAGCAGAGTTGCAAAGAATCTCCATGCTCCTAAGGTCTCCATAACAATGCCTCTCTTCGTGGATAACCAAACAGCATATATTGTTTATATTATGGACTCCCTTGGCTTCTAATGTGCTTGTATCTTTCAATAGTCCAATTGATCTATTTAAATCATCGATAAACATTGATATTATAATTTATTTAATAGAATTTAATTATATGGAATCAAATTTAACTCTAGCGCAGAATGATTAACATATTCCATAAATCCTAGGGTATTAGACTCGTATTAGAACTCACGTCTTTCCTTTTGTACTCAGACAAGGCTGAAGTCAGGACTACTAAATTTACAATATGTTTTTACACAAATTCATGGCACAGTAGCAATAGCTCTTATTAGAAAACTACATACGAAAAGGAACTTGAGTGCTGTGTTGCCCTCCACTTCAGATAAAATAAACAAAATTTCCAATTCAGTATCTAATTTTACCATGAAAAACAAATTAGTCAGTAAAATTGAGCAGAATCTGGTAAACAGAAGAATTGTGTTGAGGATTTATGTACATCTTCTCTGAGACTTCTACTGATCACGGTATGCATTATTTTATAAAACAAGTATGATTCAAGCAGCACACGATTTAGTTAGAAATCGCAGTATCACTATGATTGTTAGTTGTTCAATACCATCCTGATTAAAATCAGATCAGTGAATCACTGTTATGACCAAAACACACAATTGCTGTATTTTCTGTGTTCGAGCATATAGGTTGAGAACACATATATGTTTATTCCCAAACAGTTATAACACTAGGATACCACCTTTACTTATAGAAAAACAACAAATTATAATCTAAAACTTTTATGACAAGTGAGAGAAACCCATAAAAAATGAGCTTGATGAGAACTATATTTTATAGAGGCATGAATATGAATATTACCAATATAAGTAGTCGATTATTTGATTGTTCATACTTTTCAACAGCCTTGTCAACTGGAAGTTGAGGAGGTATATGACGAGTCCTTAGCTGAGCTTCCAGGATCGTATCATTCAATTCACTACAAGTCCAGGACTAGAGTTACTTATACGAATCATATACTTTCAAATGCCAACAAGCCACTAAAAATCAAACACCTAAACTCTAATTCAAATAAAGGAGCAGAAGTTCTTACAGATTCATTATTTTACTAGCATTCCATTAATGAATATTAAAAATGTGCCATGTACATAAACCAAATCAGTAAAAATTGATTCTCTGGTGTGTTCTTCGGCAATTTTTCATGACAATAGTGTTACAAGCAGTTTGGTAAATTCACCCTTCAATTATTGTAGACATCTTTTGCATACATTCATAAAAATGAGGATATACATAGAATGAATTACAAACAAAAGGAAAAAATCTGTGAAGTCAATCTAACAGCCAATTATCTATTTTCCTTTGTATCATATCACAATATGAACTTAAATGAGTGCGCAAGTACATATGTAGAATAGACAATAAGCAACTTCTTTCCCCGTAATTGAAAATCTATAAAAACAGAAAGCAGATCCCATTTCATTTGCAAAAGGTGGATTCACAATGGATAAAAAGCCCCAAAAGAGATACATGATGCACATAAATTATATATTCTTTTCAAATTTAAGCATTTTATGTATTGTTTGGTTGACCAATCATTTGGTCCTGTTACCCACCAAAATGGGTAACCCCGTAGGAAAAAAAAATTCTTCGACACTTGACAGCAAGTCAGTCAGCCAGATAGCCAACAACCCCTGCCAGCCACCATTAGCTAGTGACATGCCATGTAGCTCCGCCACTTGCATCAGCGATGTGCTTCTCACCCATCCAGCATTAGCAACTGGACAAAGGTGGGTTGCATTCAAAAGGTACTTTGATAATTTTGCAATCGGGTGCCTATACTTGTTTGTTTTTGGGCATTTAATACAGACTATGGGGCGATTCGTAAGATTGACAGACTTGACCGTGATATTGTTCTCTCACATAACTTGGGGGGTTAATGTTTGATCCTAGTCCAATGGGACATACCTTAAGGCCCTTTCGGTATAAGAGGGGCACTACTTGGGAAACCTTGATTGAGATAGCATTGTTCCATATTCCCATATGCAATACCTAACACTTTCCATCTCACATTATAAGTCCATATTTCACCTCCATTCTTTGGGTACAACTTGGCATTGATTCTTGGGATTTGGAAGTTGGAACTCATATGTCCACATAACTTGGGTAGGGACTGGAAACATAGCCCTAAGAGGTTAAAGCAGCAGCTAAAAACAAAAAAGAGCATATCATGGTCACAACAAAATAAAAGACCAAAAAAGAAAAATCAAAATGCAAAAGATGGTCGGGGACACAAAGATTAGCACGTGTGCAAAAGCCTAGCATGAGCACTACCTCTGTCATATGGCCATAACCCAGTTCCTGAGCACATGTTGCTTCATTTCACCAAAAGAAAAAACCCTTAGATGTCTCACAACCCTGATGAGCGATGAACTGACTCATATTAAAGGGGTAATAAAACTACTACATCATACAAAGCAAGCTTTAACCGTTGAGCTATATGCAGTGATACAAGGAAAAATCAAGTAAAAGGCACGTAAGAGGGGTAAAAAAAGAAAATTGAAGTTGGTAACTCATGCATCCATGAATCCTCCCTCCTCACAACTATACACTTAGGATGTGGACACCCCCATCAATGGGGCTTGTCCCTTTGGCCATGGCACTTGGCCATAGAGTCTTATTTTCTTTGTTACCATCATCACTATACAGGGAAATGTTACTTCCCCTTAGGGAATGGAAGCACCTAATAGGGTTGACCTTTAGCCAACCCTACCTAGAGAGAAAATGCCATTGCGAAATCAAGGCCTTCCATCTTGGAAGGGGATCTTTGTTTGAAGTAATAAATTGCCCTTAACATTCAAGTTTGATTCACTTAGATCCATTAATGATCTAGGTTCCTAATGGTTGTTTACTTTCACTAGAATCCATGTTGTTCTTGTCAGGTGGTTCAACAGCCCAGGTCTGGGGCACATACTTCATAGGTACCCAAGCCCTTCAAAGAAGTACAAGAGCATAAACAAGTGAAGCGTTGAGAATTTTGAGCCTCCTAGCAACATCATTAGATGACACATGTCTTAGAGCACCTACAACACCTAGGAAGTTGGTTAACTTTGACTCAGATTTGAGGATTCTTCAAAATAATACAGTTGGACCCAACATGCCCCCAAGTTGAACTTGACACAACTTAACGGACAACAGTTGATTCAAAGCCCAAATGAGGATGGTCCCATATTGCGAGATTAGGGATGGTTTGTTGCACATAAGAACCCCATAACGTTGGAGCAAAGGAGGCCTTATTGAGTAATTGGAGAGCCATGGAGACCACTTTGTGGCACCCCAGTTGGATCTTGGGAGCCCATAAGAGGAATGGGGTGAATTTGAGGGCCAACCCTCAAATCATGAAATTCACATGCATCTACATGATCTTGGACACCTCATCACCCTTGGACATGAAACTTGGAGCACCTACAATGGATGACATCAGCACTAGAGAGCTAATTAGGGAATATTTTCATAAAGCTATTGGGTTGGCTTGTAACCCATGTTCATTTTAGCATCAAACTTGTTTTTAGAAGCTTTGTAGACTAATTAGTAGTGATACTCCTCATATAAATAGAGGAGAGACTCATTGTATTGGATTATCATCACTTGCGACTATTTTCGGCCTCTTGGAGAATTTCAACCTTCTTGATTCCTTGTGGAGATGTCACTCTATGGTGTATTTAACTATTTCGAGCTATTTCTTTGGTCTTGGAGATGCTACTTGGGAGAAATAAAGGATTCACATGCATTCCATCATATAAGTGTGCCTTGGATTTAATAATATTTTTTCTTGTGTCTAATGTACAAAATGATTAATTATCTAGGCTTTCTATTGTGCTAGTTGCTATTGACAATCAATGTATGGAATCTAGATGATAGAATTGTATGCATTACCCAGTAATAGAATATGAATGGAAATCCCCTTGGTGTATCTATAAACTAGCTCTCCCAAGTGACATTGTTTCGTAACAAAAGTAATAGTTAGGGTTTTGAAAGTTAGGGCTTCACAATTCCCTTACTCCTTACCAAGTCTTACCATATTTTTCACTCCCATAAACTACATCATCCAAAGGACTAGGCATTGGCCTTGTCACTTTCTTGATCATCCAGCAAATTTACCATAAAAACTCATTTTCTCTCTCCTAATATAATTTGGTCCCCTTAAGTTCAAGTCGCTAGATAGGTCTAGAGCATGAAATTAGCTAGAATTGAAGTCATTTGCGAGTGGAAGGATTCAACATTGAGAGGAGCGCTAGTTGCCTCAAAATCAACCCCTTTTAGTGACTAATCCATCCATTTCAAAGAAAACTTCTTTTGCCCTAGTTTGATCTTACCGTAGAAAATCCCTAGTTTGCCCTAGGCTTCAACTTGGAGCTTGTTAAAGGCTTCTTGTTCTCTTTGTTGCTGCTATTCATTACTTGGAAACCTTTTCTTGGCCTCTTCACTCTAAGTTAATCCATTTCGCCTACTATCTCTCAAGTCATGGTTCATTTGTGCCCTAAATAGGCAATATTAGAGGGATGTGAATTGCCCTATTACACTTATAGATCCTTGTTCTTAGAAAGAGTTGTCTTCTATAAGCCTTTCATGTCACCTTGATTCTTGAATTTGATACACCCTTAGGTGACCTAACTAAAGGGAAGCCTCCCTAGTGGTGAAAGTTCACAAAAGACCAGCAGGTAGTGGTTGTGGTTGTTGAAAAGTGTAACTAAGTCGGTCTTCATGTTGGCTATGTAACTATGTATTTATGAAAAGAAGAAGACAAAGATAATAAAGTGTATTTTTGGTGTACTTGCTTCATGGGTTTCATCAGCAAGATTTTATTAAGTAGATGGACTTCTTCTTGATGTTCATTAGGTTTGAGTTAAGTGTCAAATCTAGTCTAGCTATATGCTCCAGGACCTTGTGAAAGAAGCTCACAACAGTCCTCAATGCAATGATGAAAGACAAGCCTCAAAATGCAAGAAATGAAGTACCTCATCAACACTGAGATAACATTATCTAGTCGGCCTCACTCACAGCTATATGGTCGACTTGCTTAAGGGGTTGTGCCCTATATATATATATATACACAAATGGTATGCAGTCACAACTGAAGAAATCAATGCGGATACCTCTGAGTCTACAGTGCGGATAAAGAAACACTACGGATCTATTTGAGTTAAAAGGAGCGGATGTATATGAACCTATTGCAGACTTACCTCTAAACTACAATGTCGAAAAGAGACGGCATATAGTCGGCCTCACTCACAGCTATATGGTCGACTTGCTTAAGGGGTTGTGCCCTATATATATATATATACACAAATGGTATGCAGTCACAACTGAAGAAATCAATGCGGATACCTCTGAGTCTACAGTGCGGATAAAGAAACACTACGGATCTATTTGAGTTAAAAGGAGCGGATGTATATGAACCTATTGCAGACTTACCTCTAAACTACAATGTCGAAAAGAGACGGCATATAAAGCAAGTAATGTGGATATGTCTTAGTCAAAAGGTGTGAATTGCACTAAACCTACAGCGGACATCACTAATTAAGGAATGCGGACATCACTGAGTAAACAATGCAGATATCATACAGATTATGATGTGGATGTATCTAATATTACAATGCAGATATCTCAAAGATTAGTATGTGGACATCTCCAAGAAGTAAGTGCGAATCTATCTGAAAATACAGTACAGATGAAAAACAAAAAATAGTGCGGGTTCAAAAGGAAGCGAAGTGCGAAATTTTAAGGTGAGCAAGTGCATATATATAAGGTAAGGCAGCGTGGAGAACAGTGCGGTTTTTACTGAGTATGAAATGCAGACTTCAAGAGCTACGTACAGGATATAATGTGCGGATTTATCAACGTTGTCTCAGTACCTATCTCGGACCCTAAAGCAAGGAAAAGGATGCGTATATACTATTGTTGTTTGATGTGTGATTCCTAATGATGCTGCACTATAACATATCACTGCACAATTATGTGATGACATGGATGATACACTCATTGCTGGACACTATCATGCTGACATGGAAGTCCTACATGCTCCTATGATGATGAAGAAGCCAAATAATGGAGAAGACAAACAATGGAAAAGCAAAACAAGGAAGCCATACTGTCCTAATCATTTTCTGCACTAAGTAATTTGTGGACAGTCACAAAGAAAAATATTTTTCCAACCTTAGAGGCAATCTTTCAACATGGGACCTAGACCATCTTAAAGAGGATTTTTTCCTCTTTCCAATGAGCCCTTATTTGTCCCAAAACTCCTAGTAGTTTGTGAGATATTGAATTTTTAAGACTAAGAAAATTACACCTAACAGTGACCTGACCTACACCTTGTCCTTCAAGTCGGCCTACCCCCAAAAAGACGTGTACCTTCATCTTAACATCAATATCATATTAAAAGGAGGTTCGGACTTTTCATTTGGCCAAGGATTTTCGGTCAAAAAATCAGAATATATCCGCAGAAAGGTACAGGAGGCTAAGGAGAAGAAAAGGATTACTGTTTGGGCATTTTAAAAAATCAAAGCTTACATTACAGCTCAGATCTGTTTGGTTAAGCCTCCATACTTCAGAAATATTAATTGCAGTCTCAAGGTTATTGCATCAAGTATTCAGTATATTTTTTGTGGTTGATTGCAAACCTACTTCTCATCTTTATGGAACTGAAATATCTCAAAACTGTGATAAAAATTGCGGTCAAAACCTGTGGTTGCATTAAGGACCTGCGTTAACATTCTTTTCAGAGCAAAGGATTTGGAACTGTAGTGCAAACCTGTGCGAAATTATTTGGACCTTTATCTTCAAATCCTTGCCTAGCACTTTGTACACTTAGTTGACAGGTTTTGTAAGTGTTTGGGAATTGTTTAGGAGCATCCTATTAACAGAATTAAGGATAACTTTGGGGCAGATTAAAGCAAAATAGAAGACCAAGTTAAAGTATAGACTTGGAACTGATTTACACCCTGGAGACTTTTGGAGCATTCCCAAAGTTATAAGTTTTAGACATCACTTAGGAATTTACAGCAGTGTTTCAACATCCTTTTTGAAGACCTAAGATAGATTCAGAAGCAGAAATAATTCCTTGGAGCAATATTACTGAAGTTTGCTGAAACACTTCTTTTAGAGCAGCCTTGTTGAAGATTGTAGAAACATCTTTTGGAGCTGTCTCTTATCTGCATTGAAGAACCTATTGAAGACATCTTTGAGGTAGCATTGAAGCCCCTATGAAATGGTCTTTGAAGAATACTTTTTCTACAGGAATGAAGAGCATTGGAGACTCTTATTAGCCATATTGAGGATGACCTTGATGGACTAGCCCCTGGAACATTTTGCAGAATTGCTTAAGCAGATCTTGGAATTACATTTGGAAACAGTCTTGTTGACCAAACTTGGAGAATCATCAAGAAGCCTATTGAAGACATTATTGGAACTCGTGATGCATTGATGTCATCATGAGGTGACCTTGGAGTTCTTGTTTGGGTAACATGAAGAGTTGTGGACACCTTCATGTGAAGAACAAGGTTGTCATTAATGAAGTAACATGGAGACTAATGAAGGCATTGTTGAAGATTTCCAAGGCTCGTTGAAGAAGACATTGGGAGTCGTGAAGAATAACCAAACATATATCTTGACGAATTGAAGCTAGAGGTTAGAGCCTCATAGAGACAAGGTTGGTGCCTTGGAAGATAGGGTTGGAGCCCTAGAGGATAGGAGTCCTCAAGAGACCAAGTTGGAGCCTGTACCAGATATAGGGTTGGAGCCCTTGAAGTTGGTGCCTCAGAATTGACAAGGTTGGAGCCTTGGAAAGACCAAGCCAGTGCTTGGCACAATACAGGTTGGGGCCTAGAAGATTGGAATCTTCATCTAGGGTTGGAGCCCTACAATATTCTTGTACTTTACTTATTGTAAAGAGGAAATTAATAAAAGTATCTATTCCATCATTGTTCATTTTGTGTTCTAAATATAAGTGATCTAACTGGTAAAATTAACAATTGAAAAGAAATATTGATTCACCCCCCTCTCAGTATTTGCAACAATTGGTATCAGAGCCAGTACCTTCACTCAAAGCATAACAGCTTGAAGGTTGATCGTTAGAACACCAATGGCAAAGTCAAGGAAGAAAGTTTGCAATCCTCCTAAAGATGTTTCTTCCTCAACCATCGAAATTGAAGTCAATCAATTTGTGAAGGCTCCATTGTTCAATGGAAATTTTGATATATGGGAGGCAAAAATGAGGAATTCTTTGAAGACTCAAGGAATTGAAGTCTGGAAATCAATGATTACTAATGACATGATGGACGAAGAATCCAAGGAGTACAATACAAGAGCAATGAAGGAAATTTTGAATGGGTTACCAAATTCTGTGAAGGCCAATTTTGAAAAATGTTCGTCAGCAAAAGTGATATGGAACAAACTTCATGATCTTCATGCGAAAAGAGCATTGACAATGATCTTTAGTCATGAAGATGATGGAAAACAGGAAAGAAGTCCAGAATCCATCAAGGAAGTTGAAGATAAGGGAGATGACAACAAGGCTAAAGAAGACCTAGAGGATAAAGAGAACAAAGAAGACTTTGAAGAAGATCTCCTGAATAAACTTATGGCTTCCATGGAAGAGATTAACAGTTTGAAAAAGGAAAATGAGGAACTTAGGAAGAAAGCGCAAGATGGTAACCCAGACAAGACAAGGAAGGAAGTTGACTTTGACAATCTTCAAGTGCAAGAAAGAGATGAGGAGCTCGCCAAACTTAAAGAGGAATTTCATCAAAACAAAAGAAAGCATCATGAAGAAGTCATATCTATGACAAATCAATTGGATAAGGCAAAGAAAAGGGAAGAAACTTTGTCAAACCACCTTGAACAAAGACTTAAGAGCTTGAACAATCTTGAAGCAGAGATTGGTCAATACAAGGAAGAGGTCTCCTCTCTTAAATCTCAACTAGAAGAAAAGGATGAAGAAATCTTCAAACTAAAATCAGACATCAATCTTCTCAAGGTCAAAACATGTGAAGCTACAAGAATAAAAGAAGAAATGGAGAGCAGTCTAGCAAAGAAGAATGAAGAAGTCTTCATAATGAAACCAAATATCATCTCCCTTAAAAACGAAGCACACGAAGCAACAAGGATGATGGAAGAAATGAAGAAGCAACTAGTCATGAAAGATGAAGATTGTGAAAAATTGAAAGGAGAAATTGTCTCTCTTAAAAAGGAAGTTGACTTGCTGAATAAGAACTTGAAGAGTTCTCAAACCCTAGATGACATCCTGAGTCATCAAAAATCCCCCCTTGATAAATCAGGTCTTGGCTATGTAGGTGAACCCGCAAGCAATAATGATGATGCTTCAAACAACAAGGACGTGAGGAAGCCAAGAAGAAATGATACTCCCAGTTCTAGCAAAGGCAAGAGTCAAGATGACATTAGAAGAAACCCTACTCCAAGGAGATTTACAGATGATGTCAAGAATACAAAAGGAAATGAATATCATCAAAGAATTTCAAGGCAAAAAGACTTCAGAAGTACTTCAAGGAACTCTTCATCTCCCAGGTACCAAAATATATTTTTTGGTTATTGCTATTCTTGTACAAACTTTGGGCATATGGCAAAGGATTGTAGGGCATACCACAAGGACAAATTTAATGGTCCCCGTCAATCCCCTAGAAGCAGCTTTGAAACAAGAAATCATGCATCCTCATTTATGAGCAGAATCGAATGCTTCAATTGCCATAAAATTGGACATATGGCTCGTGATTGTAACTTGACTTGGGTCCCTAAACAAGCTAAAACTATGACAACCATGCTAGAAAAGAAAGTTACACAAGTGTGGAAAAGGAAGCAAATTGGATCCAAAGTCTCTTGAACACTCCAGCCAACAACACATGTTGTTGATTTGAAGAAGACATTCTTGGCAAATGTGATATTTCAAGTGTTAGATGATGAAACCCTGCCAAAAAGAGACCATGCATACAGTTAGGGGGAGTTTGTGATTCTTGAGTATTCTTGCAGAAAGTGATCCGTGAGTGGGCCCTATGAGATCCTTGATGAGTTACACATGGACAATCTTGATAAATCATCTCTCGAAAGTAACTCCATTGAAGAAAAACATGATATTATGATGATGTCTTCTACTTGCCACATAAGGCAAGAAATCCTTCATGAGCTAAAGGAATTTGTGCAGACAGGGGGAGATGGTTCATCACATAAAGAAATGTAAGCACATCTATCATGAACCACATTGCCAAAAGAGAACCATCACAGGGGGAGCAGCATGAGAGAGGGAGTTCTTGGGTACCCCGTTTGCCATTGATGTCAAAGGGGGAGAGAATGTTGAAAGGCAAGAATATTGCCATCAATGGCAAAGGGGGAGATTGTTAACCAAGGTTGTCATTGATGTCAACAGCTGAGATGGCAAATATTCTTGTGATGTCAATGAACCTCATGCAATCCCTAGATGCTAAGGATGCCATCAATGAAGAGGTCAACCCATGAAGATGTCAAATAACTAAAGAAGAAGTCCTCAGAATTCCTTGAACTAGCTATAATGTTGCATGTGACTCGATGATCTAGACCTTAAACCTTGATGACATATGGAGTCATACACTTGATGCTGTAATACACTAAATGAATGACCACAATTGATGATGGCACTTGATGAAGGTTGAAAGACTAGATGATAACATGGAAGATATCATTTGATGTTTGGAAGACTATTTGAAGTTCTCCTAATGATGTTGCACTATAACATATCACTGCACAATTATGTGATGACATCGATGATACACTCATTGTTGGACACTATCATGATGACATGGAAGTCCTACATGCTCCTATGATGATGAAGAAGCCAAATAATGGAGAAGACAAACAATGGAAAAGCAAAACAAAGAAGCCATATTGTCCTAATCATTTTCTGCACTAAGTAATTTATGGACAGTCACAAAGAAAAATATTTTTTCCAACCTTAGAGGCAATCTTTCAACATGGGACCTAGACCATCTTAAAGAGGATTTTTTCCTCTTTCCAATGAGCCCTTATTTGTCCTGAAACTCCTAGTAGTTTGTGAGATATTGAATTTTTAAGACTAAGAAAATTACACCTAACAGTGTGCCGACCTACACCTTGTCCTTCAAGTCGGCCTACCCTCAAAAAGACGTGTTCCTTCATCTTAACGTCAATATCATATTAAAAGGAGGTTTGGACTGTTCATTTGGCCAAGGATTTTCGGTCAAAAAATCAGAATATATCCGCAGAAAGGTACAGGAGGCTGAGGAGAAGAAAAGGATTATTGTTTGGGCATTTTAAAAAATCAAAGCTTACATTACAGCTCAGCAAGTATTCAGTACATTTTATGTGGTTGATTGCAAACCTACTTCTCATCTCTGTGGAACCGAAATATCTCAACACTGTGATAAAAATTGCAGTCAAAACCTATGGTTGCATTAAGGATCTGCGATAACATTCTTTTCAGAGCAAAGGGTTTTGAACTGTAGTACAAACCTGTGCGAAATTATTTGGATCCTTGCCTAGCACTTTGTACACTTAGTTGATAGGTTTTGTAAGTGTTTGGTAATTGTTTAGGAGCATCCTATTAACAGAATTAAGGATAACTTTGGGGCCAATTAAAGCAGAATAGAAGACCAAGTTAAAGCATAGACTTGGAACTGCTTCACACCCTAGAGACTTTTGGAGCATTCCCAAAGTTACAAGTTTTAGACATCAGTTGGGAATTTGCAGCAGTGTTTCAACATCCTTTTTGAAGACCTAAGATAGATTCAGAAATAATTCCTTGGAGCAATATCACTGAAGTTTGCTGAAACACTTCTTTTAGAGCAGCCTTATTGAACATTGTAGAAACATCTTTTGGAGTTGTCTCTTATCTGCATTGAAGAACCTATTGAAGACATCTTTGAGATAGCATTGAAGCCCCTATGAAGTAGTCTTTGAAGAATACTTTTTCTATAGGAATGAAGAGCATTCGAGACACTTATTAGCCATATTGAGGATGACCTTGATGGACTAGCCCCTGGAACATTTTGCAGAATTGCTTAAGCAAATCTTGGAATTACATTTGGAAACAGTCTTGTTGACCAACCTTGGAGAATCATCAAGAAGCCTATTGAAGACATTATTGGAACTCGTGATGCATTGATGTCATCATGAGGTGACCTTGGAGTTCTTGTTTGGGTAACATGAAGAGTTGTGAACACCTTCATGTGAAGAACAAGGTTGTCATTAATGAAGTAACGTGGAGACTAATGAAGGCATTGTTGAAGATTGTCAGGGCTCGTTGAAGAAGACATTGGGAGTTGTGAAGAATAACCAAACATATATCTTGACGAATTGAAGCTGGAGGTTGGAGCCTCATAGAGACAAGGTTGGTGCCTTGGAAGATAGGGTTGGAGCACTACAGGATAGGAGTCCTCAAGAGACTAGGTTGGAGCCTGTACCAGATATAGGGTTGGAGCCCTTGAGGTTGGTGCCTCAGAATTGACAAGGTTGGAGCCTTGGAAAGACCAAGTCGGTGCTTGGCACAATACAGGTTGGAGCCTAGAAGATTGGAGTCTTCATCTAGGGTTGGAGCCCTACAATATTATTGTACTTTACTTGATTGTTGCAGAATCCGGATTATCCACAGTATCATAAAACATCGGTCGACGTTTCGAATCCCAACGGGAATCCATCATCAGGACGAGAATGAAAAATGAAAGAAGGTCACCAAAGGTCAAGGTATAAATAGTGAAGGAATATGATGCTTGAGAAGAGCCAACAATAGAACACAATCTTAATTAAATAAATTATTTTTATTTAAAAAAAATTATTTTAAACTTTTTTATTTTTAATAATAACCAAATATTTAATAAATAAATATTTAAGGCTTAAATTTTAATTTTTTAATTTTTTAATAAATCTTTTAATTATTTAAATTTTAATGTCTAATGTCTAATATTATTTAAATTTCAAATAATTATATTAATGTCTAATATTATTTAAATTTTTTATGTCTAATGTCTAATTAATTTAATGTCTAAATTTTTAAGTCTAATTAATTTAATGTCTAATTAATTAATTAGACTTCTAATAGGAAGTCTAATAGGAAGTCTTTAAGTGATGAATCCATTAAAAAAAAGGTCGTTAACCATTCTTCAGTAGAATTAAGTCATGATACCCATAGGATTCTCAGCAAAGGTTTGGGATTTTTTGTTGCTCCTAAGGGTATTCCAAATGAGAGAATTTTGTGTAGCATTGAGGAGGGCATTCGAGGTTTACCTTTAGACGATAAAGAGGCACTTAGACAGGAATGCTCCCTGATTCTAAGAAAAGCTAAATCCCCTAAATGTAACCTGAGGAAAGAGATAGGCGATCTTAAAGCCCTTCGCAACAACAACGATATTGTTGTCCTTAAGGCGGACAAGGGTGGGGCTGCTGTCCTTTTAGATAAGACAGATTATATTAGGAAAATGAAGGAGCATCTTGACTGCAGCAGCTACAAGAAGTTGGAATCCAACCCATTGCCAAAGGTCTTAAGAGAAGTTAAGAAGGCAATCTTGAACTCCCATCTCGATGATAAGCTGAAGAAGAAATTGACCCCCTCGTGTGAGGTCATTCCGAGAATTTATCGGCTTCCTAAGATTCATACAGACGGGGTTCCCCTTAGACCAATTGTCAACACCATTGGATCCCCCACCTATGAGCTGGCGAAATATGTCACAAAAATTCTCAAACCTCTCGTTGGGAACACTGAATCCTACATTAAAGACTCTAGTGACTTCGTTTGACTTATAAAAGAAGAGAGGGTTGAGGAGAGCGACATCCTTGTAAGCCTTGATGTGGTTTCACTGTTTACCAAAATCCCCTTAGGTGAAGCAGTGAAGGTTATTAATGAGGTCACAGATCCTGAAACAGCCAAGCTTGCGGAGATTTGTTTAAGATCCACCTTTTTCAGCTTCCAAGGAGAGTTCTATGAGCAAGTATCTGGTGTCGCAATGGGATCACCACTCTCCCCTATTGTGGCCAACTTATTTATGGAAAGCTTCGAAAAGAAAGCCCTTGCCTCCTTTCCCTTAAGTCCAGCTTGGTGGAAAAGATTTGTCGACGACACTGACATAAAGTGGTCGCATGGTAGGGAGAATCTCGATAAATTCTTCAATCACCTCAACTCAATTTCCTCAAAAATTAAGTTTACCAGAGAGATGGAAGAAAACAAGAGCATTCCTTTTTTGGATGTCCTAGTTACCAGAAAGGAAGATGGAACATTAGTGCATCAGATTTATAGGAAGAAAACCCACACTGACAGCTACCTTCACGCTGAGGCTTACCATCATCCTGCTCAAAAATTTGGCGTCCTAAACGCTCTCGCTGTCAGAGCCCTGAGAATTTCTGATGAAGAGCGCCTAGAAGAAGAGCTCTCTCACCTGACATCTATTTTCTCTAGTATAGGGCATAAGGAAAGAGAAATCAAAAAAGCCATAAATAGAGCAAAAGGTACAGTCGTATCCAAGAGACGCCAAGAGCCTTAGGGGAATGGTGGAAGGGATTTTCTGCCATACATCAAAGGTGTGACAGATAGGATTGCCAGAGTTTTGGGTAAGAGTGACATCTTTGCTCAATTCTCAGAAGCAGGAACCATTAAACAAAACATGCGCTCAATCAAAGATAGCATTAGTCAGGGGCAGCTTAAAGGTGTTTACAAGATTGATTGCTCATGTGGGAAAAGTTATATCGGTGAAACTGGGGGCTCTCTTCAAAAGCGTCTGAAGGAGCATGGTGCTGATATTAAACATGAGCGAGCTCGAACCTCGGCCCTTGCTGATCCTAAGTCACACAACACGAGGACACAAGACAGGGAGGACACGTAAATATGAGTATTCGACACGAGACACTGTGACCTCGAAAACAGGACACGAGGGACACGTTTTATTTATATTTAAAATATATATTAAATTTTAATATATATATATATATAATATAATAATTTAATAATTTATAAATTAATATTAACAAATTAGTAAATTACAATTATACAACTTACAAGTTACAACTTACAACTTACAAGGCTACAAGCACATAAGAAATACTAAACAGTCATCAAAACCATAAGTTATAGCAATAGTCGTTAGTTAATGAGTCAATGACTCGTGAGTCATTAAAATTTAAAAATTAAAACCATAACAATAACTTGAAATAAATTTAAAATTTAAAACAATAACAATAACGGGAACTTGGAATGCATGGAGGCAGCAGCAGCAACGGGAACTTGGAATGCAGCCAGCAGGCAATGGAAACTTGGCACAGAAGTAGCAGCAGCAATCGAAGGCACTCAACCACACCCACGACAGGCACGCCAGCAACAAAAAACGAAGGCACGAAGGTTCAAGGCAGCAGCAACCACAGCGAACAAAAATGAAAAACTAACGAATTTTTGTCATTTTTGTAATTTTTCGTGGAAAACGTGTCCAAACGCGGGGAATACGTTAAGGAAAGTATTCCAAACCAAGGACACGAGTATTCTATCCAAGGACACGAATGCAAAAACGGAGGGTACGTATTCGGTTTCAAAGGACACGACCAAAAACGTACTGGACACGTTTTAGGTCGTATTTCGTGTCCGACACATGAAATACAGGACACGTGACCCTGGAGGACGTGTCCTGTGACTTAGTGTTAATCACTCCTCGAAAATGAAACATCACTTGCATCTTGAGGATGCTAAAATCATTGCAAGGGAGGAACACTACAAGAGACAAAAGATTAGAGAAGAGGTGGAGATTATAAAACACCCACATAACATCAACAGGGATGGAGGATTCGAGATTAGTGATAGTTGGCGGCCTCTTATTAGACAAATTTGCTCATTAGGTTCGTCCGCTTCCCAGGTATAAGTTCGCAGGTTTTCTTCTTTTCCTTTTAGTAAGTAGTTTAGGGTCGTGTCTGTACAAAGCATTTTATTTCACTCACTTGTAATAATTAAATATGTTGATTAATTTTTATTCTATTTATAAAAATTAATCAATTAGATAATAATTATTATCAGCGAGGGGAAATTAAATTTCAAATATTTCGTTAAAAAGTAAATTCTAAATTATAATAACTTATTAGGATTTAAATAAATAATTTATAACAACTTATTAGGTTTAATTAATTATATTAATATTCATTAATTATTATCATTTATTTACTAACTTATTAAAAAATTTAGGTTAGCAATTAATAACCACAAAGGGTTATTAAAATATTTTTTAGTCGTAAAATTTAGACATTAGTTAAAATTATTTAAAAAAATTTAGACATTAAATATAAAAAATTTAGACATCAAATAAATAATTTTAGACATCAAATATATAATTAAATTTAAATAATATTAGACATTAATATAATTTAATTAATTAAAATATTAGACATTAGACATTAAATTAATTAGACTTAAAAATTTAGACATTAAATTAATTTGACATTAGACATAAAAAATTTAAATAATATTAGACATTAATATAATTAATTAAAATTTAAATAATATTAGACATTAGACATTAAAATTTAAATAATTAAAAGATTTATTAAAAAATTAAAAAATTAAATTTAAGCCTTAAATATTTGGTTATTATTAAAAATAAAAAAATTTTAAATAAAAATAATTTATTTAATTAAGATTGTGTTCTATTGTCGGCTCCTCTCAAGCATCATATTCCTTCACTATTTATACCTTGACCTTTGGTGACCTTCTTTCATTCTTCATTCTCGTCCTGATGATGGATCCCCGTTGGGATTCGAAACGTCGACCAATGTTTTATGATACTGTGGATAATCCGGATTCTACGACAATCAACAATAACCACAGAAGTTTGAAAACCATGTACTTTACTTATTGTAAAGAGGAAATTAATAAGAGTATCTATTCCATCATTGTTCATTTTGTGCTCTAAATATAAGTGATCTAATAGGTAAAATTAACAATTGAAAAGAAATATTGATTCACCCCCCTCTCAGTATTTCCAACAAGGACATGTAAGATAAAGTTAAGGGCAGTCTGCTTAAAGGAAGAATTTTATGAAATCAAGACAATGGTTATAAAAAGAAAGGCAGATCTAAAGGTGGGAGAAAGTGAGGAAGGTAAATCAGAGATTTACCTTCTTAACTAAATTTCAAGGAATTCAGTTACAAGTGAAGACAATTATGTCCCTACATTTGACTGAGCATCAAGAAGTGTTATTTGGAGACCGAGTTCTCTAGTCCTAGTGCAGAACAGTGGAGATTGGTGTAGACGAAAAGAATTAAGTTTGAAGAAGTTGTGACAAGGTCTTGGAAGCATATCTAGGTCAGGGGTCTGAGTCTTAGTCATGGTACTTGTCATTTGAAGACCTATAAGAAGAATTATTTGCGGGTTTTCCTCTCCAAGAGGGAGAGGTTTTTCCCTAGCTCTAGGAGCCTAACTTGTGTGTCTCTTGTACTTTGATCATTGACTTGATGAAAGATTAACTAAGCTAAAGAAGAGAATACATAAGTAAGCTCACAAGTAATTATCAAGAAGAGAATTTTGTATTAATCACCAGCCCTCCAAATTCTCAACAGTGGTGACAATGGGCCACACCTCATCACTGTCCCTTGATCTAGTTTTTTACTTTGTGAGTTCCCTTCATAAGACTTGATAGATTTTGAGGCAACATTTTTTGGTGGCATCACTAAGGACGATTTGAGTCAACCTCCTTGTTATCTGAAGTATAAGTTTCATTTCATTAATTGAGCTTATCTCCTAGACAAGGATAAATCTGCTCATTTAGCAACTCCATCAGAAGAACAAAGCCCTAGTTCTTCATTGAGTTCCAAATTTTCAATGATTGTAGGGTGAAGCAAGCATCTTTTTAAGGCATTTTAAATTCACCCTGGTGACATCCCATTTGGTTGCTATGCAAGACTCGAGGCAATGGCTCCATGGGATCTACATGAGATGTATCCAGCTTTGGACGTCAAGGATATTCCCGGATATTCAAATCGATGAGATACAAGTTCTATGACAATTGTCTAAAAATTCGATGGTAATCCTTCTTCATCTATGGATCATGTTGCCAAATTTATCAAGTACACTTCTAAGATCAACATGATTCATGATATTGCCAAACTTATCAAGTACACTTCTAAGATTCATGAAGATGCTCTCATGGCGTTTTTCATTAATTCCTTTGGGTATGAACAAAGAGACCGGCTATAAAGTTCTTGTAGACCTAAAAACAACCCTTCCATTAAGGTATTCATTGAATTTGGCTCTCCAAGAGTAGGGACTCCTCAATTATGCTGAAGAAATTGAAGATCATTGCCATCCAAAAGAAAAAATTACACTGATCATCTGGATCATTCTATAAATGAAAGATATCAAGATTGTGATGAAGAAGAATACCATGATCAAAAGGAAATGTCCATTCTAGATCATCAAGATGAACACATTGAAGAAGATGATCCAGGAAGGAAGCATGGTGAGGATCATGTCGAAGATGACACTTTACCAAGTGAAGCTGAGGCAACCTCCAACCTTTTCATGGATGTTCAACTTGATCATGCATTTTCCAGAGACCTTGAAAAGGGTGGTCCCATAAATTCCCTAGAGATGGACATTTCTGATTTTTTGCATATCAAAGAAGAGAATTGGCATATGAGTAGCCATCATTTTGATAAGGATCCAATTTATGATATCGATGAGGATCTAAACAATGACCTTGTTGTTGAAAATTGACAGCTATGGGATGACTTTCCTTGAATAAAATTTCATTTCCAACCTTTCTAAAGTGACTTTCTAAAAATAGGAAGTCATGTCTATCTTTGTAATCATGATTTTCCAAAAATAGTAAATCACTCTCCATCAATTCGTAATCATATATATATGATGGAAAAATCATTTAACTTGTCCTTAATAAATCTCAATTGCTTAATTTTCAACTTAATCATCAATATTATTATTATTATTACTATTATCCTCTTTATGATATTATTATATTAATTATTAAAAAGAAATTCAAGACTCTCAATCAAGAGACTCAATCATGTCATATGTAACTTCCCTCAATTAATGCATATGTTGCTCTCTCTCTCTTAACGGATTCATTCCTCTCTCTTTAATGCTCTTACACACCTCTTACACTCTCTTAAACAATTTAATGACTCGTCATAAAAAAAATCCTCCTACACATCTTTAATGTGTAAGTTACACTTCTCTCCTAAATGCATAAGTTACACTCCTCTCCTTTATGGCATAAGTTACACTCCTATTTTGGCATATGTAACTCCTCGTCAAGGCATAGGAGTTACTCCCTCATGAATTCGACCTATTAGCTCTTCCTATATATTTGTGCCTCTCATCCTCACTTGACACCCTTACTTGTGCTTGTGAGAGGAGAATTCAAACTTGAGAAAGAGAGAGTTGGAGAGTCTAAAGGAAGATTGAGAGAGAGAGAAAGAGTCTTGAAGAGCAAGAGCAGATCTTGGAGAGCCAAAGTGATTCAGTGTTTGCATCAGCTACTGTTGTCAGAGATCTTCAGATTTTGGGTGAACTTCTTCATTCTCTCATTGTAGTTTGTATCTCTGCTGAACAATTGATTTCTAATAGAAGAAGAATTTGGTTGGGTTTTCCCCTTGTGGATTTCGCCCTGGTCATTGACCTAACTTCTTAGTGTCTCATTGAGTTCTTGGTTGTCTTCTATTTTGCATATGGGTTATATGGTTTATGTTCTATCTACAATTACTTAACTTATTTTTTAGCATAAAGAATTTACGGATTCAATTGATTGTAACAGAATAGAACATCGGAATTTCAACATGGTATCAGAGCTTTGGTGATGACAAATTCATTTCCAACTCTCTTTATTCTTGAAATATCTCTTGTTGTCTACACCATTTGCTGCTCTTTTTTTCGCTGAAATATAGCTTGTTGTCCGCTCCATTTGCAGATCATTTTCTGTTGAACTATAGCTTGATGTTAGCTCCATTTGCAGAACATTTACTGCTGAAATATAGCTTGTTGTCCACCCCATTTGCAAGTCATTTTTTTCGCTTAAATATAGCTTGTTGTCTGCCCCATTTGCAGATATTTTCTGCTGAAATATAGCTTGATGTCTGCTCCATTTGCCTAAATTTGTCTCTTGTGTTTTTGGTAATTGTCTTGATGAAAGACTAAATAAGCTAAGAAGAGAAGACATAAGTAAAATAAGTAAGCTCAAGTAATTATCAAGAAGAGACTTTGAATTAATCATTGCCCTACCCAATTCTCAACATGGTATCAGAGCTAAGGTGTTGAACACAAGGGCTACTTGACAAGAAGACACTCAAGGAAGCAAAGATCAAAGTTTGGGTTAAAAGGTCAGATTAGTTTGTAAGGAAGACTTTTCAAAAGATCCTCTAATCAAGAAGAAAAGCTTTGCCATCAAAGATTTATTTTCAAGGCATTGTTGGAAGAGACATCATCTTTTCGGAAGAAATCCTTTATCATCAAGGATTCAAGAACACCTACATTCGAGAACTCAATCTAAGGAGGAGTTCCTATCTTTATCATCATCAAAGAAGCAGCTAGAAGGAGGAAGTCATCCTACTCAAGTAAGTATCTATGATCTTATCTAAATCTCTCAAAATGACTTATTGCAAAGAAGGCGACAAATTGGTTCGGTCATCAAACTTTAGTGCATGGAGGAAGAGGACAGATTTGAATCTAATTGAAGACGAAGTTATGGACTACATCGAAGGATCTACCATTCAACCCTCAAAAGAAGATGCTCCAGCTCATGCCAAGTACATGAAAGTTGAAATCAGAGCTGAGAGGATTCTCATAGAATCCATTAAGGACTCACTTATACCTTATGTACCAAAACTAAAAATTGCAAAAGAAATATATGAGAAACTGGTGGAGGTATTCTCTGTAAGTACTGCAGGAGAAGCAATCTCTCTGAGACAAGAACTATACAAAATGAAACTGACAAGAGAGGAAGGAATCACTTCATATTTTATGACGATTTCAGAAATAAGAGACCAACTGCAAGAATTGGGAGAAGTAATGTATGATAATGAAATGACTACAGTGGTGCTGAATGCTCTAGCGGAAGAATGGGGAAACTTCACTTCAAGCTTATACGGGAAGAAAGAAGCAACACCATTCCGCAATCTATGGTCTCTATGTAAAATAGAGGAAACAAGATTGAAAGCCAAAGTTAATACAGGATCAAGGGAAGGGAATCAAGCCTTTGCAACCATGTCCAGGAAGAAAGGAAGATTCAGAAAATTTGGTCCTTAGAATAAAAGAAGAAATATGGACAAAGTACGATGCTTTCGATGTAATGAACTTGGGCATTATAAAATGGATTGTCCTAAATCTGGAAAGGACAAGAGGAAAAGGAAGAAGCCCATGTCATAGATATAAGGGAAGAACCTGATACAAAGAAATCTAAGAAAGAAGAAATGGATGATCTCTATTATGACTGAGATCATCTATCTCTTTAAGTGATTTATGTTGGTTGTAAAATAGTATGATAGGAAGCAATGTATATTTAAAACATCCTAATAGAAGCATGGAAGGAGCCCTTGAAGAAGGAGCTCCTGGAAACCTCATTGATAAGCAACATTGATGGAAGACAGTCATCAAGATCAAGGGTCATCATCCAAAAATCAATATGGAAACACGTGTTAACATTTTCTAATGGAGATCTCTATGGATTCACTAGTTAGAAAGAAAGTAGAAAAGTTTCATCGAGAATTATATGCTACAGAATTATGGGATTAGGATATGATCACGTATTGATGAAGCAGGTCAAGGGAATGAAGTTCTTCATTCTAGTAAAATTGCTACAGGATGACTCAAAGGGAAAAGGTATGAGGTATACATATTTATATGCTAACACTAGATGCTGTGAAGTCATGTCATATGGTTGCAAGTAACGGACTTCTATCTTTAAAAGTATGATATAGGGAGGAGGATCTCTTATGGTGCACAGGTTGCCACTAACAAATGAAATTAAATATGTCCTCATATGGAATATGAGGTAGCTGTATACAAACAAAGGAACTGGATACTCGAAGTTCCTACGTATGAAGTTGTGCGTAGAAATAATTGAAGAGATCATGAAATGTGTTGGCCTGTAACCACACATAACATGGAGAAGTGATCCCTATAAGGAAATCACAGGGCAGAGGCGTGAATGTTTAAGGGGAAGGCCAAGCTATTCAAGCGCGGGCCGGAAGGACGCCCCGCAGTCAAAAGAACAGTTCAAGAGCCAGACCAATGGACACGTCCAGAACATTGCACACAGGTCAAGGTTGAGTCGGACTTATTCGCAAGCTTAGGAGGGACTATCACTACAGAACACCATTTAATGCTAAGATGTCTTGAAGTTAAAGTTAAACCAAATTATCATTCTTCCAAGTTCGAGTACAGCGAAGGCTCGTATTCATCGCACCCAGATCCAACGGCAACTCGAGAGCACGAATTGCACGAGATTTATACGAAGGAATGGCCTCGCAAAGAGTTTCGTTAAATCCGCTCATCTTCAAATTGACGGTTGACATTAATTGCGGGAGCACTCTCTTCAAATTCCAAAAAACTACTTAAGTGCCCCTACAAGTGGTTTCAGGTTTCGATAAAGGACATTACGTGGTGATAGCTGGAGCTCACACCCTTTACTTTCAAATCAGAGAAAGCAAAGAAATGGCATATTTTCCTTAACTTAAGGGTTTTGGAGGAGGCGCAAAGGGGAAAATAGGCGGTCAGGATCAAAGCGCAAAATTGAAGCGGAGAGATGGACAGCGGAGATTAAATCGCACATTGCTCCCTGCAAGTTTTAACCTTTACCTCTAAATACTTAGCCGAAACTTATATTTCCGCCGATGCGATTTGGTGGGACCCACCCAACCTTAACGCATTACCAAATCACATGCAAACCTTTGTTTCCACCTTTCTCTTACCTTTTCGCCTTTTCGCACTTCCCGACGTTTAAGTGCCCGCACATCGCACTTCGCAAATCTTACCATTTACCCTCCGCTGCTATCACATAAACCTTGCGATATGCGATCTGCGAGCGCAGTCCCACCTTCACCACCACGTCGCCCTTTCTCCTCGTTGCACTTCGCTCCCCGCAACTTTTAACGTTTACCCTCCACCGCTATCATATAAAATTTGTGATATGTGATATGCGGGCGGTCCCACCTCCGTCCTACCACGTCACTCCTCGCACTTTGCACTTCAACGATTTTAGAACTTACCTCCGCGGTTATTTTTGAAAACTTGTGATTTGCGATTTGCAGACGGGCCCCACTGCATCACACATCGCACTTCGGCAGTTTTAACATGAACCCTTTGCATTTATCTTGTAAAACTTGCGATGTGCGGTATGCGAGCCAGGTCCATGTCTTATTGCCACGTCATCTCGCCACGTCACTGCCATGTCATCTAAAGCCATCCCTCAGCCTCTAACCCACTCTTTTCTGTTTAAATCATTCCGCCATGTCTTAATATTATCGACCCCACCATTGCTTCCGCCATTTCCATCCGTTCTTCACACACCCTCCACCTTCTGAAGGTTAATGCTGGGGATGGTGAGGGGGGGGAATCCGAAATGGCCGGTTTCTAATATTGCCTCCAGTGCTACATGGCAGCTTGTAGTGATTTCACACCCCCCCCCCCTGGGTCCAATATTGTAAACCATTCATGCCCCCCATAGCACGGGCTTTTGGGTGGAGCACGCAATTATGTTTTATTCAGTGTTCTCAGGAAACCTCCACTAAAGAGCCAAGCACGCACAGTACGACTGGACACTTCACAACGGATCAAGTGGAAATCATAAGAATGAGGGAGTGGAGACTTTCAAGCAACAGATTGAAACGTGTGATGATAACCATGCCTGCCCACCTACGACCGCTCCTCGCCATACCGTTTTGAAGGCTCCCATAATTGTCTCCCATGGCCAACCATGTCCTTTCTGTTCACTGTTTGATTTTGATGATTTTGTTAATGAAATCTCAATTTCACCCATTCCTATTTTAATTCTCTCAATACAGAAGTAATTGCTCGATGTACACTCTACAAGTTAGGTAGGATATTTTAATTTCATAGGTATGGGTCGATCATAAATGATTCGATCGTAAACCCTCGAGGAGAACTCTATCTCTAGCGAATTCTAAGATGAAAGGAGGGTTCTGGAATTTTGAAGAATTTTGCTGTAGTTTTGTATGATTGTGCTACCTATGCTCTGAGATACATATTCGGGAGAGTTGTTTAAACTTAATATGATACAGAGCAGTTATTTCGATTCCAGATGGAGCAATGAGTAGCATGTATTTGTTTCCTTCTGTTATCAATAATCTCCTTTTTACGTACAATCATCTTTCATTCTCTGCTGCTTTGATGGTTCGTGTAATGTAGTTGTCGGTGGTCTGCAATTTTATTCATGAATTCGTGTTTGCATAACACTTAGGTGTTAACGCTCATATATTAAGCTTGTTGCACTCCCTTAATTCGCGCTCAACAAACCTATGTTGTTGTCCATATCTCATTCATATTTGCTTCCTCTAAGTTCGCGGGGGACAGATTCTTAATCCTCTTAACCATGTCTCTTGTGGATTCCTTCTCAGGTCTTTCTCAACGCCTCTGCACATTTTTAAAGCCTCTTCTCATTGGTTTATACTTGGCCCATTTAAAAGTCATCAAGCCTCACAGCCTCTTGAGCCTTCTCACGTTATAAGGAATTCACATGAATCGACTCCAACGTTTTCTCCATCCTTGAACCACCAAAACCATTATTCTCTTACTCCATATTTTATCAGAGGCATCCTTATGGTTATCTACATTTAACCTCTGATTTTAAGATGTTCCAAGAAATGGTCTTTTGCAACTCAAGCCTATCTCTAGGAGCTACAACAAAGTGCAACCATGAAAAGGGGTTGTTATCCTCCGGAAGCCAAGAAGATGTGACTAGGAAATCACCTAGGAAGATATGTGGACTTTGATAGAAGTATGGTAAATAATGAGACCCTTCACAAGACATATCTTTAGGAGATGTGTCAATCTGAAGAGAGGATGTTGATGCCTACATGAAAATGTCATGGTGAAAGATCATCAAGGAGGTAAATTTTAATTTAAAAGTTCTTATGTATATGTTTATGTGGATAAGTTTATGCAGGGCCTGCCAATCATGTAGAAGGATGTAAGATCCTTGAGAGATGGTTCGAAGGAAAGCAACATGGCATAAAGGTGTACCAAATGAGGAAGACTAATGAATCACTTTCTAATAGTTGACATGACTTGTGGATAAAAGTTATGGATGACTTGTGCCCTATGAAGCCAAAAGTTGAAGATTCCTCAATATCAAAATACATGACATAGAGGGGAGGAATTATTCATGAGCACTTGATGTCTCACCATTGCTGCTGCAGATCCTTGGTTGAGAGGGAGCCTGGTGGTAAGTTTCCTGCTTGGGAAAAACTTGAAGTATGTCCTTCCTAAGTTAAGAGGGAGTGATGTATGTGATTCTCTGATTCATGTGTCATACACTAGACCAGGACTAACAGCCGGAAGTCTTAGTGAAGGCCATGTGACGAGAATGGATAGACACATCATTTTGGTCTTCACCTGGAAGACAAAATGGAGGATTGGGTAATCATCTGGCATTCGATATTCTCTGAGAATGTGATAGGGCATTCAAGATAAGAGTAGTCGGGGACCGATATTCTTTGAGGGTTGGCTACCCAAGAGAAGAATAGTCCAAGAAAGTCGTACTCTGGGAACACCTGGGTGGAGTATGTAGCTTGGAGAGACAATGACTACGGTATCTATAAGTCATGTGTCTCACCAGCATTGTAGCCCATTGTCTCATTAAGAGATGGTGTTGTTAGTCAAGGCCTTGCACTAGGACAATGTCGGTTGATATGATGCTATACAGATGTGATTAACAATCCGATTCTTCTTATGAGATTCTTCAGTTTGAAACTGACCATGCACCTGTATGAATACCTCCCTAGTTAAGAGGGAGTGTTGAAAAGTGTAACTAGGATCGGTCTTCATATTGACTATGTAATTATGTATTTATGTAAAGAAGAAGACAAATATAATTAAATATATTTTTGGTATGCTTGCTTCATGGGTTTCATGAACAAGGCTTTATTCAAGGTCAAAGGACTTCTTGATGTCCTTTAGGAATTTGTCTTTTGGTCATAAATGTACAATTTAAAGAGTCATGTTAATGAAGAGTCACATCACATTTGTATGCCTCGAGACTTTGCCAAAAAGGCTTGAAGTCTTGGCTCATAATATGAATAAAGTTCAGCGTTGAAAACAGTGATCAAGTCGGCATCCATAACCTTGCACAAGTCGGCTCATGAGTAATCTTTCATCTCGAATCAATAAAGGGACCTATCCTATATATATAAGTCTTGATTGCGGCTCATTTGAAGCATAACAACTTCGGACAAGTCTCTGTGATTCTCGAGCAGGTCATATATATAAGAAGAGCGGATTATATATAAGGAGAGTGGATCATATTAGAAGTGCATATCATACATTATAAGTGTGGCTCACATGACATAAGAACAGATAAACAATTATAGTGCATATTACATATCTCTGCGTGGACTTCACATCACAGTGAGTAATATATATATATATAAGAAGTATTGCAATGAGGTCTACAAATAAATGATACAAGGTTATACAGTCAAGACTCTAAAGGTGTGTAATAGGATTACAACCATCCTATGTCCACGTTGTCACAGAAAGTTCGGGAATAATATTGAAGTAATGTTGTTCATAATAAGTTAAGTATAAGAAAGGAAGGAAGACATTATCAAATGGAGTCTTGTGAAGAAATAAATACGAAGACTGGTTGAGGTTGTATAGAAACAAAGTGCTAAACAGTAAGGTCTAACAAAGTGTTGAGTAAGGATCACAGTCAAATTAAAAAAGGAAGAATACAAGTAAAGATCAAGCTTTCTAGTCTTGGTGCAGAAAGGTGCAATTATGTGTAGGACGGTGCAGGAAAGAAGGATCAGCTCAATGAGTCAATGAAGAAGTGGTGACAAGGTCTTGAAGGCATATAAAGGTCTAGGGTCTGCGTCATGGTCATGGTACTTGTCATGTGAAAGTCTATAAGAAGAATTTCTCGTGGGTTTTCCTCTCCAAAAGGGAGAGGTTTTTCCCTAGCTCGAAGAGCCTAAATTTGTGTCTCTTGTGGTTTTGGTAATTGTATTGATGAAAGACTAAATAAGCTAAAATGAGAAGACATAAGTAAAAGAAGTAAGCTCACAAGTAATTATCAAGAAGAGAATTTGAATTAATCACTGCCCTACCCAATTCTCAATTTGAAGAAAGCCAAAGAAATGTATGACAAGTTGATTATAATGAATCAAGTGAACAACTTGAGTCAAATTCTTGCTCTGAAGAATAAACTCAAGCATGTTAAGATGAACAGAGGAGAAACCATTCAACCATACTTCATGAGGATATCAAAAATCAAAGATCAACTGTGAACTTTTGGTGAAGTTGTTTTTGATAAAAAACTGGTACTGATTTCGCTCGGAGTTCTTCCTTCTTCTTGGGAAAGTTTTATTACTACCATCAGTAATAATGACAAGTTTCCTACAATAGATGAGCTCCTGGGAAAGTGCAGCCAAGAAGAAGCCAGAATGATTTCGAGAGAGAGAATTCCCAAGCATGAGGAGGGAGAACTTATTGCCTTTGTTGTACAAGGAAAAAAGAAGAAAGGAAGAAGAGGAATGCACTATTCGAGAAAGTTATCTCCCAACAGCTCCTCTCAATGGACTAGAGACTTATCAAAAGTCCAATGCTACAATTGTCGCAAGCATGGCCACTATGCTCGTGACTTTTCAGAAAACAAAAGAGCATCAAAATCGAACTTCAACAATCGCTCCAACAAATCTGATTACAAAAGAAGAAGAGAAGCTCCTTCTACTCGCAGAGGAAACTATCGTTCCTCAAGGAACCAAAGGTATGATAATAATGCAGCTGAGAGTCAATCAAAGTACTTTCTTGTTTATGCTCTTTCTAGTTCATCTCCTGTAGATTCTTGTGATAATTGGTTGGTTGAGTGCTTCAAGGCACTTTATTGGTTACAAATAAGTACTCTCTAATTTAGTTGAGAGGGAGACAAATTTGAATATCATTCTTGGAGATAACTCTACATATCCCATAAAGGGATCCGGTTCCATTTCTTTCCATCTAGATCAAGGTAAAACTTTGACTCTTCAAGAATTTTTATATGTACCTGGGTTAAAGAAGAATCTTGTGTCCATATCAGCTTTAGAAGATAAAGGAATGAAAGTTGCTTTCATAAATGGTAAAGTTGTCCCTTGGCCATCGAGATCCAACATGAGAGATGCCCTCACTCTAGGATCTGGATGTGAAGGTCTATACAAAATCAATGGAAGACCTATTCATGCACTAATCCATGACATCCATCATTAAAGTGAGCTTTAGCACCGAAGGTTCGCTCACTTGCACTACAATACATTACCTCATGTGACAAAGATGGTTTCCAAAATGTTGGAAATCAGATCTGATCATGATAGCGTTTGCCAAGGATGCGCAAGCAGAAAGCAAGTGAAGGGACCATTCCCTTCAAGCAAAAGTAGAATTAATCAGGTATTGCATCTTGTACATTCTGATTTATGTGGACCAATGCCTGTAACTTCTCTTGGTGGTTACTTGTATTATATTATCTTTGTCGATAATTTTTCTCACAAAACATGGATTTATTTTCTGAAAAATAAAAGTCAAGCTTTTAATATTTTCAAAGATTACAAAGCTCTAGTAGAAAAGCATATTAAAATTTTCAGATCTGACAATGGAGGAGAGCTCACTTCCAGTGATTTCATTGACTTCTGCAAAGAAGTTGGAATCAGAAAAGAGACCATTGTACCATATAACCCAGAACAAAATGGTGTTGCTAAGAGAAAGAATAGAACTATCACAGAGGCAGTCAAGGCTATGTTGCATGATCATAAATTGCCAAAGTTTCTATGGGGAGAAGTTGCAAACACAGCCGTCTATGTTCAATATAGATCTCCTCACCATGTGTCGAAATTTGAGGACTAAAAAGTTTCATGCAATCCCAACCCGGTTTTAATTTCACCTTATCACTCCCATTCAGTTAAATGCCCTTTCCAATAAACTTACATTCAACATATAGAATTCAAGAAATGAAATTTTCAGATTAAAACACATGGGACTGTCAACACATGCTAAAAATAAATATGGACATAAACAGACCAACAACACATAAAAAAATACACAGATTTTTGGTCAACTTAGACCCAGGCAAAACCCCTTCAATCTTCTCCGGGGAAAACCTGCTAGAGAGCTCTTCAAATTTATTTGTCTTTCAAGTTCAGGAAAAATAAATTTGCAGACAAAACAAAACAGCAAGAGACAACTTATCTCTTTAGCCCAAAACTCCTTCAAAACCATGCCCACTTTGCCTCGATTTCCATGCCCACTTGAAGATGAAAATGTATTGTACGAACATGGAATGTACTGTACGTATTTCGTACGGATTGTGTACGGACTGTATGGATTTCCATACCACTGTACGGACTATATGGATTTTTTTTCAAAAGAAAAAAAAATTCTCAAAAACTGCTCTCGAACTATGTGCAACTCACAACATTAAATGATGTTCACACTATACCTTCTGTTGTCTTCTATACCTTGATTTTCGTTCCCAGCTTTGCCTAGAAATCACTCCTTCAGCTTGTTGCAACAAATTTCTCTTTCAGAACTTTTCTCTAGCTCTCAACCTCCTTTCTTCAATCTGCTCATGAAGAATGAATGAATGCAATCTCTCTTTTATTTTCCCCCTTTTGTTTCCCTAAATGACTTTTGGGAAACCCTAAGATCTAATGGCTCAGAGTCATTTAGATCAAGGGATGAGAATAAATGTGCATGTGATTCTCACTTTCTATTTTTTAACTCACCCATTAAATAAAGTACCCACATTGTACTTTATGTATAAAGTTACTTTTCACTTTATAATTTAACATTGACTTTACCACTTATAAAGTCACTTCACTTTATAAATTAATATTGACTTTACCACTTATAAAGTCACTTTCACTTTATAAAACCACACTTAGGAAAAGAATTATTTTGGACACTTTTCCCTAGGTAAAGACTAACCCATGGGAAACCACTTGTCCAAGGTACATTAAAATTCAACACTCCCTCTTACCAAGGAAAGTGTTTCCCAACACACCCATCTTGTCCCTAAAATGGACATGCTTGCCTCTTGGCAAGGACTTCGTGAGAACATCAGCCACCTTCTCATCTGTCGATATATACTCCAACTTCATTGCCCCCTTCTGAACATAGTCCCTGATGAAATGATATCTAATGTCAATGTGTTTTGACCTGTCATGAAACACTAAATTCTCTGTGAGTTTAATGCAACCCTGATTATCACAGGGAATAATCATCGGTCTCAACTCCTGATCAAATAGAACATACAATAACTTACGAAGCCAGATGGCCTCACAACTAGCCTAGCTAGCGGCCATATACGCAGCCTCACAAGAGCTCAAAGCAACTGACTTTTGCTTTCGACTGAACCACGACACAACTGTCGAACCCATTCCGAAGCAACACCCTAAAGTGATTTTCTTGTCAGAAGCACTCCCTGCCCAATCTAAATCTGTGTAACCTGCCAACCTCACTCCATCTCCCCGCCTATAGTCTAGACCATAATCAACAGTCCCTTGAACGTAGTGAAGAATGCGCTTTGCATCTACCCAGTGCACCCTCATGGGCACAACCATAAACTAGCTAAGTGTTTTCACTGCAAAGCATATATTTGCCCTAGTGTTGACCAGATACATCAAGGACCCAATAAGCTGCCTATACAATGTGAGATCCACCAAACTAGAATCCAAAGCATGAAGCCTATTCCAATTGGTGATCATAGGTGTAGACATGGGTCTACAGTATGCCATGTGAAATCTGCTCAACACATCCATAGCATATTGCCCTTACTCTAGAAAGATATACCCCTCCTCCTGCCACTCCTCAAGCCCCAAAAAGTAATGCATCAGCACAATGTCCTTCATCTCGAACTCCATAGCAAGATCCTCCTTGCAACCACTTATCAGTCTCTCTGCCCCAGTAATGAACAACTCATCAACATATAGCACAAGAATGAGCGGATCATCCCCTACAACAATGTAGTATAGGTTCGGATCTGCATCACTCTTCATGAAACCCATCTGTTGCAAGTAAGTTTCAATCCTCGATACATTCAACGTCGTGTCTCTTGTTATAACGGGTCTCCTCCCATCGGTGAAAATGCCTAAAGAGTAGGAGCCTTAGCCGAGGTGATAGTGGGCTATCGCTCCATTATTGCCCTTGACCTAGTGGTTGCGCTACAAGGATCCCTTTTAGGACCCCTGTTAGTTTGAGTGGTAGCAGTGCCTTTACATGAGCGGGTGCGATCTTTTGATCGTGCCCCTTCTTCCTAAATTAAACATTAACACATTTAATTTTATTCATAACATACTTCGGATTATCCCTCAACCTATTGAAATTGTAACTAGAATCATTCTTCATAGTGTAAATCTATAATTCATGTATTTATTATATTTTTATTTATATTTATTATATTTTTGCAAAGCATGTTCCTCATGCTTGGAGAGTCAAAAAGAATTTATTATGAGTCAAAAGAAATTGTATTTAAGTCATGTCCCATTTGGACATTTGTAAGAAAAAGGAATTTGAATTTTGTGTTGAGACATTAGTCCACAAGATGACTAAGTCGATCCTCCTTGGACAAGTTGCCCTAGTCCTCCAAAAGGCACCCATTCGACCATCTTGGAAAGATATATATAAGAGGCAGTTCAACCCACATGGCAGCACATGCATCAATATCACAAAAAGCATTTTTTGAACCAAGCGAAGGAGTGAAGAGGTCGATAAAAGGTGAAAGAAAGCAAGTCAAAACCAAAAGAATATCCTCTCATTTGACTGAATCTTTGACTTTGAGAGTTTGCACGTGTGGAAGTACAAAATTTATGTGGTAGAGGATGGATATTCTGAGATAGTTGCAAGCTGAAATTTGGGTCTATTTGCAAGTCCGAAATCCTAAATTTTGACCCTATTGGAGCAGGTTTGACAAGCGATCAGTTTGACTTTGCAGGTGACTTGGAGGAGGGTTGGACTTGGTATCTTGGTGGGACTCTGGTGTTGGTCTTCATCTTGGATATTTATCATTTTGATCTAATTCTATAAGAGAAGGATTGTTGGGTTTTCACCTTGTGGGTTTTGCCCTAGTTAGCAGCCTAATTTTGGTGTCTCTTGTCTGTTTGTGTAATGTCCCCAAATTAATTAATATGGTTAAGAAGAATTTTCGGTTTTGCCATTTTGGCCATGGGGAGATATTTTGGGTATTAGGACTTAAGAAAGGTGGAATAGGAGGACCCCACTTGGATTTTAAGGAAAAGAAGGCTTCCAAAAATTAGAAAAGGAAATAAATTAAAGAGCAAGTGGAATGTGGGAGCCACTCCAAAGGGAATTCGTAACCCTTAAGAGAATTTGAACTTGTGGGAAGAGAGAGAAGAGGGGACTCGAAGTGTGGGGGCCACATGAAGGAATAGAGGGAGCAGTAGGATAAATAGAGGTGGAGAGCCTCATTTTGGGGATCCTTTGCTAATTTGATATCTCAACCATTGTTTGCTCAAGTTGTTTAGCTGGGTCAACAGAGTGTTGTTCAACACACGACATTTCCAAGGGGATATCTCAACTCCTACTTCAGAGGACTTCAAGTGCCACCCTAGGGGAGACACTTCCTTACTTGTGAGTTGGTCCAAGAATATTATACAGGTGAAAATCGAATTGTTATGGGGGCAGACTGGACACAGAAGGGAAACACACACTTCTTGGGAGAGGGAACTTCAGAGCAGCATTGGTTCCTGGCTTTTGGGGGCATCATTACCTTGGCCTTGCTACCCCTTTGGTGGAGTTACCAGGCTGAATCAGTGACTAGCCATCAGGTCAAGAATCTTTCTTCGATGAACAAGCAGAGACAGCCTTATTGGGCCTGCGCAGTTCCTTGGGGATCCACTCAGTTGTTAGTGGGTTATCTGGTGGTTTGGGGATGAGATTTTCCTAGAGGTATAAGCAAGAATTTAGGGGATAATTCTCTGCTTTTGGGAAACTCATTTTGGAAGCAGGGATATAGGTGGTGTGAAATCCAGCTAGAGGAGGAGCTCACATTATTTGGGGACAATTTCAAAAGGTTGGAACTAGGCCCAACACTTTCTGGGGTTTTCTGGGTTTATTAAGGAGAGGCCAAGATTAATTTGGTTGAATTTTCTGAGTACTCTAGCAAGGTCAAACCGGTGTTTCTAACCAACCAACAACTTTTGGTAATTTACTGCATTTTGTGGGTTTTCTGCTTTGGAGGATTGGGACCGATTCCTTTCTAGGTCTTGTGCGGAAAATTAAGAGGGAGCTACATCAGCGATTTCAGGCCAGTTCGGGCAGTCCGGCAAGGTATTCGAACCATCTTCAGTTAGCAGCAATGGCACAATTTTTGGGCCAGTGCAGAAGCTAACATCTCGACACACGTGGGACGTTAAGGAAAGGAGTTTGGGAGTTGGGTTGTGCTAGGAGTTTGACGAGACCATCTTGGGAACGGAGTTCAACATTTTGGGGAAATTGGAAGGCTACTTCAGCACATTTCCGGACAAGCCGTATTTTCCTGCCAATTTGAGGAGGACATGCTATTTGGGGTCGATTTTTGGACGTCAGAACTAGGCGAAACCCTTTATGGGTTTTGGTGCGTTATTTGCAAGGAGATTCGGGCTAATTTTATAGAATTTCCTAAGCATTGGAAGTGGGGATTCCAACAATATTTTTTTGCCAGACAGTGCAGTTTCCTTTGGCAGCGCAGGGCATCATTGGAGCAACTTGTTCTCTCATCTGGGCTTTCTATTTTACCACCTGGGTCTTGTCAAGCTTTCCATCAAGGCAAGCCCATGTGCACTCCTTCCACACCATTGTACTCTTGCTCCAATTATTAATAAAATGACTTAGTTGGTTGTCTTTTTTGGAGTTTTGTGGGTGTTTACTGAATGTTCTGAAATTTTGTGTTGCATGTCTTGTTGTGCTTTGCATGTCAATGGTTTTCTTAAATAGGAATATTATAGTGGTATCAGAGCCTTAATCTTGGCCAAATTGTGGGTAGCCAACAGGAACATGGGAGAATTGGTTATGAAAACAAAGTGAGAGGGGAAGCCATAGACAAACCCATGGCTCAAGAGAAATTCGATGTGCAGAAACTCTACGGTGGAATCCATTGGGACGGTGACAAGTTGGCCCAGTTGAGGAGGATGACAGTTCGAACCCATCCTCACTCTTACAGTAGAGACACTAGAGGTATGCAAGCCATGGGGGTGCATCCTAGGGAAAGAAGACTAAATCAGGACACCAGATCTCCTAAAAAGGAGCAGATCGGATAGAGATAGTTAGAGGGTGAGACCAAGGGGCGCTTTTGCTGGTGGAGACCTGGTTTTAGATATCAGGAGCCTAAGGAGAAGGTTGAGCATGACGTTAAGAGCCCATAAGATGGTGAGGAGCACATCAATATACCCGGTGTGGCGCAGGAGTCACCATTACTAGAGACCTCTTTGATAGCCCCAATTTACACCATGGTGGAGAGGATAGAACCTACACCCAAAGAGCCATCTATTGAGGAGGTGCCACCCATGGATGAGATGCCTACAGTTGCTGAGGCATCTAGTGTTGTGACAGAGTTTGCAGGTAATAGATGCCCACGACAGTTTCATCAGTTCTAGGCCAACCTTCTAGAATTGAGAGAGAAGGCCACGAAAATACAAGAGGCTATTCTACAACAAAACGAGAAGCCAGAGGGCATGAGAGGGGTTTGTGTCAAGTCAGCGGCCAAACTGAATCGCGTTCGAGAAAGATTGGATTCCCTAATGGTCCAGCTAGAGTGCACATTAGAGCATCGGAGCCACCCTCTTCAGACATACATAGATGGGATTGGTAGCACTAGTAGGTTGCCTCTGCACATTAGAAAGAGAGAGCCAGAGCCACCTCGACATATTTTATGTGTTGACCAGGATGATGAGATGAGGCGACACGAGTTGCGCAAGGTGTAGCATCCGCATGATGAGGAGCTTGTTCTGTGTACAGGAGTCCGTACATTCGATCCCCTCTTGGGGTTGGATGTCATGATATTTTGAGTTGGTACCCGGTGGAGTGGGCTATGGAGATGGTAGTGTATCGGCGTGAAGCTTAGCAACAAATCTGAATTACTTCTCCTATTATTATGTTGGTTGACTGCGACCTTGGTGGTGTAGTGTGAAAAATCCTAAATATGGATTCCTACTGCAACAAATCTGAATTACTTCTCCTATTATTTTTTCATAATTATTTCATTACAGTAAAATATAGAAGTAATTACGGACGCAATCTATACAAATAATGTTGCAAAAAATATCTAAGTGTTGAAACAAACTGAACAAAATACAATGAAAAACATCCACATTTGACATAGTTATTTTTGGACTAAGTCCTCGGAAAAACCCAACTCAGGAAAACCGGTGCAGCAGATTTGAGGGTTTTGTATTATTAAGCAGCAAAATCTTGAGTACAACTAGGGTGCTAATATCCGGCAAACCCTTCAGAGAAAATCTCGGCAACAGAAGAAATGTGAGATATACCTCACTCTGCAGCCTTTGCATCATGCCTAGACTGCTACTGTGTAAGCCTGCGTGGGCAAGCTGAAGAACTACGTCACCTCTCCTCTACAAACGATCAAGCTGATCTGAAACTAACTTTTGGCCCTCCTGGCCCAGAAACCCCAACTTCCAGCTATCTCTGGACTGAATCTAGAAGGCACCGTGTCACTTATGTGTGATTCCTTTTAGGAACTGCGTCACCCCTCCAGATGACTTGTTGCCTCTACTGCGTCACTGTTGCCTCTCTCTCTGAAATGTACTACTGGTCCTTCTAACCAGTTACTACATCTGCCCCTCTCTAGAACTGATCACTGAATCGAAATGACTTAGCAAAACCTACACTAGTGATTCGATCTTGATCAAAAAGTTGTGTCTCTCTTAAAAGCTGGAAAATGCCAAATGCTCAAATGTGTTTTCCATAGGCCCCTCACCCTCCTTATAATCTTTCGTTGACCCTTCAACGACCAAGATTAAAACATAATCAAGGGCTAAGATTATATGGGAGTTGATCCAATACTTTATCTAGAAGATTCACACTTAGTTTAATTAATACCCTTTAATTAATCAGTTTCCCTAAGTTTAGACTTAGGAAAACATTAAAAAACGATTAATTAATTTAATTAAACCATCTCTAAGTGGAATTTTCCAAAATCCTTTCTGGGTATTATGGAATACATGTGTCTTAGCCTATATACAAAATTACAAGGCTAGAGCACATCCGATGCTACCATAAATCAACACTCCCTCTTAGCGAGGAAAGTTCTCTAGCAATACAACTCAAGGTGCTACTCTGACTTCTGTAACATCTATTGTTGTGTTGTTGATGCTGCTCACCAACACTGCACAAAATCTTGCATCTGTACTGCTACTGACTCTGCATGTTGTTGCCAACTGCTATTGTACTGCAACTCCCTCTGAATTCTGCAACCATGTTGTTGCACTGCGTGAGCACTGCTCTGCACTGCGCTACACCACTGTGCGCTACTCTGTTGTTGCTCCATTGTTGTCGTTATTATTCTGTTGCACTGTTTCTAATTGCAATAGAAAAACATCCGAAATTGGACAAGTAATACTGCATCTAAATAATAAGCCTGTATGCTGCTAACTTCTGCACTAGCTCTCTGAAACTGTTACGCTGCTGCTGCTCTGCACTGCACTGCACTGCGCTGCACCAGTGTGCTCTACGTTGTAGCTACTCAACTGTTGTTTTTGTTGCTCTTCTTCTATGCTGATCAAACTCTAGTACTGCTAGCCACTGCATTGTCTCTTCCTCTTCTGCTGCCAATGTCGATCCTGCTACTGTCTTAAGGCTCCCTTAGCTCGTATGTGATCCGAGAGTTCGGAAATACTCAACGATCCTGCCTACTGTAGAATCTGGATCTACAACTCCAATTCAGCCCACTTCCCTCCTTTCGGAATATGAGCTAACATAGCACAATCAGCTTCTGCCTCAATCTTGGCAGCTCCGGATTGAGGATCTTGCTTCTCCTCCTTGTCCTTTTTCTTAAGAGGACATTATGTGGCATAATGTCCCATTTCCCCACACCTGAAGCACTTGATCTTGGACAGATATTTCTTCTTCTGCTGTTGTTGCCCCTTTGATGCAAGGGTTGTGTTATCTTCCTCCTCCTTCTTGACTTTCAAACCGATGTTGCCATCCTCAATATGGATTTTGAGGAGATCTCTCCTCAGCTCTTCTTGTTGCAAGGCTGCCCACATCGCCTCCCATCCTGGAAGTTTTTCTCTGTCCAGAATGCTCTAGACAAAGACCTGATAGTCTTCTGAAATGGAGTTCAGAGTGAGCCTTACTAGCTCTGAGTCTCTAGGTGCTGACTCCACTGCTAATAGCTGGTCTCAATTATCCTAAATTCGAGAAAGGAAGGAGTCAAAACGCTCTCCCTTCTTCATCTTGGTGCTACGCATATTCTCCTCCAAATACATCTTCCACTACTCGGAAGATCCTTAATATAGCTTTTCCAGCCCTACCCACAATTCTCTAGCAGTGTTCTTTGCTGCTATGTGGGGTACGATGTGACCTTTTACGCCATCAAGGATCAATCGTTTGGCTCTTGCCATGTTCTTCTTGAAGGCTCTCAGATGTGTTGCATCCAAAGGCTCTGCAATTGCGCTGTCAATAAGGGCCTTTAGATCATGCTCATCAAGGAGAAATTGAATCCTTGACTTCCGAATGACATAGTTGGAGGCACACTCCAACCTATCTTGGTCACGCAATCCATTGTTGACCATCTCCTTGACTGTCGATTTCTCCCTCTAACCCTCTTCTCAGCTAGACTTACGCACTCCTTGAGGAGTGAGTCAATGCTTCTGCTGCTGCACAGGAAAAATTGGGTCTCTTTGAGTAAGAGAACTCTCTGAAGTCAAGAAATCCCTCATTGTGTTTTTCAAAAATTTTATAATGTTCATGCACCGACACTCACTGCTATGTAGCTACTGCGTCCTTCAGCTATGCTGCCTCTTCAGCAACTGAAAAAGCTTACCCCTCTATCAACTCTCTCAGAGGAAGCTTTCTCTGCATTGGATTGCCCTCCTGGCCTGGACTGCGTAACTACTAGGGTAGTCTACTGCTACTTACACAGCTCCCAGTCCCTTCAGCGTTAATTTGTTGGTTCACTCTTCTTTCTCCTACACTTCAGCTCGAATAAGCTTTGATACCATGTGAAAAATCCTAAACCTGGATTCCTACTGCAACAAATCTGAATTACTTCTCCTATTATTTTTTCATAATTATTTCATTATAGTAAAATATCGAAGTAATTACTTAAGCAGTCTACACAAATAATGCGGCGGAATAAATCTAAGTGCTAAAACAAACTGAACAAAATACAATGAAAAACATCCACATTTGACACGGTTATTTTTGGACTAAGTCCCCGGAAAAACCCAACTCAGGAAAACCAGTGCAGCAAATCTGAGGATTTTGATTTATTAAGCAACAGAATCTTGAGTACAACTAGGGTGCCATCCGTTTCACCGTTCTGAGAAAATCTCGGTAACAGAAGAAATGTGAGATATACCTCACTCTGCAAGTCCCCGACTGATCTTACCAGCACTGGTGAAGCCCCTCTCTACCTTTGCGTGATGCCTACGTTGCTACTACATAATCCTGCGTGGGCAAGCTAAAGAGCTGTGTCACCTCTCCTTTGCAAATGATCAAGCTAATCTAAAACTGAGTTTTGGCCCTCCTGGCTCAGAAACACCAGCTTCCAGCTATCTCCAGACTAAATCTAGAAGGCATTGTGTCACTTCTGTCTGATTCCCTTCAAGAACTGCATCACCCCTCCAGATAACTGCGCTGCCTCTACTGCGTCACTGTTGCCTCTCTCGCTGAAATGTACTCCTGGTCCTCCTAACCAGTTACTGCATCTACCCCTCTGGAACTGATCATTGAATCGAAATCACTTAGCAAACCCTGCCCTAGTGATTCGATCTTGATCAAAAAGTTGTGTCTCTCTCACAAGCTCGAAAATGCCAAATGCTCAAATGTGTTTTCCATAGGCCCCTCACCCTCCTTATAATCTTTCGTTGACCCTTCAACAGCCAAGCTTAAAACATAATCAAGGGCTAAGATTAACTGGGAGTTAATCCATGACTTTATCTAGAAGATTCACACTTAGTTTAATTAATACCCTTTAATTAATCAGATTCCTTAAGTTTAGACTTAGGAAAACATTAAAACACGATTAATTAATTTAATTAAACCATCTCTAAGTGGAATTTTCCAAAACCCTTTCTGGGTATTATGGAATACATGTGTCTTAGCCTATATACAAAATTACAAGGCTAGAGCACATCCAATGCTACCATAAATCAGCATGTAGTTGACCTAGCGGTTAAGCACCCGCATCTGCTAGGGGAGTTTCGGTCAGCACCAATGGCCAACCAATTTATGGAAAAACTCCCTAGGTCGTTTGGGTATGATGGTCGTACATGGGATCATAGGGTGATCAACATACTCTAGCAGGAGTTTGTTGCTGGAGGTGGCATTGGGAGGCTAGCAAATAGTGCCTTGTTTGGGGCCAAGGACTCTGCGGTTAGTCGAGACTCAGCAGTCACCGAGGAGCAGCACAGTGGTGGCATCGCCACCGGTACATACGAGAAACCCCCTCTTGTGTATCTCAGAGAGGATTTGGAGGCGAGGCCCGTGCATCAGAGGGTAGAGTGATACGGTAGTGGAGGAGGCAATAACGGTAAGGTGTGGGTCGACGCGTACGATCTCAATTTTAGATCCTGGCATTCAGTGGTGTGTAGGAGCATGTAGCGTTGAGCAGTGGTTTGCAGGCAAGCACGTAGATGCGTGGCAGTGTGCTGTGGTGTGCGGGTTTAAACCATGGAGTGAGAGGAGGATCCATGGGATTACCTTTCAATGTCCATGCGAGCTCTTGCACATACCGTGGGGACTTACATACCTATCGCTCTCCAACATGCCTTACAGTTGTTGAGGGTCAGGTTGTTACCCCGTGGTGCCCTCAGCACAAGTAGCGGGACATGGGAGGCTCCCCCTAGACAGTTGGATGGGACACAATGTTTCATGGGTAGGAGGGAGACACTCCAGTTTAGGCATTTGGTGGGTGCACGAGCTGACGAGCTCACACTTAGGGAGGTGATCTCTAGGGAGCTACATGATACGCTTTTGGCGAGGCAATCTGAGGCGTTACGTGATCCTAAGGAACGGTGGATGTTAGACTTCATCTACAAGAGGGTGCCCAGACTCCGAGCAATGTCCAGGCATATCATCAAGAGTTGGGATAGCAGATTTCACGGTATGGGCTGACAAGAGCAAGGCAGAATGGCATGCTTAGGAAATATATACTTAATGCCTAGGATCCACCTATGGGAGACATACAAGGGTTAGAGATGAGGGATGGATGGGTTATCGCAGGAAGCAGTGCTACGCAGCGGATACCCATGGGGGGTGGGAGTTGTGAGCTCCCAATATGGTTGGGGAATCGAGGGATCCAGTTCTCGAGAGGATCACTCCATTTATCAAGGGGTAGGGTTACGATGAAGGGTGATCCAACTTTTTCCCAAGATGACACATGGGGAGTTGTTGAGACCTTTGTTGTATGGCAAGGCAGGTTGTTGCTCAGGAACAAGGCTAGTCGCAGAGTGGTGGACTCGACCATTGCATACTTGCCCTGGCAGGTGGTCATAGCGTTGATCATGATAGATATAGTGGTCGAGCGTTACCAGAAAGGAGGATCTGGTACGAGCATCTTGAGCAGTTGAGCATGACCGGGGTGCCACGATGTCAGCAAGATAGATTCCTTCTGCGATGGGTAGGGGATTCTGGCATAGCAAGGCTCAACAGTTCACCTACTCGTAGAGGTGAGTTGGCTTCTACAGGAGAAGGTCATCCAGATATTCCATTTGGTTTCAGTGGTTCATTGATGGCATGGGAGACTTCCATAGTGTGGCAGAGCGATCAACCTAAGGACATCAAGGGAGGCTCATGCGAACGAGGACTTAACCCCACAGAGGTTGAATTGCAACTTCAGGAGTCTACTCCTGAAATGCATGAGAGAGATTATTCTATAGAGCAATTTCACGAGGAGACAGCGAGGATTCTATATTACCGTGATACTCTACTTAGTGGCAGTCTTCAGAGGGTGTCTGGTGCCTATGCTGAGTTGGACAGTAAGTGGAGCACAGGATGCCTCACACTGACCAGGATGGCTTGGGACCCTGGTAGGACAGGGCAAGGATCAAAGATGGTCTGGTGCTATATTTGGGACCCTAGTATTGGATGCATTGATTGTTTGGGTTAGCTGACTGAGAGGGTTCATGTTTCAAGCATTGCTTGAGGACAAGCAATTTTTGGTGGGGAGGACTGTAACATCCCCGAATTAATTAATATGGTTAAGAAGAATTTCCATTTTTTCCATTTTGGCCATGGGGAGATATTTTGGGCATTAGGCTTAAGAAAGGTGAATTAGGAGGGTCCCACTTCACTTTTAGTAAAAGAAGGCTTCCAAAAATTAGAAAAGGAAATAAATTAAAGAGCAAGTGGAATGTGGGAACCACTCCAAAGTGAATTCATACCCCTTAAGAGAATTCAAACTTCTGGAAAGAGAGAGAAGAGGGAACTCGAAGTGTGGGGGCCACATGAAGGAATAGACGAGGCAGTAAGATAATAGAGGTGGAGGATGCATTTTGGGGATCCTTTGCTAATTTGATATTTGAAGCATTGTTTGCTCAAGTTGTTTAGTTGGGTCAATAGAGTGTTGTTCAGCACACGAGATTTCCCCTCAGAAATCTCAACTCCTACTTAGGTGGACTTCGAGTGCCACACTAGGGGAGACACTTCCTTAATTGTGAGTTGGTTCGTGTGGAAATTTCTGAATCTTTACACTTTCTGCAGAAACTATTTAATGTTAATCTAGTTATTCTCCTCCTACTTAGACAAGTCATTAACTAAATAAAATTAAGTTAAAATCGAAGCAAAACACATAACAGATCTCCACCAATTCAGATCTAGAACAAGTTCATGCACACATAGACAAAGGGACACAATTATTTCTGGACAAATAGTCCTTGAAAAAACCTAATGCGGGAAAACCGGTCTTCTGGTTGCTGGAGGGTTTTATTATTAAGAATTTTCTGAATATAACAAGCCTGGGTTCCAGATCTGGAAAACCCAACAGAGAAATAATAGATCTACAACTCACTAGTTGATCTAGGGCCAAAATAATGACTAATGCACACCCTCAAACGGGATTTACAAAACTCGGCCAAAATTAGGGCCTAGAAACCCCAGCACTGCCCCTGAAGCCTCTGTGTCAACCTCTGAAGCCTCTGCATCCCTTAGCGCAGCTCCGGAAAGGGTTGCACTACCCTAGACTGGGTGACGCAATCCTTACGCTGCCCCTTAGGGTCTCTACGTAACCCTTGATGGTTTCCTGCAGAAAATTACGTTGTCTTTGAAGGACTACGCAGCACCTGTATAGCACAGTTGTTGCCCTTCTTATTGCTGCTCCCCTGCTTCTCTGCGCTAATCTCTGCCTCTTGTTGATTCTAGACCCTGGGATCAGATCATCCCCTTGGCCTAAATTCCCCTCTTTGCAGCTGAAACACTTCTAAGATTTCTTAGCAAACCCTCCCTAGAATCTCATCTTAGCTTTAGTGCTCTGCCTCTGTGTATCTTTACAAATGACCCCAAGCCTTTCCTTTATACTTTTCTCGTTGGGAAACCAACGGCCATGATCAAATCTTGAATCAATGGCTAAAATTAAAAGAAAGCTGGATCCGTATGACTTAAGACAATTTCATCACATGTTTAATTAAATTCACTTTAATTATTTAAGTTCCCAAAGTTTTAACTTAGGAAATACATTAAAACAATTAATTAATTTAATATCTCCTAAACCAGATGAAATTTCCAAAATCAATTTATGGGCCTTGTAGATCAAGTGTACTCTAGTCCCTCCACAAAATTTGGGAGCTAGAGCACAACTGATGCTACCCCAAATACACAAAATCTCAACACTCCCTCTTAGCATCAAGGATGTGCTATAGCAATACATCACACTATGCATTACAAGATTTTGGGTACTGGTTCTGTGCTGCTGATGCTTGGCCTGCTGCCACTCAACTCTGCACTGTTGCTGCTATTCTGTACAGCTGCCCATGACTCTGCCACTGCCACTGCTGATCTGCTACACTGCAACCTCAATTGTTGAGAGAAACAACAGGATCTCCTGCCCAATATTTGACAAACAAGTCAGATGGGTTGCATCCTCATCACTGAAGCTCCATAGGCTACAGATTTGTGTTGGCATCTTTAGGATGATGCACAGCTACAGCTCTGCACTGCGTAAGCAGACTCCCTCTACACTACTGAAGTCACATCAGCCCCTTGTGCTAAAATCTCTCACGCTGATGCTGCCTTGCGATGTCCCTCTGAAGCCTTCTGCGCTGCTGCAGCTCTGCACTGCGTAAGCAGCCCTGCTCTGCGCTGCTAAAGTCACATCGGCCTTTGCACTGCTGCTGCTTCTACGTTGTTGCTGCTCTGCTCTGTGCTGCTCCTCCCAGTCTCAAATCTGCCTCTGTTTTATCTGTGATCTATGCACCCACTGCTCCACTTGTCCCGCTACTATCTTAAGGCTGTCGTAGCTCGCATGTGATCCAAGAGATGAGCTACTCAAGGATCACACCTTCTTTTATGTTGCTCCTCTACATATCCATGTCACCCCACTTTCGTGGTTCATGAGCACTTATGGCTGCATAATCTTCTGACCCATCATCTGCCACAGCAGCGTTGGAAGAAGAAGCTTCCTTGTCCTTTTTCTTCTGAGGACAATTGCTAGCAAAATGTCCCATTTCACCACAATGAAAGAACTTGATCTTTGAGAGATCCTTCTTCTTCTTTGGCTGCCTCTTTGATGTCAAGGTTGCATCTTCCTCATCTTCCTTCTTGACTTTGCTCGATCCAGAGCTATACTGCTTCTTGGTGAATCTGCAGAGCTCTTCTTGACGCAGAACTAACCACAGGTTGTCCCAATCTGGGAGGTCCGCTCTGCCCAAGATACTTTGGACAAGGTTTCCCACTCATCTGTGACTGCATTGAGGTCAGTCCTGACCATCACATCGTCTTCCACCTTAGCACCAATTGCAGTCAATTGATCTCTGATCGATTGCAGTCTGAAGAGGAAATGCACCATGTCTTCTCCCTTGGTCATCATGAATGACCTCATCTGTATCTCCAACAACATCTTCCTTTGGATAGATTTTCCCTCATATAGAGAGATTAAGGCCTTCAACATCTCATTAGTTGTCTTCTTCTCAGCTAAGTGTGGTACAATATGGTCCTTAATTTCGTCCATAATCAGCCGCTTGACATGCCCAGCAGCCTCCTTATGCTTCCGAAAGAGATCCGGATCTGTCGGTGTGGCCAAAGTTTGCTCTGCATGGTCTCTAAGATTGTATGCCTCAAGGACTATCAGGATCCTTGCCTTCCAAACTGAAAATTTTGAGAGGCCATCCAGCCTGTCCTGATCACGCAGTCTCAAATCTGCCTCTGCTTCATCTGTGATCTATGCACCCACTGCTCCACTTGTCCCGCTACTGTCTTAAGGCTGTCGTAGCTCGCATGTGATCCAAGAGATGAGCTGCTCAAGGATCTCGCCTTCTTTTATGTTGCTCCTCTACATATCCATGTCACCCCATTTTCATGGTTCATGAGCACTTATGGCTGCATAATCTTCTGACCCATCATCTACCACAGCAGCGTTGGAAGAAGAAGCTTCCTTGTCCTTTTTCTTCTGAGGACAATTGCTAGCAAAATGTCCCATTTCACCACAATGAAAGAACTTGATCTTTGAGAGATCCTTCTTCTTCTTTGGCTGCCTCTTTGATGTCAAGGCTGCATCTTCCTCATCTTCCGTCTTCACTTTGCTCGATCCAGAGCTATACTGCTTCTTGGTGAATCTGCGGAGCTCTTCTTGACGCAAAACTGACCACAGGTTGTCCCAATCTGGGAGGTCTGCTCTGCCCAAGATACTTTGGACAAAGGTTTCCCACTCATCTGTGACTGCATTGAGGGCAGTCCTGACCATCACATCGTCTTCCACCTTAGCACCAATTGCAGTCAACTGATCTCTGATCGATTGCAGTCTGAAGAGGAAATGCACCATGTCTTCTCCCTTGGTCATCATGAATGACCTCATCTGTATCTCCAACAACACCTTCCTTTGGATAGATTTTCCCTCATATAGGGAGATTAAGGCCTTCAACATCTCATTAGTTGTCTTCTTCTCAGCTAAGTGTGGTACAGTATGGTCCTTAATTCCATCCATAATCAGCCGCTTGGCATGCCCAGCAACCTCCTTATGCTTCCGAAAGAGATCCGGATCTATCGGTGTGGCCAGAGTTTGCTCTGCATGGTCTCTAAGATTGTATGCCTCAAGGACTATCAGTATCCTTGCCTTCCAAACTGAAAATTTTGAGAGGCCATCCAGCCTGTCCTGATCACGCAGTCCATGAGGGGCCATCTCCTCAGAATGTGTCGGAAAAAATATCTCTGACCAAAATGATGTATGACCCAAGAAATTATGTAGACTGCTCAATGAGAAGACTGCCACAAACCTGCTCTCTCCAAAACTCCAATGAAGCACCGCCTCAAGAGTTTTGGGTTTTCGCCCAACACCCACTAGCAAACCCAAGAGTTTTTGTCCTAGGGCTAGGTTCGCCAAAGCTCACCAACAGAAAATATCATCAATCCAAGTTGTCCTCAAATGGTCTCCTCCACTTTTTGTAAATCTGAAGGACCCCTTTAGAAGCCTTTATTTTTAGAATCAGAACTCGGAATCAGAGCCTTTATTTTATTATTATTTTAATCACTAGTACCTTTTCCCTCCTATTTTAATTAAAATACCTTTTTTTATTTGGGAAAATGGTAAATCGGCCACCATTCCTCCTCAGGCCATCGAAAGTCACTTCCCATCATCTCATCCTGTAGATCTTCTTGTTTTGGTCCCAACAAGTTATCACATTAACATGTTCTGTCAAGTATTCCTCTTGGAATGCCACCTTAAGTGTAATTAACTGAGTTAGGCTCCATAATAACCCTATTTTCCGAATGTCGTCGGAATGAAACGGAACAAAAGGCGAGTTGTGCAAATGATGGAGTATGCCAAGCGAATGCCATCAAATCCCAAAGAAACTCCCCAAAACCCCTAAAGCCTATCCAAAAGCTCCTGGCCCCGCTAATGGAGTAAACTTGCTCCTGGCCCCGCTAATGCAGTAAACCTGCTCCTGTGACCTTGCTTCCTACAACCATGGAAATCCATCCTGACCACGCCATAAGGAAAACCAATAAAAGGAACATGACATTCTCACTCACTCGAAGACATCCTCAAAGATATTTTTGTAGCAGCTTTCCCTCTCACCTTCAAATAAGTACTCCTCTATTCTACATGTCTAATACTCCCAACCAAATGGCATCTATCTGCAAGGAAGGCAACAAACTTAATGGAGCATCCAATTTCAAAGCAAGGAAGAAGACCATTGATCTAGTTATTGAGGAAAATGATGTCATGCAATTCATTGAAGGAAATGCTCTAGTACCAGATAAAAACAATGCTCAAGAAGTGGCCAAATACAATAACGGAGAAATCAGAGCTCAAAGGATTCTCTTTGAGTCCATCAGAGAGCATCTCATTTCTTTTGTTTCAGATTTGTCTACATCAAAGGAAGTCCATGATACATTGGTTAATTTATACTCAATCAAGACAAAAAATCAATGTTGCGAACATCGGCACCGGGATAAAATCGGCAAGGGTCCGGAAAACCAACAAATCGTAAAAATCGGGAAAATATCGGTAAAAATAAGCAAACATTGGCAAATTTAAGATACCATAAAAATAATCGTAAAAATAGGCAACCATCGGCTAGGCACAAAAATCGTGATTTCGAGATAAAATCGAGATGTTATCGAGATGTTCGCAACACTACAAAAAAATCAAATGATATCTCTAAGGAATCAACTCTATGGAACAAGGATGTCAAAAGAAGAAAATGTGGCTTCATACTTTATCAACTTCAAGGGCTTGGTGAAACCATATCTGTTTTGAATTGATCACTTCTATAATCAATGCTCTACCTTCTTCTTGGGATGGTTTTGCAAGAGGCATCTATGCTAGAAATGAAACTCCGACCTTTGAAGAATTATGGGCTTCTTGCATTCTAGAGGAATCAAGACTAAAGGCTAAAGTTGATAATAAGCCTAATAATGAAACTCTCAAGCTTTTGCAACTAGATCGAGAAAGAAGTTTGGAAAGTTTGGATCTCAACACAAAAATAATGGCAAAAAGGCTCAGAGAAACAAGGACATGCCCAAAGTTCAATATTATGGTTGTCATGAATATGGACATATCAAGAGAGATTGTCCCAAGAACCCTAAGAACAATAAGAGCAATAAGACGAAAGAAAGAAATGAAGCATTAAAAACCAAAGATGAAAATGCTCGGAAGAAACCCAAGGTTGAAGACAACAAGGATCTCTACTATTAACGTTAATGAAGAATATGGCAGGTGTACATAGATCTACAATCCATTTTTTGTACCAAGTTTGCAGTCAAGTTTGATTTCTATTTCTTGTTTAGAAGATGACAGATAAAATAGCATTTATTGATGGTAAAACAGTTATATGATCTATGCGGATAGTATAGAAGATTACTGAAATTCGTGAATTGTATAAGCTTATAAGACTTTTCAAGGAGTTTGAGATTAGGAGGGAGCTCATAGTCATCTACAACAAAGTAGTTAGCATCAACTCACCAAAGTAAAAAGAGGAGCCTTCATGACGGTTGTCTACAAAGAATCCATCACAGAGCTCTAAAAGAGGCTTTTAGCTACATTTTCCAGAGGAAGCTAACATTTCTCTCTAAGAAGTAAGGAAGCTAACAGCATGGCACTCAGGAAAAAGGCAGAAAAGTCAAGAAGTATATCAGTGGTAGTCAATATCTAGATTGCTAGCAGAATTTTAGAGATCCTTCTAGCTAAAAAGAGTTAACATTCACCTCAAATCCCAGTGAAGTTAATTTGAACTTATGCATCAAAGAATAAACTAGTGATAAAACAATGGCTAGAAGAACAGAGTATTTGAGGAAGTAGACTTTTCCTATATATAGCAGGACGTAGAAAAGCATATTCTACAGAAGAAGCAAGCAGTTTGAAGTATACAATAAAGAAGACAACAATTTCTTTTAGATGATAGCATGGAAGCTAGTCTTGAAGAAATTCTCCCAGTAAAAGGAAGAAGTTCATAATAAGACACTTGTCTCAATTGGAAAGGTTACTCTTGATTACTGAAGGGCACGAAAAAGGAATCTCATGATAAAAGAATACCTCGTACTTTGCAATCAAATCAAATAATTCAAGAAGAACTCCTGAATTAGAGATATTATCTTCAGATGGAGTTGAAAACAGAATCTGACATATCTCAGATGGATACACTATTACTTAAAGGTTTATTAGAAAACTAAAAGGAGCTTGTGACCCAGATCCTCCAGAAGATTGGATGACAGTTTATAGACCTATGGTAACTCCATCTAGCAGAAATTGGAGAGTTCTGATATAGTTGATCCATCATTGTACCAATAGTTGATTGGTTCTTGAATACATTTGTTTCAAGGATACATTGATTGAGTTGGCAGTACTGATGATGGTAGAGAAACTACTGATTGTTGGTTCTGTTTGGGATCTGATATGATTTCTCGGAAAAGCATGAAGCGGGACTTTGTTGCACTGTGAGGGAAGAAGACATGGAAGGTTGCACAATTAGCTATGAAGCAGTTTGGCTCCATAAAATATTTGATGGACTATTTGATGAACATGATGGATTTGATCATGATACCTTGTATTGATCATAGTTAAATGAACATTGTCAAAGAACTTGAAAGGCCAAAGTACCTTATGATTTGTGACATGATACAGGATGGAGCCGTCAAGCTACAAGTATATCTTCGTTGACGAATACGTAGCCAATGTTTTGACGAAGTCCCTTCCTAAGGGAAAGCATGAGCATTTTTGACAAGCTTGGGCTTGTGGATATATCCTCCCTGTTTGAGAGGAAGTGAGGATGGACACCTTTGTTCTCCATGTGTCATGTACTATGACCAGGACTAATAATCGTAATTCTAGTACATGAACACGGATTGGGAGAATGGTGGATTGGATAAGCATCATGGACCGACATTCTTGAGACATGTATTGTGACCAGGACTAACAGTCATAAGTCAAGTACAATGATCTGGTATATGTTGGTCTAGGGGACCGATATTTCCTTCTGTAAAGTATTGTAATAATGGATTAGGAAATGGTCCTGTGAGCACATAATTTGGTGAACCCAGTTGGAGTATGTGCCTCGAAGAGGCAGTGGTGTCCGATTGATTGCCTCTCAACATTGTGCTATGATATAGTGGAGAGATAGAGCTTAGTAACTTAACCAAGCTGAAAATGGACAAGGGGTCAGGAGAAAGAACACATATGTTTGGTATAAACAGGATCATTACAAATGCTGCAGAAACGCTTAGTAACTTAACCAAGCTGAAAATGGACAAGGGGTCAGGAGAAAGAACACATATATTTGGTATAAGCAGGATCATTACAAATGATTCAAAATTCATAAAGAGATTTATGGCAAGATCAGCAAAAACCCTGAAGCAAGTCTTGAAAATGATAACACTGAACTACAGTAGGTACAGGTCCAGACTCCAGAATCCTGTAAGCATCAATTTGTTCTGGAGCATGATAAAGACAAACTTCTGACAATTTTTACAGATCACACACAGCGTGGTAGAACCCAACATGACAATGAACACAGAATACTGTAATCAATAACTTTAAAATGTCATCATGTATAGTCATTATTTCCTTGTTCAATCTGCAGCTCCATGCAAGAGAAACTATTATTGAAGAACCAATAATTTGATCTTTTTTCAAGCAAGACATTATCTACTAACAGAACAGCAACACACTATTCAGCAAACACAAATTATCGAAAAATGCATATTATTTACCTAACAAATGTTTCAGCCCAGACCTGGGCAGTGTGAGTGGTAACATGCTCAAAGTTGTGGCGGTGCCTTTCCTCTCTCTCTTCTACAGGCATATTCATGGAAATGCCAATGGCAACAGCAACCTCAGAAATATTCCAAGGATTTACAAGTATGGCTCCAGCTCCAAGAGACTGTGCAGCCCCAGCAAACTGTACAATAAAATATTACAATTCAGAGCCTTCCATCTATAAAAAAAGGACCATTATCATTAGGGATTGCTAGAAGTAATGACCTCTAATATCATATGAAAAAAGTGCAAGAACACATTAAGCAAGCAAACCAAAGGTTGTCAACTCGCACAGGCTCTAAATATTTCTCCAAGGACCTAAAGTTAATAAGAACCAGAAGACTTCTCTTACGAGACTAGAAAGAAATCTCTGATAGACCCCAAATCAGCTGACATGCTTTCAGCAGAAATGACTCAATATTTTAAGTTCTCCTTGCATCAACTTGGTTGCTACATGACCTATCACTCATTTTATTTGGTACAAACGACCAGTAGTGACCCTCTAAACATTTTAAAAGTCACTACATAGTCATGACTCATTACAAATGTCAAAATTTTCATAGAATATTGCATCTGTGCATTGTGCATGTACACAAAATGGCAATACAGTCTACTATTGCAAACTAAATAAGTATTTCAAAATAACAACAAAAAAGATGTTGACAATTAAATGTTAAATGATAAAAATAAAGAGCCAGAAGAACATAACCATTCGGTGCAGCTGCACACCAAGTGAACTGAAGCTGCAAAACCCAATGTTTAGAGGAAGATCTTGTTGAAATTTGCGCAGCTATAAGAAATTTCCCATGAGAAACCCTACTGCCCCAAGGAGAACCCAAAGACCCAAAGGAAAGCCTATCTTGCCCCAAAGAAGATTTATTTTGGTCTAAAAGGAAATAAATTATTGGTTAAAAGAGAAATGCTATTATCATTAATGTGATTCTTTGAAAAACATTTTTAATGATGAAGAAATTGAATTGGAGGTTTCCCTCCAAATTTCTAGTCGACCTCTCAAATTTTCAAAGTCGGTCTCTCAATCGGAGGTCCTCATTGGCACAAAAAGGGACTCATCGATTAGTATAAATAAGCCTCCATTGAAGCTCATTAAGGATATATCAAATGGTGTAAGATCACAAGCTAAATCTGAACATGCAGCTCGCATCTTCTTTGAAGCTTGCTATTATAGATGAGTGGCTCATCTTTTATCTTTATGGAACGTGTTGATTTCTCTATGGATCACATTCTACAAGCCCGCATTATATTTGTTTTTTCTTGTGGCTCAGAGGTAACTCGCACAACTTCATGAGGCACGTATCATACAACATTGGTTCGGATCAAGTCTCTTGTGGATCACATATCTCTCTATGACATGCATACTATATTACAATGGCTCGTATCTTCATTTTGATGTTTGCACTCTTCGCTCTGTCATTCGCACTATATTACAGTGGCATTATACGCAAAGGCATATCTCATATACATACACAGCTAAGTCGCCTGACACAGGGACACGGGACACGAAGGACACACGGATTTGAGTGTCAAACACGGACATGGTAACCCCCCGGAACAGGACACGTCTGGACACATTATATATATATATATATATATATTAAAAGTTAGATATTTCTTACACAAATTCATACAAATTCATTGATTCAAACATAGATCTTCATATAGATGTAAGTTTTGCAAAGATACATCATACAATCATACAAAGTAATAGACATATTCATCAATGTTGAATGATCCAATAGGAGAAACACAAGATATTGTAGTTTTCTCATTAAGTCATCAAAATCAAAAAGTGTTACATAGGTAGTACAGTGCCAATGGAAAATGCCAAATAGAAATAGCAAATACAAAACAACTACAAGTCTACAAGCCTCAAGGCAGTAAGTAGCTCATGAATCATGAGTCATCAATCCTCATCATCATAATCAGCATCATTGTCCTCATCATCATGGTCACCACTGCTCTCCTCTGTTGCATCCTCCTCCTCTGTATCCAATGTCATCTCTGCATATGTTGGTGTGGAGGATGACCCCTCTACAATGTCACCATCATCAAATGTGACAGGCTCTAGCACTGGCTCATTGAGATCCAAGTTGGCCAAAGCCAAGTCAGCACTGTTGTCCAGATCCATATCATCAGGAAAGACATCCCAAATCTTTGTCACCAAAACCTTGAAATAACCATGGCCCCAAGAGCGGTCTTGACCTCCCTCAACCTCTTCAACGTGATGAATAAAGAGGCAAATCATGTATCTGCAATCTTCAACAATGATAGATTGGTGTACTCCTTGTAGATAGTGAGGGAATTTGTATGGTTTTGTACAAAGTTGCGGATATGTCGTGCATCTTCAATAATGCATCCAATCCAAAGCACATCAGAGGCAATAGATATTAGTGTTAAGCTCAATGAATGGACAATGCAAGGTGTCCAAAATACTTGTGGATATTTAGCTTCCACAATCATGCCAGCAGCCTTGCAAACAGGTACATTATCTGTAATGATTTGCACACAAGAATCGACACCTACATCTTCAATAACTTTGATAAACAACTCACCCATATATTGTGCGTCCTTGTATTGTCTAAGTGTATCCACTAATTTCAAGAAAATTGGACCATTCAAGGAAGACACCATGAAATTGATGAGTGGGTGTTGAGTTGGATCTATCCATCCATCAAAAACAATGCTAACCCTAGATGTTGGCCATGCTGATTTAATAGGCTCAAGCATTTTGCCACCTCTTTCTTTGCCTTTGTGAACAATGTGGTTCTAAGCTCCTCTGACCCAGGAAGCATATACCCTGATAGAGCCCCTTGACTTAGAGCTTGGCCCATCTCAATAAATAGAGGTGATCCTGCAACATTAAAGGATATGAAGTCTGATAGAAAAAAAATGCAATGGTGAGATCAAGCTCGTCGTGCTTCTCTTTCTCGAAAATCTTGTCCATTGGACCAAGTGCAATTGCCTTTCTTTTTGCTGCTTGTCCCCCACTAGAACTCTCAAATGGGAACATGTTGTTGCTTTTCCTCAAGAATGGAAGGGGGTCATCATTCTTGTTTTGTTTTCTTTTTGCAGCCACATTTTCCACACAAACAAATGCCTCTCTTTCCATTTCCTTCCTCTTTGCTAAAGACACTTGTGTACAAGTTGAAATTCCACAACTTGGTAAAGCCAACAAATGAGCATTCACACGGTAATATGTGCTCATGAAATGGTTGTGGCAATAACTACATTTCCAAGCAACATTGCCTCCTCCCTTCATCTTGATGCCTGGCCCTGCCTCTCTTGTGACATATTTCCACAATGGGTATTTGTGGTCTTGAGGTTGTTGTCTTCCCTCAACATTTGAAGTTGTTATTGCAGCCCCACTTCCAATAGATGGAACACTTGCAGACCCTGATGAAATAGGAACAAGAAGGGCATCTCCAATGGGGACATTCTTCCCCTTCCTTTGCCCCTTCCTTGTTGCCCTTGATCGAGCCATGAATGTTGTAAAAAATAAACAAAAAATGCCCAAATTTGTAAAACATGTGCACATGCAAACCAAATGCAAAAAAATAGAGAGACAATGCACTTACCGGTTGCTTGAATCTCCTTGAAAACAGTCCCTTGCTCCTTACTACTCCTTGCTCCTTGCTCCTCTCTCAACTCACAGCCAACGCATCGTAAAAAAATGAAAGGCAATTCGCTTTTTTATAACCCTCAGACGCTTTTCCACGCGGGTCGTGTCTGGCGGATCGGGACATGATCGTGTCCGTATAGGATATGCGGTTGAATAGTGATAGTTTGGTGTGTAGCATCCTACAGTGATCAGTGGTCACCAGGATTCGCCATTTATTCTTCATCTTTCTTACAGCTATTCTACCTTGATTCAAAGTACAAGGGATCTAGTGTGAAATTGTGAAATGTGATCTACCGACTTTTCTGGGTGATTGGAGTCACCTTCAGGTTGTGACCTGAGAACACTTCACGGTGGCAGGGTAGTGCTAGGGTAAGTTGTGGCTTGCACAGGGTGTTGTGGCATCCCTTCAGTTGTGGCTGATAAACTAACAGGGCAATGAAGCATCATTTCTGACAACAGCTGGTAAGCAGAGTGTTGGGGCACTCATCAGGTTGTGGCCTAATCTACAGGGCATTGGGGCGTCCTTCTAGTTGCAATAGGATATTAGGGTCTAGTAGTGTCCTGTAGGTTGTAGCTTGTGAATTAGGGGGTTGACGTCTCCCTCAGTTGTAGCTGAAATCTTGATGTAATCAATTTTCTTTAGCAGGGAGAAGACAATTACTAAAGAAGCATTCGGTGGTTTTTGACTTGGAGGGGGTTTTCCACCTAAATATCTTTCTGTCCATTGTTTTATCTTTCTACATTGTTGTATGGTGTTGTCTACTGTTAACTATTATTTATGATGATCTGAAAAAGAACAATAATAATAACTAAAGATTAACTAATGCTCTGAAAAAAGATTAAAACGTACTAATTACTAAGAAAAACTGGTTCACCCCCCCTCTCAATATTTCCAACAGTAGACTAGCTTAAATTATTCCCAAACCACTTTTACATCGGATTTGACTAAAAACACTAGGACTCACCTAATATTTCGATAATAAATTTCACCCTAGCTTTGGGGGTTTAATTTGGAGGAGAAAAAACTCTTCTGATTAACCGTGTCTAGAAACACAAGTAATCAGAGAGGTTAAAAAACCTCCTAGGATGTAATTTGTCACCAAAATCATAGGCCTACCTAGGTTGTTACATATACTCAAGGTCTTACTAGGATCATTTACATCATATAACTTGCAAAATGGGGTGACCATGACACACAGATTGTTGATAGGGGATCTGATCCTTGTTGGAAAAATAGGCACTTTCGCTTCCTTGGAACTTTGACAATTTGAGTGCAACATCTAGCTCCATTTGGGGACACGTTGTTTCAGTGAAGTAACGTGAGAACCCCAAAATCCTACATCCAAGAAAACACAAGTCCATCAAATAGATATCCATTCAACATCAAAATCATCGTGCATATATAGAAATATCGCTGCAACATAAAATGTGCTCTAATAAACTGAAATATAAATGATATAAAATAAATGTGAAAAGCAAAACCACCTAGCATTAGATATACTATACAAAACGATGCCCTATGGCATCAGATGTCATCGGTGAGGAACAATCTCGGGCATAAGTCCGCTGACTAGTAGATCAATTGGCTGCTTTTCAGATGCCCCTGCTAAAGTTTGACCCTCTTAGGTCGGTGTGACTGCTCATCGCTGTGTTGCATATCCCTATCAATATGAAATCATCTTTTTCCTCTTGGAAGAGGGGATGGGTGGTGGAACAAGTAACATATCTCTGATTAAAAATGAGGCAGATGCTCCTGTGGCACAACCAGTTTACCATTTTCCAACTTCTTTAGAACTTCTACGTGGTACCTTCTTTCTACCTCTATATAATCTGACCATTCCACCTGTTGTTGCGAGAATAGTGGCATAAGATAAATCCATCTTACTGTATCCACCTAAGTCAGTTGCAAACTTCCTGGAGAAAAGCATTCCCCACACATCTAGTCAATCAATTATTGTTATATCCATGGTGATGATTTTGTATGGATAATCAGCGAAGGAGACCTACAAATCTTTAACCACACCAAGGACTTCAACCTTTCTAGAATCCATTGAACAAATACTATGATATGGTCTAGAAATTCTCAAGTTTAATTTGTGGATGCACCGGAATCAAGCATGCAATTGTGGAGTAATCTCTCATTTATGTCCAAAGTAAGGAAGAAAGGTTGATGATCCTCATTTGTCATATAGCAGTTGTCATTTATGTCCAACATAACGAACAACGGTTAATGATCCTCATTTGTCATATAGCAGTTGATATCCTTTAATTTAATCTCTTGCCCTGCTAAGCCATATAGCCCTGCTAAGTTGTCAATATTGCCCTGCTAAGCCATATAGCCAAAATGCTAAAAAAATATGCTCGCTGAGATGGAATTTTTAAAAGTTCAAGGACTGGAACAGACATCTTAATGCTATTTATCCATGCGGCCCAATCTACGTTCAAACCCTGTTTGTATCTTCAGCGAGAACTTGCTTATTATGACTTTGACTGTTATGTATATTTTATTAATTATTAGTTAGATATAGTTATCTTAGGTTTTATTAAGTGAAAGGGCATGATCAAAGATCATGCCTCTTCGCCAAGGGACACCATAAGGCTATATTTAAAGCCTCGGTGATTCCCCATTGTAATCATATCTCATCTTTTATCAATAATAATATTTACATATAAAGTTTACCAGTGTTTTTTACACTCCATTGGTATCAGAGCCATCGCTCTTCGGGATCTGTGTGATCACCCAGAATTAAGGAATTACAAGAAAATTCCAAAATTGCAGATTTTTTTAAAAACCAAGTAGTGGAGGGTAGCAACATTTGTTTTAAAAAAAAAAAAAAAGGAAGAAATATATATATATATATATATATATATATATATATATATATATATAAAATCAAAAGAGAGAAGGTAAGTCAACATAAAGGGGGAAATAAATTGAAAGGAAAAAAAAAAATATTTAAAAGAAAATAGTTCCAAAAGAAAAAGTAAAAAGAGATATATATATAAAGAAGTACATATACGTACATGTGAAGACAAAGTAAAAAGGAATAAGGAAGAGTAATTGTTCGTGGTTTACAAGCTCGTGGTTTTGGAGCCCATGGTAATTGCCCATGGTATTAAAACCCATTCACCCTTTTCAAAACAACGTGACTTTTCAAAGTTAACAAAATTTTTCCCCATAATTATATATATATATATATATATTTCAAATAATAAAATAATAATAATTATTATTATTATTATTATTTAAAAAATATATATATATATATATATATATAATTATTATTATTATTATTATTATTTCAAAAAAAAAATTTAATTTAATTAATTAATTAATTATTGATTAATTAATTAATTAAAAAAAATAAAGGGGAAAAATTGGCAGAAAAATATTCCCCACCTCATACACGTTCAATGTCTTCATCGATGTCGATGGCCGAATTCCAGAAGAAATTGGTGGATCTCGAGAAACAAATCAATAATAATTCCGAAGAATTCGGAAAAAGATTAGTCGATCTTGAAGGTACAGTTGCAGGAAACTCCAACGACATCAAAAAGGTTCATGATATGACAAATCAAATAGAAAGACAAATGTGGCTAAATCATCACGAGGCCATAGAAAAGCATAGCGAAGCAATGAACAAGATCACAGAGCATAGCGAAGCAATGAACATGATGACAAAACTCTTCAATAAGCTAAATGATAAGATAGATAAGTTAAGTCAGACACAATCTCCAATATTCCCAAATGTGGAACATAATCAACTGAACAATGTAGCTGATTCAAATCATAATCATGAATATGACATGTTTGAAAAAGAGCAATTGAATGAGGTTGAATTGGAAATCAGCTCACATGAAAGCTATATTGCTGAAATACCTAGAAGCAGAGACTCTGAAATCAACCATGAAAGTTATAGAGCTGAGAATCCAATAGAAGAAAATGCAATTCAATCCACTAATAAAGCCAGAAATGCAACAACAGAAGTTATTGAGAACTTTTATATAAATGAAAATCCAATGTCAGAAAAAGAAACAATGTTGGTGAAGGAACCACATAAAGAATTCAACGTGACTGCTATCACAGATGCAACTACAGACATAGTCATTGAAAATGAAAGAGACCATGAAAATATAGATGCTTATAAACAGCAAAATGTTTCATCACCAGAATTGAAAGAAAAATGTGAAGAGACAAACACATCTGAAGCCACTGATACAGTGCCAAAAGCTGTTAAGGCCTTCGGTGATGAAGCAGATATAGTTGTTAGGAAGGAAGCATTTGATGATGAGGAGAAGTTACATCAGAAAATAATTGTTGGTAACTTACCTCTAAATCTAAAAAGGAACAAAGAAGAATCACCAGCAGTACCAGGAATAGGATCTGACCCTGTCAATATCAGATCTTGTCACTATCCACATCACCAAAATATTGAACTCGCGGAGATGCTCCATGATATTTTTAAAATGTGGGAAGCAAGAGCCCGCCGCTCAAGAAACCCAGGCGTTCGTCAGCATTGTCCATCATTACGTATGCTTTGAGGACAAAGCATCTTTAAGAGAGGGGCAATGTTATGTATATTTTATTAATTATTAGTTAGATATAGTTATCTTAGGTTTTATTAAGTGAAAGGGCATGATCTTTGCCAAGGGACACCATAAGGCTATATTTAAAGCCTCGGTGATTCCCCATTGTAATCATATCTCATCTTTTATCAATAATCATATTTACATATAAAGTTTACCAGAGTTTTTTAAACTCCATTGACTCTTACCCTTCATTTGATATGTATAGCCCTTATTCTTTGCAAGTTCTAGAACCTATTACTAAGTTGGTTTCTCACCATATTCCTGAGTAATGGGGTCTTTTCCTTCACCAAAGGTATTTATTGTGAAGGCTGAAGAAATCATATTAGTGCATCGACTTTCATTTGACTCATCTTGACTTGCATTATTATTTTGTTGATTTCTACACACCTCTAAGATTCTTCTAGCAAAGGCACATGTGCTTTCCTCATGAAAACTATCACATGGCCTACAGAAGAGAATAGATTCCCTAATCAAGTTGGCAGACTCAAGTGGTGTAGGGGGCCTTTGAGCTTTAGTCCACCTTAGTCCCACTTCGATAGATTGCCTTGGTCAAGAATCTAGTCCATGGCATCACGGTGCCTAAAATGTTGTGAAACCAATCAATAGATTTTCTTGGTCAAGAATCTAGTCCATGGCAATGTGGTGCCTAAACTCTTCATAGTTCATATAGTTTGAGATCTTCCATTGTATTTGTATATTATGAATACCCTCATAGTTAAGAGGGAGTATTGAAGAATGTAACTAGATTCGGTCTTCATAAAATGTATTTGAGTCATTATGAAATGTACTTGTCAAAAGAATAAAGAAAAAAAATTTTATTATTGTGTCAATGACTTATTGACTTATTAAAGCATGGGTTTCATGCTTGGGTCATCATTATATTAGTCAAAGTCCCCATTGTGGACTCCTAGGATTAATATTGAGTCAATAGAGTCATTATAAAGAGACCCTTCTTGGAATTTTGAATCATGTAAAAATATTTATTATTGAGTCAAATATGAAATATGTCACCTCCACACCAAGTCAGCCTAAAGGAGATCAAGTTGGCCTAAAGGGAACCAATTTGACCTCACTTGAAGCCTATAAAAGGAAGCAGTTCGAATTCATTTGGAGCATCACTTTTCAAGCCAGTTCCATATCTCTACTGCAGCTGGAAAAAGTGCGAAGTCGGTCAAGGAAGTTGATCAGCAGGATGAGGTGGAGTTGAGTTCGATGGAGGAGACTGTGAGGGGCCATCAGAAAGAGCACCAACACCACCACCTCCACTAGGAGGAGCATCTTTTACACCATCTAGGGAGTCCTTGCATCTTTGTGTGGGGTACCCAAATTTCTGACCATGAGGATCAGAGGCATTGTGCAGGGGCAGTGTGTCTCAGTCTTAGTTGACAGTGGGACCACCCACAATTTTATTAATGCTCAGATGGAACAGAGGAGAGGCATCACCACTGCAGAGTTTGAGGGGTTCTCAGTGCTAGTACCGGGGGACACGACTATGCAGTGCAATCGATATGTTCCCGCTTTGACAGTGACTATGGGGAACTATTAGATGACAGATCATTTCTTCGTGGTGGACGTACCAAACACCAATGTGGTGATGGGTGTCCAATGGTTGTATTCCCTTGGCCGAGTTACCACCGATTGGAGGCAGCTTGTGATGGAGTTTACCGAACCAGATGGTAAGCTAGTAGTTCTTCGGGGTATGCACTCATACCCCCCACAGACAGTTTCAGCTCACCGGATGGAGCCAGACTTGAGGCATGGGGACATAGCATGGGCAGTGGAGCCGAGGATTTCAAAGGTTGTGGGACAGACCAAACCACCACCTCCAGACATACAGGTTGTGCTGGCAGCTAGACATATATGCAGTATTCTTTAGAGATATACCACCTAAACAGCCACCAGAAAAGGGGTTTGAGCACACCTAATGTACAAGCAGTCATCACCACCCCCTATAGGTTGTAAAAGTTTCAAAACAGAAACCCTACTGCAGTGTCTTGATCTAATTCACCTACTTGTTTGATTAATTAACAAGTTATTAATCTGAAATATTTAGAAAAACATTAAAGCAAATACAAATTGTAGCCTACGCATCTACAGATCATTTACTGAACAGCACGCACATGTGACAAAATTACAAACAGATTTTTCGGACAAATGTCCCCGGAAAAACCCAATGCAGGAAAATTGGTGCAGCAGCTCTAGAGGGTTTTATTATTATGCAAAATCTGAATACAACATTTTGGGCACCAGAAACGGTTTTCCCTACAGAGAAATTACACGACAATTGTACCTTTCACTCGGAGACAAGAAATATGGTTGATCCAACCCTCTCCAGGGAATTACGAATTTGAGCCCTTTTTGGCCCACTAGAACCCTCAGTGTTGCCTCTGCAGCCTCTGCATCAGCCCCTATTGGCCAACGTACCCACTGCGTCACCCTGACTGGTGTTGCACTTCCTCTTAACTGCCCTGGTTGGGTCTTTGTTGCCCTTGCATTGCCATGGTTGGCCCTGCCTCACCCTGACTGGGCTTACGCAGCCTCTGCACAGTCTTCTGCGTGGTCCTGGCTGGACTGCGTCCCTCTGGCTGGCCTCTGCACTGCCTGGTACAAGTTGCCTCTCTATTGTTGTATTCTCGGCGTCGAATCAGATCATCCCTTGCCGATCTCTGCCCCTCACTGCACTGCAAACTCACTTCGAATTCCTCAAAAACCCCGCCCTAGAAATTCAACTTAGCTTTAGTGCTCTACAGCGTGTGTATCTGTTCTCCAACAGACCCCAAGCCTTTTCTTTATACTTTTCTCGTTGGGAAACCAACGGTCGTGATCTAATCTCTTATCAACGGCTAAGATTAAAAGAAAGCATGATTCACATCACTTAGAACATTTTATCACATGTGTAATTTAATTCACTTTAATTTTTTAATTTTCTGAAGTTAGACTTAGGGTCCCCATTAAAAAATTTAATTATTAGAATAACTTTTACAATGGATGAAATTTCTCCAAATGCTATTTGGGTCTTGGAGATCTCATGTGTCTTAGCCCCTCCACAAAGTTTCGGAGCTAGAGCACACCCGATGCTACCCCAAAATCTCAACATAGGCATCCCAAAGCCTATAAGGATGAGATTGAGCGGGCCATTAGGGATTTGTTGGCGTTGGGCCACATTAGACTGAGTTCCAGCCCCTTCGCTTCTTCAGATGTGTTGGTGAACAAGAAGGATGGGACTTTGTGCATGTGCATTGATTATAGGGCGCTCAACAGGAAGACGTTGAAGAATCAGTATCCCATACCGCGTATTGATGAGCTGATGGATGAGCTTAGAGGAGCTAAGTTCTTCTCTAAGATAGATTTGCAGTCAGGGTATCATCAAATTCGGGTGAAGGATCAAGACATTCAGAAGACAGCTTTCAGGTGTCATTATGGGCAGTTCAAGCTCCTGGTCATGCCTTTTGGGTTGACTAATGCCCCTGCCACTTTCCAGTCATGCATGAACCATGTGTTCAAGGAACAGTTGAGGAGATTCGTGCTAGTTTTCTTTGATAACATCTTGATCTACAGCAGGGCATGGGAGGAGCACCGATAGCACTTAGAGACAGTGTTGAGCATTTTTTAGGAGCAACAGTTCTCGCCAAGTTGTCTAAGTGTGCATTTTGGCTAATAGAGATGCTTTACTTGGGACACATTATTGGCGTAGATGGGGTCAAGGTGCATGAGGAGAAGATCAGGGCCATTCAGGATTGGCCGGTGCCGAGAGATGTCACAGCGCTGAGGGGGTTCTGGGGCATTTGCGCTTATTACAGGAAGTCTGTTAAGGGCTTCTCACAATTGGAAGCACCTCTCACAGATCTAACCAAGAAGGGGGTTTTTGCATGGACACATGGAGCTCAGGCAACTTTTGATCGTCTCAAGGAGGTGATGAGTAGTTGCCCAATATTGGCACTCTCGAATTTCACACAATCTTTCACATTGGAGTGTGATGCATCGGGCGAGGGGATTGGGGCAGTCTTGTCCCAAGATGGGCACCCCATTGCTTTCGAGAGTCGAAAGCTCTTACCACATGAGAGGTCGTATTCCATATACGACAAGGAGATGTTGGCCATAATGCATGCATTGGCCAAGTTCTGACAATATTTGGTGGGTAACTGATTCCGGGTGAAGACAGATCATAACAGTCTTCGCCACTTCATGGGTCAGCAGGGCCTCAATGACAAGCAGCAGAGGTGGGTCAACAAGGCGCAGGCCTATGATTTTGACATTAAGTATGTGCAGGGGAAACACAATGTGGTTGTCGATGCACTATCCAGGAGACCTGCAAGGCTTTCACTCATGAGCATTTGCCATGACTGGAAGGCATAGTTGTTAGTTGAGTACTCCAAGGATCGGTGGGCATGTGATATCTTGGAGGGCATTCACGCAGATAAGCGCTAGCGGGTGATGGCTGAGGTCATCTACTACAAGGGGCGCATATTTCTGGTTCCAGGGTCGTAGTTGAGAGAGCGGGTACTTCATGCAGCTCACAAATCTCCATTGTCGGGCATCAGGGGTTCAGGAAGACATACATGGCAATGAGAGAGCGCTTCACATGAAAGGGCCTCAAGGGGGATGTGTTGAGATATGTACAAGAGTGTGAGGCCTGTCAGAGGAACAAGGGGAAGTTAACTCACCCAGCAGGATTATTGCAGCCTCTTCCCATTCCTAAGGGGAAATGGGAGAGTATCTTTATGCACTTTATCACAGGAATTCCCGCAGTGTAGGGGAAGGATTGTATTTATGTGGTGGTCGACCGGATAACCAAGTATGCACATTTCTTTGCCATTCCAACACAGTATTCAACCTCTCATGTAGCAGAGTTGTTCTTTAGGGAGGTTTTCTGCCTACACGAACTGCCTAAGACTATAGTCAGTGACAGAGAAAGCCAGTTTATGGGGGATTTTGATAGGAGCTTTTCAGGCTAGTGGGCACATAGCTCACTCCAAGCACTAGTTACCATCCACAGACCGACAACCAGATAGAGAGGGTAAACAAGTGGCTAAAGGGTTATCTCAGGAACTATGTGACCGGGCAACAAAAGGCATGGATTCGTTGGTTGCACTTGGGAGAGTACTGCTACAACACCACACATCATATGTCCATCGGTATGACTCATTTCTGTGCTCTATATGGCTATGATGATTTGTCTTTTGCTGACATCGTTTTTGGAGACAGTCAGACCCCAAAGGTGTTCCTACAATTGCAGCGATACCGACAGTCCACTTTGAATCAAAAGGGGGGCGAGAAGTTGCAACCATGATTTTATGGACATTATAGGATGATCAGGACGGTTGGAGAGGTAGCTTATGAGTTCGAGCTACCACCAGTGAGTTCGAGCTACCACCAGGGAGTAAGATCCACAATATTTTTCATGTTTCATGTCTTAAGAGGGTGTTGGGGCAGCACGTTACAGCAGTTGTGGGGTTTCCTCCACTTGATGATGAGGGGCATTTGGTTTGGGAACCAGAGGCCATCCTAGAGACTAGGGAGAGGAAGCTCAGGAGCAGAACAATCAGAGAATATTTGGTGCGTTGGAAGAGCTTGCCGAATGGGGATGCCACCTGGGAGGGTGAACACCTATTTGAGCATCCAGCACTGAAGTTGCTTGGGCACAAGCAACATTTGGGAGGGGAGGACTGTAATGTCCCTTCCTAAATTATTTTAGAACACGATTTATTTCTACATTTTGGGGGCCAATTTTGGTGAAGTCGGGGCCCATTTGATTTTTATTAGAAGACTTGGGAGTTAGAAGTAAGTTAACTTTATTTTATGTTGTTTTGTTGGTGACATGTGGGGACCACCCACACATGAAATACACACTCCCTAAGTAACTAGTTCAAAAAGCATGAGTGGGAAAGCGTAGGCTTGGTGGGGGAACCACGATGGAAGACAAGGCAGGAAGAAAGGCTCCACGAAATTTATAAAAGGAAGGAAGCTAACTTCATTTGGCATTCTTGGCTTGTCGATTTTGACTCTGTTGCTCGAGTTGTTTAGTCAAGTCACTTGTTGTTTAGCACGAGTTTTCCGAGAGGAGAACTCGCCCTTTGCTCGGTGGACTTCGAGTGCCACCCTAGATAGGTTCATCCATTGTCATCCGAGGGAGTTTCATAGATAGATTTCCAGCATTTTCATTCAGGTTACCCCAACAATGCTTATTTATGGAGGACGCAGTGGTGGTTCTTGTGTGTCCATTGTAGCATTATTCCGGAGGTCTATTGCCGAGAGAATTTTGGAGAAGGAGGCTCAGTAGATTTATAGGCTATTGTGTGAGTTTGAAGGTTGCAAGTGGCAACAATATTCAGGAATTGTTTTGCAATCTCTGGGGTCAGCGTAGAGGAGAGAAGTTGGGCACACGTGTGAGATAGTGTCTCAGCCATTGTGGTTGTTGCTTGCCGGGAGAAATAAGGGAAGTGTTGATGGAGTTGTTTACTGCATTTTGGAAGTGTTGTGGACTATTTTTGTTGGTGTTTGAGCAGACTGTGTGCTTCAGCAGTCACTAGAGAGCGTAGGGCCTTTGGGGGTCGATTTTGGGGGGTCAAGAATTGGCCAAACCATTTCTGGCTTTTGGTCAAGCTGGCTTGAGGAGCCTAGGAGTAATTTTGCAGAATTTTTTGAGCACTGAAGGTGGGGTTTTCAGCCATTTCTTTACAGCATCTAATGCAGAACTGTTAGGATAGCGCAGAGCATTAATTGGGCAGTTTTTGGGTTATTATTGTTTCACCTGGGTTTTTCTCCGCTTGCCAAAAAGGCAAGCCCAGGTGCATCTCTTCCATATATTTGTACCCTTGCCCATTTCCATAATAAAATGGCTCAATTGCTTCCATATTTCTGAATTTTCTGGGTGTTTACTACATTGTTTAAAAATTTATGTGTGCAAATTTGTTATTTTCTAGCATATCATTGTTTTTCCTATTTTGGAACATTACAGCCAATTTCCAGGGACAAAAGGGTTGGAATGATAGATCAGGGCTCAAATATGAAGGAGAAGGCCACAAAGGGCCAACGCTTTTCCTAATAAGGCTAGTGTTGGGGATAATAGGGCCTTAAAGGCCTACGACCTAGGGCCTAAAGGCCAAGAAGGAGAATCGCAAGCACTTGGAGGGCTGCGGCAAAGGGAAGGGAGGGAGAGGGGGCCGAGGGGGAAGGCTGAGGGAGGAAAAGGAGGAAGGAGGTCGAACGGAGGGCTAGCGGAGGAAGAGGGAGGCCGAGGAAGGAAGAGGAGAGGCCGAGGAGGAAGCCACAAGGCTTTTTAGGCCTGCGGCTAGGGCAAGGAAGGGAATTCGCTGCCCCTAAGGCTCACGGCTAGCACTGGGAGGGCTAGAACCCTAGACGCAGAGGACTAAAGGAGGGCCGTTGAGGCTTAGGAGGGAGAAACCGGGGTTGGGAGCCCTAAAAAATTTGAAACACTTGCTCCAAAAAAATTTACGCTTCAACTCTTCAATTTTCCAAAATACATTCCATGGGAAATCCTGCAAAAAAATTCCAAGAGACTAGATCTTACCCTCAAGGGCCTGGATCTAGCTCTTCTCCCACTTGTTTCCTTGATCCAACCTGCAAAACAAAAACAAAAACACCCAAATATATACAAAATAGATCTAAAAACCCCAACCCAAGTTATAAAAATAATTTACAATTAAAATTACAAAATTATTTTACAAATTATACATGGGTTTTTAAATAGATTTTGAGAAAAAAAAATTTAGAATATTTTTTCCTTGAAAGAATGGCTCAAATGCTTCAGAAAAATTATTGCTCACTATAGCCCTGCAAAGATTTAATCCACCATATAAAAACCAGGAATCCAAATAAGATGATCCTTGCCCACAATCTGTGAACTTGGAGACCAAGGATTGAGAACCTACAAACACTATGTATTATCTCAAAATATATCAAGTAAAGCACCACATAGGAAGCTCGTAGTCAATACATACCACAAATCAACGAACAAGAACACCTCGAATTGCACCCCAAAGTCTTTTATTATAGTAGAAAAAATAGTTTCCAACGGGACAATAGTTTACAAAATGCTTAAGCAGCGATTCTAGCCAGAGATCAAGATGACTGGAGACTCAAATGACTCTAATGAAAAAATAATAGCTAGTTTCTTTGATCCTTATCAAAATAATCCTGGTCGTTTGATAAACACGTAAAGATCTTTTAATTTTGGCCCTTGATTTTTTATTTTGAAGAATTTTTGAATTTATCATTCAACTCAACATTAGTTAGCTCAAAATTAATTATTTTGAGCTAATTTCCTCAAAAATTTCCCCAAAATCTTTTATTATAATTAATTAATTTACACATGAGGGGATTTAATTATTTTTCCAACCCTCTAATACATAATATTTTACATTTATAAGACTCAAAAAGAGAATACACGTTAGGCTTAGACCCTCAAAACACATAACCCATCTGCGACACAACATGATCTAGTAGACCAAGTGATTTGTAATAAAATAATTAAGCCAACTAGCTTAAATTATTCCCAAACCACTTTTACATTGGACTTAACTAAAAACACGAGGACTCACCTAAGATTTCGACAATAAATTTTACCCTAGCTTTGGGGGTTTAAGTTGGAGAGGAAAAAATTCTTCTGATTAGCCATGTTTAGAAACACGGGTAATCAGCAAGGTTAAAAAAACCTCCTAGGATGAAATTCGTCACCAAAATCATAGGCTTACCTAGGTTATTACATATACTCAAGGTGTTACTATGATCATTTACATCATATAACTTGTTGAATGGGGTGACCATGACACATGTATTGCAGATAAGTGATTTGATCTTTGTTGAAAAAATAGGCACTTCTGCTTCCTTGGAACTTTGGCAATTTGAGTGCAACAAGTCCAAAGACCAGCGTCACAATGGAAGTCATGAGCATTGGTCCAAAATTATGAACATGTATACAAAATAGCTCATGTGCATAGGCTTTAAAATTTAAACGCATATTAAAGTTGTTATGTTTAGGTAAAATGTACACAGCATACCTCCCCACTTGTGAAGCTTTGTCCCCAAAGTTGAAAGAATGCAACAATAGTGCCTAAATGAAAAATCTTGATCACAGGCTAAACTTGAAAGATGCATTGTCAGCACACTGATTAGTTATTCAGGCGACCTGGTGGATGGGAGCATAGTTTTAAAAATCGGCAGACATGAACCAGAAATTGGTCAAACCGGTTGGTTCAATAGGCAGTGAGCTCGAACTGGGCAAAAAACCCAGTGTAAGGGCTGGCTTCGCCAAAAAATCACCAAAACCGGACCAAACCAATCTGTTTATGGTCAAACCGGTCGATTCTGTCATAAACCGATCAGTTCATTGTCAAGGCTGCAGCGGACAGTGACGGACCCACACGGACTCTTTTTGGAAGCTTCCTGGGTGTTTTGGAGGGAAAGTAAGGGTTGTTTCCCTCCAAAAACACCCTCTCCAAGCCTTTAAAAGGAGCTCACCCCCCTCATTTGCCTCACACATCTTATTTGGAGTTTTTGAGAGTTTGATTGGGAGCTTGGAGAGTGTTGAGTTTTTGCTGGAGTAGTCTTCTTGGAGGCTTGGAGCTAGACTTGGAGATAGTTTGGAGTTGTTAGTAGAGTTTCCATCTTCAATAGGAGGCTAAGGAAGCTAGTTTCCATTTCCAAGTAAGGATTTCCACTTGAAAAATTCCTCATTTCAATGTTGCCCATCTATTAAAATTTTGTGTTCTGTGCTATCAAATTTTGTGTTCTATGCTATCATAAATTCTTAAGTTTTCCATTTTTCTTAGCTAATATTTTTTCTTTTTTGCAAATTTTTATTATTTCAAGTCAACATGGCTTCAAAAGCCAAGGACACTGCATGGGCTCATTGTGATGTGATTGATAGAAAAATGATATGCAAATTTTGCAAAAAATCTATTGGAGGTTGGGGTATTTTCAGATTAAAACAACACTTGGCTAGGATAAGAGGCCAAAGCACCAAAGGAAGTGTTAGGTCCTGTTAGGGCAGAATACCTTGCCAAATTTGAAAGGCTAGGAAGAATGTCATCAAAGAAAAAATTTCAAGGAAGAGGGAATTATCACGAGCCATGAAAGAGAGTGGATATGATGATTATGAGATTCAAGAATCCTCTTTTATCCCTTCTGCCATTGACCCCTTTCACTATGTTCCTCCTGCTCTTGGCCAACAATCTAAAGGAACAAAGATAACAAATATCCAAACTTATTTATCATCCTCTACCACCACTACCTCTGCTAATCCCACTTCCTCCAAGTCAAGTCGTCGACCCACTCTGGATGAACATTGGAAAAAGCAATACAAAGAATCTTCTTATCAATACATTGCTAGATGGTGGTATGATGCAAATATCCCATTTAATGTTGCTCACTCACCTTATTACCAAGCTATGTGGGACTCTGTTATAGCTGCAGGAAAGCGCTTCAAAGGCACTACTATGCATGACTTGAGGAGAGCTCTTTTGCAAAAAGAGATTACTTCCATTGATGAGTATTTGATTGAGTATAGAGAGTCATGGCTCAAAACAGGTTGTTCCATCATGTCAGATGGATGGACAGATGGAAAGAATTGCACTATCATTAATTTCCTTGTTTCTTGCCCTCAAGGAACCATGTTTTTGGGATTAGTTGATGCATCTGATAAGGTGAACGATGCAAACCTTCTTTTTGAGCATTTGGATGAGATTATTCAGTAATTGGGGGAGCAGAATGTTGTGCAAGTGTTCACAGATAATGCCTCAATCTATGTTCTTGCTGGAAAGATGCTTGAGTCCAAATATAAGACCATATTTTGGACTCCATGTGCTACACATTGCATAGACCTCATGCTTGAGGACATATGTAGAAATTTCTTAATCTTAATTCTTATGCATAAATTATTACTGTTAATCCGGTTAAGCTTTTCCTACATATACAAGTTATCAACTGAATAAATTCAAGTTAACATCAAAGCAAAACACATAACAGATATCTACCAATTCAAATCTAGAATAAGCACATGCACACATTGACAAAGTGACAATGATATTTCTGGACAAACTGTCCCCAGAAAAACCCAAGGTGGGAAAACCAGTCTCTGGCTGCTAGAAAGCTCTATTATTAAGAATATTTCTGAATACACAACTCTAGCTTCCAGATCTGGAAAACCCTACAGAGAAAACTCTAGATCTACAACTCCTGGCTGATCTAAGACCAAAAATACTGACTGATCCACACCCTCAAATGGGATTTACAGAACTCAGCCAAATCTAGGCCTAGAAACCCCAGATCTGCCCCTGAAAGACATTGCGTCAGCCTCTGAAGCCCCTGACAGGCTCAGCATCAGCCTTGGATGGCCTCCAAACCCTCAGCACTGCCTCTGGAAGGGACTGTGTTACCCCAGACTGGGTGACGCAGTCACTACGCTGCCCCTAAGGGTCTCTGCGTAACCCCTGAAGGGCTTCCTGAAAATCACGTTGTAATTGCTACTGCTGCTGCCTTCCTCTGTGTTGTCCTTGTTGATCTCTTCTCTGCTTCTTGTGTATTCTAGACCCCGGGATCAGATCAACCCCTTGGTCTAAATTCCCCTCTCTACAACTGAAACACTTCTGAGAATTCTTAGCAACCCCGCCCTAGAATCTCAGCTTAGCTTCAATGCTCTACCTCTGTATGTCTTTACAAATGACCCCAAGCCTTTCCTTTATACTTTTCTCGTTGACAAATCAACAACCATGATCAGATCTTGAATCAATGGCTAAGATTAAAAGAAAGTTTGATTCGCGTGACTTAAGACAATTTCATCACATGTTTAATTAAATTCACTTTAATTATTTAAGTTCCTTAAGTTTTAACTTAGGAAATACACTTAAAATAATTAATTAATTTAATATCTCCTAAACCAGATGAAATTTCCCAAATCCATTTCTGGGTCTTGTAGATCAGGTGAACTCTAGTCCTTCCTCAAAATTTGGGACCTAGAGCACAACTGATGCTACCTTAAATACACAAAATATCAACACTTAGCATCAAGGGTGTGCTCTAGCAATACATCACACTTATGCATTACATGATTTTGGGCACTGGTTCTGTGCTGCTAAAGCTTGGCCTCCTGCCACTCAGCTTTGCACTGTTGCTGCCATTTTGTACTGCTGCCCATCACTCTGCCACTGCCACTGTACTGCAACTCCCTCTCAATATGTTGCATCTGCGCTGCTCATAGCACAGCCATTGCTGATCTGCTGCACTGCAACTTCAGTTGTTGAGAGTAACAACTGAATCTCCTGCCCAATCTTTGACAGACAAGTCAGATGGGTTGCATCCTCATCACTGAAGCTCTATAGACTACAGAGCTGTGCTGGCATCTAAAGAACGATGCACAGCTATATCTCTGCTAGCGTAATCAGACTCCCTCTGCACTACTGAAGTCACATTAGCTCCTTGTGTTGAAACCTATCATGTTGTTGTTGCATTTTGTTGTCCCTTTGAAGCTCTCTTCACTGCTGCAGCTCTGCACTGCGTAAGCAGTACTACACTGCGTCGCTGAAGTCACATCAGCCTCTACGCTACTACTACTTCTATGATGTTGCTGCTATGCTCTGCGCTACTCCTCCCAGCCTCCAGATCTGCCTTTGCCTCTGCTTCATCTGTGATCTATGCACCCAATGCTCCACTTGTCCCACTACTGCCTTAAGGCCATCGTAGCTCGCTTGTTAATCAAGGAGATGAGCTGTTCAAGGATCCCACCTATACTTATGTAGCTCCTCTACAAATTCATGTCGCCCCAATTTCGTGGTTCATGAGCGCTCATGGCCACATCATCTCTAGACCCATCATCTCCCACCGTTGCTTTGGAAGAAGATGCTTCCTTGTCCTTTTTTTTGAACAATGGCTGGCAAAATGTCCCATTTCGCCACACTGGAAGCACTTGATCTTAGAAAGATCCTTCTTCTTCTTCGGCTGCTTCTTCGATGCCAATGTTGCATCTTCCTCCTCTTCCTTCTTTACATTTCTCAACATAGGGTTGTGCTGCTTCTTGGTGAATCTGTGTAGTTCTTCTTGTCACAGGATTGACCACAAGTTGTCCCAATCTGGGAGGTCCGCTCTTCCCAAGATACTTTGGACAAAGGTTTCCCACTCATCCATGACTGCATTGAGGGCAGTCCTGACTATCACTGCATCATCTACGGTTGCACCCATTGCAGTCAATTGATCCATGATTGACTGCAATCTAAAGAGGAAATGCTCAATGTCTTCTCCCCTGGTCATCATGAATGACCTCATTTGGGCCTCCAACAGCATCTTTCTTTGGACTAATTTTCCCTCATATAAGGAAGTCAAGGCCTTCTACATCCCATTGGCTGTCTTTTTCTCAGCTATGTGTGGTACAATATGGTCCTTGATACTGTCCATTATCAGCCGTTTAGCATGCCCAGCAGCTTCTCTATGCTTCCTTAGGAGATCCGCATCTATCGATGTGGCTAGAGTCTGCTCTGCATGGTCTCTTAGACCATATGCCTCAAGGACAATCAGGATCCTAGATTTCCATACCGAAAAGTTTGAGAGGCCCTCTGGCCTATCTTGATCACGCAGTCCATGAGGAGCCATCTGCTCAGAATGTGTCGGAGCCCCTCTTCTCTATGCTAGAGATTTGAATCTAGGGTCATTTTCAAACTGGGCACCCTCTGCTCCCTCTGACACTTGATTTCCCTCCTTGGAAATCTACCAAATCAACTATGATTCAGCTTCTTCTTTGATCCTCTGACCAAACTGCAAGTTTCCTTTGGCAAGAAACTCTCTGAGAAGCTGATCTTTTCCCAAACTTTGTCACTTCTGCTAAAGCTAAAAATCTGAAAACTTCAAAAGTTTAACCCCACCAGCTCTTCTGAATTTCTGCAGACTTTTCCAGATCTAACAGATTCAGATCTGAATCACACTAGCTGGATTCAGACCCAAACAAAGTTGTTTCTGAGCTGCCTCTGCGCAGTAATTGCGTGGGCTTGCTAGGGCACAGCGTTGGACAACATCACCCTTCCCTCTGCGTGATTCTGCTCCTGAAAACTGCACTGTCCCTTCAAATCTGCTTTTTTGTTGCCTTTCCAGCTGCTTCCTGCAGCTAGATCCTTCATATTCTTCAGCTGATTACCCTTCTAGATCTGCAATCGCTCTGATACCATGTAGAAATTTATGAATCTTAATTCTTATGCAAAAAAATAATGTTAATCCGATTAAGCTTCTCCTACTTATACAAGTTATCAACTGAATAAATTCAAGTTAAGATCAAAGCAAAACACATAACAGATCTCTACCAATTCAGATCTAGAATAAGCACCTGCACACATTGACCGAGTGACACAGATATTTCTAGACAAAATATCCCCGGAAAAACCCAAGGAGGCAGAACCAGTCTTTGGCTGCTGGAGGGCTCTATTATTAAGAATATTTTTGAATACACAACTCTGGGTTCCAGATCTGGAAAACCCTACAAAGAAAACTCTAGATCTACAGCTCCTGGCTGATCTAAGACCAAAAATACTGACTGATCCACACCCTCAAACGAGATTTACAGAACTCAGCCAGATCTAGGCCTAGAAACCCCAGATCTGCTCATGAAAGACACTGCGTCAGCCTCTGAAGCCCCTTATAGGCTCAGCGTCAGCCTTGGATGGCCTCCAAACCCTCAGCGTTGCCTCTGGAAGAGACTGTGTTACCCCAGACTGGGTGACGCAGTCACTACGCTGCCCCTAAGGGTCTCTGCGTAACCCTGAAGGGCTTCCTGAAAATCACACTGTCCTTGTTGCTGTTGTTGTTGCTGCAGCTGCCTTCCTCTGCGTTGTCCTTGCTGATCACTTCTCTGCTTCTTGTGTATTCTAGACCCCGGGATCAGATCATCCCCTTGGACTAAATTCCCCTCTCTGCAACGGAAACACTTCTGAGAATTCTTAGCAACCCCACCCTAGAATCTCAGCTTAGCTACAATGCTCTACCTCTGTTTGTCTTTAGAAATGACCCCAAGCCTTTTCTTTATACTTTTCTCGTTGAAAAATCAACGGCCATGGTCAGATCTTGAATCAATGGCTAAGATTAAAAGAAAGCTTGATCCGTGTGACTTAAGACAATTTCATCACATGTTTAATTAAATTCACTTTAATTATTTAAGTTCCCTAAGTTTTAACTTAGAAAATACACTTAAAATAATTAATTAATTTAATATCTCCTAAACCAGATGAAATTTCCCAAATCCATTTCTGGGTCTTGTAGACCAGGGGAACTCTAGTCCTTCCTCAAAACTTGGGACCTAGAGCGCAACTAATGCTACCCCAAATACACAAAATCTCAACAACATAGGCAAAGTTGAGTGGGTAAAAAACATTGTAGAGTATGCCAAGTGCATTACAAAATACATCTACAACCACTCATAGGTATTGTGCTTAATGAGGAAAAACACTAGGGGCAAAGAACTTTTTAGGCCTACAATTACGAGATTCTCAACTCACTTCCTCACTTTGCAATGTTTCAATTCTCAACAAAAAAACCTGCAGAAAATGTTTTCTTCTAATGATTGCACTGAATCTCGGTGGGCTTGTAGACAAGATGGCAAAGACACTGTAAAGAAATTTTTTGACAATTATTTTTGGAAAAGGTCTGCATTTCTTGTGAAAATTACTGAGCCCCTTGTTAAGGTGCTAAGGATGGTGGATGGGGAAAAATTAACCATGGGCTACATTTATGAGGCTATGGATCAGGCAAAGGAACAGATACGAGCAGCTAAATATGGTCATATATGGGAGATCATTTATAACAGATGGAACAATTAACTACATCGCCCTATCCATGCAACTGGGTATTTTTTGAACTGATATGAATATAATTCATAACAAATAGAATAAATATAAATAATAAATAATCTAGATAATGGTTATTTAAATATTCATTAGTTAACTGAAAAGGCATGTCTAAAAGACATACCCAATCATGAAAGGTCACCTGCATAGATATATAAGCGGGGCCTCATTGTAAACATTTATCATCACTTATACATTTTATATATTTGATAAATTATTATTACAAATACCTCTTGTGTATTTTTACAATTAAAGTCAACAAGCCTACAGTTTTGTTGCTTCAGTGGTATCGGAGCCATGTCGCACAATATAGTCTTACGAGCCTATGAACATAGTTTACCATACAATGTGCCATTACATGTAGATCCTGAAGAAAGTGAGCAGATTAGAAAATTTCAAGAAAAGCTTCAGCAATTAGAAAAGTCATGTGCAGAAGCTACAACCCGTTTTAAGAAGGTTATGAAGAAATCCATAATAAAGAATATGATACTAAAAATGAAGATGGTGAAGAAGATGAAGCTGATATAGATCAAGATGGTCTTGATGTGGACGAGAATGATGTAGATCAAGATGATGATTCAGATGAAGATGATGTAGAGGAGGACTATCTTGAGAAACAAGAAGATGAACAATATCATAACAATGAGGAAGACGCCGAAGAAGACATTGATGATGATGAAGAGGAAAGTGTGGAAGAAGAAAAAGAAGAAGATAATTATGAAGATAACATGTTTGAAAAAGAGCAATTAAATGAGGTTGAATTGGAAAATCTGTCACATGAACTAGAGTTAGATAATATTCTAGATGAAGCAAAGCATGCTAAGGAGATAATGGAAAAAATAAAGTTCAACGATGTTCCCTTGTCGAACTCTTCAAGGGTTCACTTTCCGCATGTTGAAAGTCCATCTGAAGAGAAGGTCACTGATGAAAAATTAAAAGTGGATTTAGATTCAAAGGATCGTCCTTCATTAATAAGCCAACAAAAACCTTACTCTATACTTTTAGAAAGTTGGGCATCTAGCAAAATTGAAAATGCTAGTGAAGGACTGGAAAATGTAGAACTAATAGACGATAATTCAATGCATAGTTCTTTTACCAAGGAGAGACTTTAAATGAAGGAGAATTAATGGACAAGCCATATAATGAATTAGAGAATCCTCAAGGGCCAACGGTTGAAGAAGAATTGATTAGAAAACCATATAATGAAGTAGAGAATCCCCTAGGTCCATTAGTTGAAGTTGAAGTTGAATTTACGGATAGACTATCCAATGAATTCGATATTCGTCCAGGGAAATTGACTAAAGGAGAGAACTATTTGGGGCCATTTGGTGAAAAATATAAGGCATACGTCACAGAGCCCCAGAGGGAGGAATTGACATCAAAGTTTCAGACAGTAGATGGCTATAGAACATGCCCACGGTGCCCAAATTGTAACCATTGTTCCGACAAAATGGCGCAGATCATGCCATTGTTCAGACATCAACGAGGAAGTCATCACACGCACAGGTCGTTAAAGAAAAAGTGTAATTTCCCGTCGTCAAGAAAAGTGTTCTCGGGGAAAAGGTCAACCAACATGATTCTTGCATCAATTTATAAGTAGCTTAGTATATACAATCGTGGTTCGATACAAACGTCAAGCTCAGGAGGAAATTCATTTAGTCCAGACGGCCATGAAAACCTATTAGACGATATAGACACACTGCTTGCAAGCCGAAATGTTCCGCCAACTGTCCATAGGCCAAAAAACAGTCTACTTGTCTTCCCACCACCATCGGCCCTTTCCACCCTCCATCGACTACTTTCCACCCTGTCCGTTCCAACAGACACACTGCCCATACACCCTGTGCTTCCAGCATGTCTTGACTCTCGTCGTCGTGCTTCCCCACCTTTGACTCACGCATCCCTCGCCGTTGTGCTATTGTCTTTTCCATTGCACCCTTCCACCCAACAACAGCATCCACTTATCGTGCTTCCATCCTCAAGTGTCGTGCCTAGAAGGAACGTTACTCTCTGGTGTCGGTTCGTACGCTGCTCTCTGGCGTCGATTCCTATGTTGCTCTCAGGCATCTGTTCGTACCGGCCCATTCAGTTATATATTTTGCTTGGTCCATACGACTATTCATTGGCTTGGTTTATGGTTGGTATTATAAACTAAGTTGATTAAAATATATATGTAATTGGTCCAAGCGAGAACAAGGTCATATATTAAAACGTTGAGATATACATAAGCAGATTAACGCCAATATGGGTACATTATATTACAACAATATAATTTAATAAAATTTTATTAATTAATTTATATAAATTGATTATTTTTATTAATTAATTTAATTAATTTGATTAATTTAATTAATTAAATTTTTAAAAAATTATATATATTAAATTTAAAAAAAAAAAAAGAGTTATTTCGAAAATAAATATATATCACCCTCCGATTAAAAAAAAATGATGTGAGCAAAGTGAAGAAAATAGTCGAGGTTAAGATGAGATGTCAAGCTACATAAGTCGAAATGATATGCACAAGAAGAAGGAATTATTAGCAAATATAGCTTTGAAGACAAAGCTTTTTAAGGAAAGGGGAATGTTATGAATATAATTCATAACAAATAGAATAAATGTAAATAACAAACAATCTAGATAATTGTTATTTAAATATTCATTAGTTAACTGAAAAGGCATGTCTAAAAGACATGCCCAATCATGAAAGGTCACTTGCAAGGGTATATAAGCGGAGCCTCAATGTAAACATTTATCATCACTTATACATTTTATATATTAATAAATTATTATTACAAATACCTCTTGTGTATTTTTACAGTTAAAGTCAACAAGCCTACAGTTTTGTTGCTTCATGAACCCAAAGTATCATTATAATGCTTAGCAAGGAGATCTGCAGGTTCGGGGGGTCAGAAATGGATTGATTGATTGCTTGGAGCGCATGGTCACTAACCATGCAAACCAATTGGCAATACGTAAAAAACTTACTCCTTTTACTATGGCAGTTGGTAACTTTGGCAAAAACTTGGCAAAGATGGCAAGAGATGTGGATCAACCAGGTAAGCAATTCCAATTTGTTTTTCTTTTCAAGTTAAATTGTTGACAAATTTACAATTCAAATTATCTATAAATACTTGTAATTTGTCAATAAGTAATGAAATGAACTAAGTTTGCATTTAGAGTCCTTAGCCGAACTTGCAGTGGTTCAAGTTGTCAGTGCATTTGGTTTGTTTTTAAGCGTATACACATGAGGAAGAGAATGTTGAGTTTTTGTGTATTTGGGTTAGCATCGGATGTGCTCTAGCTCTCAAATTTTGTCGAGGGGCTAGAGTACACTTGATCTAGAAGACCCAGAAAGGGATTTGGAAAATTTCATGTGGTTTAGGAGATATATAATTAATTAATTATTTCAATGTATTTCCTAAGTCTAAACTTAGGAAAATTAAATAATTAAAGTTAATTAAATTAAACATGTGATGAAATTGTCTTAAGTCACACAAATCAAGCTTTCTTTTAATCTTAGCCATTGATTCAAGATCTGATCATGGCCTTTGGTTTCCCAACAAGAAAATTATAAAGGAAAGGCTTTGGGTCATTTGTAAAGACACACAAAAGCAAAGCACTAAAGCTATAAGCTGAGATTCTAGGGCGTGGTTTGCTAGGAATTCTCATAAGTGAGGGAGGTCAGAGATGGATTGATTGATTGCTTGGAGAAACATGTGATGAAATTGTCTTAAGTCACACAAATCAAGCTTTCTTTTAATCTTAGCCATTGATTCAAAATCTGATCATGGCCTTTGGTTTCCCAACAAGAAAATTATAAAGGAAAGGCTTCGGGTCATTTGTAAAGACACACAGAGGCAGAGCACTAAAGCTATAAGCTGAGATTCTAGGGCGTGGTTTGCTAGGAATTCTCATAAGTGAAGGAGGTCAGAGATGGATTGATTGATTGCTTGGAGCGCATGGTCACTAACCATGCAGACCAATTGGAAATACGTAAAAAACTTACTCCTTTTAGTATGGCAGTTGGTACCTTTGGCAAAAACTTGGCAAAGATGGCAAGAGATGTGGAGCAACCAGGTAAGCAATTACAATTTGTTTTTCTTTTCAAGTTAAATTGTTGACAAATTTAAAATTCAAATTATCTATAAATACTTGTAACTTGTAAATAAGTAATGAAATGAACTAAGTTTGCACTTAGAGTCCTCAGCCGAACTTGCAGTGGTTCAAGTTGTGAGCGCATTTGATTTCTTTTAAGTGTATACACATGAGGAAGAGAATGTTGAGATTTTGTGTATTTGGGTTAGCATCGGATGTGCTCTAGCTCCCAAATTTTGTGTTGGGGCTAGAGTACACTTGATCTAGAAGACCCAGAAAAGGATTTGGGAAATTTCATCTAGTTTAGGAGATATTTAATTAATTAATTATTTCAATGTATTTCCTAAGTCTAAACTGAGGAAAATTAAATAATTAAAGTTAATTAAATTAAACATGTGATGAAATTGTCTTAAGTCACACAGATCAAGCTTTCTTTTAATCTTAGCCATTGATTCAAGATCTGATCATGGCCTTTGGTTTCCCATCAAGAAAATTATAAAGGAAAGGCTTCAGGTCATTTGTAAAGACACACAGAGGCAGAGCACTAAAGCTATAAGCTAAGATTCTAGGGCGTGGTTTGCTAGGAATTCTCAGAAGTCAGGGAGGTCAGAGATGGATTGATTGACTGCTTGGAGCGCATGGTCACTAACCATGCAGACCAATTGGAAACACGTAAAAAACTTACTCTTTTTAGTATGGCAGTTGGTACCTTTGGCAAAAACTTAGCAAAGATGGCAAAAGATGTGGATCAACCAGGTAAGCAATTCCAATTTGTTTTTCTTTTCAAGTTAAATTGTTGACAAATTTACAATTCAAATTATCTATAAATACTTGTAATTTGTAAATAAGTAACGAAATGAACTAAGTTTGCAATTAGAGTCCTCAGCCGAACTTGCAGTGGTTCAAGTTGTGAGCGCAATTGGTTTGTTTTTAAGCGTATACACATGAGGAAGAGAATGTTGAGATTTTGTGTATTTGGGTTGGCATCGGATGTGCTCTAGCTCCCAAATTTTGTCGAGGGGCTAGAGTACACTTGATCTAGAAGACCCAGAAAGGGATTTGGGAAATTTCATCTGGTTTAAGAGATATTTAATTAATTAATTATTTCAATGTATTTCCTAAGTCTAAACTTAGGAAAATTAAATAATTAAAGTTAATTAAATTAAACATGTGATAAAATTGTCTTAAGTCACACAGATCAAGCTTTCTTTTAATCTTAGGCATTGATTCAAGATCTGATCATGGCCTTTGGTTTCCCAACAAGGAAATTATAAAGGAAAGGCTTTGGGTCATTTGTAAAGACACACAGAGATAGAGCACTGAAGCTAAGCTGAGATTCTAGGGCGTGGTTTGCTAGGAATTCTCAAAAGTCAGGGAGGTCAGAGATGGATTGATTGATTGCTTGGAGCGCATGGTCACTAACCATGCAGACCAATTGGAAATACATAAAAAAAATTACTCTTTTTAGTATGGCAGCTGGTACCTTTGGCAAAAACTTGGCAAAGATGGCAAGAGATGTGGATCAACCAAATAAGCAATTCCAATTTGTTTTTCTTTTCAAGTTAAATTGTTGACAAATTTACAATTCAAATTATCTATAAATACTTGTAATTTGTAAATAAGTAATGAAATGAACTAAGTTTGCACTTAGAGTCCTCAGCCAAACTTGCAGTGATTCAGGTTGTGAGCACAATTGGTTTGTTTTTAAGCGTATACACATGAGGAAGAGAATGCTGAGTTTTTGTGTATTTGGGTTAGCATCGGATGTGCTCTAGCTCCCAAATTTTGTGGAGGGGCTAGAGAACACTTGATCTAGAAGACCCAGAAAGGGATTTGGGAAATTTCATCTGGTTTAGGATATATTTAATTAATTAATTATTTCAATGTATTTCCTAAGTCTAAACTTACGAAAATTAAATAATTAAAGTTAATTAAATTAAATATGTGATGAAATTGTCTTAAGTCACACAAATGAAGCTTTCTTTTAATCTTAGCCATTGATTCAAGATCCGATCATGGCCTTTGGTTTCCCAACAAGAAAATTATAAAGGAAAGGCTTCGGGTCATTTGTAAAGACACACAGAGGCAAAGCACTGAAGCTAAGCTGAGATTCTAGGGCGTGGTTTGCTAGGAATTCTCAGAAGTGTTTTAGCTATAAAGAGGGGAGTTTAGACAAAGGGGATGATCTGATCCCAAGGTCTAGAATCAACAAGAGACAGAGAGCAGCTTCAGAAAGGCAGCGCAGAGAAGCAGGGGCATCAGCAGCAAGAGGGCAGCAGTTGCGCAGCGTAGGGGCAGCTTCAGCGACATAGGTGTTGCGCAGTCACTCCCAAGGCAGCGTGAGGCAGCTGGAAAACCTCGGAGATTATGCAGAGACCCTTAGGGGCAGCGTAGGGACTACGTCACCCAGTCTAGGGTTACGCAGCCCTTTCCAGGCCAGTGTTGAGGGACGCAGAGGCTGACGCAGGGGCTTCAGGGGCAGTACTGGGGTTTCTAAGGCCTAATTTTGACTGAGTCCTGTAAATCCTGTTTGAGGGTGTGGATCAGTTAATATTTTGGCTTCAGAACTACCACTGAGTTGCAGATCTATATTTTCTCTATTAGGTTCTCCAGATCTGGAACCCAGATTTGTTGTATTCATAAATACTCTTAATAATAAAACCCTCCAGCAGCCAGCAAATCGGTTTTCCCGCATTGGGTCTTTCCGGGGACTATTTGTCCAGAAAATCACTGTGTCACTTTGTCTATGTGTGCATGTACTTTTTCTAGATCTGAATTGGTGAAAGTTTGCTATGTGTTTTTCTTCGATATTAATCTGAATTATTCAGTTAATAACTTAATTAAGTAGGAGGAGCATAACCAGATCTAACAATAGATTTCTGCATAATAGAACCATTCAGAAATTTTCACATGGTATCAGAGCAATTGCAGATCTAGGACGGTCACTAGCAGAAGACTGAAGGAGCTTGCTGCAGAAAGCAACAGGAAGTGCAGCAGCAGCAGCAGAAGCGCAGATCTGAAGGGATAGCGCAGTTTTCAGAGAAGCAAAGTTATGCATAGGGCAAGGTGACGCAGTCTAACGTTGTCTCCCAGCAGGCCCACGCACTTAATGCGCAGAGGCGGCACTGGCATTGTATGAAACCAGCCAGTGTGATGCAGATCTAAAGCTACCAGATCCAGAAGGGCCTAAAGCAGAGCTGCAGAACTTCAGAAGGTGTTGGTGGGGTTAAATTTCTGAAGTTTTCAGATTTTTAGCATAAGCGCTAGTGACAAAGAGCAAGAGGAAATCAGCTTCTTAGAAAGTTTCTAGCCAAAGAAACTTGTAGATTGATCAAAGGATCAAAGAGAGCTGAATCATTGTTGATTTGGCAAATTTCCAATAAGGGAGATAAGTTGTCAGAGGGAGCAGAAGGTGTCTGTTTCGCCAAGGGCCTTAGATCCAAATCTCTAGCAAAGAGAAAGGGAGCTTTGACAAATTTCTGAGCAGATGTCTCATCATGGACAACGTGATCAGGACAGATTGGATGGCCTATGCAACTTTTTAGTTTGGAAGGCTAGGATCCTGATAGTCCTAGAGGCATATCATCTAAGAGACCATGCAGAACAAGTTTTGGCCACGCCGACCGATGCAGATCTCCTAAGCAAGCATAATGAAACTATTGGACATGCGAAGCGGCTGATAATGGATGGAATTAAGGACCATATTGTCTCACATATAGCTGAGAAGAAAACGGCTAATGAAATGTGGAAGACCTTAACATCCCTATACGAGGGAAAATCCGTCCAAAGGAAGATGTTGGAGACTCAGATGCAATCATTCATGATGACCAAGGGAGAAGACATGGAACATTTCCTCTTCAGATTACAGTCGATCAGAGATCAGTTGGCTACCACCGGTGCTAAGGTGGAAGATGATGTGATGGTCAGGACTGCTCTCAATGCAGTCACAGATGAGTGGGAAACCTTTGTCCAAAGTATCTTGGGCAGAGCAGACCTCCCAGACTGGGACAACTTGTGGGCAATCATGGGTCAAGAAGAACTCCATAGAATCACCAAGAAGCAGTACAGCTCAGGATCGAGCAAAGTGAAGAAGGAAGATGAAGCAAATGCAGCCTTGGCGTCAAAGAGGCAGCAAGGAAAGAAGAAGAAGAATCTATCAAAAGATCAAGTGCTTCCAGTGTGGTGAATAAGGACATTTTGTCAGCAATTTTCCTCAGAAGAAAAAAGACAAGGAAGCTTCTTCTTCCAAGGCTGTTGTGGCGGATGATGGGTCAAAAGATGATGCAGCCATGAGCATTCATGAACCACGAAAGTGGGGCGACATGGATCTATAGAGTAGCTACAGAATGTTGGCGGGATCCTTGAGCAGCTCATCGCTTGGATCACATCCGAGCTACGGGAGCCTTAAGATAGTAGCGGGACAAGTGGAGTAGTGGGTGCATAGATCACGGATGAAGCAGAGGCAAATCTGAAGGCTGGAAGGAGCAGCACAATGAAGATACAGCAGCGTAGAGGAAGCAGTAGCATAGGGGCTGATGTGACTTCAGTAGCGTAGGGTAGAGCTTCTTACGCAGAGAAGAGCTGCTTACGTAGAGCAAAGCTGCAGTAGCGTGGAGGTTTCAAGAGGACAGTGCAGCACAGGAGCAGCGTGAGAGATTTCAGCACAAGTGGCTGATGTGACTTTAGCAGTGCAAAGGGAGTCTGCTTACGCAGTGCAGAGCTGTTGTTGTGCATCATCCTTCAGATGACAGCACAGATCAGCAGTCGATGAAGCTTCAGTGATGGGGTTGCACCAACTGACTTGTCTGTCAAAGATTGGGCAGGAGATTCAGTTGTTTCTCTCAACAACTGAAGTTGCAGTGCAGCAGTTAGCAGTGGCAGTGCTATGAGCAACACAAATGCAACAGATTGAGAGGGAGCTGCAGTACAGAGGTGGCAGTGGTGGTGACAGCGTCATGGGCAGCAGTACAGAATGGCAGCAGCAGTACAGAGTTGAGTGGCAGCAGGCCAAGCATCAACAGCACTGAAACCAGTGCCCAAAATCTTGTAATGCATGGTGTTATGTATTGCTAGAGCACACTCCCTACTAAGAGGGAGTGCTGAGATTTTGTGTATTTGGGGTAGCATCGGATGTGCTCTAGCTCCCAAATTTTGTGGAAGGAATAGAGTACACTTGATCTACAAGACCCAGAAAGGGATTTCGGAAATTTCATCTGGTTTAGGAGATATTTAATTAATTAATTATTTTAATGTATTTCCTAAGTCTAAACTTACGAAAATTAAATAATTAAAGTTAATTAAATTAAACATGTGATGAAATTGTCTTAAGTCACACGGATCAAGCTTTCTTTTAATCTTAGCCATTGATTCAAGATCTGATCATGGTCGTTGGTTTCTCAATGAGAAAAATATAAAGGAAAGGCTTAGGGTCATTTGTCTTTACACACAGAGGCAGAGCACTGAAGCTAAGTTGAGATTCTAGGGCGTGGTTTGCTAAGAATTCTCAGAAGTGTTTCAGATGCAGAGAGGGGAGATTAGACAAAGGGGATGATTTGATGCTAGTGTCTAGAATCAGCAAGAGACAGAGAGCAGCTTCAGAAAGGCAGCGCAGAGAAGCAGGGGCATCAGCAACAAGAGGGCAGCAGTTGCGCAAGGTAGGGGCAGCTTCAGCTATGCAGGTGTTGCACAGTCACTCCCACGACAACATAAGGCAGCTAGAAACCCTCGGAGGTTACGCAGAGACACTTAGGGGCAGCGTAGGGACTGTGTCACCCAGTCTGGGGTTACGCAGCCCTTTCCAGGCCAGCGCTGAGGCTGAAAACGCTAATGCAGGGGCTTCAGGGGCAGCGCTAGGGTTTCTAGGGCCTAATTTTGGCAGTCCTGTAAATCCCATTTGAGGGTGTGATTCAGTTAATATTTTGGCTTCAGAACAGCCAGTGAGTTGCAGACCTATATTTTCTCTGTCAGGTTCTCTAGATCTGGAACCCAGATTTGTTGTATTCAGAAATACTCTTAATAATAAAACCCTCCAGCAGTCAGCAGACCGGTTTTCCCGCATTGGGTTTTTCCGCGAACTATTTTTCCAGAAAATCACTGTGTCACTTTGTCTATGTGTGCATGTACTTTTTCTAGATCTGAATTGGTGAAAGTTTGTTATATGTTTTGCTTTGATATTAATCTGAATTATTAAGTTCATAACTTAATTAAGTAGGAGGAGCATAACCAGATCTAACAATAGATTTTTGCATAACAGTAACATTCAGAAGTTTTCACAGAGAATTTGTTTTGAACAAAAATGATTAAATGATCTTATCTCCATGCAATACAACCTTTGACTAAGGCGCAACCAAATGATGAACAGAAGACCTAATCTAGATCCCATTGTGTTGGCGTTAGGGTGGGATGAAGCAGATTTGGTAGCGCCATCAAAACAAGGATTAGTAGCCGCATCAAGCAAAGGCAAGCAACCAATGGAAGGCACTAGTTGTGTAGCTCAACCAACTCATGCTTCCATTAGGTCCACTTCTATTGTTATTGGTGGTAGTGTTACTACTGAGGTTGCAGATGAGGCTGAGGCATCCTCAGACTCTGATACAGATGATGTCTATGTACCTCCTGTTAATGATCCTGTGTATAGTAGTGCTGATGAATTTGATGATTGATCATGTGTAGATTTGTAGTTTTCTACTAAGTCAATGGTGTAATATCCCAAAAGGGAAAATAGACAGCAATACAAGCATACGACAATATAGAAAATGCCGGAAATAGAACATAAAGCAAATACACATAAAAATGTCGGAAATGCTAAGCCATTTTATTAATCTGAGAATATAATGAGATACAATGGATAATCAGAATAAATGCACCTATCCTTGCTCAAGGCAAGTGAAGAACCCTCTCAGAAAAACAGGAAATGGCTGCTACAAGAAACCGCATCCCAGCTGCTGGAAGAAACTGCCGTAAACTGCTGCTGCTGGAATGAACTGAAGCTAGGGGCTGATCCCCTTGCTAGAATGAGCTGAAAATCGGCAGACCACCTGAACTCACCACCCCGGACAAAACCCAGAAACCATATACAAAATGGACCACCTCCGAAAATCACCCCAGAAACCCTCCTCCTAGAAAAACGTTGTCCCTCCAGGTCCAGCGCAGATGCCAAATGATATATGCTGAAATCGGGCCACAAACTCCCCGAAAAATCTCCCACTGATAAAGACTGAACCTCCACACCGAATCTCACTGAATCTCCTGCGGAAAAACCCCGCAATAGAATACCTCCTCCAAGAACTGCGTCCTCTCTCCTAGGGACTGCGCAGTCACCCAATGAAGCTCAGCTCCTCAGCAAACTCCCAAACAAAACACCTGCAAATCTCCTGCTAAATACTGAAGAAAAACCTTGCCCGAGCAGGCACTTGAAGTCCCCCGGGGCCAAGGGCGAGATCTCCGACCGGAGACACTCAGTCGCACTAAACAGTGCTGCAGACCGACTAAACAGCCAGCGTGCTCAAGTAGACAGAAGTCTAGCTCAATATTATCAACAATATCAATAATGCCCCAAATGAGGAGGCTCCTCCCCCTTTTATAGCATTGGTTTCCCTCCAAAACCAACGTCCTCTCTCTCATTGGCTCCTCCACGTGGTGTGTGGCCCCCCTTGGCTCCCCCCCTTAAGTTACAACGTTGCATCTACTAGGGAAACACTTTATTTTATTTAAGTGAGTTAGACCCCTTTTCTCACTTTTATTTATTAATAAACTATAGTCGGCAAAACTATACAAAAATCAAATATTCCAATTAGCGGTGCTAATTAGGAATATTACAAATGGCCTCAGAGCTTGTAGCATTGTTTTTGGACTTTATAGGCCATTGAAAGCCTCATTGCTTATGTATTTTTTCGACGATATGTATTGCACTCGGTGCCATTTTGATATAGTCACCTTTACATGGTATATAGATGAACAAACTTTGCATATTTTGTCTCTATTGGCTTGTAATCATGGTTTTAAATCTTAAAAATAGTATTTTTTCATTAAAAATTAATTATTTAATGTATTTTTTTATGAACCGACTCATTGAGATCTAACCAGTCCCGGTTTGACCGGTTACGATTTGAAACCATGTTTATTAGGTCAATCGATCCGGTAACTGGTTCTGATTTTTAAAACTATGGATGGGAGCTAACCCATATGCAGTCTTCAGAATTTTAGTGCTCTTTTTATAAACGACTTGAATTGTGAAAGTCTCAAGTCTTGTGTTAGGGAGAAGTAATAAGTTGAGAACATTACTTTTGCGTTAACGGAGGTGATTGAGTATAATATGAAAATATACAAGTCACTTAATATGTTAGTGACCTGAGACCATATTAATATTATAATGTTGAGGATAAATGTTAGGTAATTAAACTATCATAACCATCTTTGGGTGCTATATAAATTCTAAATCTTATCAGAAATAATTAGATGAGAGAGTTGAATATGTAGTGTTGGGTAGCAAACCCAAGGCTCCTGTGGATGTACTTATTGCAGCATCAATAATCTGTCAAAAGTGTGCCTACTTTAGTATGTATGCAGCCTTATGAAATCCTACAATACCATAAACCTTGGATTGCGTAGAGGTAACAATTAAAAGATTAATTGAGGTTATTCAGACCAAGCCTCATCATAAACCAAATGCTTGAACAAATAATTCTTTGTCAATCACAAAACATAGACAATATGAATAAGAAAGGGTACAGCCATCAATGGCACGAGTCTAAAAGTGTAATTGCAAGTTTACCTCACTAAGGATCAACACTCCTTTCTTAGAATTCTGACAAGCTATAACTTCATAACTCACAAGATTCATCCCATCACGCAAAGATGTTACAAGTGCCACATCTGTCACACAAATGCCACTATTTATTTCATCAGATTTCTAAGATGAAATATCTTCTTTGTTCCTAGAAATGGAAAGGAAAATACTTAAACAACCTTTAAAAACCACCACCAAAAAACAAAAGTAATAATTATTATTTGAGACAAATGGCAATGCTTAATCCAAAGCAATGCACAAAGTATAATTAATGAGCAGCAATAATTTAGAAATGAATTTGTAAGATATACTATGGACATTTCCGAAGAATTGACAAAAAGCCACAACTTCTACATAAATTAAACAAATACAGGCAATTTGTTGACACAAATTTCTTAACCTAGTGATAAACATTTTCTTAAAAGCAACAAAATGATCCTCACCAAAGCAAAGAGGATTACACATCTTTTGTGAAGCTGAAAATAGGACATGTTGAAGATATTAATCATTAACAAATGGTTAGAAAAACATTTCCAAATCAATGTACCTATGTTACATTTTATATATGAAGTGCATCACAAATACTTATCCAATGTGTTCTAATGTATAGTGTCTGTCACATATTTTAGTTATTTATGTAATCTTGTGTCATTTAACTGTTATAAACTGATATACTGCCCCGAAAATCAAAATACATCAATACAAGAGAAAGCATGGAAGAATTAGGAGGGATGTAATACTATTCAAGCACTACGAGTGTTTGGTAATCATTTCCACCATTGTCCATCTATTAAAAATTCTGTCCTTGACAACATTCCCAGTAGTTAGAAAAATTTCCCATGGAGACTCGCCCCCCACTCCAGAGCCTAGCCTAACATGGTCATAGTTCATCCATTGGCAGTGACTATGTTATGCTACACTTGCTACTCAATTACTCCACCAATATATAGTGGAGCATGATACTTTACCTTAGTGACTCAGAGCTTTATTACCAACAAGCAATCAATAAGTCAGGTTGTGCAAAATTCAAATAGCACAATCCTTCAATTCTTGGTTGAAATTTTCCATTACCTGAACACACGGCCAGCACAGGCAATACAATCATAGATATGTCCCAACTTATAGCCCATGTTAGTGTAAATTATTTACCATTTTTTTCCAACTGTGGTTCACAGACACTGAGTGACCACTACATCCACAGATAATAATCTGGGCAGATCAACCTGAAGGGATCTACCGACCAGCCTAATTTGCCAGGCCTAACCCCAAGGGCGTCGAGGAGATTTGACCCCATGGCCTCCCAATTGGCAAGGTACTTAGCAACAGGAACTCGACCAACTGAGCTATCCCTTGAGGCAATAAATTATTTACCATTCAAATAGTCAAATACCATTATTACTAGTGAGACGCCATATGACCACCATGGACCACTATACCCAGTGCATATTAAATATTGCCCGTCTTCACCCTACAGCCCATTCGCAATTGTTTCATGCTGATCACAATAGCCCACATACAAAATAATAACAGCCACAAGTAATCATAAACAAGTTGATGGGGAAAGAGGGTTGTAGATTGGGGCTATTGTAGCTAGAAAATTGACTGTGAACCTATGAATTAAGCTATGTGAAGGGGGTTAGAGCCAGCTGCCAACCATAGGCAAATTCAGCCTTGTGGATTCACAGCCTCAAATTGGGGGTGGACTCTGTTCCAGAGAGAATTGGCATAGCAGTGAGCCTACCGTTGGGTGGAACATCCTTCTTCTGTAGCTAGATGGCAAATAATTCCCAGTGAGATAAGTGCTTATGGCATACTTGTGATTATGCCGAATTAATGTTGCTTATGTCACAGTGATATTAGTTTCTAGTTATTAGTTTTATTTGCATGTTTAAGTCTGCATTTTAAATTTATGGTACCATTTTGACTGAGTGATTCTATTATATCATAGAATCCTACATATGTTAAATAATCAATTTTAGGGCAGTAAGAAAATATATGACGACATGAATTCAGTGATATGGTTTTAATGTAACAAACTTGGAGTAAAAATTGAGGGTTGTTGCAAGTACCCCGTATCTTCAACAATGCACAAAGTGTATTGGGTATGTTACAATATGATATCAGAGTTACTGGTTACAACATTCGGGTTGTATGGGCCAGAAATAGGTTTGTCCAGAAAAAATTACAGTTGAAAGAAAATTACAGTTGTATATGACGTGTTCTTGCCTACGAATTCCAAGTTGGAATATTGTTAGATGGTGCAAGGGCATCTGTAAAATTCCATTGACCAAGAGGTCGAAAGCATTTACTAGAGGAGTTTGTTCCTCATTGAGTGGTTTGTTAGGAGAGAGTTTATTTAAAATTGCCATGTAATTCTTTAAATTAGGAAATTTGTTGCAGTGGTTGTAGGCCTGTTATTTTTCACTAAAATGATCTTTTGATCCTATATTCATGGATCTAGACTGAACCATAATATACTCTATATATTATTTTGATTTTAATAAGAAAAAAAAAATGGTTCAAGTACGGTGTGCAAAATTCTTTCCCGATAACCGATTAATCCTTCTGCAAGCTTTTTAAGATTGATGCACAGTCCCATTTGTAATAGCACTGTATTTCATTGGCAGGGCGAGAGGCTGTATATATATATATATATATATAAGACTAGATTGCAAGAGGGTCGCGGAGAGGTATTAAGGTGAACAAAGGCGAAGCGTACAGAAGAGACGAGCCATTATGGAGAGCGGCGAAGGGCTTAACTGTTGACATTTTTTTCATTTCTCCGTAGGGATCCGTCGCTTAACGGTGCAGCATTCGACTAAGGCCGACAATTAATGGTGGATGCCCCTGGCTGCTGTTACCCCGACGAATTTATTTCGCTGCAATATTCCTAACGGAAATATACAATGATACGCAAAGCAAACATAGAAAAAAAACACATAAAATTTGCACACAAATCAGACACCCAATATAGAACCAAAAACTGTGTTGTTCTAAGCCATTTTATTATAAAATCATTGGGTTTACAATCTGATATTTGGAAAGTGTGCACCTGGGCTTACTCAAGGCAAGCTAGCAAAGCCCAAGTGATGAAGGCAAGCTCCCCAAATGCTATTGGCTGATCTCTCTCTGGCTCTACGCTGAACTGCCCAAAAAATACACTACTAGCTGCAAAGAACTGCTGCTAGGGCCTCCTCAGAAGCTCAAAAAATTCCGGGAAATTAACCCCGGGCTCTCCACCAATAACCCACAAAAACCCACGAAGGAATTGGCAAAATGACCTCGTAATTTTGGCCCAATTTTCCCCTAGCTCCTCTAGCTGCTAGTTGAGTTGGGATCCCTGTTTGACTCCTCAAATCTGCCCAGAAAATTTTGTCAAATTAATCTTGGCCTCTCCTCAATAAATCCAGAAAGGGTGACGCTCTAAAATTGACCCCCAAATGCTTGGCCCTCCTCCACAAGCAGCAAATGTAACCTGTAGCAAATGTTGCATTTGTTGCTCCACCAAAATGCTGGAAAATACCCACAACACTTCCCCAGATTCCACCTCAAGTTTCAACCCCTAACTCCATTCACTCCTCAACCTCCAAGCATGCCTCCTCCAAGAACTATGCATCCCTATGATGTTGTTGTTGAACCTCTCCACAGACTCGCCCTCCTTGCTGCTAGTACAAATTGGTATAGGTAAGACTCCCTCCTTGGGCTGGCACTCGAAGTCCACCAAAGCAAGGGATGAGATTTCTGCTCAAAAACACTCATGTGCTAAACAGCACTTGTAGACTTGGCTTCAACTCAAGTGTGCTATGTCAAAGACACTTTTCTTAAAGACGGGTCCTGCTTGGAAGTTTCCACCTCAGCAGCTCTTAGCAACCTCCCTTCCCAGCGAGCAGGCTTTGTAAAGTGACCTAGAACTTTAACAGTAGGAATCGCCCAAAGGGATTACCTTGACGGTCTTTGCAAGCGCCCTTTTCCATTGCACCAGGATATATAAAGCAGTCTGAAGAAATTAAGCAGAGCCCTGAGTCAGCCCCGCTCGAAGGTCTCTTTTGAACTTTTGAAATGCGCTTGAGGTTGCGGGCTCACATGACATCAATTGTGTGTTGATTGAGGTGAAGCCACCGCCGAAAGTACATAAGTGCGGTTGGAACAAGCGACCACTAGGAGTTGTAATAGAGTAAGGATGAAGTCGCGTAGGCCCGATCCTAAGCTATAAAGAGGGCACTGGAGGTTCTTCTACTCCCTAAGGAAATTAAGGAAAGGCGTGTGTGCATCAAGTGGTATCAAAGAAGACCATGTGTTTGCTTCAAGAACAGTTGGAATCACGCCACCAAGAGTTGATTGAGGCATTGAACAAGGGGCAAGAGGAGAAGGACAAAGGCCAGTTGCTAATAGAGAAGTATTGTGGGTGATGAGGCTATTGGAGGCAAGAATGGTTGCAATGGAGACTGGTTTGTAGAGAGAACCAGAGGCAGGAGATGTGAGTCTAGAAGAGGAATAATTTTCAGAAGAAGAAGCAGTAGAAGAACTTGTAGAAGGTAAAGTGTTGAAAGCAGTTTTGGGATATGTTATGAAACCCAAACCAGATATGTCTTCTTATACATGCAACATGAATCCAGAGGTGCTTATTGACTGGATCACAGAGATGGATAAATTCTTTGAGTATGAAGAGATGGATGAAGAAAGAAAAGTTAAGTTTGTTGCAACTAAATTAAAGGGTCATGTTGCTCTGGTGGGATGGTGTACAGGCAGAGAGGAGAAAGAACAAGTAGAAGATTAAAAGTTGGGACAGGATGGTGGCGAAACTCAGAGGTAAGTTTTTGTCGAAAGATCACCATCTTACATTGTTCAGGAGTGTACAAAATCTTAGGCAGAGAGTCATTACAATCAGAGAGTATACAGAAAAATTCTACAAAATGAACATCAGGGCAGGATATGTAGAGGAGTCTACAAAGAAGACAACAAGATACATAATTGAACTTATACTGGAGATAAAAGATGACATTAGTACACTGTCACGTAAGATAGTGGAGGAGGCATATCAATTGGATTTGAAAGCTGAAGAGAAACATGCAAGGAAGCAAGTTGGAAGAGGTAAGAGTACTGCTAGAAACAAAGGGAGATCTACTACACCAAGAAATGGAGCTAGTAGCTCAAGTCCACAATCACAATAGGAGGGAGAATGCAATGATGAAAGATCATTTTCTAGGGGACGAGGAAAAGGCAAAGAAAGAGAAGTTTGTTACTACAAGTGTCAGAATCTTGGACACATGGTGTAGGATTGTCCAGAGAACAAAGAGACAGGCAAAAGGAACTTTGTTGTTGCTCCAGTAGAGGGAGCGAAAGTAGACGTGCAAGAAGCTGAGAATGTGCCAGAGACAGGAGAGGCCTTGATGATGAAAAAAGTATTGATAAAGTAGGAGAAAGAAGTTGTTGAGCCAGTCCAAAGGAAAGCCTTATTCCGAACTGTTTCCAAAATTCAAGGGAAGTGTCATAACGTTGTGATTGACATTGGCAGTATTGACAACCTAGTGTCTATAGAGGTTGTAGACAAGTCGAAGTTGAAGAAGCAAATGCATCCAACACTCTATAAGTTGTCTTGGTTGCAGGAAGGACATAAAATTTTGGGGAATAAGCAGTGTGAGATAGAGCTTCAGATTGGCAACTACAAGGACAATATTTTGTGTGATGTGATGCCGATGGGTGTGTGTCATATTTTGTTGGGTAGGTCGTGAAAATTTGACAGAATTGTTGTACATGATGGTAAGAAGAATATTTATAAGTTTCAAAAGGATGGCATCAATCATACCTACCTTCCACTACAAGAATAATGGACTTTTGAATCCAATGACACTAAATCTTTGTTGATGAGCGGGAAAGAATTTTTACAGCAGCTGAAGACAAAGGAGGTAATTTTTTCTATTATTTGCAAACCTAGAGTAGTTCTTACTTACACTAGTATTTCTGATTTCTCATTAGAGATTCAAGAAATCTCGAAGGAACACCATGACATTATTGTGTATGATTTTCTAACTGAACTACCACCTATAAGGAATATCAATCATCATATCGATTTGATACTAGGAGCAAGTTTTCCAAATAAAGTTATTTATCGCATGACAGCTAGGGAGAATGAAGAAGTAAGGAAACAAGTGTAGGATTTGCTAGATAAGGCTTGATCCAAGATAGTCTTCGTCCATGCACAGTGCCTACAGTATTGAGCCCAAAGAAGGATGGTGGATGGCGCATGTGTATAGACTTCAGAGCTTTGAATAAGATAACAATCAGGTATCGTTTTCCCTTGCCATGTATTGATGATTTGTTGGATTGTTTAAATCGTGTCAGTTGGTTTTCAAAAATTGATTTCAAAAGTGGATACCATCATATTAGAAACAGAGAGGGAGATGAGTGGAAAAATGCCTTTAAAACTAATGAAGGATTGTACGAATGGATGGTTATGCCATTTGGATTGTCCAATGCACCCAGTACATTCATGACGTTGATGAATGAGGTACTGAAATAGTTCATAGGGAATTTTGTAATTGTTTACCTGGATGATATCTTAGTTTATAGTCACTCAAAGAAGGAACATCTACAACACTTAAGGTATGTGTTGGAGAAATTACAGTGGGAAAATGTTAAAAAGTGAAAGTCCTATGGAGAAATTTAAAATTTATTTGCAGAAAATTTAAAGTTCTATGCAGAAAATTGAATGCACTTTGCAGAAAAATGAATGGAACTGTATGTACTTTGCAGAAAGTTGAATGTACTTTGCAGAAAACTAAATGTATTTTGCAAAAAAAATGAATGTACTTTGCAGAAAATTGAATGTTCTATGTGGTTATAATTACTTAAAATGCAGATTTCTTCTTCAAAAAATTTCAAATCAACAATTGTAGATAGAACATAAACTTAAGGATCACATGAAGATAGCCAAGAACAAATATGAGACAGTCGGATTTTGGTCAAATGACCAGAGCAAAACCCCTCAAGAGGAAAAACCCAAATGATTCTTCTTCTACTAGGTTTCTTCAATTGTTCACGAGAGTACAAAGAGAGAGAGCGAGAGAGAGAATGAATAAAGTCACCAATGTTTGATCAACTTGTAGTTGAAGTGCACTTGTTCTTTCCTTGAAGATCTCTTCCTTCTCTTAATCAAATCATGTTCTTCACACTTGCTCCAGCTCTTCCCTTGTTCTTGCACTTCACTAGTTCTCACACTTCACTTGCACACACTCAATACTTGCTCTCCTTCTTCACAATGAACATGCTACTCTCAACTCTCACTTGCTCTTGCTTAAATAGATGAGAAAGGAGAGGAGTTACAAAATGAATTCATGCCTTGAGCCAATAATAGGAGAATCTAATTCCATGAGGGAGGAGTTAAATGAGGAGAAGAGTAACGCATCCCAAGAATAGAGAGATAGGTACACTTGTCTTGAGGAGTTACATTTAGAATTAGGGAGAGAGAGAGTTACACTTACACATGAGAGAATATTTGGTGAGAGTTACAAATCGAATTGAGCGAGGGAGTTACAATTGCTTTTAATGAGAAGTTACACTTTTGCCATACATTAAATTAGAGAGGGAGAGTTGCATTCTCTTAAATGTGGAGTTATTATTTTATTCCAAGAGAGAGGTTCGATTTTCCAAATAAGAGGTTCTAAACTTAATTTACTTATTCCATGAGAGAATTCATTTTTATTAATCCATTAATGGTGAATGACTTTAAACTATTTTATAAATAATAGTATCATAATAATAATAATAATAATAGAAAGGATAAAAATATTATTTCTTGACTTGTATAATTATGATCGGTTTGATTTTCAACTATATTCCATACATCAAGATCATCCTTGATCATTTATACATGACTTTCTATTTTAGAAAAGTCAATTCCAAATTGAGATGTGACTTACTATTTTAGGAAAGTCATATTAGAATTGTTAGAAATGAAATTTTATTATAGGTGGTTCAAACAGAACTGAAAGAAATGACTTCTTCTAGGAGAAATTCATCCTTGAGCTACCAAATTTTAACACTCCTCAACTAGGGAGGAATTTCTTTCTGCATCAAAGATCTCTACTTCCTCTGATCTCTTTCATTCATCTCAGTCAAACTCTTCTCTGTAACAATGAAGTCACAATCTAAAGAAGAATCATCCACTTGACACAAATTGGAAAAGGAAAGGATCGTCACTTGGACAAAACTCAAGTCACACAGACAAGAATCAAACACAACCAAGTTTCGTTAAATATCAAGTGATGGAACACCTGCATCCTAGACAAGTCTCACTACACCTATTGGCCACATAGGTGGCTCTTACCACGTCCCAGACTGTCAGTCGGATGTATACTTAGGCCAACCCTTGTGGCACAAACTACAAAAGAGGTACCTCATCCTCAGGAGTGTTCCAGCATCATTCCCTAATCTTGTGGGCTCTGAAGGGGGGGAAAGGCAGCTTAGTGTTCTCGATCAACTATGACCGCTTCCCGAAAGGGTCATATCCATAAGTCCAAGTTGCTCTCTAAAAACCAAGAACTTTCCTTTCGGTAAAGACTTGTTAAGAATGCCAGTTATCTGATCATCATTGGAGATATGATGGAGCTTCACTACTCCTCTCTGCGCCATATCCCGAATATAGTGATACTTGACCTCAATATGCTTGGACTTATCATGAAACAAAAGATTTTCTGCAAGACAAATCCCACTCTTATTGTCACCATATATAACTATTGTATCTAGAACTTGCTCAAAATAGTTCCCCAAAAAGCTTCCTTAGCCAAGTTGTCTAGCATAGCTAGCCATGTTACTAGCAATGTACTCCGCTTCAGCTGTACTCAGTGAAACAAACTTCTGCTTTCTGCTCATCCAAGAAATTGTGGCAAATCCCAAGCTAAAGCAGCACCCAGAAGTGTTCTTTCTATCAGCAGAGTTACTAACCCAATCAGCATCAGTATATCCATGAAGTCTTTAATTTTAGCAATGTATTTCAATCCTAGATAGATAGCTTCATGCAAGTATCCGAGTATTTTTTTGCAGCAATCCAGTGGGCATGAAAGGGATCAATCATATGTTGACTTGAAAGTGTTTACAACAAAGCAAATATCAAGCCTAGTGTTTACCAAAAGCATCAAAGCACCAATGAGTTGTCCATACTCTATGGGATTTGTCAGACTAGGTCCTGCAGCTTTACCACAAAATTTCTTAAAATTCATTTCCATAGGAGTATGCATGGACTTACATTCTACAATAGAAAATCTTTCAAGAAGCTTAACAACAAATTTTCCTTGAGAAAGATACATTTCACCAGATCTTTGTCAAACCTCTAGACCCAGAAAGTAATGCATCAAACCAAATTCTTTCATTTCAAATTCAGAAGATAACTTCCTCTTACATTGGAGGATAAGAGGTTCTCCTCCTGTCAAGAATAAATCATCAACATACAATACCAAAATCAAAGGTATACCTTGGACTATCTTGAAGTAGAGGTTTGGGTTTGCACTACTTCTTGTGAAACCAAGCTTTATTAGGTAGCTATCAATGCAAGCGTACCAAGCTCTTGGAGCTTGCGTCAACCCATATAAGGCTTTCTTCAATCTGCATACATGATTTTCCCTGTCATGCTCTTCAAAGCTTTGTGGTTGTTTAATAAATACTTCTTCCTTGAGGAAGCCATGCAAGAAAGCAGTTTTCACGTCCATTTGGTGAAGAGTCCATCCCTGGCTAGCAATTAAGGCAATAACAGATCTAATAGTAATATATCGAACTACAGGTGCAAAAATCTCATCATAATCTTTTCCCTTTTTCTGAGAGAAACCTCTAGCTACAAATCTAGCCTTATATTTTTCAATACTACCATCTACACAATGTTTAATCTTAAACAACCATTTGGAAGTGGCAACAGATTTACCTTGAGATCTAGGAACCACTTCCCAGACATCTCTTGCTTTTATAAGAGATACATCTTCGTCAAATGTTATGTCTCTTCTAAACTCTATAGTTCTTTGACCAAGTACATAAATTCTATAAGCTTTTGAATTATCACAATTACCAACAAATGTACCTTTCTTACCTGAACGTTCAAGTTTGTTCCATTTCTCTTTTGGCACATGGAAGCACACAGGACATCCAAAGATTCTCAAATGAGTCACTTCATGTCTTTTACCAGTGAAGACTTCTTTAGGATTCTTATTGTCTAAGGCCAGATGAGGAGTTCTGTTTTGCACGTATACAGCAATATTTGTAGCTTCTCCCCATAGAAACTTGTGTGGCTTCTAATCATGGAGCATGGCTCTGATTGCTTCCATAACGGTTCTATTCTTCCTCTCAGTCACATCATTTTGTTGTGCCTTGTACGACACTTGGTTTCTTTCTTTATTCTAGCGTCTTCACAAAAATCATTATAATCATTGGTGGTGAACTCTCCCCCATCATCAGATCTGAAAGCTTTGATCAGATTTCCAGTTTGATTTTCAATCAGAGGCTTGAAATCTCTAAACATGTCAAATGCTTCCCCTTTCTTTTCAAAAAGAATATAAATATCTTGTGGGAAAAATCATCAACAAAAATCATGAAATACAAGTAGCCACCAAGAGAAATAACAGGAATAGGTTCACATAAATCAGAATGTATGAATTGAAGTACCCGACTAGTTTTTGTTTTGTTTGAAGGAAATGGTTCCTTTATATGTTTTCCAATTGCACATCCTAGGAAAACTCCTTCATGATCCACTTTGATCTCAGACATTCCAGAAACCATCTTCTTTACATGAGGTAAGGCTTTGTAGTGTAGGTGAGTGAATCTTTTGTGCCATAGCTCACACTGAAGATCGGCTATGTCACACGATTCGGGTTCGAATTCGAGTTCGGAAACGATTAAGTTCGATTCGGGTTCGAATTTTCCAATGAGGTTCGTAATGAGGTTCGACTATACATGTTTTTCAATAAATATATATATGGCATAAAAAAAAAATCAAAATCAATTAATAAATTATAAAACGATTAGTAGGAATTTTGATTAGTAAAACACATGAATAACTTAATCATAATAGAATCTAATTATATAAATGACATTACTTAAATGTAAACATACACGGTACACAGTACACCATATTAGTTTGCAAATACAAAAATGACTGCCATAATTTTTAATTTCCAAAATTTAAAAGAAAAAAAATGTCTATAATGTAAATTGCAGACGTTGGATGGGGATGACTCGATGAGGACAGGCTCAGCATTCTCGACGCATAACGTGGAGCTCGTCCTCAAATCTTAATAAATATCATTACGATGGTAAAAATTAAAATAACACTGCGGACGGTAAAATAACAATGAACATTGTGGATGGCAAAAAATTAAAATAACATTGCAGTTTCGGATGCGATGAGGACAGGCTCAGCCGCTCAGCATTCCAAATAAAAATGGTGGACGCGGAAAATAAAAATGGTTTGAAACTTTGAACTAACCTATTGAAACTTGAAAGCTTGAACTTGAAGCTTGGACACGATGATGACAGCCTACATAGCCGCACAGCAAAACGATGATGACAGCCTACACAGTCGCACAGCAAAACGAAGTTCGAACGCAGGAACGTAGCAACAAGATTCAGGAATGCGGTGGCGGCAACATAGCAAACTATTTCACTTGTAAAAATTAATCATAGCAACCATTCTTAAATAATGGAAACCAGGAAAATAATTGGTGGGAATAGCCCATTGTTTCTAATAACTGCTAACAAAAACTGCTAGCAAAAACCGCTCAAGCAAAAAAAAAAATCATAAAATTTATTAAAATCGAATTTTATGGGAAAAAATCAAAAAATTCACCTTCAGGTTCGATAAGGTTCGGCTTCAGGTTCGGAATAATGTTCGTCTTCAGGTTCGGTTTAAGGTTCGGCTTCAGGTTCGACATTAGGTTCGCCGAACCTGATCGAATTCGAAATTTTTTTTTAGGTTCGCCGAATTTCGAACTTCAAGCTTCAGGTTCGGCGAACCCTGTGACATAGAAGATCGGTATCATGGACCAGTGCATGAATGGGTTTACCATTGACTTTCTAAAGTGCTTCACATCTTGATCCAAGAGTGAAGGTTTCTCTCATACTTGAGTTCAACGGCCAAGTTAGAACTTTTCCAATAAATAAAAGCAACTTTCATTCCTTTATCTTCTAGAACAGAGATCAATACAAAATTCTTTTTCGAACCACCTACATACAAAACTTCTTGCAAAAAAATAGATTTGTCATCATCTAACTAAAATGAAACTAAACCATAACCTTTAATTTGGTGAGTAGAATTATTTTCAAGGATAACATTTAAACTAGTATCCCTCTCAACTAGAATAGAGTGTTTCTTTGTAACCAATAAAATGTTTGGAAGCACCATTATCAACTAACCGACTATCAAATGAATCTCCAGAAGAACTCGAAAGAGCAGAAACAAGAAAATATTATTATTGAGTTTCTGCTACATTATTACTATACCTTGGATTTCTTTTTTTCTTAGGATGGTATTTTCTTTGATTTTCAGACGTGTCTTTTCTATAATCAAATTTATTTTTTAATCTAGGTGTTTTTCTTCTTTCTTTACAATCACGAGCAAAGTGACTATGCTTTTAACAGTTAAAGCATCTAGTTTTTCACATGTCTAGATTCTCTTTATTCGATTTGAAAGAAAATTTATTTTTATTACTTCTATTTCTCTTGTCATAGGCTAAAAATGCAGTAAGTTCTCATTTTTCATGATGTGAAATTCTCCCTATGGAAATCATTTTGGCCTCCTTTTAGATAAACTTTCTAAGGAGCTCATCAAATGTGGGAATAGTATTGATATTGTTGATGGTGATGATAAAAGTCTCCCAAACATAAGAAAGGCTCTCAAGTGCAATCAATACCATTTCTTTGTCGGGCACAACCTCACCAACTATTGATAGTTGATTCTTAATTTTGGTCATTATCAAGGAGTATGCTTGAACCATCTCTCATTTGTTCATCTTGATGTCCTTCAGTGGATTTTTCAAGGAAATAATTTGGTTCAAGTTACTAATTGCAAACATGTCAATTAGTTCATCATAAATTTTTTTGTTTTCTTCAAACCAAAAACATAAGTAATGAGATGATCACTAAAAAAATCAAAGATAAGCTTTTTATCTTTGTTTTCACTCTTTTTATGTTTGGATTTGACAACAGCGCTTGAATTCTCTGTTGGATCGGTTATTGTGCCTTCAACATACTCCATAACTTTGTGTTCTTCAAAAGTGATATCTAGTCGTGTTTTCCATAAATCAAAGTTTGAAGCATCATTCAACTTCTTCTCTACCTTGAAGTAGCACAAAGTAATCTTGATCAAAAAACTTTGGCAACAAGTGGGGTCTCTTCAGGTGATTTCTGGTCTCCTTGGATTTGTCTTCACCAAGGCTCTGATACCATGTTAAAATTTGAAAGTTCTATGCAAAAATTTAAAGTTTCTTTGCAAAAACTTCTATGCAGAAAACTAAATGGAACTTAATGTACTTTATAGAAAGTTCTTTGCAGAAAATTGAATGTACTTTGCAGAAAACTGAACGGAACTGAATGTACTTTGCAGAAAATTGAATGTTCTATGTTGTTACAATTACTTAGAATGCAGATTTCTTCTTCAAAAATTTTCAGATCAGCAATTGTAGATAGAACATAACTTTTTAAGGATCATATGAAGCCATCCAAGCACAAATATGAGACACTCAGATTTTGGTCCAATGACCAAGGCAAAACCCCTCAAGGGGGAAAACCCAAATGATTCTTCTTCTATTAGATTTCTTCAATTTTTAAGTAGAGTACAAAGAGAGAGAGAGAAAGAGAGAGAGAATGAGAATGAATAAAGTCACCAATGTTTGATCAACTTGCAGTTGAAGTGAACTTGCTCTTCGCTTGAAGATCTCCTCCTTCTCTTGATCAGATCATGTCCTTCAAACTTGCTCCAGCTCTTACCTTGCTCTTGGTCTTCACTAGCTCTCACACTTCTCTCCACATACTCAACACTTGTTCTCCTTCTTCACAATGAACATGCTACCCTCAACTCTCACTTGCTCTTGCTTAAATAGATGAGAAAGGAGAAGAGTTACAAAATGAATTCATGCCTTGATCCAATAATAGGAGAATTGAATTCTATTAGGGAGGAGTTACTTGAGGAGAAGTGTAACTCATCCCAAGAATAGATAGAGAGGTATACTTGTCTTGAGAAGTTAAAATTCGAATTAGGGAGAGAGAGAATTACACTTAGACATAAGAGAATATTTGATGAGTTACAAATAGAATTGAATGAGAGCGTTACAAGTGCATTTAATGAGTTACACTTTTTACATACATTGAATTAGTGATGGAGAGTTACATTCTCTTAAAAGTGGAGTTACTGTTTTATTCCAAGAGAGAGGTTTGATTTGCCAAGTAAGAGATTCTCAATTTAATTTTTGCATCAAGGTCTCTCTCTATCCAGTTGATCCTCAACTCTTCCATACCTGCACAAAACCATCATGTTTGTCAGCATACAGAAAGGAAAAACTGCATCATAACCATAAAATCTCAGCTCTCAGCCAAAAACAACACTAAAACCCCCTTTCTCTAACAAGTCGCACTTTTCAGGCCATTTCCTAGGACAAGTCACAGTTTTCTGCCCAGTACTTGCTACCCAGGTCGCAAAACAGACTCCAAAAAGTGCGACCCGATCTATTCCTAAGCACTGGGTGCCTAAACTGAAATTTTAATCCACTGAATTGAAAGAGTATGGTTAGGCCTCTTACCTGCAACTGACAGATCTTGATTCCAACTGTCAGTTTGTCCGCTACGATCGTCACAAGATTTAGAGCCTTTTCTCCTCTTTACATTCACCACAGCTACACTTGCAAAATGAATCAAATTGGAGGGAAAATTCCTTATTAAAAGAGAAACCCCAAATTTTTCTTTCGTCAGTTGCAACCAAACCGTAGCTCTGTTGGACAAACCGTTAGCACCATTGGAAATCTCTCACCAAGCTCTCAAATCGGTATCCTTTCGTTTTTGGTGATTTGATACTTCCCCAGACACATTTTTTCCAAGAAAGGTCACTTCACCGCTTCTCAAAATCGAATTTCTTCACTTGCAACACTCGTACTCGGGGCACCACCTTGCCTTCATACTTGTCCATGCTCGTGTCGATTTTCGTCGTGAGTAACCATCTTGTACTCATGTTTTATGGTCCCCATTGGGCCTGTTTTGTGTGGCAGCATCATCGAGTCGCCCTTGTTTAGAGCATCCGAGTTTAGTCATCATCGCATCCATGGAGTCTGTCCCGAGTCCCTTTGTCTCTCACCACAGTCCTCCATCCTTCATTGCTTTGTCCCTCTCTCGTGTAGCACGTTTTGGCCTCCAGTCATACTGTCCCCTGTCCCCTATCCCCTCCGGAGTCGAGCCAGTAGCTGCCAGGTCATCCATGCCCTTTATGTTCTAACAAGGGAAGTCGTCAGCCCGCTACTCAATACCCCCCATTCCACCATCATCCCTGGTGTCAGTCTATCAGTCGCTCTACTATTATCCTTCGTGCCTTAGTTGAGGATTCCTTATTAACTCACCTATGGCGCACCTCCTTCTGCCGACCTCAGCTTATTCATTCCAGAAGACGGGTCTAGAGGGCAATGTACCTTGGTTCCAGCTTCCACTCTTGTTCGGTGCCTCGGATCAGGCAAAGGGACCTTTTATTGCCCTTTGACTTAATTGTTTCTCAATTCCAGCTCCTCATGGCATGATTGAGATCTGTATACTTGATGGTTCAGTGACGCAGCAGATTGTACCAGTGATTCCCGAGTGTGTGTGAGATGTTTCAGACCTCATGAGGGGGTGGCCCTTCAGGTAGCCCCCCACATACCCAGATGACTTCTCTACTATAGCCTTGGATGCAGCTCCATAGATTTTATGGTTCTGGCCTTAGCCGCTTGCAGCACCTCTTTAGATTGCAAGTATCATCCAGATTTTCAGAGCCCTCTCATGTTTTACAGGGCCTCTTTGGTTGCACTTATATCTCATGTACTCAGATATTATTGTATAAGTTCTGGTTGTTATCCCAGGCACAGTATGTATGTGGGATCTATTATCACTCCAATAATTCTCAAGAGTTGTAAGATTTTTGATTTTTAGTTTAAAGAATATTAGAGGTAACCACAAACCTACTTTTAAGCCTTAGGATCTAGCCTTCCTAATGCTCAGAGAGGGCTCTCCCTACATGATTTATCTTTGTTGATTGTATTTGATTTTACGCTAGCTATGTAGGGTAAATTGGTTTTGGATTTTGATTTCATTTGGCAGTGAAATCACTTACTCAGATGGATAGATGTAGGTTTGTATTCCATTGGGCTAATGGAGTCAATGTGTCAAGCAGTCAAATCATGATCAAGTTGTAAAGGGAAATGTTTATAGGGCAAGATAGATGAGTTACTTCAAATCTTCAAGGCTGATGGTGAAAATCGTTTCAATTGGGGTTCTCAAATCCGGATAATGAGTGAAAAGGCAGGGGTCAATTAAAAATATGGAGCAATTAAGGGTTCCTTAGTCTAGATATCAGTAGAAAACATGTAAATGATAAATAGTTCAAGACAGAGTGCGTTTAACATATTCTAAAACAACAATTCCTGATTTATCGTTTAGATTTAGAACACATTCAAGTATTAATGAAAAACATAAGAAATTGACAAGAAAACAAGTGAAAATACTTCACTGTAGTGGCCCAACACATGAATCCTGTAATATGATGCTTTATTGCTTTAATCCAGTCTGCTGACTTGAAATTGGTACAATCACCTTTAGGTTCAGAATAATACAACTATAGAAATGTTCAGCAATTTATCCACACTCAATACTTCTAAATGAGAAGTATTTATACAAAAACTATTTACAAAATATCCTAAAACAAACTTAGGAATTATTCATGGAAAAGAAATATCTTCATGCAAGAAGATAGTGACAACTTTCTAACTAATGCTAGTTGTCCTTTTTTTATTGAAATTACTTGTTTGTTGTCTTGATTTTGTTACTGCTTTCTCTCTTTGTTGTTCAACGAAGGCTGCAGCTAGACAGTGAGGTGTCTTTCACGCTAGCAGCTTTATCTCTGCATTGTAATTTTTTATTTACTTTAAACTTTGACCTTGAACTGATACTCATTATCCTGATACTCTGTAACTGTAAATGTAAAAACAGCAAGCTCTGTTTTATTTTTATTTTTTTTACTGTTTTGTACTCACTGCAATCTGATTTCACAGTAAATCAGTCAATTTTTCCCAAAGTTCAGCCTCTAGCAATTTTATCTTCATCATCCTTCTAAAAATCTCATCAGCTTCAGTATACCTTGAGAATGTGGGCTTGTTGACAAATATATGTTTCACCTCATGCTGTAGGTAAAACAAATTCTCCAAATTCTTATAGATTACCTTCCCTGTTGGAATACCATGTGAGGTAGGCAAATTAACCTGATCCTTGGAAACTTCTCTCATTTTCTTGTCATAGTCATCTTGCTTCATTAGTTTGTCATGAATAACTAATGGATTTGGAAGGCCTTTATGCCTTAGGACATCAAATTTCATCATAAACCTGGTAATAGTAACCTCCATGTTTTGGCATTTCTCCTCTAACTATATCATCAAATTCTTTTTAGAAGTTACCTTCCTAACTTCTAGGATGGTCTTTGTTCTGTCATTAATACCAATTTCTTCTAGCTCTTGCATGTTCTTAGAATTTAGAAACTTGATGATTTCAAAGGCTTCTTCAGGTTTCTTACCAAGCTCTTCTTTTATCTTTTGAATGGCCTCTTTTGTTGATTCGACTAAATCTTTTTGCTCATATATAACCTGTATTGATGGCCAAATATCATTCACTGCTTCAATGATATTGGCCCATAGCTGTTGTCTGATTTGAGCCATAGGTTCTTTCAATGTTAGATCTTTTTCTAACTTCTTCAACTGATCATTTAATCTGTTGGCTCTTTGTACTTCATTCTTATGCATTATCTTGGCAAGTTTCTTTTCATATTCAAGACTTTTAAGTTGTTCTTTAAGTCTGTTTATCTCATTAGTCTGAATAGACATGTCTTGCATAGCTTTTACCAACTCTCTTGTTTCATCTGAATGTTGTGTTGTTGTTGTTGAAGACTCTATTACTGAAGTAGTTGATGAAGTGACAGGTAATGTTGTAGCCATGGGGACTGTAGGTGCCAGTGATTTAGCTAGTGTGGAAGGTATAGTAGTAGTAACTACAAGAATCACTGTGACTGGAATTTCTTCTTCTTTATCCTTTTTCTCTTGAACCAACTTGTCCATTTCATTCTCCATTTCCTTTATCTGAGCAGTCAACTGTAAAATGAGATTCATCATCTCATCTTTTTTATTTATATCCTGTAAGACTTCCTTGGCTTGAGGATGTTTTGTAGGGGGCAGCTTTAGTTGCTTCTTTAATGCAGCAATGTCTGTATTTTTCTTCTTGATCAATTCCTCTGCAACTTTCACATTTTTAGGATCATATCCTACTTCAATTACTAGTTCTTCCAAGGATTTAATTCTAATGTATTTTGCCTGTGACGATGCTTTTTCCAATTTGAACTGATCTTTGATATTTGCAAGAGTGCTTGCAGCTTCTATACACTCATGGCCTTGGTGGTCATTGTAGAATAGATCATCTCCCCTGCCTGCTTATGAAACTCAATTTGGTCTAGAGGATGAATATCCTGGGCCAACACTTCAAAATCTGTCTTTTTATAATCAGAGGATGACTTAGGAGTTTGAACTATAGGTTGAAGAAATGTCATCTGCATATTTTTATTCTTATAGTCAAAGGCTGAAAGTAGCCTATTCTAGATGTCGAGAGTTTGTTTCAGATATTGAGAATATATTTCAGTTTTAATTTCTTCATTTCTCGCTTTGATTTCTTTGTATCTTTTTTTTATATCCATATCCTTTTCTGCTGGTTTTTTAGATGAAGAAACTTCAATACTATGTTGCTTCTAAATTAGTTGAGTCTTTGAAGTAGTAGGTTGTTCTTCTTCTTCAATTATTGGAGGAGGTGCATTGTCTTTTGCTGCTATTTCTGTATCAATCACCTCTATTGTTTCCACTTCTTTATTAGCGGGATTTAATTTTGGCTTTTTACTGTATCTCAATTTAAACTTGGTCTCTGTTGTAGTTTCTACAGTATAGGATCCTTCCTCTCTATTTCTTTTTGCATTCATGTCTTCTTGGGCTGGAGTTTGCAAAGTTTGACTAGTATTACTTTGCTTCTCTGCCTCTACCAAGGTATTTTCCAACCATTCAAATTGATTGGAGAATTTCTCTATCTCAGGTTTCTTTTCATGTACATATGGAATGAGTTTGCACTTAACTCATTTTACTTATCACTCCAAGGGGATCATAATACCACAGGAAACTTTTACTGAATTTAAACTCATGTAAACATTTTTCAGCCTCAGGATCTGCATCTCTATTGTTACATATAAAACGGCCAACTTGATTTTTCAATTTGAACTGTGTCTTCTTCTTTGCTGCCAAGAAATTAATTGCATCTGAATTAGGAATCTGTCTTATGTATTCAAGGGCAAATAGCCTCATAGGGAGGTATTTTGGCAATTTATATGGAACCAAACTTGATCCACATACTCTTATTTCAGTGTGATTTTAGTACAAGTACCAATCACCTGTCCTATTATGCTCAGACAACTGTAGGACCTTCTTAATCTCTTCACTAACTCTGGGTTGCATGCTGTTGTTCAGCAAATTTACCATAGGATGAATGAAAGAATCAGTAAAATTTGTATAAGTGAACTCATTGGAGTCTTTCCTTATCAAGAAAGTCCAAAAGATGACTGATTGTGGGTTTCCTTCCACATCAAGCTTCTGAAGTTTTATATTAAATTTCTCAGACTAAAAGTATAAGAACATATGAAATAAGAATGAGGAATACTTGAAAACACCTTTAGAAGACATTTTTACCAACTGCTCATGAATACTGTGAGCAAGGTATTGGGCAAAATTAAAAATGATAGCAGGAGGTTGACCAGGTTTAAAAGTAGATAAAAAACCTAACAATGCAACATCAGCATGTTCATCTGTAAAATAACCAAGAATGAAAGACAACACAGAGATGATATGTCTAGTTCTTTCAGATAATTTTGCAGAAGGGTATGGAGGATTTATCTTGGGAATTTCTACAGAAGAAGGCATGAAAGTTTGAAATATCTGGAACCTCTTGGGGAAGTCCAGATTCAGGTATGGCTGAGTGAGGACCTCAATGGATAAAGGGATTTCATCAGGAACCTCTTGGGGAAGTCCAGATTCAGGTATGGCTGAGTGAGCATCTAATTAATTGACTCCGCAGTAATGGTAAATAGGACTTCTTTTTCAGGGTTTATTATTACTCTCTGATCGGGGAAATAACAAGATTGACAAAGTCTAATTACTTCTGGGCACTGGAAGGTCTGTGGGACAACATATTTTGGTAAATTAGACTCCCAGATAAACACTTCATCAGCCTGATCTATGGATTTTTCTTGGCTCCAGCAGTGGAGCTCAAGAAGGTTGAATTTTGTGACTGTATCAGTAATTTTGAAGTCCGTGTCAGCTAATGGAATGTGCTCTATATCTACAACAGGGGGTTGTAGAGAATTGACAGGTACAATGTTTTTGGAAGCCATTGCTTTGCTTGATTTATCAATCTTATTACTCTTTTGATTTTTAGAAACGTTGATTTAGGCCTGTAGGAGCACCTTTGAAAGTTATAACAGTTTGCAAAAGGATTTGGATAGAACAGGGGCTTATCTTTTGTCTGCAAAGGTATACACTTGCTCAATTAACTTAAACTGTAATCTCTGTAATAAAAGGCAATCTTAAGACCTTAGAGTTTCTGCAAAAGATATCTAGGGCCTATAGTGCAATTTTTGTGACAAAAATTAGTCTCAAGACCTTGGAATTTGGTAAAAAGACACCCAGAGTCTGTAGAAAATGGATTGAAAGGCACAGGAGGCTTTTTCAGGTCTACAGAGGCTTAAATTTCTTTAGTTTATTCAATCTGTGATCTTTAACAGTCCAAGGCTTCAGAATCTGTGCAAGTAGGTCTAGGGTTTACAGAAAAGAGCTTTTAGGAAGGAAAAGGGATTTCTTTAGGTTCGACAAAAGGCTCTAAATGATTCAATTAGCGGTATTACTTCTTTAGATCAAGGAATAGGTCCACTCTTTTAAAGAATACCCGGAAAATGAAGATTTTTGTCTGCGCAGAAGGTTTCTGGGGTTGCAGAAGGCTTTCTGAAGCTCTGTCGGTCTTTAATAGCACTTGGATGACCTCTGCAATGATTGTAGCAGCAAATGGTTGGATTTTTTTTCAATTTGGTTTAAATATGGAGTCGACAGCAATCTTTTCAGTCCAAATAGCAATGTCTACATGAAAATGGTAACAGAAAGGATGAAAAGAAGCATTTGAGCGGTTTATATGCATTTTTATCAACAGCAAATGCATTAATGGGCGGTCAGTTTTGAATTGAAAAAGCGGTTTGCGCAACTGGCAGGAGAAAACCACCGAACGGTTTTCACAATGAGTAAAGGTGGTAAGTGGTAATGGTTGTGGTGATGCGATCCAATAATATTTAGACACATAGCTTGGAGCGGAACTCCGAAAACTGCGTATTTCGCAAGGTCTGGGGTGCATTAACAGTTGGGCAATGAAATGCGCGATAGGGTTTAATAGCTGTTGGATCTGGTGAGTGAAGATCTGAAGGCTGAGATGATGCGACAGAGTCGTAGGGTTGTAAAAGGCGTGGGGCCCAGAGTTTAGACTATGCGATTGGTTAATATGTGATATGGTCGGGGTTTATAATATAACCAATGGGGTATAAAGCAAGGAATATTATAACAGGCAGGGATAATATGTAGTGGGTCCAAGATAATTAACATGTGGGAAATTAAACCATAGGTTTAAATAAAAATATGGGCTAGGAATGATATATAAAGGATTTAATATAATACGGGATTAATAGGTTTATACAGGGATTTAATACATTAGGTTAATGTTAATCAAATGAAATGTAATTGCGGGATGTAAAATATATTAAGTATAGTGTAAAAACTATGTCGGGAGTGAATTTCTTCATTGTAGGACCCGAAATATCATTTAAGCATTTATACTTAGGATAAAGGGTTTTTATGAGTTTTTTCTTCATTTACATCAGTGCGTTTGAGCTTGCAAACCCTTATTTATTTTTCTTTTAAACAGCAAACTAACTAATTCTATCCTCATTTCTTTCAAGGGCTCATATTAACTTTTGAGCTCCTTTTTATTCTCTACTTAACTACTAATTTGCTAAGATTAAACTGTTCGGCTAGATCTAAATTCTATTTCTAACAACATGAAATTTAAAGCATGAAAGGTTAAGATTACGTTGTTTAACCTTCATGGATTGTGGCATTTAACAAGTTGCACACAATCTTTATTTTTGCAGTAAAAGTAAATAGTAGTGGCATTTGGATTTGCATCACTTTCATGTTTTGTTTTTGTCTCTTTTTGTTTGGGGTCCATTTTTATATTCTTTTGATATTTTTTCTTTCAAGTCCTTTGATATTTCTTTTAGGACTTTTACCCTCTTTAAATTTTTTATTTTTTCTAATATGGGAAAACAATTTGCAGAAAGCAAAGTATGTACATGTTACAAGACTAATCAAAGTCAATTCAAAATTATGAATCCTATTATTATAGGACCCTAACAGGATCCATCATCATGTTTTTATCTGGCCCATGTTTATGCCAGTATGTACTGTATAGTTCAATCCCATGTTTGTTGGACGCATCATTTTTCTTTGTACTTTGTTATCTCAACAGGCATAGGTATGCCTCCCTCGCCTCATGTAGAACAGGAACTCACTCATAAAAGAGACTTATCACACATGTAAGTCTCGCCTCCTCAGGGTCTTGTCCTCTCGCGCTTCAGTCCGCCTTATACTTCTCTCTCTAACTCCCCCTTCGGTGTCTAGTGATTGTGTTCTTACAACATACTCCGGTCATACAATTTGCTCCTAACGCTCGCACGTTGGGGGCCAATCTATTACACCATTTTTTGGTCATCTAACCTCTTACTATTAGATGGACCAAAGTACACCATGTAAGACCAATATTACCATAGTAAAATTGCTTTCACTATGAAAAATTACTTAATAATCCATAATTTATTAAGTTGTTTATAGTCTAAACAGGGACCCCCATGAGGAATAATTGAATAAACCCTTATTTGTTTGATTTTCCTCAAGGGATAATTAATTAAACCACTGTTTAACTAATATTCATGGTCATATTTAACCCAAAACAGGGAAATTAATTAGATAAATCATTATTTATCTTATTATTTTCTAGGAATAATTATTTAAATAATAATCCTTGTTAAATTTGACTAAATCATTTACAAATAATTGAATAAATCATTATTTATTTAATTATTACTTAACCACATTCTTAAAATAATAAATATATCATTTATTTATTTATTATTTCTAAATAAAGGGATTTGACCAAATTCAAATTCTCTTTCCCTCCAACAAAAATTAAAAAAATATTCCATAAAAATTGGATCTAGATTTGGTTAATAATATTTTAATTATGCACCAATATCTAGACTAACTCAATATTTTGTTATAAATAGAAGGGTTTTTTCATTCATTCACTACCTTTTGTTGTCTAAAGATCACTCTGGATCTATAATTTTGGTCTGACTTTGATCCTCCCATCATTGTCATATTTTTCTACTTTTTGCTTGTGAGCTCCCTTTGAGTTCCATTTTTGTCTGGGTTTTCTGCACCATCAAGAGAGAGAGAGATCTTAGATCCAAAGTGCTGAGGACATAGAAGCTTAGTCACCAGGGTCAGCGAACTTAATGCTTGAAGTTCGAAATTCGCCGAATTTGAACTGAATTCGAACAAATTCAAAATTGTTTGTTGAACTTCAAGCCGAACATGAAGGCGAACACGAATTTCAAGCCGAACATCAACGAATATTTTTTGAAATTCAGGTAAAAATTCGATTTTGTTCGTTTAGCTGTTAGGTTTTGTTGTTTTAGATTTTGTTAAGTTTAGTTGTTAGGCTTGTTTTAGCAAGCAGACAGAGAGAGAAGGGATTTGCCTTTTTGTTTGATTTGTTATGCTTTTCTTACTGTTATGGTGGTTTATTTTCTACAGAAAGGGATGCTAAATTTATGACCTTTTTCATGCATGTTTTTTGATTAACTTCATTTAATGAAGGCATTACAAATGGGTGAGATAAATGTATGTTGTAGTAATCTCAATCTCTGTCCCTCAATAGTAGAAATGTAAATACGTAAAAAAGTGCCTTGATGCGTTGAAGATCAAAACCTTGGTTCTACCCAAGTTGATCGTCAATTGCCAAAGGTCACAAAAACGGCCCAATGCATTCATATGTCTTTGTAAGCCCTCAAGAGTGGATGCCAACAAGACTAAGTCATTAGCGAATAGGAGCAAGGAGATCAACACCTGATGTAGAAGATAGGCATCGCCCTCCTAAATATGCTCAAGAAGGAAGGACTCTAGCTCATCAATATGGAACAGAGAGAGGATTGATGAGAAGGTGCACCCCTGTTTTACCCCGATGGTACTTTGGGATCTGGATGAAATCGAAAATGTTATGTGCCATCCTAAGGCATCCCAAAACTAACTCATCCAGTCTCATGATGGCTGCCCATATGGTTTCAGATATGCCAATGTCATAAAGACTCTGGAATAATGCCTCCCTCATGACTGTATCAAACGCTTTCCAAAAGTCTACAGGAGTTTCAATAAATTTTTGGAATCATGGTTTGTATTATGTGATCTTTAAAACCCAATTTCTTCATTAAAATTTGAATATTTTATGTATTTTTATTAAACCAAGAAATTGAAATCAGATCAGTCCAAGCTTGATTTGACCGTCAACTGATTCTGAATCTGACTCTGAATTTATAAACACTGAGCAATGAAAAAATGGGTACTCTGTAGCCTATAAACATGTAGGAAAGGAAGAGTCAAAATGGTTGTGGTCAAGAATTTGGCAATTAAAAGCAACCCTGAAAACAGGGAAATCTCTGGGGCTTACCCTAACACATAAAATACCGACATTGGATAACTTCCAAAGGAGATCATAGAGTGGTCCTAGACTCTAGTATATGCTTTTTGTACAGATAAAAGGGAGAAAGGTTAATGTCACTTCTCTCATTTGGCATGGAACACTCTGAAGATTTCATATGATTAATTACACCCTGTCCCCTAAATAAGTATTTCATATGATCAAATGCACGTTGATGATTTGCCAATGGCTAAAATTAAGAAGAAAGAGAGTCAAATTATAGAGGTATCCATAGACAACTATGCCCAGCATTTTTTGATAAGCCTCCAAGAGTAATCCAGACTCGTGTGGACCAGGTGGTTGTATATAGCTCTCTGATACACAATGGAATTATTTCTTTGTGGATTGTGAAGTGGTACTAACAACCATGCAGAACTCAGAGCTACCTTCTTACTACTAATTCTAGTAAAGGAAAGGAACGTAGAAAAGATCCACACGTTTCGGGATTCAAATTTAGCGGTGGAGTCGATAAATGAGGAATTCAAAAATCAAAATCTGCTTCTTAAGGATACTATTCACAGAATTCATGAGCCCAAGGACACTTTCTCCAAAACTTCTTTCTATCATGTTTAGAAAGAGAACAACTCTATGGCTAATGTATTGGCAAAAAGCATCATTGAATCACAGAAAGACAAGCTGGGTTTGTCAGAACATCAAGAAGATGATATCTCGTCTACCCCCCAAGAATATGATGGGTAAATGCCTGGGCCATTATAAGACTCCCATGGTCACCATAGGATCCAGAGTGTTTAGATATTTCAGTCAAAATCACCTACGAAAATTACAAAATGTATTATCACCTATTTCTACTTGAAATTAAAAAAAAAATGCTAATTTCCTACGAAAAGATGAACCCATATCCACATAAATATATTTCTGTATGCAAGTGTTATTTATATATTTCATAATGACAAGCATACATGTACATTTGTACTCACAAATAATATCAATATATGCATGCATATACCTATCACACACATGCTGTATATTTATATTTACATATCTATGGAATGGACATAAACACACCTATATACATAGATTAGATATTTTTATGCGTAGAGCGAAGCTTCCCAATTTTATTTCACTAAGTTATATGTAACCAAAAAGCTATCTATATAGAACATGTAAATGAGGATGCATAATCAACTCTACAACAAGGGAGCATATAAAATTAGAAAATTATCTTTTGAACTTAAGCAGTAGAACCTAATATACCTGTAATAGCATAAAGTGCACAAAGTTCATGAAAATCAAGTGATCGATCCTGTAATGAAAGAAACTAAAGCTTAGTAAATGAATATTTTGAAGGAAAGAATGTTTCAAGTGAAAAAACAAATAAAAAATTAACAACAATCATAAAACACAATATGCTATCAAAGTATAAATTTGCCCCAAAAGGTATATCAAAGAAGTCATGTTCATATCTAGTCCGATTTTCATAAAAAATGGAAAACATAAAAAACCAAGAAACACAACTTATATCTTTAAGGAGCATACTAGTTAATTTTTCAGTAAACATATACCAACCTAGATATACAACAAAACATAAAGTAAAAAGAATAAAGTTTCCCGTGGAAGTTCATCTCTGACATGTACATGAAAGGATATATAAATAGTCATCCCATAAACATACACAAGAAAGAGAAATAAATTAAAATCAACATAAAAACAATAGAAAATGGAATATGGATATACCCCAATCATTTCTTCCATTCCTCACAAATTGATCTCCTAAACCATCCTTCTCTCACAATAATTTAAAAGTTTGATCTGTAAAGTTTCGTGGATATTCCACAGGACAGTTCGTCACACCAGATCTGATAAAATTATACTTAAAATCTGAAATTTTGCACTGTTACAGTTTTATTTCTTTTTAGATTTCTCGATTTGTAGATTATTGTTCATAGTGTATGCATGTGAATTAAAATTATGCAGAAAATAGACAACAACAAAATAAAATCTCACAAACACATTTGACACACAATACGACTTGGGAAACCCTTTCGAGAGAAAAACATAGTTGGAAGGAGAGGCCACTCCACTCTCTTTCATTGAATGACCTGTAAGTAAAAAGAAGTATGGCATGTGGCCCATGTGCTACTACAGTGCACAAATCCTCATTGTGTGCTCTATCTCCTATCCATCTTGGCTATTTTTGCTCAGCTATGGAACAAATGCAATAGAAAAAATGGAACCCCTTTTTCTCCTAGTGGCCAAGTTAAAACACAACCCGATAGCCTAATAGTGGTTAGGTTTGACTACCTCAACACTTAACCAGAGTTACAATATAGACTCTTTTAGAGTCTTCTTCATCATAATCATGTGGCACCCCTTTTTCATGAATAATGGGGGATAACATGGCATCCTCTCGAATTTTGGTGGTGAAAATAGCAAGGTCAACTTCTGAGTGGCATAACTTTTGCATACATACTATGATTAATGTGATTCTTGCCAAGTTGGAAACGTCTCTGTGTTTGGAATAGGGAAAAAAAAAAAAAGTGTGGTGCTAAAGCAGCAAAGTTTTACCCCTAAAAACCGTCGTTTGATGCCTCAAAACACTCTAGGAAGGTTTCAAACCCCAATTTGCCAAACTATGTCCCACCAGTAAAAATGGTCTTGCGAGTTGTTTCCTCCACTTTCTCCTCTCTTAATGCATCGAGATGGATAAAAAACAATATAATGATCCAACCTAGATCACACCTCTTCATTTTTGGAGGCCTTTGGTCCCCAAAAGTGTAATATTCTTAATTAGGAAAAACAGTGATAAGCAAAGCAAAAACTGACATGCATACACAAAATTCAGAAATATAAGTAAATACCCATGAAATCTCCAAAAACACCATCTAGCTGAGCCATTTTATTATATAATTGGACCAATAGTGCAATGGTATGGAAGGAATGCACCTAGGCTTGCCCCAATGGCAAGCTTGACAAGCCCCAGGTCAGAAAATACAACGCCCAGATAAGAGAATGAGTTGCCCCAATTATACCTTACGCTTCCCTGAAGCACTGCACTATCTGCTGGGAAGAAACTGCTGAAAGGCCCACCTCTGGTGCTCAGAATATTCTGCAAAATTGGCCCCGAGCTCCTCTCAACAAACCCACCAAAACCCAGAAAGTGTTTGGCCTAGTTCTGACCTCAGAAAATTGGGCCAAATTACCATGTCCTCAATTGGCTGGAAAATGCGACTTATCTAGAATTTTACTGTAGCTTCCCTTCAATCACTCCAAAAATGTTGAGCTTCACTCCCCAGATAATTTCATCAAATTCCCATCATTAACCAACTCCCAAACTCCTTCCCTCAATTCCCACGTGTGCCTAGAAATTCGCTCATGCGCAAGCCCTAGGTGAGAGTAATTCGACCTGTCTCAAGGCAGCAACCTATGGCCTCAAAACTCATCACCAAGCTTGTTCCTCTCCTGGAGCAGCTATGAAAATTTCTCTTGGAAAATGCCTCCCGGAAAAAAACTGAAATAAGTGGCACGTGAACATCTATTGCGTTCTCCTGGTGCACAAAATTGGATGAGTGAAATGATTATATGATGCACCCTGAACTCCACAAATCTTCCTCCAATGTGGCACAGTCTTACCTTCCTATGGTGGCACTCGTAAGCCACCGAAAGGGTGAGCTCTCCCCTTGGAAAGCTCTACGCTGAACAACACTATGACCCGACTAAGCAGCTCAAGAAACAAGAGAAATGTTAGATTGACAAAAGACCCCAACAGTTGCTAGGCCCCTTCTATTTTTTATTTTTTATTTTCCTTCTCATGTGGGCCCCTCCATCAAGCATTTCACCCTCCTACCTTAGCAACTCGACTTTTCCTCCAAGGAAGTGTGTATTTCATGTGGATGTGGCCCCCACATCCCACTAACAAAATGATTTCGACCTCCATCTCCTAAGTCTTAGTCCAAAAATTTTGTGGGTCCCATAATAGTCAAATTGCCAAAATTGTGAAATTAAATTCAAGGAAATTATTCTATGAAGGAACATTACAAAAAGCTTCTACTGAATGAGGTGAGGAAAATTTTCCTCCACCTTCCATTTAGCTTTGCCTGGAAGTTAACCTTTCAACCCAATCTGTCAAAGGTCTTGCTGCCCCTGTCTTCTAGTTCTAGACCTCTTTTGCAAAACTATATCTTATGTCAACTTTGCCTCTGCATCTGATGCCAAATCCTCCATAGAAGGTTGGATATGTTCCTCTTCCTGATCTAGCATGGAAGGCTCATAGAGTTTCAGATTTTCTACATTCACAGCTGATTAAATGCGCATGTATGGTGGTAAACTATGTTGATAGGCATTGTCACCCACCTTTTCCAGAATCTCGAAGGGACCATACCACAGAGCCTTGATTTTCTTACCAGAACCCTGTAGCCTCTCCTTGTTCAACTAAAGCCATACTTTGTCTCCCAATTTGAATGATTTCTTTGTTTTGTGTTGATCACACCTAGCCTTATATTTTACCTGTGACTTCTGCAATGTCTCTTGTACCTGTATAAGGATCTGCCTGATATTCTCTATAAATTTGTCAGCGCTCAAGGCATCCCCCATAAGATCCTCGCTCACTCCTCCTTGTTGCCCATATGCAATATCCAGAATTGAAGGCGACAAATATCGAGAACAAGTTTCAAATGGGGACTTACCAGTAGAAGTGTGGACTGCTCTATTGTAAGAGTGATCAATATATACTAGATTTTCATCCCAAATCTTTGGGTGCTTCTGATTATATCCCCTCAGTAGCTACACCAAAGTCTTGTTGACTACTTCTGTATGTCCATTTGTTTGTGAATTGAATGCTACAGAGTCCAGACCTCTTCAACTTTATGCCCATCTTCTCCCATAATGTAGTCCAAAATGCACTGAGAAATCTTGTGTCCTTATCTAAAACGATTCTCCTTGGTATCCCAAAAAGCACCCAGACTTGTCCAAAGAACAAGTCTGTTGCTTCTTTCCCAATGATGGTCTTTTCACAAGGCATCAGAAAACACATATTGTTGAACCTTTCAACTACCACAAACAGGTAGTCATGTCCCTTTCTACTTGTTGGTAAACCTCCCACAAAGTCCATGGAAATGCTTTCCCAAGGACAAGTGGGTACAAGTGAGGGAAGATATAGACCCTATTTCCGGATGCTATGCTTGTTTGAACAACAAAACATGCATCCTCTTATGAACCTACCTACATGTTCTTGCATCTTGGTCCAATACACATACCTCTACAAGTTGGCCACAGTCTTCCCTACACCAAAGTACTCTACAACCTTGGAGGTGTGAGCCTCTCTAATCAACCACAATCGCTCACATTTAAGAACATAGAGGTTATCCATCCTATAGAGTAACCTATCGTAGAGATGGTAGTCAATAATGTTGTCGCCATCGTGCACGACTCCGACTCTACAACTATTGAAACACCTCCTCTATATGCATCATGGGTGAATGGTTCCATGTGCATTACAGTTCACAAAGTTGCGATATTTGATGTGGGTGGCCTTGAAAGTAGGTCGGCCAGCTTGTTGATGATGCCCTTCTTGTACTTGATCACCAAATGAAAATGTTGTAGAAAGCCCATCCACTTGTAATGTTTGGTCTATTGTAGCTTACTTTGGGCCTGCAAGTACTGTAGTAGCTAGTGATCTATGTGGATTACGGTCTCCTATCCCATCAAATAGTGCTTCCACTTCTTCACGGCTTACATCAAGGCATAGAGTTCCTTTAGGTAGGATAGCTAATTATTGCCCCATGCAATACTTCATAATGGTAGCACACAGGCGTTCCTCCATCCATCAAGACCGCTTCCATAACATATCCACTCGCATATGTCTCCACTTCAAAGGGTTGTTGCAAGTTTGGTAATGCCAAAACTGGTGCTTGACTGATCTTCTTTAGCTCCTAAAAGCCCCTCTACTGACCCTTTCCCCACTAGAAACTCTTTCCACTTGTTATAGCATGAAGTGGAATTGCTACCACTGAAAATGAGGCTATGAATTTCCTCAAGTACTATGTCGCCCCAATGAAACTCCTGACCTAGGAAACATTAGTAGGCATGGGCCATTTCATGATGGCTTCCATCTTGGCTGGATCTATCTTCAGTTCTTCTTGTCACATACCCCAGATACACCAAAGATTGTTGTGCAAACTCACACTTCTTGAGATTTGCTAGTAGTTGGTGCTTCTTTAATGTCTCCAGCACCTACATCAAATGTGAGATGTGCTCCTCCCAAGTAGCACTGTGTACCAGTATATCATCAAAATAGACAAAACAAATGAATCTATAAAAAGGCGCAGTATATCATTCATTAATCTCATAAATGTAGTGAGTGCATTGCATAAGCCAAATGGCATGACTAACCACTCATACAAACCTTGCCTGGTTTTGAAAGCGGTCTTCCAGGTATTCTTCTCTGACTCGAACCCCGTGATATCCAGACTTTAAATCCAACTTAGTGAAAATTTTCCTCTGTTGCAACTGATCCAACAGATCATCTATTCTAGGCAAGGGGTACATGTTCTTGAGAATGATTTTGTTCAACACCCTATCATCAATAGACATCTATCAAGTCCCATCCTTATTTGGTACAATGATAATGGGTGACCCACATGGTGATGTACTCAGTCGAATGACACCTTGTTCTAGTAGTTGTTCCAAATGTTTCTTCCCCTCGCTTCCATAACAAACTGCATGTACATCCCAATGTTTAGCAATGGGGTGTCTGGCAATAGTTGGATAACGTGCTCCACTTCCCTCTTAAGGTGGAAACCCTTTAGGCTCCCGGAACACATCCTTGTATGCATATAGCAACTCTTCTAGTTGTTGTTTTCGTTTTTCGTACAACCCCTCCAGGGATGCCTCACCTCTTACTGATTCTTCTACGGATTGATTTTCTCTTAAAACAAATAAAACATACTTTTTGTTGGAATTGATCAATTTCTTAGTTTGGTTAGCACTTACCAGCGAATTTTTTGGCTTCCCTTTGTGCGTGTTGATGGTGAATGATTTTCCATCCTTGATGAGTCGATACCAGTTGGCTCTTCGCATGAATACCGCATATCGCATGTATATGTAGGGACTCCCAAACACGACTCCACATACGTCAAGGGGAACCACATCTAGTTCTACTTCATCAATAAAATCAACATTGATGGCAAATCTAATTTTGCATTGTTTTGTTACCTCCAGCTTTACATCTTTATTTACCCATCCTAATGGATATGGGCTCTTATGGTCACAAACTTCCAATCCCAATTTCTTGACCAGCTCTCCTGCAATGAGATTTGTCTGCAATCTTAAGTCAAACAAAGCATCAATCATAGTCTTCTTAACCTATATCTTTATATGGAATAGTTTGGTCATTTTTTCTCTTCTTGTGTAATATCCCTAGTTTTGTGAGCATGGGAGTCACTAAGGAATTTTGCCCAAATTTAGTAATATTAATTAAAAAGGCGCAAATATTATTGGAGAAAGGTGGCTAGCACTATTTTATTGGAGAATAGCAGCAAATTATTATTTTATTAAAATGGCCCCCACCGATAAAATAATTTAAAATAGATCATAGAAGCATGAGGAGAAATTATAATAGGAGGATGGACTCATTTTGTGCATTATCTTTTGGCTATTACACTACATATTTCATCTTCTCTTGGGGTTGTTCAACACAAGATCTAGAGTGTTGTTTAGCACCAAGAATTCACCCTCATTACGGAGAACTTCGAGTGTCTCCCTAGTGAGGTAATTTGGGAGTCCAATTCAGGGCTTCCCTTGTGCTTCATTGCAGGATTTTGCCCAACTATGCACATTTCCTGGGCGCAGAAGGATTTCATGGAGCATTATTTGTAGCAACAACAGTGAGTTAGAGAATTGGGTTTTTGCAGAGAGATTTTCCCTCATTGGAGCTGGGGTTAGGTGGCATTTTGCAGGGCAAAGTTTGAGGAGATATTTGGGCTGAGTTTATCTATTTTTGGTTGTGCGCAAAGCTCATTGGCTAAGGCTTGCGTAGGAGAGAGGAGCATCAGATTTGGGAGAGATTGGGGTTGGAGAAAAAGCCTAATTTTAGAGGAGAATTTCTGTGCAGTCTGGGTGGCTATTCAGCAGTTGTTTGGAGCAGATTTGAGTAGAGCATTTTCAGCAATGCAAAGAGTCTACCTGGCAGAGCCATTCACACTTTTTGGGGTCATCCGGGTCAGTCGAGATTGGACCAAACCCTTTCTGGGTTTTGTTGGGATTAGTGTGTAGAGGCAGGGGTTAATTTTCAGAATTTTCTATGTGATATACAGGGCAGAAACCTAGTAGGGCACATAGCCAGCTAAAGAACCATTTGCACCATTTTAAAGGGCTACTTCATCATTTGGATTCAGCCCCAAACCATTTTTGGGTTTTTCTAAGTTTTCGGAGAGGAAATCAGAGCTAAATTTTCAAAGCATTCTGAGGAGTATTTGGCCCTAAGATCAGCATTCCAGCCAATAGAAAACAGCAAATTATTTCTGGATAGTTCGCATATCACTAAGGAACAACTTTTTCAATTGGGCCCGAGCTATTTTTCTGGGTTCTGCTCAGCTTGCATAGCAAGCCCAAGTTCCAAAATTTAAAATCATTTTATATACTCTTATCATAAAATTAATAAAATGCCTCAGCTTGTGTTGTTGGTCATTTTGGTGTTTTAATTGTAGTGTATGAGTTCTAGTTTATTTATTGTTCCTAGTCCATTGCTTGGTATTAGCTGTTGAATTCCAATTAGGAATATTACATCCTGTTGTTGAAGGCTACTCAGATTCACCCCTTCTGCACCGACATACAGACAATCTTCTCATCCACATCCAAGTTGCTTTCAACTTGGTTACTTGAATCAATGGCCATGAGATTTTTCTTCTTACTGTCTTTCCTTTTGTTCTTTGGGTTAAGCTCTAGATGCAACTTCTAGCACTTGTCCTCTATATGCTTGTTAATGTTGTAGTGCTTGCAGTGTTTGTTGGGATCTTTGCACTGGTGTGTTGTGGTTGTTGTCTTTTTATCTTTTCCCACTTTTTGCTTCCCCTTCCCCTCCTTAGAAGCGTCCAACTACTCCTGCTTCGATCCACTTGATTTCCCTTTCTTCAGGAATATTCTCCATATATTATGCCTGTACATAATCCTCATCCACCAATCTGGGATTGAATAGCATCACTTGATTCCACAAATGGTTGTGCAGACACCACAGATACTTGAGGTGTACATCTGGGTTCTTTGGGGAGATATCCAGCATTTTGGCCATCTTTTTTAACTTTGTTGTGTACTCTTGCAAGCTTTGCCCCTGCTTTTCCTTGAAGTAGTGCCACCGAATCCATTGGTCCTTTACATACCCAATAAGGTAAAATTGTGACTTTTCCTTCCAAACTCAAGGTCCCTGTGTGGCTTTCCCACCAAGTCAGGGAATGGCCCTCTAATTTTATCCATGCAAATGAAATCTTTTATTCTTCCTCAAGTTGATGGACACTGAAATACAATTCCAATTGTTGTAACCAATGATTTAGCTTTAGAACCTCAATCTCCCCTTAATACAGTTTGATATGGACCTTCGCTTCCATTCTGAACAAGGATTGTGAATGAATCACGGGACTCGAACTAGGTTGATCTTTTTGAGCCCTTTCTTTGGTTGGTTATATGTTTCTTTCCGGTCTCTTGGTCTCCCCTCTTATTTGTCCTCTGCACTAGAACCCCCATATTCTTTGAATATCCCAAGATTATTTCTCAGGGTTGTCCCCTGCAAATCTCCACAATATACATAAAGAAATGTGCTCTAATAACAATATGATCTATAAACTATTATGGATACTCCACTAGACAGTTCATCACAACAAATCTGATAAAATTATATATAATATTTGAAATTCTACACTAATACAGTTTTATTTCTTTTTGGATTTTTGGATCTATAGATTATTGCCAATAGTGTATGCATGTGAACCAAGATTATGCAAAAAATAGAGAACAGCAAAATTAAAGCTCACAAAAACATTTGACACGTGATATGACCTGAGAAACCCTTTTGGGAGAAAAATCCAGCTAGAAGGCGAGGTTGCTCCGCTCTCTTTCTGTAAATAGAAATATGGTTGCAAGTACAAAGAAGTATGGCATGTGGCCCATGGGCTACTACAGTGCACAAATCCTCTTTGTATGCTCTATCTCCTATCCCTTTTGGCTATTTTTGCTCAGTTATGTTACAAATGCACTCGAAAGAATGGAACCCCTTTTCCTCCTAGTGGCCCAGTTATAACGGCCCGATAGCCTACTAGTGGTTAGGTTTGACTACCTCAACTCTTAACCAAAGTTACAATATAGACTCTTCTAAAGTCTTCTTCATCATAATCAGGTGGCTAGCCCCCTTTTCATGAATAATGGAGGTTGACGTGGCATTCTCTCGAATTATGGTGGTGAAAACAGGAAGGTCAACTTCTGAGTGGCATAACTTTCGCATATGGACTACAATTGACAAGATTATTACGCCATTGGAAAGGTATTTCTGTGTAGAATAGAAAAAAGAGGTGTGATGCTAAAGTGGCAAAGTTTTACCCCCAAAAAACATCATTTGATGCCTCAAAACACTCCCAGAAGATTTCATACCTCAATTTGCTAAATTGGGTCCTGCCAGCAAAAATAGTCCCGTGAGTTGACTCCTTCACATTTTCTACCCTGAAAGCATCGAGATAGATGACAAACAATATAGGAAAAATCCATATCAAAGTTTGCCTCGAGGAACTAAATATCCCATTACATTGAATTTTTTAAAATTCATTATTTCCTGAATAATAAAAAACCTAACTATTACTAAGTAATTCCCAACTTACTAGGCAACCAAAGTCCTAGCCACTATCCAGTTTCCATCTCAATGAACACACAACCATACCAATTAGTGATCCACAAGCACTAATATGGTGGAGGGAGTTGATGCTCAACTCTTGAAGTTTCTACCAAAGAGGTTGGTATTATTTTAGTGATATGTTCAAAATCTTGTCTTCAACCTAGTAGTAGGCATTGTTACCCACCCAAGTGGGTAACCCCTAGGTGAAACTTTTTCTCTTCTTTGGTCAGTCATCCAACCAACAGCCCTATGATGATCCACAGATAACTTCACTTCAGAGCTCTCCACTTATGCTTCGGTTGGTGTTCTCGCCCATTTAGCACACTTCTTGAAGAAAGGTGAGTCATTTATCAAAAGGTACACTAACCATTTTCATAATCATGTGCTTTCATTTAATCTTAAGGCCACATTCTAATGTGGATCGCTGGTTGAGTTGGACGATTGACCGCTCTTGATTGTATCCTTGTACTCATACTTCACCTGGGAGGTTATCTTTTGCCTTATGTAGTGTGACCTTCCCTAGGGCCTTTTTCTTTCCATTATTCAACAGGGGCACAAATAGGAGACATCGATTGATGTAGTGTGACCAAGGTAATCCATACTTGTCATTTTCCATCTATCCATGATATCCACTTCCATTCTTCGGGTTGATTGTCATTTGTCATCGATACTGGCACCCTTTGTCCAATCTTTGAGTCAAGATCCAAAAACTTTGCCCTAAGAGGTTGATGTAGCTCAAACAAAGATAAAAGCATATATAGCCACAAATGAAAGAAAATGGAAAAATGCAAAAGATGGTTGGGACTAATAATAAGCACATGGAAAAAATCCTAGCCTGAGCTCTACCTCCCTCATTAACCATCACCTAGTTCCTAAGCATATCATGCTCTATCCAAATCAAAGGAACTCATAAATGTCCCAACCCTAATGAGAAAAAAACAGCTACATCTTTAAGTGGTACTGAACAAGGATTAAGCAAGTCGATCACCCAAGCTAAGTAAGAAACAAAAGAAAGATCACTCGATTAAAAGGTGCACCAAGGGGGTGGTATAACAGGAAAAGGAAAGGGGTAACTCAAGCCTCCATGATTGCTCCCTCTTATCATCATTACACTCAAGATGTTGAGCCTCTTTCAACTAGCACTAAAGCAATGGCATCTTCCTTGATGCAGGGGCATCTTACCTCCAAGTTAAAACACATTTTGACTAAACCTAGGGGTCTTTTATCTACCAAGGGAGTTGGTTCCCTAATTGAGTGTAATTGTTTAATGTTTTTTTATTTCCTATGCTTTTAAGGAAAACTTGAGAAATTGTGAATGTTGTAATCAAATTTGCTCTTTGAGGAGATCTTGAGAATGTTGAATGAGTTAGTTAGATTTCTTGGAGGATAGGTGGTGTTGACAAATCTAGGGAAATTTTTTTAAGGTTTTTACAATTGATTTCTCTTTAGCATTCACAAGTTCTTGTGATATTTTATTAGTTCTTCTTCTAGATTATTATGTTCTTTCATTATCGAGAAAAATGCCAACCATAGAAGATCACAAAAGCAACAGGAGGAACACTAGAGATAGGATCCAAGCCAAGGAAAAACACCTCAATTGGGGAAAACCCAGAGAACTCCTTATAGAATCAATTCAAAGTAGACTTCCAAGACCATAGACCCTTGACCAATACACCAAGACCAAACCAGTTATCCAACCAAGAGATCTGCTCTTCAACAGTGTTTGCTACAGTCTTCTACAAAGTTTGGATTTGTAGAGACCTTGATCTTCCATAGAAGCCTCGCACGTGTGGACAGAACTTGACAAATTAGCCTTCCTTCTTTATTCGTTGTTTTTCTAGTCCTCTACTAGAACCCTTGCACTTCTTTCTAAACTGCAGAACCATGCAAAAGATGTGTATGTTAAGTGAGTCTTTGAGGAGGTCAAATTCCTTCAGTTATACCTTTCATTGGGGCTAGATTAGGCCTCTCTAAGCCGACTTGATGAGGACTAGCCGACCTGGCCTTAGTGGCATTCTAGATAATGAATTTACATAAAAAAAATATTTTTCTCTTCTTGATACATGAACCCTCAAAGGGATTTTACATTAAGACTTTGACTTGACTTAATACACATACCTAGAGCACACAATGGGCGATTGACCTATTGACCATTGACCCAAGCATGAAACCCACACTTTAATAAGTCAATAAAATTTATTTTCTTAAGTACAATAATAATTTCATTATGTTATGAGACAAATACAATTATGAAGACCAAAACTAGTTGCATTCTTCAACACTCCCTCTTAACTAGAGAGGTATTCATAATTGACCAATCGATACAAGGACAGTACTCACTTTGAAAAGTTTTCATAAGAAGAGTCGGATTGGTAAGCCATCTCATAAGCTATCTTTTCAGCTTATGTCAGTGCATCTCATCATATCAACCAACATTATCATATAGCAAGTCCTTGACTAGCATCTCTATCTCTCCACTAGATTAGAGCATAAAGTTGGGGAGACAATGATTTATAGACACCTTCATCATTGTCTCTCAAGTCACATACCCCATCCAGATGTTCACAAGGTATGTCATTTTAGGACCATTCTTGTCTTGGATTTACAGATCCTCAAGGAATTTCCTCTTCTACTACTCTTACCTATTAGATGCCCTACCTTGTCCTCAAAGAGTATCGGAATTCATATGCTTACCCAATCCTCCATTCTTTCTTCATAATGTGAAGACAAGAATGATGTGTCTATCTATCCCTCTCAACCAGGGAGGAACTACTCGTTCCTTTACACATGAAAGCCATATATCCAAGCTCCCTCTCAACTGGGGACTTGCTTCCAATATCAATTGTCTATTCTTCCGTGGAGATCATAGTTCTATCAACCGCTTGTAGGCTTCCTTCTTTTGTGTCATCAAATTCTATGCACATCGAGGAGCCATCTTCGTTCCCAACTTCTCGTAGGAGTGAAAATTTCTGAATTCACTTAAGAGAAATTCTACTACAAAAATCTGGTTTACTTCTCCTACTTGTGTTTTTAAATTAACAAGTTATTTTCAAAAATATTCAGAAAACATTTAAGTAAACATACTACAGCCTACACAAATATACAGATCAAGTACTGAAGAATTAGGCACATTGGACAAAGGACATACAATTTTTTTCGGACAAATGTCCCCGGAAAAACCCAATGCGGGAAAACCGATTCAACAGCTCTTGAGGGTTTTATTATTATGCAGTTTCTGAATACAAACTAGTGTATCAGTAGTGGTTTACCCAACAGAGAAAAACCTGGAAGAAGTACCTCTATCTCCGAAGACAGATAATATGGTTGATTCAGCTGAGGATGAAGAACCCCACAAGTGCCTACGCAGTCACTGCGTCACCCTTCAGTGTGGTTGTGTCACCCTTTCAGATCTGCTAAATATAAGCCCTATTTGGCCCACAGAAGGCCTAGCGCTACCTTTGAATGGCTATGCGTCAGCTCCTCTTGCTCTACGTCACCCCTCTAGGCCTGTGTAGCCTCTCCGTTGGCTCTGCGTGAGCCTGGCTGGGCCTGCGTCACCCCTGTTGGGCCTACGTCAACCCCTCCTAGGCCTGCATTCTCCTCTAGTACGGATCTGCCTCTCTGCTAATGTATTCTCGGCCTCGAATCTGAAATCCCACTGCCGAACTGCCCCTCGTTGCACTGCAAGCTCACTCGAAAATTCTCAGCAAACCACGCCCCAGAATTTTGACTTAGGTCAAGTGTTGCCACTCTGTGTGTGTTCTCCAACTGACCCCAAGCCTTCCTTTAATACTTTTCTTGTTGAACATTCAACGGTCGTGATCTAATCTCTAATCAACGGCTAGGATTAGAAAAGACTTGATCCTCGTCACTTAGAACATTCTCACCCACATGTCGGAATTAATTCACTTTAATTATTTAATTTCCATATGTTAGACTTAGGATCTCCATTAAAATAATTAATTATTTGAATAACTTAGGCTTCGGGTGGAATTTCTCCAAACGATTTCTGGGTCTTGGAGATCTCATGTGTTCTAGCCCCTCCACAAAGTTTCGGAGCTAGAGCACATCTGATGCTACCCAAAAATCAACAGTTGGGACAAGTCATCACTTTCCATATCATCAATCTTTACCTGCTTCACGAACCAATCACTATAGCACTTGAACATAGCTCCCCCAGAGGATTGGGAAAGTGGTCTATGAAGACATGATCAACGAACCATCTGCAACCTACTACTTCCTGTTAGTGATATATATCCTTTGGACTTAGACTGCCGAAGTCATCCACTGAATTTTTTAGTCGCGAAATCTTTCTGTAAAGCATCTTCTTTTGGTAGCAGAACTATATCGAACCATCAAAGTCATCAAATTATAATAGCCTATGTCATGTCTTGTCTTCATCAATATCCTTATTCGATCATCAGGAAGAGTCATCCTTGCATTAGGTTATCTTGTAGCTTTCTCTTAAGTCGACGGTGTTTCACATCATTTCGGATGTTAACGTCTTCAACCCAAACAAATTCAAAACATGTTAAAGTAGCCAAGCATATTCATTATCCTGCTCCTGTATGCTGAAAAACATAAGTTAACTAAATCAAAGAGGAATTTTAAAAATACTCATACCTCTTACTTCTACTGGTAATCTAGCTTTCTTCAAACTGCGTCCTATCTTGAGGATGGGACTTCACAATGCTGCAAATTGTATCAAAAAAATTCTAGAAAGCTTGCCTCAACTCCGAGAGAGTAGAAAATGTTTGTAATATCATGATGGTCATTCTTCTACCAGGTGAAGAAATTTTCCAATGAATTTATCTAATGGAGGATCTTTGAATGACCCTCTCCAATTCTCTGTTTTAAAAATCGGCCGTTTCGACTCCGACCAGGCCTGGTCGACCGAGCCATTAGGCTGGCCGGTCCGACCAGGTACAAAAACAGCCAGGTTGGCCGGTTTGTTACCGAGCCGGCCGGTTTTTGTACCGGCTCGGCTGGCTCGGTAACAAACCGACCGACCAGGCCTGGCCCGAGTTAACTCGGCCGAGCCAAATCTGCCGGCCGGTGGGCCCAAAAAATCGGATTTTGTGGACTTGAAACCAGATTTTATTCCACTGTTAGGTTTGTTTGAGGTTTTCTGAAGAGTTGTGGAGTTGGTTTTTGGAGCAGCTTCATGGTAATATTAAATTCTTAAAGTAAAAGTGACATTCTCCTTAATCTTTATTTTCATCCTTTTACTTAAATTTTTAACATTATCATGAAATGACTCAGGATGTTTGAGAGTGGTTCCAACCTCATTGGATTTCATATGGAGAAAGTAGAATTTTAGATCTCATTCAAAATCCAGCAAACTTATCAGTTTTTCAGGATTTCAGGATTGGGTTATTGCAATGTTTCCATCGAATTTTGTCATGTATTAGGGTATGGAACTCGTATTTAATCAAGAGCACCAATCCCTCTATGTACCTTGATGACATGATGTTAGTGACAATGACCAAGAACAATATGTGATCATAAAAGCATGAGATACAATATAGGGTTTTAATACACTAATGGAGGATGGAATTCAAAACATCATCGTCATCTAAATACCCTAGAATCCACAAACCCTAAAAATTAGGGTTTCATATGTGAGCTAGGGTTTTCCATGAGCCATCTAGGGTTCTTATTCAAATTAAACCCTCCATCAAAAGAGCCTTAAAACAAATAAAAATAAATAAATGCATTACACATACTATGAGAGAGACCATACCTCTGATTTTACGTTCATACTAGTTGCTACAGGGATTTGCTTCAAAGTGCCTTGCACTTCTTCTGTTTGTCAGACTTTCAAGGGCACTATCATCTTTATCCAAAGGTGCCAACATAGAGGAGCTACATACTTTTCTTAGATGAACTTCCTTTGCTTCAGCTGCTAGACAAAAATAAAATCACATGAAGGGTTGCCACTAAACCTTCTTAAAATCACATCAGCTACTAGATAATGAGCAGCTTAGTCAACAATATGACATCATGGAGGGCTTTTACTATTCTTCAAAAATCATTTTCAAATTGATGTCTAAAGAGACCATCCCTTCTCATAACTGCATTTTGTATTTTCATTGACTTCAAGGCACCTTTTATGAATGCTTCAAAGACATTAATATATATTAATTATTGATTTACAAGTCGGCTTCGATGGAACTAGCTTATAATACTTGTGTGTGTGTGTGTGAGAGAGATTGTAACAGTGATAAGGACTCGGCCTCTTCTTCTATACACAAAATAGGGTTCCTTGATTTTACTGATATAGATCACAAAGGATACCCGCTAATTGTCTTTTTAAGGCTACAATTCATACCTTGCAAACGTATGTATACAAGATCTTGGCTTCCTTAAATTATGGAGGGCCTTAGAACTGTCCTTTATAATGATGTGCCTCTAATTCTAGGACAAGTCCTCCTCATGATCATTGATAGGATACCACCCTTCTAGTTGTAAATGAAGTCACCTTTTAAGTCCTCATAGTCCAGTGACCACAATGTCAAATGCCGAATTTTTCTTTAGATTAGGGGATTTAACTTTCTTCAGAACAATGAGAATAACAAATTCATAACAAGGATGCACTGTCAAGAGAAACAGAAGAAAAATACCCTTCAATTCTAATTGAGCAAAGAAGTCCTCCATAATTGCTTCAAATGAGGGGCAAAAATACCTTGTTTATACTTAGAATCAAGCCTTCAAAGTAATGTACAAAGATGCCGTGAATTGATCCACGTTAAATTCTCAACGTAGATAGGGAACTTAATAACTCGGTCTGAAGGCTATTGTGGCTCAATTGCAAATGCTTTCTTATTTGAAGAAAAACACAATGAAACCCTCTTCAATCAAGTCACAGAACTTAACATTGTAGGTTTAATCCACGGTTCTTTATATGCTTTGAATTACCACAAGCCTTCTAGAGGGTTGATGTCTTGTCGAAAGGAGTCACCTGTGACATTGGTTATGTTTTTTGTTTTGATCTCTATATCATCATCCTGTATTGGACAGTGCACTAGGTGCAATTTTGATATAATGGATATATTCATGAGCCTACTTTGATCATAAGTTGTCTTTTGTGACTTATCTATATTGTAATGCTTTGTGTTTGGAAACATGAATAAAAATATTTAAATTTATGTTTTTGTATAAAAAAATTAATATTTAATGTATTTTTTACAAAAACCGAGTCATTGAAATCGAGTCGACCGAGTCATTACCTCAGCCTGGTAGCTGACCGATTCCGTTTTTTAAAACATTGCTCCAATTATTTGTTGCATGAACTTCTTTACTACCATGTATTAGACGACTGTTATTAATGTATCAGGATTTCATATAACAAATTCTTCTAGACGATCTTCTTCACCAGGCATCCATATTCACATGGTCGATCTAATCATGAATCTGTATATCAGAGTGCCCAAGGATCCAACTTGATTACCAAGATTACCACTTATAGGTTTTTACGGTTTCCTCCTCTTGTCATGCTTGTCATAGGATCTTCCTTTTCTTTCTTCATGATGCACCTGCAACGCTTATGCACAAACAAGAAAAATATACGATAACAAAAGCATGATGTCAATCATGACATTCTAGGGTTTCCATGGGATCTTAGAGGATGGTATCCTAGGGATTACAAATGAAAACCTTAGATCTAGGGACTTGATGTCATATACAACTCATCATCCTTATTTATTCATAGTTTTCGTATGCACTAGATTGCACACAAACCCTGGAGACCAAGGGTTAGGGTTTCTATAAGGGAACATGCGAATCAAGGTTAGTGTTTTCATATAGCTAGGGTTCCTCATGTACCATCTAGGGTTTTTCAAACCTAGATATCAATACTAATATCAACAACTTCTAACAACAAACCCTAGAACCATACAAATGACCAATCTTACAATATTGCATGTTAGACCCTTAATAAATGAAGATACCCTACACACCTCATGATAACATACCTCTATCATAGTGGCTGCTATAAGGGGCCTGCTCCTCTAGATGCCAAGTGTACATCAACTCAGGGTGTTCTTTACTGCATCTACCAGCTTCACAATAGTTTTTTGACTCATTAACTTTAGAAGCTCCTTCTTCCTTTCATTATGAGAGCTGCTCAAATCAAGCAATAATGTTATTGTTCTGCTACAGGACTTCACGATGGGTTTCAACCACGAACACAATGTTAAAACACTTTCTGAGTATAGAATTCCAAACCTCTTACTATTGTGCAACCAATAGGATTTCCTAGAAATGATATATCTTGTCTAGAGATATTTACAATTATCCTTGCTCTCCAATCTCCTTGAGACAAGGACTTATTATTATCAATGCAAGAGGATCTCTTCCACTGCCTGTAGCTTTCCTTCATTGTTCTTCAAGCAATAGAAGGATGGACTTCGAATGTTGCTATGAGGATATGAGATGACCCTTTGGTTAGGGCGAGAGGAGTCTTGTCATACTGTCCAGACTTCATATATCTATATACTCGGGATAGAGGTCACGAGGTCGGTCACTCAAGCTCAATATATGTGTATATATACTGCAGGATTGCTCCTCTCTACCTCAAGAATTCAATTGTTATATCATTGTATAGGTCTGCGATTCTATATATATGATGACCAATGCAATCATCATGGGTCAGCTCCCTATTCCACTATTCAAACATGTATTAAAAAAAATATATATATATATATATATATATATATATATAAGTGTGTCAATACTGTGTTTTTCTACCACAACATCTCAGTCTCTATACAGTGCGAAATTTACTCTAAGTAGGTGACTCATTTTCGCTTCTTGTGATATTTTATTAGTTTTTCTTCTAGATTATTATGTTCTTTCATCATCGAGAAAAATCCTAAACATAGAAGATCACAAAAGCAACATGAGGAACACTAGAGATAGGCTCCAATCCAAGGAAAAACACCTCAATTGGGGAAAACCCATAGAACTCCTTATAGAATCAATTCAAAGTAGACTTCCAAGACCAACACACTAAGATCGGGCCAGCTATCCAACCAAGAGATCTTCTCTTCAACAATCTCAGCTACAGTCTTCTGCAAAGTTTGGATTTGTAGAGACCCCGATCTTCCACAGAGACGTCGCATGTGTGGATTGAACTTGACAAATTAGCCTTCCTTTTTTCTTTGTTGTTTTTCTAGTCCTCTTCTAGGACCCTCACACTTCTTTCTTGACCGCAGAACCATGCAAAATATGTGTGTTAAGTGAGTCTTTGAGGAGGTCGGAGTCCTTCTTTCATACCTTTCACTAGGGCTAGATTAGGCCTCTATAAGCCGACTTGATGAGGACTAGACGACCTAGTCATGGTGACATTATAGATAATGATTTTACATAAAAATATATATATTTTTCTCTTCTTGATACATGAACCCTCAAAGGGTTTTTAAATTATGACTTTGACTTGATTTATACATAGACCTAGAGCACACAATGGGTGATTGACCTATTGAACATTCACCCAAGCATGAAACCCATGCTTTAATAAGTCAATAAAATTTATTTTGGTAAGTACAATAATAATTTCATTGTGTTATGAGACAAATACAATTATGAAGACCGAAACTAGTTACATTCTTCCATAGGTGGATCTAGAGAATCCTACAATAGGCGTTTGTTGAAGATTTTCTGGATTTGAATTGATTAAAGTTCAGAATCCTCTACCATATAATTACGTAAAATAAGGACAAAATGTATGTAGAAGAGAATGAGAGAGAAGCGTCAAGAGGGTCACCCGAGTGAGACCAAAAATGGCCATGAGGCCAAGGAGGGTTGATTCAATGTGTATCAGGCCAAGGAGACGGCTTTTGTAACTTTGTACAGAGCGTGTAATTTAATAGAAGAACACTTTGTTTCGAGTGTTGAAAGAATTATTATGAACCCTGTAATTTGTACAGTGTTTGTTTATGTTTGTTGCAGGTGTAATTTAAGCTTAGGAAGGATTCAACTTAGAGTAAGTGCCACAGAAAGTACGCAAAGGTTGCAAAACTATTGTTTAAAGCTCAAGAGAGAGAGCGTCCGAGAACGCAAGTTAAATACAGAGAATTTGAATGAACAGAGGAGGCAGAAATACTTTGGAGTAGGGCCAAAATCCCTTCATTTATAGTTGATGAAGATTAGTTGTTAATCATGGACCGACAAGCAAATAAAGATCCAAGGCAATCAGAGCCGCGCAACAGAAGCGATCAGAGTGTGCAGTGGAAGCGTGGCTATCATTGTGTGCAAGTAGCATACCAGATGTTCGAAGAGGCGAGACTTAATTTATTAAGCTTGCGGGAGTCCATCATTCAACAAAGATCGAGACTGATGATTGATAGAAATTATTTTCGTCTCCCAGAGTCTGTTACCCAAATGATTAAAGGAGTAACGTGTGAAGGAACAGTTGGGGTGACAAGGACTGGGCTGTGGTGAAATTCAACCAATCTGTAAGGCGTCGAGATGATGTGGAGGTTTTATTTATTGGAGCGAGATTGACAAGTGGGCCGTGAAGGAGTGTTGACTCATCTTGAAGGTAAAGGGTTGGTGTACTTTTATGAGGGCTAGGGATGGCAGTTCATGGGAGCCGAGATCAACAGTTGATGTAAATAATTCTCGATCCTCGAAGTCTGTCTCCTAGAAGGAAAAGCCTTGGCGCATCGTTGGGAAGAGTCGGGGTGATGCGAAGCAGAGGAGACATGTAAAATGATCATTTGGAAGGCGTGAAACGAATATCCAATAGATATACAGAGAGGGGCCATTTGCATATGGCATAGTTGTTGAGTCATCTTGGGCTCCATCGAAAGAGATTGGGGATCAACGTCTTGAGACCTAATCATATTTTGGAGAGCGGGAGCAAAGCATATAAGCATCGAGGGTTGCAATAGTGTAAAGGGAGAACACCGGCAAGTATTACAAAGGATCTCAAATAAAGGTAAGGGGCTTTATATTAACAATTATCCCCGCACGCTTATTATACAGTGGAAGTCGAGACTACGGTGGTTCTATGGTTTGGGGTCAAGTTGGTTTATATATATATATATATATATATATATATATATATATATATAAAGCTCTTGGTTTCGGTGCCTATATTTGAAAAGGACTTGAATCCGATAATTTTTGTATTACCCTTGCTGTTCCTCCCACTTAATTTTAAAAATGACATATAAAAGAGATTTATCTCCCTAATCTGGGCTTAAGAAAGTGGCTTTTTTCTGAGTTTGGCACTGTGGGTTTTTAGGCCAGCATAAGTGGCACAACAAGTTTTAGCTCAGCGTCATTCCTTGAAGTCTTTCCCATTTGAGGTACACATTTATCACATGCACCTATAGATTAATACGCCTACCTAGAAATTGTCTTTCCCCTTGGGGCTAGACGCACCTCATAGAGATAATTGTATAACAATCCCCAACACAAGTGTGGTAATTTGCTTACAAATCAATCAACTAAAATGACACTTGAAGGAAAAGCTTGTGTGAAACATTTTTGTGCCCCTAGCATTGAATATGGTCCACTATGATACTTCAATGATTTCTTTACCTAATGATGTTGATCTCAATTGATTTTGAGGACATGTTTTAGGTGGTTTATCACAAAGACATTAAAAATCCCTTGAGGGAAGGCTTGGCCCTTTTGTAACACAATGAGGAGGATATCTAGCCTAGCATCAAAGCACTTGTGACTTTGCAGCCCCAGCAATGCCCCTCCAACGATGAGTGTTGGCCCTCGAGGAGCCCTTACATGGATGTATGGCCCCTTCCACACCGCCAAATGTGGAAACATTAATCCAAGAAGTCAAATCAGTGACAGGAGAGATGTTGTGCCCTAGAGGACCCAAGATGCCACAAGGTTGACTTTATATCTTCTTGATGAGTGTTGCCTTGTTTCAAATCCCTAATGAGGATGGTGGTTATTCACTTTGGCAACGTTGGCACACTTTTTTTTATGTTGATGTCATGCTATAGAGTTACCAGGTCAGCTATGTAAACACTAGGAAGATGATGCAAGACTTTTTGATGATGACATCTTGGATGAGGAGATGTGGCTTGGAGATGCACCCTTTCACTTTCATGAGATCACTTGGAGTGAGCAGCAGTCTTGGACAATTTTTGCCACATTACTTGATGGAGATCATTAGATGGGGATGACATCATGTTAGAGAGCCCTGTCTCCCACACATGTAGAAAATATACCTTTTTATTACCTTTTATCATGAAGCTATCTTTAGATCAGTTTGTGACTACTAACTAGCCTTGTTAAACACTTAAATAAACTTTTAGGGCTTTTGATTGTAAATTAAGAGAACTTTGACATGATTACCCTCACATAAATAGAGGGAAGTCAAAATCTCTTGGATCATTGTCACACACACACACACACATTATCACTCTCTTGAAAGAGTGTGCACTAGTTATACTTCTTTTCTTTGTTGAAAAATGCAGCTAGAAATTCTCAATTTCATTTTTTCTTAATTAAATTGAGAAAATTCGAATTTCCACATTAGTAGACAACTTGGATGATGTTAACTTGTGTGACATGGCTTGTGTCACGCAGTTTACTCAGTAAATTCGAGTTGGAGGAGTTAGAGTTCAGTTCTGCATGTGTGATTGCTAATTTGTAGCAATCAAGGTCAGTCATCTCAAGTTGTTTTCAGTTAAACTAGTTCCAACTTTTGGAGGAACTAGTCGAAGGTCAGTTAAGTAGTGGAACTTCAGTCAAACTCAGTGATCATCCAGTTAACTAATCAATCATCCCAAAATAGCTAGTGCATGTAGGGAATTTAGTTACCCAGTTGAGGGGTAGATTCCAAGGCAATGTAACACCAGTTGTAGACTAGTCTTGAGTGAACAAGTGTTGCATGTAGTCAAACGATCAGCCTAAGGAATTGCACAATTCAATTAGAGGAATTTCCTAAAAAATAGGAGCTAATTCCTTAAGGAACAGCGCAAGGAAATAGGAGCTCAAGCCGAGACAAAAATTGACTAAGTTTGGGTCAGAGGCCTTTAGTGAGCAAAGAGATAGGTTGTGCACTTGCAAGGTGAGCTCTATTGAGCAAAGCAATTGTAATACATCTCTATTCATTTGATTAATGCAAGCAGGCATTGGGGTTTTTAGCAGATTGCTTTACCCAAATAAAAATACTAGTTGCATGTGTGAATTAATGTTCGCAGAGCAGTAGAATAGGTTTGTGTCTTGTGATTTTAATTAAAACTTCATGAGCAATTGCAAATGTACAACCTAATTTCTACATGGTATCAAAACAAGATTCACATTAGAGCATGAAATTCAAAGTTGCTTCTCAAAGGTTCGAATTTGAAGATCAGTATAGCAGGATTTCTTCAAAGCTGAGAAGATGGCCTTCGATGGACTAAGGCTAGACTCTAGAGCATGCCTTGGAAGGCACCCCTAATTTTGTTACATGGAAGGGTCACATGGAGGCAATATTGGATGACAATGGATTGCTAGAATACATCAAGACAGATGTTGCAAAACTTCAAGCATCTGATGCCCAGAACCTTGCTCAGTGGAAGAAAGATGTAGCCAAGGCGAGGAGAATAATCATGGAGGGAGTACGGGATCATATTGTCTTGAATCTCCACGAAAAAGAAACTCTGTTCACGATGTGTGAAAGCACTGACAGAATTGTTCGAGAATAGTAGTGACCACAAGATGTTGGCGCTCAAGTATAAACTTTGAAGTATCAAGATGCAGAAGAATGACACAATTCCGCAGTATCTGAGAAAGTTTACACAGTGTCATGATGAACTTGGCGGGGTTGATTTTAATGTCCCTGAAGAAGACTTGGTAAGCCTAGCCCTTCTGGGCCTTCCCAAGAGATGGCATAGTTATCAAGATTCGGTGAATGGGAGGGAGAAGCTACCAAATTGGGACCACTTATGGTTCGATTTGGTACAAGAGTCAATAAAGCAGAATACCAGAGATGGGACTTCATCCAAGGGCGAGGATGAAGAAAACTTTGAATTGGATGGAAAGGCAAAGAAGGGAAAAGTGAAGAAATCCCAATCCAAACATCCAGTCAAGGGGGCAAGAAGAAAGATTTGTCCAAAATTAAATGCTTCCATTGTCATGAATTCGGGCACTATGCAATGAAGTGTCCACACAAAAAGGCAAGCAAGAAGACCTCAAGAGGAGCAACGAGTGAGGCTTTGGCTTCACAGTCCGAGTTTGAATTTACCCTCATTGCATGCATGGCCAGCACAGCGATGGTGAGCATGTGGTACTTGGACTCAAGTGCATCATTCCACATGACGGGGAATAGAGACTTTTTCAGTGACCTGGAGGAGAAAGATTTGTAGTTGCACATCAAGATAGGGGACGATAGAAGGTATAGCGCGATCAGGATTGGTATAGTCACCTTTCAGAGGGAGTTGGGCTCCCCCCTCAAGCTCAAGGATGTCATGTTCGTTCTGGGCCTAAAGAAAAATCTCGTCTTTGTTGCATTTTTGGAAGAACATGGTTACCATGTGATCTTCAGCAAAGGAAAGGCATTCCTAAGACGCATAGCCACAGGACATGTGAAGCAGATCGAGGTTCATGTAAAGAACCTGTACAGGCTAGATGTGGAGGATTATGCTGCATTGAGCACAAGGCAGAGAAGGTGCAGAGTCGCAATGTCGGTGAACTTTGGCATAGAATACTTGGCCATTTGCATCATGGCGCCTTGAAGATCATGCAATAGATAACCACAGGCCTCCCCAAAGGAGCACTTGAGTAGCAAGATGTATGCAAAGGATGTACCTTGGGGAAGTACACAAAATCCACATTCCATGATTGAGACAGCAAAGCACATGCAATCCTTGAAAAGATCCACTCTGATGTTTGTGGACCTTTCTTGACAGCCTCCACTACCAAGCACAAATATTTTGTCATTTTTATTGATGACTTCTCACAGAAGTGCTCAATCTTCTTCATGTGAAAGAAATATGAGACATTCCCCAAGTTCATAGAATTCAAGGCACTGGTTGAGAAAGAAACGAACAAGAAGGTGAACGCACTCAGGATAGATAATGGAGGTGAGTACGTGTCCAATGAATTTAAGAATTTATGTTCAAAAGAAGTCATTCAACGAGAGTTGACAGCACCCCACAACCCACAGCGGAATGGGGTGGTTGAGAGAAAGAATCGTAGCATTGTGGGAGCAGCAAGGGCGATGTTGCATGATCAAGGCCTACCTTTTCATTTGTGGGTCGAGGCATGCAACACAACAATCTATTTGCAGAACCGGAGTCCTCATCGAATTCTAGGCATGATTACACAGAAGAAGGCTTTCTCGGGAGAAAGCCAGATCTGTTGCACTTCAGGATTTTTGGAGCCTCTGTTTACTACCATGTCTCCAAAAATTCAAGGAAGAAACTAGAGTTGACAGCAGAATTGGGGGTATTTGTGGGCTACAAAGAAACTCCCCACAACTACCATGTGTACTTGCCATCCCTCAGAATGACAGTTGTGCGAAGGGATCTAAGGTTTGATGAAGACAAAGCGATGTGGTGCTCTCTTGAGAGGGACCTTTAGATCCCACCATAAAAGGAGCTTTTAGTTCCAAAGGAGAAGCCTCAAGAAGCTGTGGAGCAGCAACAAATTGAGGAGCAAAGAGTGGAAATAGCCATGCAAACAGAACCATCCAGAAAAGGCAGAAAAAGGACCAAGGAAGCTGAGAAACTTGTGCAGGATGCGAGGGAGAATGTGGGTGCTCCTTCAAATCAACGCAAGCAAAGAAGGTCTCCAAATCGGTACACTGGCTACATGGCTCTAATGACTGAACTTGTAGAGACTGAGCCATCCTCTTTTGAGAAAGCAGAAGAGCAACCTGTATGGGTTGATGCAATGGTGGAGTAATATGAATCCATTGTAAAGAACAGTGTTTGGGAAGTGGTCCCAACACCAGCAAATAAATCAATTGTGTGTTCGAGATGGATCTACAAGGTAAATAGCAAAGAACAAGGCCAGATTTGTGGCCAAGGGGTACTCTCAAGTTGAGGGGATTGACTATATGGAGACCTTTGCTCCTGTAGCAAGGTACTCATCCATCACATCAATTCTAACTCTAGCTACACATATGGGGTGGAAGATCCACCAGACGGATGTAAAAACAACATTTCTCAATGGAGTTATTGAGGAGGAGGTATATATCGAGCAAACAGAAGGCTTCACGACTTTTGATCGGGTCTCATGTGTGCAGACTCAAGCGAGCATTGTACGGTCTCAAGCAAGCACCCCGTGCTTGGTACACCAGGATCGATAGCTATCTCACTAGTTTGGGCTTCACCAAAAGTGAAGCGGATGAAAACCTCTATCATATCTTGGTAGAAGGTAAACTGTTGATTATTGTCTTATATGTTGATGATTTGATTTTAACTGGTGATTTGATCAAATCTTGCAAGGAGGACCTTGCAAGAGAGTTTGAAGTGAGGGACATGGTCTCATGCACTACTTCCTCAAATTGGAAGTAAGGCAAGGCGATGGGGAACTATTTGTCTCTCAGGGCAAGTATGCCAACAAGATACTTCAAAGGTTCCGCATGGACAGTTGCAAACCCATGGAGACACCTCTAGCGACCAACTAGAGGAAACAGGATGCCACTTCAGGTGAGGAAGTGGATGCTACTATTTATCGGCAGTTGGTGGGTTCACTAATGTATCTTGTGAACACACAACTAGATATGCGCTATGCATTCAACCAATTGAGCCAAGTTATGGTTAGGCCAACCAAATTATTTTGGAGGGTAGCTAAGCATGTTCTACGGTACCTCAGAGGCACTACCCAGTTTGGACTATGGTACAAACGAACAGAGAGAGTGAAGCCATGTGTCTTCACGGATGTAGATTGGGCAAGGAGTCAATTAGACTGAAAGAGTACATCAAGTGGAATTTCCAGTGTTGGGTCCGCATCAGTTTCTTAGTACAGCAGGAAGCAAAGATTTGTGGCACTCAGCTCAGTAGAAGCAAAAAACATGGCTACCAGTCAAGCAGCATGTAAGGCGATCTGGATGAGAATGAAACTTGTTGGATTGTTTGGTCAGATGATGGATCCAACTGTGATCTACTGTGATAATCAGAGTTGCATCAAGCTCTCTGAGAATCTTGTTTTTCACGATCGATCCAAGCATATAGATATCTGGTATCACCATTTACGGCACTGTGTGCAGAGGCAGATAGTGTTGTTGCAGTACATTCCGACAGAGGAACAAGATGCTGAAATTTTGACAAAGGCCTTGTCAAGGGGGATGTTTGAGTTCCACAGGTGCAGCATAGGGGTGGTTGATAATCCGTTTCTTGCCGAGAGGGAGTGTTGAAAAATGCACCAAGAAATTCTAAATTTGATTTTGCCTTTGATTAAATTGAGAAAATTTGAATTTCCACATCCGCAGACAACTTGGATGATGTTAACTTGTGTAACATGACTTGTGTCACCTAGTTTACTCAATAAATTCGAGTTGGAGGAGTTAGAGTTCATTATGCATGTGTGGTTGCTAATTTGTAGCAATCAAGGTCAGTTATCTCAAGTTGTTTTCAGTTAAACTAGTTCCAACTTTTGGAGGAAATAGTGGCAAGTTAGTTAAGTAGTGGGACCTCAGTCAAACTCAATGATCATCCAGATAACTGATCAATCAGCCTAAAATATCTAGTGCATGCAGAGAATTCAAGTTACCCAGTTGAGGGGGAGATTCCAAGGCAGTGTAACATCATCTATAGACTAGTGTTGAGTGTACGGGTGTTGCATACAGTCAGATGATCAGCCTAAGGAATTGTGCAATTTAATTAGAGGAATTTCCTGAATAATAGGGTCTAATTCCTCAAGGAACAGTGCAAGGAAAAAGGAGCTCAAGATGACGCAAAATTTGACTAAGTCTGGGTCAAAGGCCTTCACTGAGCAGAGAAATAGGTTGTGCACTGGCAGGGTGAGCTCAATTGAGCAAAGCAATTTTAATACATATATATTCATTTGATTAATGCAAGCAGGCATTGGGGTTTTTAGCAGATTGTTTTCCCCACATAAAAATACTTGTTGCATGTGTTATTTCTTCTTGCATGTCAGAGTTTTTTGTTTAATGTCCGCAGAGCAGTAGAGTAGGTTTGTGCCTTGTGACTTTGATTAAAACTTCATGAGCAGTTGCAAATCTACAGCCTAATTTCTACATTCTCTTGGACGCAATGGCTAAATAGAGTGTGAATTGTATTAAGGAAGATATGTTTTGCATGGAGGCTTTCTACGGATTGATGAAATGATACTTGCTTGAATAGTGTTAGTTTAATGTTATTTTCTTCCATTTTGCATGAAATTATTGAAATTAGGTTGTCATATTCCATATTAAAAAATGTAATATCTTTTATGAACCCTTGTTTTTACTAATTTACGCAAAATTGGTCATGAAGTATCCATTAAAGGGACTAGATTTGCACCTTTTACCTTAAATCTCCTATATAAGAAGGCAATTAGGGTTTCCAGAGTGAAGCGAATTGTCCTTCCACCCTTTCTATCCAAGGTACTCTTCCGCCAACCTCACCATATTGACTCCATTGCCCAATTAATTGAAGGCACTAGTCTTAGTGTGTCAATCAACCTTAATTTTCATTTTCTTCTCCTTATTTCATGGTAACTAAGGTTAGGGATTGCTTAAATCTACATTTTACAACTAAATTGCACCTATATATTATCGTCCTTTAGGTAGGAATTTCTCCCATTAATGTTTAAAAAGCAAAATCCATCATTTATTGCATATTTTACCACAAATTCTAGTGTTGACTTCTAGGCTACTTTTGTTGTTTTGTGCATTTTTAAACATTGAAAACCATTTGTTAGATTATCCCTTGCTTACCTCTTTGAACAACCTCGAACCTTTGTTGATCTTACCATTAATAGGTTGTTTAATTGTTGTTATATTATTTTGCATGCTATAACTTTGCATATCTCTAAAACTCTAAATTATAACAACATTCATTAGTTGATGGTGGCTATTGGGAAAATTTACTTGAACATCAGCGGACCTCATCTCAGCCTCCAAGCCCTTTCCGGTATTTAATCTATCTCATCGGATCTCTTTCACCCCTAAATTTGTCTTTATTGAAAATCCTTTAGGGTGTTTGGTTGCAAGTTCATAAGAGAGCCATTTGGCTGAGATCCCTAGACCATCTAACCTCGAAGTCGTGTCAAGGAAACCTCCCTTTGTGGGGATAATATCTAAACACAAAACAATATGGGAGACACCATTGAGATGATAGTGGTGGTGGATTCCATTTTTTCTTTGTTGGATTTCAGAAACCATTGGATATTGTGCCTAGGGAAGAATTATTCCAGAGTTTTCAGGACACTGGTAAATCTGAGAGCCTTCTGATAGTTATTATGAGACTATACGACTCAATTTCGGGTCACCTCAGGATAGCACATAGCCTTTTGACTTTATCTAGAGTACCATTGGGGTAAAACAGGGGTGCCCCCTCTCACCAACCCATTTCGGGATTTAGATTGATGAGTTGGAATCTTTCCTCCATGAGCACATCTAGGAAGGGGATGGTTTTCTTCTTCATCAGGTGTTGATATCATTGCCGCTTTTTGCAGATGACCTGGTCTTGTCAACATCTACTCCCAAGAACCTGCAAAGATAGATCGACGTCTTGTCCATATTTTGTGACCTTCAACAGTTGAAGATCAACCTAGGTAAAACCAAAGTTATGATCTTCAATATTTTGAAGTAACTCTTACAAACACAGATTTCTACTTCTGAGGGGGAAGAGATCGAGATGACCACATCATACATCTACTTAGGAGTACAGTTCACGGGACCTCGTTTTAGTATGCTTTAGGGGCCTCCATCCTTGGATCAGCAAAGAGTATGGTTCTTTGGCCCTTACCGAGAGAAAGTGCTTCCAAAGGCAATTTCAAGACATCTCATCCGAGCTCTACCTCATGGGCACGATTATTAAACCCACAGTCCTCTATGGGTTCAAGCTTGGCTCAAACAGATTGGGCTCAGATGGAAAGAGTCCAAACCTTGCTTCTTAAGCACCTCATTAGTTGCAAACATACAATCTTGTAACCTATTTTTTAGGAAAAGTACGGTGCCCACCCTTCCACCTCAATGTCATCTTTCACCTAGCTTTCTTCCTCCACAAAGTCAAATCTTTGACAAATTCAACTGTTGGGAGAGATTGGTACCCCTACCTTGTACTTTGTTCGCTTCGGCTCAACCCTTAGGTCGGACACGAGGTGGGTTCTCAAATGTTTCTCGAGTTCTCCAGACACTAACAAACTCCCCAGAGCATCTTCGCCCCTTCATATTCTACCTTGCTACACCGAGCGATATAGGTACTGAATCAATCCATCAAAAATGATATCTACAGGTTGTACATTTAGGTCACTTGGACTTCGCCCCCTCGACAGCATTAGGCCCAAAGATGTCCTTCTACCTTGAGCATTTCCTGGAGTTACAAGATGGCTTCATCATCCACCCATACACCCACAGACATTGGATGCACTCACTTAGGATCCATTTGGGATAGCTTCTATTTGGTGCTCATTGACTCTAAGTGGAGACCGATAACCATAAGCCAAGATCTGATAGGATATACCAAGTATGTCAACTTCAGGTGCCAGAGACAAAGCAGCACCTCATTTTTAAGTGCCCCCTATACTACGAGATCATAGGGCACTACCACTACCTCTATAGAGATTCAAGAGGATCCCTCTCTACCTTCTTTTGGTATCCTGACCAAAGATGCCTAGCCCTTTTTATCAAGGAGATATTCAGACCCAAATCACAAATCCTACATACTACACCTCACTTGGGGACGATCTGGATGATCACATCATACTTTCAAGTTGATCCAGTTGATCAGAGCAACAAGCGACGAGCTGAGTTCCAGAGTATTTCAAATAGTAGAACAATGAGGCCTTGAGTCTCCCCTCAGCCCCACCTCCTTTGGGAGGCAAACAGGTATACTCGAGACCATTGCGAGGGGTGTTGAAGAGAACCCAACTTAAGAACCGTGTAGAACTAATCCCTCCATGACAAACTCCTCCCCAAGCCCAAGGGAAAAACCAGAGACTTATCCAAAGCTTCTTTCCTTCAACCACAAATGCTAGGAGTAACCCTCATTCCTACATCCCTCCAGGATCTTGCAAACAGACACCTTAGTGGATCTAAATGACTACGATAGCGATCCAACACCACTGTCACCCTCATCATCATCGGCTATCAGACTTGGGCATTGTTGATATCATCGACCTTCAACCCTGGACTTATTCACTTAGTCTTCTACATCACCGAGGGCCTTTGATCTAGTTATATACATGCTCCTGTGATTGTTCTTTTGTTGCATCCTTCTTTACTTCATTTTATCCTAGTTTTAGCTTTGACATTTTCTAGGAGTTGTGTTTGCACTCACACACTATACTCGTACTAGATGTATCCTTCAATCCCATTGACCTAATTTTTCCGTCATCCATTGGACATTAATAAAATTTTCTAATCTTATTATCTTATCCTAAGACCTAGAGTGCCCAATGAGGCTTTGCACTAAGCTGCTAAATTTTTCGATAATAGTCACCACTCTACTTTGTACCTCTAGCAAAGACTTCTGATCCAACATACATGGCCCCCTGAGCATTTTCTGTTATAGCCAATGAATGCCCTTTCACCCTTTAAAGTTTATGGTGATCATACAATATTTTATTCATTGGACAGAACATTCAACATCTTATTGATGACCAGTGATAACCTACTACGAAAAGAAAAAAGTATGACCTATTTTGACGATCCATTTCACAAATGCAAAGTCAACTTCTCAAGGGCATAACTCCCATGATAATGCACAGAATTGTTATTATGAAGCCAAAATTCTGCATCCAGTGGCAATGGTTTGACTATAATTCACCACACCCATGAAAAGATATTTCAATCATGATCATGAATTATTCGGTGGTTGAAGGTAGTAGATCTAGTGGAGAGTAAAAGGTAAAAACACTCAAGGAGGCTAGAGTTGTAGCCTTCATCATAAGAAGCTTGATGGTGTTAGATCTAGTAATAGCATGAGATGGAAACCAATTGATGTGAGCACAACACCAGCAATAGAAGAAATATTCTCACACATAAGAGAGCATGCAAGCAACTATGGGAGAAGATTGTCAGAACTGTACACATAATTCTGCACTCATCAGTATTATGAAATATATATAGACTACAAAACTGTAGGAGAGTGATCAAGTTTGAACTTTGACCAAATCTCCAATTAAATACATCAAAGTGGATGTGGGATCAATTTAGACCATGTGACCCAAAAGAGATAAGGACAAAGTAAAAATAGGAAATGTACAAATATAATACATGTCACACATATTCACTAGACTAAGTCTCGTTAATAGTTGTCTTTGTTTCATGGATATGCCCATAAACCACTACTAAACATCAAAAAAACAACAATCGTGTGATTGGAAAAACCAAATTGTTTGTAACACTTCAAATCAGATAGCAGTGTATTCAAATTGGAAGCTATCAAGAATACTATGCATTTCCTATCTATGTTATTATTTTTCTTAGTATGCTAAAAACATGGAATATATTGAAAAAAAAATGCACCAAATGATGTATTGGAACAGAGATCAGATTCCCAAAACGTCCGTTTATGCGCCCCACGATCTCATGAACTTGGCTTGTAAGCTTTTGATCTACAATAACAAGTTCACATAAATCCCATTAGGATAAATAAATAGAGAAGTATGAAATAAGCAAACAATTCAGCAAGAAAGCTTAAACTTCATTGTATACATGTTTAACATCACAAAGTTAAAAGTCATAGAAACTAAGAGAGAGGAAATAAGTAATCCAAATCTTGTATCACTGAATTTGCTCAAAACATTACAGACATCCTACCGGAAACCATTAAAGATGTTGGTCCTTCTAATGTGATTCAACTAATTACCGATAATGCAGCAAATTGTAATGGAACAGGAAAAGCCATTGAGCAGCCACATCCTCACATATTTATATTTTGGTCTAGATGTTTGGTGCACACATTGAAACTTTTGATGAGTGACATTGTCAAGCATAGACACTCTGGATGTATCAATGACCTATACAAAATAAGGACGAAACTAATCAAATTCGTCAGAGCATATAAGGGTCCTTCTTATGGCACTTACTCTAGGTTGCAGCTAGTAAAGATTGCAAAAACTACACTTTGTAGCTATTTCCTTACCGTTAAGGACCACTTGATTGTAAGACACGCTATGGTAGTGAGTGACGAGTAGGATGACTTGTGTACTGATAGAAATGGCACTAATGTAGTGAAGGAAACCAGTCTTGATGGTCACTTTTAGTGATAAGTTAGGTAAGTTTAGTAGTTCTCCAAGATAATTCATAAAATGATTTGGTTTACACATTCAAATCGACCAGTAATCAGGGAGGCATATGAGCAGATGGACAACAATGTTTAGCCTAGAGATGTGAAGTTACATAATCATATTAGTATAGAGGTGGAAAATTAGTGGAAAAGGATAAATATTCCACTGCATGCCTTACCATATGTGTGTTAAATTATGCAACTAGGGTCAAATTCCACTTTGGGCAGCTCATTTGATGGAGATCATTATTGCATTGAATTCCTCTTTTCAAAAGGACCAAAATCGATCTAAAGATCACTCAAATCAGACAACGAGAAGTGTGTTTTTGAATTAATACCCACTCATGTGCAAATTGTCAAGGTCGGCTTCAATGAAATGTAGGCTCAAGAAGCCCAAAGGACGTTTTTTTCACCCTCGTCAATTCATATAAATACAAGTGACCTTCACCCTCATTTGGCACTTCATCACACTCACATATCTTATCTCTCCTCTTCCTATTGGTTCGTACAACCCAGAGAAGGATTTTCTCACACGTGTGAAGGACAAGGGACTGTTTTCTGGGCCAAATTACAGAGCTGTTTCAGGACGAATTACAGAGCAGTTGCAGTGCCTTGACCAGCGTTGACCAGGCACTTTGACCTATCATTTGACTCGATTTTCCAACTAAAATTTCCATTTTTGCAGGCCGCAGCTTTTGTCACCAAAACTGAGAAGTTCTGGGCACTTTGACCGAGGTTGATAGCAGGTTTGACCGCAGAAAATTGCAGGTCTGTTGCAGGGCGTTGACCAGCAATGACAAGGGTGAAATATACATCATTTGACTTTGGTTTTGGGTGGAAAAATTAGATTTTTGCAGGCCGCATTGAAAGACACCAAAATCGAGGAATTCTGAGCAGTTTGACTGTCATTGACTTTCTGGTTTGACCGCAGAAAATTGCAGGCTGTGACAGCAATCTTTCTCTCTCCATTGACCAAGGTTGACTGATCCTTGACCAGCAAAAGAGGCCACATTAACTGGCTATTGATCAAATTAAACTAGAGCAGATTTGACCTTGATTTGACTGCTGTTGACTTGATTGGTTAGGGCAGTCAACTGTTGTTGACTTTTTGCATATTTGACAGTTGACCAGATTTGACTCTTCCTCGTCATCTTTGACATTGGTATATTGATTTGTTTGGATATTGGATACTGGCATTGGACATTGGCTAGTCAAATTTTGACTTTGATTCTTGGATGATGTACTCTAATAGAAGAAGATTTGGGGTTTTTCCCCTAATGGGGTTTTTCCCTGGTCATTGACCAAATATTGTGTCTCTTGTCTCTTGGATGTTTTTCATTGTGCATTTGTCTAATTTTTCTATCTACTATTGCTCTACTGTCATTGGATAATTAAAGAGGTAAATTGTTAAAGTGGGTGCTATTGGATATTGCTGAAGTAATAGTTGCAGCATAGAACAAATTGATGAAAAATTAACATGGTTTCAGAGCTGAGGTGAAGACAAGCCTAAGAGACATAAAACAAGAGCATCCATTTTCTAGCAGCTGATCGAAAAAGGAAAAAATTGTTTGGTAAAAAGGTCTTCCTCTTTCTTCAAGGAGCATGAGAAGTTGGGTGACTCATCTAACTTTGTTGCATGGAAAGTCAGGTTGGAGATCATCGCTGACAACAATGACGTTTTGAACTTCATTCAAGGAAGAATACCTAAGCCTCCGGATAATGCTTCCACTGCTATCAAAAACAAGCATAAGAAAGGTGAGTTAAAAGCAAAGCAAATTATCGCTAATGGTTTACAAGATAATCTACATGTGTATGTTGGAAATTTGAGAAGGTCCAAGGACATGTATGATACAATAGCTGGCATGTATGAAGTCAACAATTTGAATGAAATCATCTTGTAATATCCCCAAAGGTAAATTACAGTAATAACAGGAATACAAAGACATAAAAATGAACAGCAAAAAATACACGCAATTAAAACGCCATTGAGGCACAAAAACTGCGCCGAGCCATTTTATTAAATTGAGGAAATGTGTACAAGATGAGGTGTTGGAATGAAGGCACCTAGGCTTGCTCAATGCAAGCTAGAGAAGCCCCCTGAAATAGTGCTGGAATCCCTCATTGATTGTACACTTCGTGGCTGAAGCTCTACGCTGCTATCCGCCCAGAAATATTGTTGCTGCTCCAATTTGACCTGTTGTTAGGGCCTGCTACACTGCTCAGAAAATTCTGGGAATTTAACCTCAAACTCTACTCAAGAACCCACAATAACCCACGAAGGGTTTGCCAAATGCTTGACCTCGAAAATTGGCCCTCTTGGGCTTGGCTCTCCGAACTGCTGGGCAATTCGGGCCTCCTGGAATTTCTGCTGCTAGATGCCTCCAAACTGCCTAGAAAATCCCTGTTAGGAAGCTCTAAGCCTCCCCACCAAATCTCCTGCAAAAACTCCTGTCACTCCTCAACTCCTAGAGTGGCCTCCTCAAGACATTGTGCAAACTTTGCAATGTTGATTATGCCATTGCGCTGCTACTGGACTGACTGCGCTATGGATGAAGCTCTCTACTACTGGACTGATTGGACTATGGTAGGACACCTCCCTTGGGTTGGCACTCGAAGTCCACCGAACCAAAGGTTGGGATCTTCGCTCGAAGACACCCATGTGTTCAACAACACATGCATACTTGTCTCATCGCTCCATGCAGACTTGTCTCATAGCTCAAGCGTGCTCTGTCAATAGACAAATTCGAAATAGATGAGTGAATGATCCCAAAATGAGCATCTTGATTCCTTTTGTCTAAGTTTTCCCAATGCTCCCTTGGGCCCCACCACAAGACTGCGCTGCCTCTAGCTCGTACCAATGATTGCGCTGCTACACGTGGGCCGCAGTCTCTCCTCATTGGGACCCCGTCCTCCACTACAGCTGCAATATTTGCCTTTGTCTAGTGCTTTGCTGCCTTTAGTTTCCTAAGTCTAATTGTGGGTCCCCTAAGCCACATCCTCATGGTCAAAAATGTAATAGTTAACAAAATGGAAAAAATTAATATTCCTACTAGCATAATTGCTCATTAGGAAAATTATAGTCCTCCCCGTCAAGATGTTACTTGTCTTCAAGCAACTACAGTGATGGATGTCGGAGGATCTGCTTCCCTTCCCAAGTGGCATCCTCATCAGGAAGATTCCTCCATCTGATCAAGAATTCCTTGATCACCCTGTTCCTCAAGTGCCTCTCTCGAGAATCCAAAATGCCCTTCGACTATAGCACCAAGTGCCCCTCATCATCCATAGGGGGTAACTCAGTGGTTGTTGTCACCTGTTGTCCCAAGGCCTTCTTCAGGCATGATACATAGAAAATGTTGTGCACCTAGCTCACCGGGGGTACCTCCAACTCATAAGCCACCTCCCCCACCTTCCAAGTGACTTTGTACAGCCCATAGAAGTGGGGTTTGAGCTTCTCAACCCCCTTCTGCTTGAGCGTAGACTGCGTGTAAGGTTGAATTCAGAAGAAAACTAAGTCCCCAACCTCAAATTGTCTCTCCAGTCGGCCCCTATATGCATTAATCTTCTGTTGGTTTTGGGCCATCCTCATGTTGTCCTTGAGAGCCCTCAATATGTCCTATCTCTCCTGAATCCAATCTTTGGCCCTTGGGTCCTTGTTTTCTCCAAACATGACATCAGCAAAAGAAAAGGCATTATATCCATATAATGCACGAAAAGGAGACATACTTATAGACATGTAATAAGTAGTATTATAGCAGTATTCTGCTATGTGTAAACACTGTATCCATACCCGTTGTTGCCCAGTCACATAGTTACGCAAGTAGCCCTCTAGCCACTTGTTAACTATCTCAATCTGTTCATCCATCTGAGGGTGGTAGCTCGTACTAGTGGTGTGCTTCGTGCCCACCAACCAGAACAACTCCTGCCAGAATCCTCCCATGAAACGGTTATCCCAATCACTGACAATTGTCTTGGGAAGACCATGCAACCGAAACATCTCCCTGAAGAACAACTCGGTCACCTGTGAGGCCGTGTATCGGGCTGAGATGGCAAAGACATGTACAAACTTCGTCAATCGGTCCACCACCACGTAAATGTTGTACTGTGCGCAACCGATAATGAAATCCATGGATATACTCTCCCACTTCCCCTCTGGAATAGGAAGAGGTTGCAATAAACCTGTTGGGTGTGACAACTCACTGTTGTTCCGTTGGCATGTCTCGCACTCCCTGATATGCCGCAGAACATCATCCTTGAGGCACTTCCACGCAAACCTCTCTCAAATGGCCCTATAAGTCTTGGTGTATCCTTGATGCCTTGCCAATGGTGAGTCATCGGCAGCTTGTAGTATCTTCCCCCTCAGCTAGGAGCTATCCACCAGGTAGATTTGGTCTCTGTAATATATCACCTCATTCATCACCTGGTACCTGTAATCGATCCCCATCCCCTCAAGGACCTCATATGCAAACAGGGCCTTGGAATAATCCACCAATAGTTGATCCCTCCAGTCCGAAGCAATACTCATCAATGAACGGGAATTAGGCCTCCTAGACAACACATTTGCCACCATGTTGTGCTTCCCTTTGACATACTCTATTTCAAAGTCGTATGCTTGGAGCTTGCTCACCCATTTCTATTGTCTCTCCTGCAGCTGCTTCTGCTCCAAAAAGAATCTGAGATTGTTGTGGTCAGTCCTCACCCGAAACCTGTTCCCCACCAAGTATTGTCTGAACTTAGCTAGCATGCATGATGGCCAGCATCTCTTTGTCATATATGGGGTATAGCCTCTCATGAGGTAGTAGCTTCCGACTCTCGAAACTTATGGGGTGCCCTCCCTACATCAATACAGCGCCCACTCCTCTTGATGCATCGCACTCCAAGATAAACGGTTGTGTGAAATCAGGAAGTGTTAGCACTAGACAACTGCTCATCACCTGTTTGAGGCACTCAAAAGCCTCCTGGGTTGTGGTTGTCCATGCAAATGCCCCTGTACTATCCCTCTCATCCTCATAGTCAGGAACTTGGGTACCCCACGCAGTGATGCGAGGACCCCTCCTGAAGGTGCAAATGCAGCTCCCCCTGCTACTGGTGGGGGTGTCGGTGGAGGCCCTCCCTTCTATGGTGTTGCGTTGTCATCTCCTCACATCTTAAAATATGTCTCCTCATCCCCATCACTGTCTGAGAAGACCTCTATGTAGTGGGCCTTCCCTGTTGCACACCTAGCCCATGGCTCCTGGCAAGTAAAACAGAGCTTCTTCCTTCAAAGGTCCCTTCGAGTATCATCATATAGTTGCTCACATCCCTAATTGCCTCTCGGGGGTGGAGCTCTCATGTCTCTTCCTCTCTGCAAGAAGCCTGGTTTGTTTGGCAAAGGTACTCTAGCCCTGGGTAGGGCATCCTACAAGTCTCTAGCTCTCCCCACTGTGTCCTACAGCGTAGTGGGTCTGTTTGACCTCACTAGACCCCGTAATGGTTCTGCCAATCCCTCTATAAATATGTAGATCCTCTTGGACTCAGACAGGTCTAGTACCATCATCGATAATCTCAAGAACTCTGAGATATACACCTTCGCATTCCCGGACTGCTTGAGCTTGGTTATCTCCCCAAAATACTCCTTTGGGTCCTTCCTCTCGAACCGCTCTAGCACCCTCCTGGTGAGCTCATCATATGTTGTGACACCTACGTGCCCCAGCATGGTCAGCCCATGGAACCACCAGTCATGAGCCTCCCCATCCAGATTCAGCGTGGAAATCTTGATTGCCTCTCCTTTGGTCATCTGGTTCAGCTGGAAGTAAACATCCAGCTTCTCAACCCATGCCTTGGCTAAGCTCCTAGAGGATCCATCAAAAGTCGGGAGAAACAGCCTCCCCATAGTACGTTGTAAGTCATTATGCTGCGTGTAGCCTTCTCCATTCTGTCCTCTGGATTTGTTGCTGCCAATCAGTTGGCAAAAATCTTTGAAAGTAATGGCCCTCCCGAACTCCAGGCCATAGGACTAGTACTCTCCATAGTGAGCTTCCTCCTGCTCCTGTTGTCCTCCCGCTCCTAAAGCTAGGAACGTAGGAATGGGGGTGTATATGGTACAGCAGGGATATTTGGTTTAAGTGCTATGAGGTGCCAGATCCTTCTCCCACCTAGAAATCCCCTTGAATTCCCTTTCCTTTACTGCCATTATTGTTCCAGTGACCCATCTCCTCAATGTTCTTAGTGAGGTCATGTACTTCCTTCAATAGAAGGTGAGAAAATTCCTCCTCCTTTCTCCTCTTCTATTCTCCTGCGTCCCCCATACGTGTCTCCGTAACCTCTGGTTCACTGGTCACTGGGTCTGGAGTGATTTCTAGCTTTCTTTCTCTGCTCTTGTACCTCTACCTTAGGTATGTCACGTTTTGCTTGTCTTCCAGTGTCATAGACTGTGCTGCTCCCACAGGCTGAGCCAAGTCTATGAGCTCTGATACCACTGTAATATCCCCAAAGGTAAATTACGGTAATAACAGGCATACAAAGACATAAAAATGAACACCAACAAATACACGCAATTAAAACACCATTGAGCCACAAAAACTGCGATGAGCCATTTTATTAAATTGAGGAAATATGTACAAGATGAGGTGTTGAAATGAAGGCACCTGGGCTTGCGCAAGGAAAACTAGAGAAGCCCCCTGAAATAGTGTTGGAATCCCTCACTGATTGTACACTGCGTGGTTGAAGCTTTGCGCTGCTATCTGCCCTGAAACATTGTTGTTGCTCCAATTTGACCTACTGCTAGGGCCTGCTACACTGCTCAGAAAATTCTGGGAATTTAACCCTGGACTCTACTCAAGAAACCCATAATAACCCGCAAATGGTTTGTGAAATGCTTAACCTCGGAAATTGGCCCTCTTAGGCTTGGCTCCCTGAACTGTTGAGAAATTTGATCCTCCTGGAATTTTTGCTGCTAGATGCCACCAAACTGCCTAGAAAATCCTTGCTAGGAAGCTCTAAGCCTCCCAACCAAATTTCCTGCAAAAACTCCTCTCACTCTTCAACTCCCGGAGTGGCCTCGTTAAGACACTGTGCAGCCTCTGCACAGTTAATTACGCCATGGTGATGCTACTCGACTGACTGCGTTGTGGATGAAGCTCTCTATTGTTGGATTGATCGAACTATGGCTGGACACCTCCCTTGGGTTGGCACTCGAAGTCCACCGTAGCAATGGCTGGGATCTCCGCTCGAAGACACCCGTGTGTTGAACAGCACATGCAGACTTGGCTCACTGCTCAAGTGTGCTCTGTCAATAGACAAATTCGAAATAGATGAGTGAATGATCCCAAAATGAGCATATTGCTTCCTTTTGTCTAATTTTGCCCAACATTCCTTTGTGCCCCACCACAAGACTATGCTGCCTCTAGCTCATACCAATGACTGCGTTGCTACACGTGGGCCACAGTCTCTCCTCATTGGGCCCTCATCCTCCACTACAGCAGCAATATTTGCCTTTGTCTAATGTTTTGCTACCTATAGTTTCCAAAGTCCAACTATGTGTCCACAAACCCACATCCTCATGGTCAAAAATATAATAGTTAACAAAATGGAAAAAATTAATATTCCTATTAGCAGAATTGCTAATTAGGAATATTATACATCTCTTTGAAAGATCAACTCAAAGACACAAAGATGAACAAAGGAGAATCTGTGCAATCATATATTATGAGGATATCTCGTCTTAGATATCAATTACAAAGAATTGGGGAAACCATACCTGACAAGGAATTAGTGATTGTAACTCTTAGAGGCCTCCCTCCCATTTGGGAAACCTTTGTTACTACTATAAGCAACAACAATAGCTTCTTGGGGAAACCATACCTAACAGGAATTGGTGATTGTAACTCTTAGAGGCCTCCCTCCCATTTGGGAAACCTTCGTTACTACTATAAACAACAACAATAGCTTCTTGTCATTTGATGAGCTTGTTGGAAAGCTCGCTCAAGAAGAATCAACAATGATATTTAGAGGAAGAATTCGAGAATCAAAGGAAGGAGAGCCCACTGCCTAAGTTGCTCAAGGAAAGAAAAAGAATGCAAAGACAGGAAAGAGAAAGTCATCTAAATCAAGAAAACCTCCTAAATTTAATCGAGAATCCAAGGATTCAAGAAGGCGAGATAGAGATGTTAAGTACTAAAATTGTCATCGAAAGGGTCATTATGCTCGAGATTGTCCCAAAAAGAGAAATGCTCCAAGAAGAAACTCTTCAAGGTCCTACAACAATAACTGTGGCTTCAACAACAACAAGTCACATGAAAGAAGAGACGATAGAAGAAGGAATTAAAGAAGAAGAAACTCCCCCGATGATTGTGAGGATAGTTATCATCCTCTAAAGAGGTCAAGGAACACCAGGTATGAAGGCAATGCTACTAATCAATCTGAATATATTCTTATTTCTGCATTATCTAGTTCATCTCCTCTGGATTCTTGGGATAGTCGGTTGGTTGATAGTGGGGCTTCTCATCACTTCTCTAAATATAAGGAGGTTCTCTCTATTTTGGTAGAGAGGGAGACCAATTTGAACATTATTCGTGGTGATAATACCACTCATCCCGTAAAGGGCTTTGGGTCTGTCAAATTTCATTTGAACTATGGGGAATTTATCTTGCATCATGATGCATAATATGTGTCGGGATTAAAGAAGAATTTGGTTTCGGTATCTGCTTTGGAGGATAAAGGAATGAGGCTTGCATTCATTAAAGGAAAAGTACTTTCTTTGCATGTTGAATCCTATATGAGAAATGCCTTCACATTGGGATCTAGGTTTGAAGGACTGTATAGAGTCACAGGAAGACCTCTTCTAGCTTTGGTCCATAATACAAATCAAGGTTACTTGGGAGCGTGGAGCGGGAGCGGGAGTGGGAGCGCCATTTTTAGAAGCTTCCGGTCCGGAGCGTTTTCGGGAGCGTTTATATATATATATATATATATATATATATATATATATATATTGATGCATATATGTCAACAAAAGCATGTAGAATGATGAATTAGACATAAAAAACATAAAAACATAGATTGAACCATATAACATCAATCATCTAGAAGTTATAATCTTCATCAACTACGCCCACAAGTTGGAAACATACAACATATTGACTCTTGAGTCTCATGAATCATCAATCTTAAAGTTTCAAGCTTTCAAAATTCAATATATAACATTTATCATCATTGATTTCAAATTTCAATATCTAACATTTATCATCATTGATTCATTGATTTCAAAATTCAATATATAACATTTATCATCATTGATATATAACATTTATCGTCATTGATTCATTGATTTCAAATTTCAATATATAACATTTATCATCATTGATATATATCATTTATCATCATTGATTCAATGATTTCAAAATTCAATATTTAACATTTATCATCATTGATATTATATAACATTTATCATCATTGATTCATTGATCACCATATAACTTTCATGAAGCATCATATTCATAATTCATAATGACTTGTAAACTTATAAATTCCAACTTCAAGTTTCACCTTTCAAATTCAAAATTCAAACAAATTGTCATTAAATATGAAAGAGTCAAGTTTCAAGCGTTCAGCTTGTCAACAACAATTAGAAAAGACTAGTAAACTGTAAATCTATTTTATCTATTGGTTGGCCCCTTGCCACACCCACGAGAAATGTCTAATTTGTGAGAACCAAGAGGCAATGGTGGTCTTCTAGTACTCTCAGGAGTACCACGACCATAACTAGAAGGCGGAGGGCCACGTGAGAATGTAGGTGGAGGCTGAATCTGCAAAGGAACAATAGCTAGAAATCGAACACTGGCACTGCCACCCACATTGCTACTGGATGGTGGGACTGGCCTTGGGTGTGGCGGTGGCATGGCTGCTGTTGCTTCATCATCATCCCTCAAAAGTTTTGCTTCCAATTCTTCCATATGTACAGTGTCGTCCTCCAAATTATCGTCCTCTGGGTTGCTGTCCCAAACTTTATATGATTGATCCTCATAATCCCGATCACAATAATGACTCAACAACCTCAACTTGTAACGCACATAAACCAAGCTTTCTACTCGGTTTTCCTTCAGCCTGTTTCTTCTCACATTATGTATGAAGCTGTAGGTGCTCCAACACCTCTCTGCAAAAGAAGTGTTCACAACCTGTGAGAGAACTTTTTTTGCCAACTTTGGAAAAAGTCCCATGCCGCCATATGCTTCCCACCATGTGAGAGCATCGAATCTGTCTCTGTCTTCCATTGCATGGAAAGAACCAAAGTTAGCAGTGCAACTGAAGTATTTGCCTAATTCAAGGTGCAATCTAGCACACTCCTCACATCGGTCGCTTGTCCGATGCCCTTCCTTGCCCCCTCTTGTACTTACGGATTTGTGTGACATAGTTAATACAAGCCGGAATCGGTGGCCAGGACGTGGACCCTAATGGCTTGGGTTTCTTAGGAGCGAGGGTCTAGCAGGGAGCGGTCGGTCTCAGACCGGTTTTAAAAAAAAATACGTGTGTTATTTTTTTAATAAAAAAAACTATTTTTAAGATTTGCAACCATGATTCCAAACCAATAGAGACAAAATATGCAAAGTTTGCTCATTTATATACCATGCAAAGGTGAATATATCAAAATGGCACCGAGTGCAATACATATCATCGAAAAATACATAAGCAATGAGGCTCCAAATGGCCCATAAAGTCCAAAAACAATGCTACAAGCTATGAGGCCATTGGCCTAATACAAGACTACATATTAGTGATCAACAACATGATCACGCCTGTTGTGTCTTGGCTAGAAGAGTAGGCGACCCCATAGTGGACGTCTCGGCTCTTGTTGAGGCATAAGTTAATTCCTATTGTGTGCGGCTTGCACGCTGTTGCACCTAGCCTAGGTTTATAGTGGCAGCCAGTTGGATTTGAACCCGGGCCTTGCTCAGGCAACTCTCACCAGTTACCGATTGTCCTAGATCTAAAAAAAAACAACATGATCACTCCTCATCGTGATCAAAATCATCACCACTACTAGACAAGGGATCATCAACATGAACTACATAAATAATATGGCTCAAAGTTTGAGGACTCCTAAAACTCCTCTACAACTTTAGTAGTAGTAGTAGTAGTAGCAAAAATAGACATCAAAACTACAAATCACTGAGCAACATGGTCTCTCATGAAACTCATCATTGATTCATCACTACTAGAAATGGGATCATCAACAAGAGATACATAAACATCATCTAGCTCAAAGTCTTCAGACTTGGACTGCTCAACCTTATAACATGATAGAAATTGAAAAAGTTTAACATGCCTAACCAATGATTTTGGTTTGAGTGAAGGGTTCATCTCCTCAACCTTAAAATGCGGTAGAAAAATATTAGCATGCCTAACTAGTTGTTTTCCTTTGATTGAAGGGTACATCAAGGTTCTTAAAGGACTTCATGCTCTTGATCAAATGCCAATATCATACCCTTACACATGATAGAATCAAATGGAAACATTGCAAATTCCCAAACCATGAAACCTTGAAAACCATTAAGTTTGTTGAATTTTGAGTGAAACCTAAAATTCTAGTTTCTCCATATGAAATCCAATGAGGTCGAAACCACTCTTAAACATCCTGAGTCATTTCATGGTAATGTTAAAAATTTAAGTAAAAGGATGAAAATGAAAAATAAAGGAAATGCTTCCCTTACCTCCACATCAGCCCTAAAACCCATTTCTGGCTCTAAACAAATCGTTTTTTCATTGAAAAAAATTTCTGCCCAGCAAGAAGCGTTTTTTGTTCCGGGGACCGTTCAGGAGCGAACGCTCCCTGAGCACTTCCGGCGTTTAAAAAACGCTCCCGAAGCGTTTTTTAAACACCGGAAGCGCTCAGGGAGCGTTTTAATAGGTTCGGAAACGTGCTCCCAAAAACGCTCCCCTCAGGAAGCGTTTTCGAGAGCGCGTTTCCGAATGCTCCCAAAACGCTCCCGCACGGAACGTGTTTCGGAAACAGGAACGAGGGGGGGGGACGCTTCCCGCAACCCTGATACAAATCTTCAAAGCGAGTTGTGGCACCGAAGGCTGGCCCATCTACATTATGATGCTCTTCCAAAATTGAAGAAGTTGGTCTCCGAGATCCCTGATGTTCAAGCTCAACATGATGCAGTATGCCTTGGGTGTGCTAGCAGAAAGAAGACAAGGGGCCATTCCCCTCTAGCGAAAACAAGATGAAAGAAATTCTACATTATGATGCTCTTCCAAAATTGAAGAAGTTGGTCTTTGGCATCCTGGGACTAGAAATATGGCAAAAGTCGGGCAAGATTTTCCTTTCACAAGGAAAATATGTTGTGTAACTACTAGAGAGATTTGGCATGGTTGAGTGTAAGTCCTTGCCTACACCTATGGAGATAAATTTCAAGAAGTTGTGTGGAGAAGTCGTTGGACCGGACCTAGCAAACCGTTTTGAGTATAGACAACTGGTTGGTGCTCTAATGTTTCTCATGAATACTCGCCCCTATATATGTTTTGCAGTTAACACCTTGAGCCAGTTTATGGTCGAGCCTCACCATGTACATTGGGTTGTTTCCAAGCATGTATTGAGATATCTACATTGGACTGTTAATCTTGGACTGAGATATATCGTTGGAGACGTTAGACTACATGGATATAAAGATGCACATTGGGCTAGTAATTTTGTCGACGGGAAGAGTACTTCCAAATGTTTTAGTCTGGGATCTACCATCATATCCTGGATGAGCAAGAAGCAGAAATCCATATCCCTTAGCACTGTTGAGCCAAGAATATTGCAGCTAGCCTTGCGAATTGTGAAGCACTTTGGTTGATGAAGCACTTTGGAGAGCTATTTGAGCAGGTTCTGGACACGACAGTCACCTATTGCAACAGCAAGAGTGGGATTCGTTTGTCAGAGAATCTTGTGTTTCACAACAAGTCCAAGTATATTGAGATCATATATCATTACATCTGTGACATTGTCCAGAGAGGAGCCGTGAGACTCCACATTTCGACAAATGAGTAGATAGTTGATATCCTCACCAAGGCTTTGTTGAAAGGGAAGTTCTTGGTTTTCAGAGAGCAGCTTGGATTGGTTGAGATGACCCTTTCGAATAAGGGTCTGGGTTGATCAAGAACATTGAGTAATGCTCTTTCCCCCTGTTTGAGCTCCCAGGGTGTGGAATGGAGCTATAGGGCTCCTGGGGATGAGAGACCTCTGACAAATAGGATGTTGAGACCTAGGATATCCCCTAGTCAAAGTATGCCCCAGTTAGCATCCTACCCACTCTGTGGGATAACCTCTCCCATCTGGCCAATGGGTTGAGGGACTTGGGATAGAGTGTGATCCCTACCCCTTGCAATAGGTGGATCTCTTCCAAGTTGGTGGATGCATGTGTTCTACCATACGACTCTTCAGGGTTAAGATGGATGATCAGGGACAATAGGGTAGAGTGTGATCCTTACCTCCGGTAAGTTGATCTCACCTATTGTCAGGGACTTTGGGATAAAGTGTGATCCCTATGCTTAGGTTAGGTTGGTCTCGCCCATTGTCTTTGGTTATGAGTGGTAGCTATGGCTCTTGGATGATGATGACAATGATGGTAATGATGATTTTGGGTGGTAGCAGAGTCTACTCGATGGCAATAGAGGCAGGGTGGTAGTTGGAGCTCCCCTGCAACATTCCTTCTTCTTTAGATTCGAGAATGTTCAGCATGAGATGAGCAGAGACAAGTAGAGATGGTACAGGATGATAGGATGACATGATGACCATTGGACAGATATTGACAGGTGGAATTCTCCCTAGTTGAGAGGGAGAGTTAAATTATGCAACTAGGGTCAAATTCCACTTTGGACAGTTCATTTGATGGCGATAATTATTGCAATGAATTCCTCTTTTCAAAAGCACCAAAATCGGCCTAAAGATCACTCAAATCAGACAAGGAGAAGTGTGTTTTTGAATTAATACCCACTCATGTGCAAATTGTCAAGGTCGGCTTCAATGACATGTAGGCTCAAGAAGCCCAAAGGACGTGTCTTTTAACCCTCATCGATTCATATAAATACAAGTGACCTTCATCCTCATTTGGCACTTCATCACACTCACATATCTTATCTCTCCTCTTCCTATTGGTTAGTACAATTCAGAGAAGAAAGGATTTTCTCAGAAGTGTGAAGGACAAAGGACTATTTTTCTGGGCCGAAACAGAGCGGTTGTAGGGCATTGACTATGGTTGTCCATGCACTTTGACCTATCATTTGACTGTGATTTTTTACAGTTGACCGGATTTGACTCTTCCTCATCATCTTTGACATTGGTATATTTATTTGTTTGGATATTGGATATTGACAATGGACGTTGGCTAGTCAAAGTTTGACTTTCACTCTTGGATGATGTACTCCGTAGTGGGGTTTTTCCTTGGTCATTGACCAAATATTGTGTCTCTTATCTCTTAGCTGTCTTTCATTGTGCATTTGTCTAATTGTTCTATCTACTATTTCTTTATTGTCATTGGATAACTGAAGAAATAAATTGTTAAATCGGTTGCTATTGGATATTGTTGAAGTAATAGTTGCAGCATAGAACAAATTGATAAAAAATTCACAATGTGCTCACACCAAATAATATCATACATCATGTTTGCAAGCACTAGTGCTTGGTGGTGGGGTGAAGAGAAAACCACACCAAGAACCGTTGTTCGAGTTGATTATATGCAATCATTAGACAAACAAGTCCCTGATGAGGATGAGCTTGATGACAGTACATTCAATGGCAACCATGCCTTTGTTGGATAGAGTTTTCATTGATGTCAATAATGATGAAACCCTAGTTGAAGCAACCACCATGCCCTAGCCCTAAATTGTTGACACAAACCAATGCCCTAGCTCTTGTTGAAGCATGCCTTATAACAATAAAAGTCAAGATAGGTCAGTGGGAGTAAGGCGCATTTGTAATTGAATATTATGACCTTCACACGTGGGAAACAATTGGAGCACACAATTTGTCATCTAAGGAGGTTCTTCACACATTTGAGAAAGTTAGTTGAGAGTTAGTATTGGGCACACCATTTAATGCTAGTACATGGCTTTGAAATGAAGGTATTAAAATTTGGGTGCCAGAGGACAAGTGGTTCCCCAAAGCTTTCATCTTTGGCCTAGGGAAAAGTGTCCATTTTATTTGTACTTCTTCTCCTAAAGTGACTTTATAAGTGGCAAAGTCAGTCTAATTTAAAAGTGACTTTATAAGTGATAAAGTTACATTCTAATTTTAAAGTGACTTTATTAAAGTCAATGAAAAATTAGAAAGTGAAAAAGTGACTATGGAAATAAAACGCTAAGTGGGTCTTTATTTAAGTGGGTGAGTTGAAAAATAGAAAGTGAGAGTTAAATGCACATTTATTCTCATCCCTAGATCTAAATGAATCTCAGCCATTAAATCTTAGGGTTACCCAAAAGGTCATTTAGGGTAAAAGGAGAGAAGAAGAAGAAAAGATCAATTCAGTCTTTCATAAGCTTTTGAGAGAAAGAGAAGAGAGAGCAAGGAGAAAATTTCTGAGCAAGGAGGAAGTGAAGGAGAGCAGCAAATCAGTACAGAAGCTTGGCACGCATCCCAAGACAGCAAATTCGTACAGCAGCATTTATTGGCACGCATACCAAGGCAAAAATCCGTACAGCAGACTTTGGCACATTTTTCGAGGGCTGCTGTACTTTTCCATACAGTCCATACAAGCTGTTCTGGGCACGATTTTTGGGCAACCATACAGCATTTAATGCTGTAATTTCTGTTTGCTGTTGGCACGTTTTCCGAGGCAGAGTTCAAGCACGGAAATCGACATAAGTTGTAATTTGTGGTTGCTGGAATTTGTACTGTGTATTTCAGTTTCTCTGTAAAAGATTTTCAGAAATAAAGAAAAGCTTTCAAACTAGTTGTCCCCAAGAGTTGTAGGGGTTTTTCTAGAGTCGCATTGACCAGTGTCATTTTGGTGTGGCTGTTATATTTTTACTGTGTTTTATTTCTGCATTTTCCAACAGTGGTAAAATCTCCAAATTTGTGTTTTCAGAAATTATTGTCATTTCCAGATTTTAGTGTTTTTATCATGCTTGGATTTAAAACTAAATGCATGGAGTGATAAGGAAAACTGATAACCGGAGTGGGGACTGAAATTTTACAAAAGGTTTAGAGGTCCTCTTCTCCTATAAAAGGAAGGTGCTTCCTTCATATTTCTTGTTGAAAATAAAGTAGAGAAGTTATAGCTCTTTGTCTTACATGTTTCCCTATTACTCCTTGAGCAATGTCCTATGGGTCTTAATGAAATCATTGAGCTACAACAATGATGTGGTGAAAGCTATCATTAGGAGGATTAAGGCAGAATTATTAAGATTTTTTCATCTGTGGGATAATTTATGGAACATAAATGTGGCACACGCTGTGATGAATGAATGATCTCTCCTTCTGTTGCAATTTTCCTCATAAATTTAAAGAGCATTGCAACAAGCATATGGTGTATGGTTAAATGTCATGACAAATAACTCACTAAACTGAACTCCTTAATCCGATTATTTATTCCTGCAGCACTGATACACCAAGTATAAGCACTGGAATTCAATGTTATCTTCACTAAACATACAGCATGTCTTGTAATCATTTCTAAAAGTATTCAGCAAGCTTCATCTCAAATTCCAGGAATGTAATATCTAATGATTCAGGGCAGAATAACTCCAATAAATGTTAAAATCGCACACAGGTCGGCTTTAATGCATAGGTCGGCTCAAATATCCCAAGAGACGTGTCTCTTCACAGGTGCTTGGTTTATGTGTTTTACAACTTGTTATTGTTGTCCTATTACTGTGAGGAATCAAAAAGGGATAAATAATCTAAGGCTTTGAATAACAAACCACAGTGGGACACTGGGGTTTTGGCTGCTCATATGCAATCATTACAGAAACTAGTCCCCGAGGAGGATGAGTGATACCATACAGCTACATTTGAGTCACTACATCAATGGAAACTGTGTTTTTGTAACCAACCGTGCAATTAGATAATGAGAGAGTCAGTCTCCTCTCGGGTGGTGGAACATGCATGGCAATTCAATCCCACAACTGCAACATTTGGCAGAATATGTATTTTCACAAATTATGAACCTTCTTCCACAGAAAAGTGTCGGAGCATCAAAAGTTTCATCCACATTGTCAGAAGAAAGAGGTTAAATGTAAACAAATCAAAGAGCTTTGTTTATGTGCTTTGCAACCTGGGATTATTGTCCTATTATTGTGAGGAATCAAAGATGGATAAATCAAATAATGCTTGGAATAATAATCCAAATTTGGAAGATGGAGCAATTGGAGAATGCCCTTTTTTATGATGATGAAGAGTGTAGAGAAATGTCACCTCCATCTCCTACCATGGTCGCCTTGTCCAAGACTCTAGCCATAGGGGATTCATGTTTAGATCCATTTCCATCTACATAGTTAAATCCAATTTTGGTTCCGACTCCACTACCACATGGAGGCTCCTAGGAAAATTGTGGCGGAACAAAGAGGAAGAAAAAGTAAATAGAAATAAGAATAGTTGTTTTTTCTTGTTCATGGCTTTATATGTAATAACTTTAGCTCTGTTTGGCGTTTTGGACCTTTCAATCTCCATACTTCAATTTAATTATCATTTCGGAACTTAAGCAAAAGGCCTATATTGTAAAGTTGTAAACATAAACATTTTGGGCCATGTTTACAATTGGCAAATCGCCTATTTTATTCCATAGGTTAATGGTCCACCTTCTGTTATGTGGTTTAAAATTTTCCAAGTTAACAATTTAGTATTCATCTACAAGTCACACAAATATGCATGTTTCATCTATTCTATGACGAATTTGGCATTTTACATGTTTTTTTAATCTAAATGCAATATTTTTTTGATGGAATACACATCCCAAGGAAACCCTCTAAGTACTTCCCCTCATTTCGAGGATGGTACACAGAGTAAACTGACCAGTTGCAGTTTTGGCAACCTAACCCTCAGGGACATCGAGAGAGGCCCAATAATACAACAAAAGTAGCCAGCCTGTGCACTTGACCTCATGACTTCCTCATTGTAATTCATGCCACTCAACCACTCAAGCTAACCCAACGATTAATATAACACATTTTCAGGGTGCTCCACACCCATCCTTATGAAAACTTGGCTGCAACTATACCTTTATTCATGTATTTAGTAGTTAGATCCTATCAGACTCCTTATAATTAGCCACTACATAACTAACACCAATGTTACATGTTGGTCACATATAAAGTCGTTACTTCAAAATTAACTACAACCTCTAACATTCACTTAAGTCTTGCACTGCTCCAAGAAGTACATGCCAAAGTCAAATATATCCTTCTCAAGAACCAAACTAAATACAAATCTGTGTAACAACTAATAAGTACAGAAAGATTAAACGAAAGGTGTTAGCCTAAATATCACTGAGAACTCTCCTCTGTAAGCCAAAATTTTAAATAACATGTATTCAAAATAAAATACTGCCTAAAATTGATCATTAAAAGGTAAAAGTAGATCATAAACTCTTCATATATCTAGCTTGAATAGATTATCTGATCTTAAAATAGCTTTTATAGATTTTCAACTTTTCTTGAATGAGGAGCACTGAAAATAACTTTAGTATTAAAACAAGACTTAGTGTTCATCTGAATGAGTTCTATGAAGTTTATGTATGCCTAAAAAACAAATATTTAAAATAGAATAAAATAATTGTTTCAAAATTGGTCAATAAAGGTAAAATCAGATTACAAATTCCTCATAGATCTAACCTGAACAAAACATCCTATCATAAAATGGCTTTTATAGTTTTTCAGCTTTTCCTGCACGAGGAGAACTAAAAAAAAATTAGTGATAAAACTAGACTTAGCATTCATATGAATGAACGAAATTGGGATAAACAAACATACAATCATGAACATCTGTCCTTGTGGGTACAGCTATCTGAACCAAAATCACTTTGTCCCGCCAAGCTGGATTTTCTTCAAGGAACTTCTCAAATGCTAAAAGCTTTTGAGGAATGCCTTTAATCATATCTAAACGGTCAACACCTAACATGACCTGATCATTCAAACAACCAAATAAGTTGCCAATTAAAATATCATATTCCAACTAATAGCAATTTAAGGAAAAGCATGAGTACACAAATACAAAACTAGTTAAGCAAGAGTATAACAATCTGAAAAATAGGTAATTTCTTATCATAAAAGGCATAACAGAAGATGGTAGCCTGATATATGGAGTACGCTATTTAGTTAGCAGGTGGAAGAAACAGATGTGAGAAAGATAATGTGATAAGAGTATTTTTCCAGGAACAGAAAGCAATCCTAAGCAAGAGGCACATCGGATAAGATGTATGGAAGCATATGAAACCTGGAAAAATAAAACCTCCAAAAATGCTCAAAAGACCTGAAATAGATTATTCAAACACTTGGGGTTCCTGGGACACCGTTCATGACCTGTCAAGGAACCCAGTGCAGGGGGAATTTCTTTATTTCAGTAAATAATTATATTCTATTGAAATATGTTGTAGGACAGGGACCAAATAATGGGGCCAAATTCTTGTCAATGAGGACTACTATGAAACATGCTGCAGACAGAGGCATTGATGAGTTGCAAGCGTTGGGTGATTCAAAGTTCCTTATGGATTGGGTTCACAGAAATTGTCAAATTGACAATCTGGTTCTCATTCCAAATATGAATAAAGTACTTGAGGTAAGTAAACAAATTTTCTGATCTCACATTCACACACACCTATAGAGGATTCAATATGGAAGCTGACAGACTATTTAAAGAAGCTTATCACCGCAGGTAGTATATTCTCTGTCCAGGACTTCAAGTACAATGAACTCCATCAGAAACATTTTTTTCCTTTATACTAATGGTCATTCTGTTGATATGCTGTATGTTTTTGTAATAGAAAGGAATTTTTTGATATGCGGTAATATGCTGTATGGTCATTCTGTTGATATACTAAGGCCTGAAAAGTCATTTTTTGTATACTTCAGTGATGTTTTCATGAACAAAAAAGAGTCATTAAAAGGTCAAGGAAGACTGTAATAAGAAGATGTTTAATGTATCTACTGAGTCTCGTCTCAGAATGCATCATAAAGACAGAACAATGTATATTCTGATTTCAGCTCTGAAAAATTGAATACAATGTATTTTTTCATGGAAAAGAATATAGAATGACCAATTTTTTAAAGTAAGTAGCAAAAGTAATATGCAACCATAGAATGAATGAATGAAACTTATTCAAAAGCGAGATCAAAATCCACAAGATTTTCTCTGCTTCTCGATGTTCATTTGCAAAATAACACAGCAAGCTGAGAGAGACAGGAAAAAAAACAATGCTGAAATGTAAACAAACACTAATTAATTAATGACTAAAGACTTGTTGGGGTTAGGAAGAGGTGAACACAAAATATGCTTGAATTTTAGCCCACTTGTAATACAGGGATTAGCTTCAACTATCTTGATATCCATGAAATATCTAAATATTAAGCTTCAACTGCTAATTGGTTTCTAAACACGTACAGATCTGAACCAAGCAAAGCACATATATGCAAGGGGTATACACAAATGAATGGCGATTTTCTCAATAAAAAATTCATCTTAATGAAAAGAGATAACCAACCAAAAGAAGGAGATATTTAAGCAGCTACTGAAAGAGATTTTTACGAAGGCTAGGTAAATCTAAAAGTACTATATATTCTTCTACAAGTTTCAACTATAATGCTATCTTCACTCTAGAGGATTGCTGATCATAAAAGAGGATCGTATAGGATTTATAAAGTACCATGCCCTACTGATTTTGTTGTAAATATTATACTGTATGTTACAGAGGACTAATGGATCTTCCAGAACTTATAAAAACATATCTTGGAAAATTCACCTTTCGACCAGCAAATGTTTCTTCTAGCACTCTGATGTGCTCCTTGACTTCAGGCAACTCAAGTGCTTTTGTAAACCTCTCCGAGTCAATGCCTATGGGGAACTACAATAACAAAAACATAATAAAAAAGTAATGAGAAAAAATGCTGGAGCAAAATAAAAATCCAACTACTACATGCGACCTATATCTATATCATCGCATCCAGAGCCCTGCATTTCATGGATATACAAGAATACTGATGTACTATCTGACATAAATATACCAGCCTAAAACTCCATCAACTATCACCTCGAATGCATGATATAGATTCAGGAAATGAGTACTTACTGTCACTATCAGAGATCTTAAACGTCTACAATACAAAAGTCAAAAAACTAGAGAAACTATACCGCTGCAACTCGAATCGACTTTCCCTGGTACTCCACACCTTCTAGAGTCCCCTCCAGTCCAAGAATTCGTGTGCATGCACTTACAAAATGTCGGGCATAATCATATGTATGGAAACTGGTAAAATACAAAAATAAGAAAAGGTCAAAAAATCTGCCAATATGCAAACCCAAGAACTACATTCACAGTGTGTAATCTCTTCAGAAAGGTTAATATATATGAAACAACACAGATTATAAAAATGTCCTTTATATGTTTGGAAAAGATATTCATTGGTAAAAATAACAAAATTGGGATTATCTAGACTAGATTTCATGAGAATTTAAGCTTTTCATGTAACAGATTGCTCATTTTCATCATATGAGTTTAATAAAATAAATTGTGAAATAACCACTGAAAGGATTAGGGGAAGGGTATCGTTAATGAAGACAAGAGCTTCCTTAGCCCCTCTTCCTTGCAGTCACCCCAATATTTACCCTTCGATAAGAGGTCGAAAAGAGAATCTCTCACCTAGAGTAGGTGTTTAGTCTAAAACTTACCAAGCTAATTACAGTTCACCAAAGCTAAGTGCATATCATTTTAACTTCACTTTATTTTTAAAGCATTTTACTCGCAAATTTATATCATGTACTTGTTATGGTGAACATCCATTGAAGTTATCATTTTTATTGAAGTATCTCATTGAGCAAGTGCAATATCTTTTTTGGGCAAGTAAAGCTTTGGTCCATTTCAATTCATTTTGCAATTCATTGTCCTATAAATTGCAATTTTACATGCTCATGAGTGATAATATCTTTGCCAAAGCATTTTTTTAAGGTGCAATTTATATCTTGCAAATTGTTATCTCTTTATCGAACATTGATTTGTGTTGCAGGAATACTTGTTATTTACATTTGGGCAAATTTTTATTATTTTTGAAGAAATCATTAAGGCACTGGTTTTCCATGTTTATCTTTTGAATGATGTGTTGATGATCATTGAAAATATCTTTATTTGATTATTGAATCCATATCTTGCATTGTTCATCATATTCACTAAGCTTGCTCATAATTGTGAAGTAGTCCCATTGACTTAGGATCTCCTAGAAACTTACATCATTTCATCTAACATTTCATTAGGGACCACCTCCCTTAGCTTACCTAAGAGAGAACTTTAACGGAGAGAGTTGGGAATAGGTGACAGCCCCATCTCTTAGGTTTGCCACCAAGCCACACCTTGTTGGGTTAAGGACTTTTCCCACACTAACTTAGGTGTGTATGCTAGGCGGGTCGCGGCATCAACACATCCTGCCCACAGTTGGGCTTGTTGGGATTGCCACCCATCTGGCCAATGGGTGAGGAGACTAGGGTGTGTGTGTGATCCTTGCCATTTACGGTAAGTGTGTATCTCCCCCATGTCAGTGGATGCAGGTGTTCCACCACTTGACTCTTGAGGATCATGATGGAAAGATCAGTGGAAAATAAGATAGAGTGTGTTCCTTACCTTTCATGGTAAGTAGTATCTTGGCTATCGTCATTGGATATACGGTGGCAGATTTATCTCCCCTATGATGATTCTTCTTCTTTAGATTCGAGAGTGTTCATGCAGATGAGTAGAGATTAGCTAGGACGAGACACGATATGTTACAGCAATGATGATGACAACACATTTGAGATGAGATTCATGATGCAGTCGAAAATTCCTCCCTAGCTGAGAGGGAGTGTTAAAATTTGGCAGCTCAAGGAGAAATTCCTTCCATTGGGAAGCCTTCTTCATCTAAAGAAGACCCTTCTAGCCCTTGGAAGAATTTAATTTGCACAAGGAAAAATATTACTTTTAATGTGAAACCCATATGTGCACAAAAGTACAAGTCGGCCTAGGCAAGGAAAAACCACCTCATCAACCTCATATAAATACACCTCATGTCACATCATTTGGATGTTGATTTACGGTAGCATCAGATGTGCTCTAGCCTTGTAATTTTGTATATATGCTAAGACACATGTATTCCATAAAACCTAGAAATGGTTTTTGAAAAATCCACTTAGAGATGATTTAATTAAATTAATTAATCATTTTTTTAATGATTTTCTAAGTTTAAACTTAGGGAAACTGATTAATTAAAGGGTCTTAATCAAATCAAGTGTGAATCTTCTAGATAAAGTCATGGATCACCTCCAAGTTAATCTTAGCCCTTGATTATGTTTTAATCTTGGCCGTTGAAAAGTCAATGAAAGATTATAGGAGGGTGAAGGGCCTATGGAAAATACACTTGACACTTGAGCCATTGAGCATTTTCGAATTTGTGTGAGGAGACATAGCTTTTGATCAAGAACAAATCACTAGGGTTGGGTTTGCTAAGTGATTTGATTCAGTGATCAGATCCAGAGAGGGGTAGAAGCAGAGGACCAAGAATACATTTCAGAGAGAGGCAGCATCAACGCGGGAGAGAGACAACGCAGTTTCTGGCATGGGTGACGCAGTTCCTGCAGAGAATCATGCAGAGCTAGCGCAATGTCTCTTGGAGTCGGTCCGGAGAAGGATAGAGGCTGGGGTTCTGAGCCAGGAGGGCCAAGATCCAGCTTCAGATCAGCCAGATCAGCTACAGGAAAGGGTGACGCAGTCCCTCTAGCTTGCCTACGCAGGCTTGCGCAGATCCAATGTAAGCAATCACGCAGAGGCAGTGTGGGCTTCATCAGCATTGTTTTTTATCAGTCGGAGACTTGCTGAGTAAGGTATATCTCACAGTCATTTTTTTTGTCTAGATTTCTAAAAAGGGTTTGCCGAACGTTGGCACCCTAGCTGTATTCAAGATTTTGTTGCTTAATAATACAAACCCTCAGATCTACTGCACCGGTTTTCCCAAGTTGGGTTTTTCTAGGGACTTAGTCCAAAAATAACTATGTCAATGTGGTTGCTTTTTCATTGAGTTTTGTTCAGATTGTTTCAACACTTATATTTATTCCGCAGTATTATTTGTCTAGACTACTTCAGTAATTACTTCGGTATTTCAATGTAATGAAATAATTATCAAATAATAGGAGAATTAATTCAGATTTGTTGCAATAAGAATCCAGATCTAGGAATTTTCACATGGTATCAGAGCTTATTTAAGCTGAAGTGCAGGAGAAATGAAGAGAACCAACAAATCAACGCTGAAGAGTCTAAGATTTGCGTGATTTGTAGCAGACCCTCCCACAAAATTACATTGTTCAGGCCAGGAGGGAACTTCAGTGCAGAAAAGGCTCCCTCTGAGAGAATTGACAGAGGGGTAAGCTTTTTCAGTTGCAGAAGAGGCAGCGTAGCTGAAGGACGCAGTTACTGCACAACAGTAAGAGCTGGTGCGTAAGCGTCAGAAAATTCTGAAAAACACAGTAGGGGCTTGATCTCAGAGGGTTTCTTACTCAAAGAAACTTATTTTTTCCCGTGCAGTAGCAGAAGAAGTGATTGACTCCACAAGGAGTGCGTAAGTCAAGTTGAGTTGAGGGTTAGAGCAAGGTATCAACAGCTGAGGAGATGGCCAGCGACGAACTGCGTGACCAAGATAGATTGGAGGGTGCCTCCAACTATGTTATCTGGAAATCAAGGATAGAATTTCTCCTTGATGAACATGATCTAAAAGCCCTCATAGACAGCGCAGTTGCAGAACCTCTTGATGCAGCACACCTGAGGCAGTTCAAGAAGAATATGGCTAAAGCCAAGAGATTGATCCTAGATGGAGTGAAGGATCACATCGTACCTCACATAGCAGCCAAAACCACTGCTAGAGAAATGTGGGTAGGGCTAGAAAATTTGTACGAAGGATCTTCCGAGTAGCGGAAGATGTACCTTGAAGAGAAGATGTGGAATATCAAGATGAAGAAGGGAGAGCATTTTGACTCCTCTCAGATTCAGGAGAACCGAGATCAACTGTCTGCAGTAGGATCTGCTCCTAAAGACTCAAAGCTAGTAAGGCTCACGCTAAACTCTATTTCAGAAGATTATCAAGTCTTCGTCCAAAGTATATTGGGCAGAGAAAAGCTTCCAGGATGGGAAGCAATGTGGGCAGCATTACAGCAAGAGGAGTTGAGGAGAGATCTCTTGAAAATCCACTTGGTGGATGGCAGTAGCAGTTCAAAGGTCAAGAAGGAGGAAGAAGACAACACTGCCCTTGCATCAAAAGGGAAACCAAATCAGAAGAAGAAAGATCTATCTAAGATCAAGTGCTTCCGGTGTGGGGAAATGGGGCATTATGCCACACAATGTCCTCTTAAGAAAAAGGACAAAGAGGAGAAGGAAGATCCACATGCAGGAGCTGCCAAGATTGAGGCAGAGAAAGCTTGTGCTATGTTAGCTCATATTCCAAAAGGAGAAAAGTGGGTTGATTTGGATTTGTAGATCCAGAATCTACAAGGAGGCGGGATCCTTGAGTATTTCCGAACTCTTGGATCACATTTGAGCTACGGCAGCCTAAAGACAGTAGCAGGATGGGCAGTGGCAGCGGAAGATGAGAAGACAGTGCGGTGGCTAGCAATACTAGACCCTGATCAGCGCAGAGAGGGAGCAAAAGCATCAGCAGTTAAGCAGCAGCATCGCAGTGCAGAGCAGTGCTCACACATTGCAAAGCAGCAACAGCGCAGTATTTTCAGAGAGCTAGTGCAGAAACTAGCAGCAGTCATTCTCATTTTTCAGTTGCAGACTTACTTGTCCAATTTTGGATGTTTTTCTGTTGCAATTAGCAACAGTGCAGCAGCAAAAGAGATGAGTAGCAACAGCAGCACAGTGCACAGAGGGGCAGCACAGTGCTCACGCAGTGCAGCAGCATGGTTGTAGAATTTAGAGGGAGTTGCAGTACAGTGGCAGTTGGCAGCAGCAAGAAGAGTCAGCAGCAGTACAGTTGCAGCATTTTTGTGCAGTGTTGGTGAGCAACACCAATAGCACAGCAGAGATGTTACAGAAGTCAGATCAGCAGCACATTGAGTTGTCTTGCTAGAGAACTTTCCTCGCTAAGAGGGAGTGTTGATTTATGGTAGCATCGAATGTGTTCTAACCTTGTAATTTTGTATATAGGCTAAGACACATGTATTCCATAAAACCCAGAAATGGTTTTTGAAAATTCCACTTAGAGATGATTTAATCAAATTAATTAATCATTTTTTTAATGATTTCGTAAGTTTAAACTTAGGGAAATTGATTAATTAAAGGGTATTAATTAAATCAAGTGTGAATCTTCTAGATAAAGTCATCGATCACCTCCAAGTAAATCTTAGCCCTTGATTATGTTTTAATCTTGGTCGTTGAAGAGTCAATGAAAGATTATAAGGAGGGTGGTGAAGGGCCTACGGAAAATACACTTGACACTTGAGCCATTGAGCATTTTTGAATTTGTGTGAGGAGACACAGCGTTTGATCAAGAACAAATAACTAGGGCTGGGTTTGCTAAGGGTTTTGATTCAATGATCAGATCCAGAGAGGGGCAGAAGCAGAGATTGGTCAGGAGGACCGAGCATACATTTCAAAGAGACGCAGCATCAACGCAGGAGAGAGACAGCGCAATTTCTGGAAAACGTGACGCAGTTCCTACAGAGAATCACGCAGAGCCAACACAGTGTCTCTTGGAGTCAGTCCGGAGCAGGATAGAGGTTGGGGTTCTAAGCCAGGAGGGCCAAGATCCAGCTTCAGATCAGCCAAATCAGCTACAGGAAAGGGTGATGCAGTCCCTCTAGCTTGCCTACGCAGGCTTACGCAAATCCAGCGTAAGCAATCACGCAGAGGCAGTGAGGGCTTCATCAGCATTGTTTTTTATCAGTCGGAGACTTGATTAGAGATGTATATCTCACAGTTATTTTTTATGTCTAGATTTCTCTAAAGGGTTTGCCGGATGTTGGCACCCTATTTGTATTCAAGATTTTGCTGCTTAATAATACAAGCCCTCAGATCTGCTGCACCAGTTTTCCCAAGTTGGGTTTTTCCAAGGACTTAGCCCAAAAATAACTGTGTCAATGTGGTTGCTTTTTCATTGAGTTTTGATCATATTGTTTCAGCACTTATATTTATTCCGCAATATTATTTGTGTAGACTGCTTCAGTAATTACTTCGGTATTTCAATGTAATGAAATAATTATCAAATAATAGGAGAAGTAATTCAGATTTGTTGCAGTAGGAATCCAGATCTAGGATTTTTCACATTAGAGACATCACATCACACACATCTCTTCTCTTGACTGGTTCACACTACATCTGAAATTGCAAGTTTGATCTCACACATGTGAATGGAAGGAAGAATTTTATGTTTTTTTCGTTGACTCTCTGTTGGGATGGCATTGACCTACTTTGACTTCACTTTGACTTGGATTTGTTTGACTTGGAATTTCTGAATTTATCTCTGTTTTAGAAGGTCGAATTGGATGGGAAGGAGACCAGAATTTTCTAGGCTAGTTGGCCAACTTTGACAGTGGACTTTGGCTGAGTTTGACTATAGATTTGTTGAAGGTTGACCGCAGGCTTTATCTCTCCTTTGACCAAGCTATTGGAGGCTACTTTGACAAGGTTTGAGTAAGGGAAGAAGGCTGAATATTTTGACTAGTTGAACGAAATCTTTGAAGGAAAATTTGACCATTGTCCAGGGCTAGTTAGGGCAATTGCTACTATTGTTGACTTTGACCAGAATTGACAGATTTGACTTTAAAGTTTAGATCAAATTTGACTACTGGGCTCATCTTTAATTGGCTATTGGATTGGTATTTGGGATAGTCAAGGCTTTTCCCTTTGACTCTTTTTTGATGGACATGAACATTGTATCTCTCTGTCGAACATTTGATGACAATCTAATAGAAGAAGAATTTTGAAAGGGTTTCCCCCTTGTGGGGTTTTTCCCTGGTCTTTGACCAAATCTTGTGTCTTTATTGTTCTTGGATGTCTTCTATTGTGAATTTGGATTTTTGTTCTATCTATAATTGCTCATTGTTGTTGGAAGATTGAATTTATTGGATAAAGTGAATGCTAACTAAAGAAGAATTGTAATAAGTTATTGTGTTGAGCATAGAACATTGGAAAATTAACAAAAGTCTCATCTTTCCTCTTCTCAAAGAAAACTAGTGCTCCCTAAGGAGAAACACTTGGGCATATATACCCCTTCTTTAACAATTTTTCTAATTCCATATGTAGCTCCTTCAATTAACAGAGAAATCAATATCTCTTTTTGGTGGTAATTTTAGTTTCTCATCAAATACATTTGTGTACTCCTACAGCACTAGAAAGTCATCAAGATTTGAACTTATAAACTTTCCTAGCTCTTCCACATGAGTTTTAAAGAACTAGCACCCTTTCCTAAAGCATTTCTTCATTTTTAAGGATGAAATCCCCCATGTTTAAGGATGAAATGGATTCAAGTATGTCTTGTATTGTCCTCTAGTTTCCTTCTCCATCAAGAGAAGTGGAAGTCTTGTTATGACAATCTAGTACAACACGATGTGCATCCAACAAGTCCATTCCAATAAGAACATCATATGAACCAAGATGTATTATACTCAGATCTACAAAGATGTTGAAACCAACCATATCTAATGGGCAACCTTTTTACAATCTCATTAAATTTCCTTTTAGTTCCAATTGAGACAACCATAATTTCTCATGCTTACATCTTTTAATGAAATATTTCAACGAAATTTGAGGCTATGTAACTATGACTTGTTGCTAATTCAAATAAATTTCAATAGGTTGATTGGAAATCTTATCTTCAACCTTGATCATGTTGGACTATTGGTTTGGGGCAACATCTATTCCCTAAATGTTCCTACCCCACATATGCCACTGGTATCAGAGCTGGTACGTTCATAACCAGCTCAATATTGTGTGAGCCACTTGTTTTTGTGGCCTGTGTAAACTTGCGAATAATTTTTTTTTTTTTTAACTTGTGCATTTTTGCAGCATTCAGAGATCATTTTTGCAGAGTTCAGAAATTATTTTTGCGAAGAGCAGCGTTGTGTACTGCCATATTCCTAAATTTAAAAGTCTATGCATTTTAAAGTCTGCAGGTTTTCTCACTTCTCCCTGCTGCATTCAGTTTTTTACTGCTCCTGCCATTCTGCAATTCTGGAAAAATTCTGAGTTTTTTACTGCAAATTCTGAAATTTTTTCTGCACATTTTGCCTATTGTTTTTGCACACCACTATGCAATTTCTGCTAATATGCAATTTCTGCTCAAATTCTGAGCACAGTTAAATTTACTGTACAATTTTTACTGTTACGATTTTTTGAAAGGTGGACAAAGATACCCACTGTTCGTATTTCCAGAACCTACTGCAACTGCTGCAAAATCCTTTATCTTTGTGCGTACAACATTAATACTACTACAGCTTTTTGTAGTATCAAGAGAAACGTATTTCTCCTCTCACATCCCTTGCTCCCCACGGCCCTCGCGGCCCTCCTCTCACATCCCTCGCTCCCCACAGCCCTCACGGCCCTCTCCTCACACGACCGCCATCCCCCTCACCCCAGCACTCCCGCACAGCACTTCCCCCTCCTCTCCCCTCACCTCACCTCACGGCTAGCACTCCCCATCTCCAACAGCTCACGGCTCCCCCTCACCCTCCCTCACCAGCTCTCACCGCACCCCCTCGTCCTCCCACACCCTACCCCCTCCCTCCCCGTCCACCTCGCACCTACCTCCCTCCCGCACAACTCCCCCTCCCCTCACCCCTCGGCCCTCCCCTCTCACATCCTCGCCCCCTCCCTCTCCGCTCACGCCAACCCTCTACACCCATCTCTCCCCAATCCTCCCCTCTCACGTCCCTCACCCGCTCTCCCCTCAACCCTCACTGCTCACTCCCCATCCCTCTGCTCATCGCACTCCCCCTCACGGCCCTCCCTCCTCACCCCTCACCGCACCTTCCATCCCTCCCCTCCTCTCATGGTCCCAACCCCCTCACAGCCACCCTCCCCTCACAGCCCCCGACCCCTCTCACGGCCGCTCGGCCTTCACCATCCTCGCACGCAGATTCTGCGTTTCCTTTTTTTAATTCGGCCATGATATAATTTTAATTTTTTTACAATTTGACCTTCCCCAGTAATCACCTTCCCCAGTAAATATCTTCCCCAGTAATCACCTCCCCCAGAAAATACCTTCCCCAGAAAACACCTCTCTCAGATAATACTTTTGTTTTTTCCCCCAATTTTTTTTCAAAAAAAAAAAAAAAAAGAAGAAGAAGAAGAGAGAGGGGAGATGGTATATGAATAAACAGATATATGGATTTTCTATATAGTGAAGAGTGAAGTTTTTGCTGTATGTTTCTCTATTATGAAAACGTGACCAAGATGTGTGGCATGTATAGAAGGGTGACTCTCTGAAAGATATTGACAATGTGAAGGCAAATGTTGAAAATTGGTGGCATCACAAAACTTACTCATAGTTTTTGGAATTTTCCTTCGTCTTTACTGTGAGTGCAATAGGAGAATTGATGAGTTCCCACAAATTCTCGAGGTAGGATCTAGTTGAGAAATTATTGAATACTTCTATGATGTGAGTCATTGTTGCTTGCTGGTCAGACAGCCAAGTGAGTCATACTTCTATACCTTGAGGTCCTCCATAATTTGAGTAGCAAAGTTTGTTCTTTGGGAATTCCATAATTGTAAGTTAAAAAAAAAGGTCTTTGAAGTCATTTGTATTTTTTTGAAAGTAAGTTGAATCACATTGTAAACGGGTGCATTATCGGTTGAAGCCGACACCCTTTATTTCTTGAACCTGAGTTGTTGAGAAAAATGACTAAAATCAATGATGCATTAGAGCTGTTGCATAACCTCATTCATTCCACTGTTCATGATATGGTAAAAATGAGCAAGAACGTTATTTTTAATATTCAAACTTGCTTGCAAGATGCACAAGACAAGATTGAGTTTTTGCAGTTGGAGTCTCAACTCTAGCAAGATGAACTTCAGCAAAAGAGTCATAATTCTGAACCTGTTTCTGTTCAGAAAATTGAGAGGGACTCCCATCAGAAGCAAGAATATAAAGTTGCAGTCGATTCACATTCAGTTCTTTGTACAAGAGCAAATTTGCATGCAAATGCAGCAGCTCAGTTTGCACTTCCCAAGCCCATCATCGGACCTTGGGAAGAGCTTGTCCATAACAAGCACAAAACTGGTCTTGGATATGACAAGGAATTGTCCTTTCATATTCCGGACTACTCCAAGCCGATTCAATTTCAGAGCGTTGGATTCCTTTATGACAGTTCACATTCAGTTGTTCCAGATCCTGCTCCACTTCCACAACAACAACAACAGATTATAAAATGCCAACACTATGATCGTGTTGGCCATATGAAAGATCATTGTTTTCATCTTCACCCATGCAAGCACTATGGTCGGCACACCCATTCTTCACACAGATGCTTCAAAAACAAGCCTCCTGCAAGAACAAAGATTCATCTTGGATGGATCTCTTCTTGGCAATGGGCATCAACAGCCAAGAAGATGTTTAAGTCACATATCAAAACTTGTTCTAGAATATTGAACAATCTTGCAGTTGAGTTTTCGCCATCATCTCACCTTGTACCTGACAGGGGGGAAAATGGTGGTTATCTACAAGCTTCGACGCCACATCAAGCGAGCATGAGCCACAACCTGTCGTTCCATATTCAGAGTTGTAGCCAGAGACACAACAGTTTAAGCGACCCTGAGCCACAATTCGTCGTTCTAGATTTAGAGTTGTAGCCAGAGACACGGATGCCCATGAGCATGCCTTTCATTGATGGACAGCCTTAAACCATCCATGTGAGATTGATATTCTTCCTCTAGCAGAAGACTTCAGCTTCTTGCCAGCTTTGGAAGAGTTCCAGGAATTGCATCAAGCATTTCAGTGTTGGTGGTCATCCTTAAACCATTACAGGTTGTAGACTTCCCTTCTTTTAGGTTGAAGGTCTCCCTCTTCAAATATGAGGGACACTTCCTCTAGCAAAAGCCCTTAGCTTCTTGCCAGTTTTGGAAGAGTTTCGGGAACTGCAATAAGCGTTGCATTCCAGTGTTGGTGGTCATCCTTAAACCACCTCTTTATGCCAACATTTCAGAGAGCTGATTCAGCCTAAGTGTTGCCATGCATACTTTGCAGATTTGTATTACAACTCTCTTCTTGGACTCACACATACCCCTTCAGATTAAGGGGGGGAATGTTGAACACCTAATCCTCTATGCATAGGTGTGGAAGGCAAAGAGTCACAAAGGAGTCCAAGTGACCTTGGAAGATGAATCCAAAGGTCACACCATTGTATTATAAATGTACATCTATGGTGAATAATATAAACAACTAATGCTTATCCTTCCCTTTGTGTGTGTTTATTTTCTCCTACACCATGTGTGTGTTTAACAGCCACTATAGTTTCCTCCTACATGTCATGTGAATTCCTCATTTTGCCTCCCCTTTGAGGTCAATCTCTATACAAATGGCCTCCTTCACATCCCCAACATTTTATGGTTGTCTTACCCTTTTTTCTAAGAATTATGCCATCTTAGATCCACTCTGAGTTGGTTGGCTCTAATAATATGTATTAACATTGTTCTTCAACAAAAGGAAGTTGAAATCCCTTCTTTCTTTGATCGTGTCTGACATTTTCTTATTGTTAAGATTTGTAAGTTCTATGCAGAAATTTAAAAATTCTTTGAAAAGTTCTATGCAGAAAATTTAATGTACTTGCAAAAAATTAAATATACTTTGCAGAAAATTGAATGGAACTGAATTTACTTTGCAGAAAGTTGAATGTACTTTGTAGAAAATTGAATGTACTTCGCAAAAAGTAGAATGTACTTTGCAAAAAACTGAATGTACTCCGCAGCAAATTGAATGTACTTTGTTGTTACAATTACGTAGAATGCAAATTTGTTCTTCACAACTTTTCAGATCAGCAATTGCAAATAGAACATAAACTTAAGGACCATATGAAGACAGTCAAGCACAAATATGAGACACTGAGAGTTAGGTTCAATGACCAAGGCAAAACCCACAAGGGGGAAACCCAAATAATTCTTCTTCTATTAGATTCCTTCAATTGTTCAGCGGAGTACAGAGAGAAAGAGAGAATGAGAATGAATAAAGTCACCAATGTCTGATCAATTTGCAACTGAAGTGCTCTTGCTCTTCGCTTGAACATCTCTTCCTTCTCTTGATTAGATCTTGTCCTTCACACTTTCTCCAGCTCTTCACTTACTCTTACTCTTCACATGCTCTCACACTTCTCTTGTACACACTCAACTCTAACTCTCCTTCTTCACAGTGAACATGTTACTCTCAAATCTCACTTTCTTTTAATAAAATAGATGAGAAAGGAGAGGAGTTACAAAATGAATTCATTCATTGAGCCAATAATAGGAGAATTGAATTCCATGAGGGGGAAGTTACTAGAGCAGAAGTGTAACTCATCCAAAGAATAAAGAGAGAGGTATGTTTGTCTTGAGGAGTTACAATTCGAATTAGGGAGAGAGAGAGTTACACTTAGACATGAGAGAATATTTGGTGAGAGTTGCAAATCAAATTGAATGAGGGAGTTACAAATGTAATTAATGAGGAGTTACACTTTTGCCATACATTGAATTAGAGAGGGAGGGTTACACTCTCTTAAGAGTGGAGTTACTATTTTATTCCAAGAGAGAGGTTCGATTTTCCAAGTAAGAGATTCTCGATTTAATTTACTTATTCCATGAGATAATTCATTTTTATTAATCCATTAAAAGTGAATGACTTTAGACTATTTTATAAATAATAGTATCATAATAATAATAATACTAGTACGAATAAAAATATTAATTCTTGCCATGTATAATCATGATTGATTTGATTTTAAAGTGGATTCCATCTGTCGAGATTATCCTCGATCATTTAGACATGACTTTCTATTTTTGGAAAGTCACTTCCAAATTGAAATGTGACTTACTATTTTTGGAAAGTCATATTAGAATTGTCAGAAATGAATTTTTATTATAGGTGGTTCAAATAGAAGTGAAATATATGATTTCTTCTAGGAGAAATTCATCCTTGAGCTGTCAAATTTTAACACTCCCTCTCAACTAGGGAGGAAATTATTTCTGCATCAAAGGTCATTACTTCCTTTGATCTCTTTCATTCATCTTAGTTCAACTCTACTCTATAACATCTATAATAATGAAGTCGCAATCTAAAGAAGAATCATCCACTTGACACAAATTTGGAAAGGAAAGAACCATCACATGTCACATAGACAAGGATTACACTCAACCAATTTTCATCTCAAACAAAATTAACTGATAGAACACAGACATCACATAGACAAGACTCAAACAAGTCACATAGTCAAGAATTAAACACAATCAAGTGTCAAGTGGTGGAACATCTGCATCCTAGACAAGTCACACACACAAGTCTCACTACACCTATTGTTCAGATAGGTGGCTCTTCCCATGTCCCAGACTGTGGGTCGGATGCATAATGAGGCCTACTCCTGTGGCACACACTACACAAGAGGTCCCTCATCCTCAGGAGCTTTCCGGCATCATTTCCTAATCCTCTGAGCTTTGACAGGGGGGAAAGGCAGCTTAGTGTTCTCGATCAGTTGTGACCACGTCCATAAGTCCAAGTTGCTCTCGAAAAACCAATAACTTTCCTTTCGGTAAAGGCTTGGTAATAATGTTAGTTATTTGATCATCAGTGGAGATGTGATGTTGCCTCACTGCTCCTCTCTGCACCATATCCCAGATATAGTGATGCTTGATCTCAATATGCTTGGACTTGACATGATGCACAGTGTTTTTTGCAAGACGAATCCCACTCTTATTGTCACAATATATAATTGTTGTGTCTGGAACTTTCTCAAATAGTTCCCCAAAAAGCTTCCTCAGACAAGCTGCCTCATAGCTAGCCATGCTAGAAGCAATGTACTCAGCTTCAGTTGTACTCAGTGCAACAGGCTTCTGATTTCTACTCAACCAAGAGTTCATGGCAAATCCCAAGCTAAAGCAACACCCAGAAGTGCTTTTTCTATCAACAAAGTTACCAACCCAATCAGCATCTGTATATCCATGAAGTATTACAGTAGCAGTGTATTTCAATCCTAGATTGACAAATTCCATGCAAGTATCTTAGTACATGTTTTGCAACAATCCAGTGGGCATGAAAGGGATCAATCATATATTGACTTAAAGTGTTTACAGCATAGCATATGTTAGGCCTGGTGTTTACCAAAAACATCAAAGCACCAATGAGTTGTTTATATTCCGTGGGTTTTGCCAGACTAGGTCCTACATCTTTTCCACATAATTTCTTAAAGTTCATTCCATAGGAGTATGAATGGACTTACATTCTACCATAGCTAAACTTTCAAGAAGCTTAACAACATATTTTCCTTGAGAAAGATAAATTTCACCAACACTTTGCCAGACCTCTACACCAAACCAAGGTCTTTCATTTCATATTCAAAAGCTAACTCCCTCTTACACTGGAGGATAAGAGGTTCTCCTCCTGTCAAGAATAAATCATCAACATACAATACCAAAATCAAAGGTATACCGTATACCTTGGATTGTCTTCAAGTAGAGGTTTGGGTTTGCATTGCTTTTTGTGAAACCAAGCTTTATTAGGTAGCTATCAATGTGAGCATACCAAGCTCTTGGAGCTTGCTTCAGCCCATATAAGGCTTTCTTCAGTCTGCATACATGAGTTTCCCTGTCATGTTCTTCAAAGCCTTGTGGTTGTTCCACAAATACCTCTTCCTTGAGGAAGCCATGCAAGAAAGGAGTTTTCACGTCCATTTGGTGAAGAGCCCATCCCTGCCTAGCAGCTAAAGCAACAACAAATCAAATAGTAGTATATCGAGCTACAGTGCAAAAATCTCATCATAATCCATTCCCTCTTTCTGAGAGAATCCTCTAACTACAAATCTAGCCTTATACTTTTCAATACTACCATATGCACCATGCTTAATCTTAAACAACCTTTTGGAAGTGACAACAGATTTACCTTGAGGTCTAGGAACCACTTCCCAGACATCATGTTGGATGATGGACTCGTATTTTTTAGTCATGGCATCTTTCCAGACGTGTTCTTTTGCAGTTTCTTCAAAGGTGCATGGTTCTTCCTTGAAACTGACTTGGCTTCTTACTTTCTCTGAATTTTCCTCTTGAGGCAACATGTTGTTCAACATCTTGCAAGGTATCTCACAGGCATAATGGTCTCTTTCTGGTAGGAGGATCATGTGGTGGAAGATCTAGAGAATCCATAGAACCCCATTGGATTATCAGCAAGCTCATTCTCAGGTTTCGGTTCAAACTCAAATGCAGGCTCTTTTTTATTAGCAACTTGTCTTTCAACAATGGCAAGAGGATGAGGGTCTCTTCCTTTCCTTAGAGTTGCATCTTCATCAAATGTTGTGTCTGTTGGAAATATTGTCATTGATGGCAAAGGAGGCAGCAAAGACAGAGACAGGCAAAGAGAGCAGCATAGCAGCAAGATGTAGAGAGGCTCGAGCAGCAGAGACAGGGTCATTTAAAGAAGAGGCAGCAAAAGGAGAATGAAGGAAGCAAGGAGCAGCATTAGACAAGAAGAAGAGAAAGAAACAGAGAGACAACAGAAGCAGCAAAGAAACCAGCAATAGAGCGAGGCAGTAGAGAGGTAGCAGAGGCAGCAAAAAAACTAAGTAAGGAGCAGAGGAAGCAAATGTCGAACAAGATTGAATATGTTGTGCGTTAATTGTAATATCGATCAGTCAGGGGTAAGCGGAATCATATAAGGTAACAGTGGAAGTGGTGTCTATTAATTAAACTATGTTGAGGAATTGCACAGTGAAGGCAATGGAGGCAGCAAAGACAGAGACAGGTGTTAAATTTGGACAACTAGGTCCAAACTCCATATTAAGATGCTCAGATTAAGAGGCTAATATTTTTGTTGGATTCCTCTTTCTGAGAGGTGTAAAATCCATATAAAATATGTCTTAATCCGATAAGCAGAACTTATATTTTGAATTTATTATTTTTAATAAATTATATGTGCAAGGTCGGCCAGTTTTGTAATGTAGGCTCGCATGCCCAACAGATGTGTCACACACCCTCATGATGGATATATATACAGGAAAAGTTGGAGAGATTATCATTATCATCACAACTCACATATTCCTCTCTCATCTTAGAGTACGAGCTACCAAGAAGGACGAGTTTCAGCCACACGTGTGGAGGACGAAGAGGACAAACTGTACGACTGAGCTAAAGTACGGATTTGCTGCTGCTAGGGTTTCGCAGAAACTTTGACCAGCGTTGACTTTGGTCAACGCTTGGTCCAAACAAGCTGAAAACTTGTGGAAGGTTCGATTTATGAAGGCCGTACTACCTGGCACAAAAATCGAGGTCAAAGGGTTGACCGTTTTGCTGCTGCGTTGACTTTTAGATTGCTGCCCCTGCGTTGACTTTTCAGGACATCGTTGACTTTTGCAGAGATGACTTGGGTTGACTCATCTACTGATTGGAGGGTTGTTGTGACACATGCTGGGCTGGCTGACCAAAGGAGACTTTGCTGGTTGAAGCATCACGACAGCAAAAACGAACATACATTTTTCATTCCGATTTTTCTTCATAGATCTTCTTATAATTCTTATATGTTTCTATGCATATTTACTTAACTGCTTGTAATTCTTTGAAATAAAGTTGGTACTACTAACATAGAACATCTACAAAACTTTACATGGTATCGGAGCTGAGGTGAAGCCAAACTCAATCTATAGCAATCATCATCGGACGAAATGGGTTCCACTAGTCTTGAATTCAAGGAGAATGACAAGCTGACTGGAAGTGATGACTTCCATCCCTGGAAGATGATATTAGATCTCAAATTAGAAGATCATGATCTCCTGGATCATGTGACAGGGAGGATTCAAGAACCTCCATCCAATGCCTCTGCTGCTGTTAGAAACAAGTATAAGAAGGGAGAAATTAGAGCAAAGCTGCTGATCAGGGAATCCATAAATAAGAGTCTGGTGGCCTACATATCTGAACTAGGCACCTCCAAGGAGATGTATGACAAATTGATACTTATGTTTCAAGTAAACAATGTGAACCAAGTGCTATTCCTCAAGAACAAGTTGAAGAATATGAAAAAGGGCCGAGATGAGTCTGTTCAAACTTTCTTTCTGAAGTTGACCGAAACCAGGAACCATCTGCTAGCTATTGGGGAGATAATAGCTGATCGTGAGATGGTTCTCACCGCACTTGGAGGACTTCCATATGAATGGCAAGTATCCACAACTACTATTCTCAACAATAATACCATTCCTAACTTTGATGAGCTTCTGTCAAGATGTATGCAAGAAGAAACAAGGATGAAGGAATTTGATAATGAAAGAAATGCTGCCTATGGTGCTCATTCCCGAAAGAAGAACTCTGGTGGTTCTAAGGACAAAGAAGGACAAAGACTCAAGAGAAGAAGGGTAAATGTTTCACCTGCCATAGGCCTGGACACTATGCTAGAGAATGCCCCTTCAAGAAGGATTCTCCCGATAGTGACGATAACAACAACAACCGAAGAAATGGGAATCGAAGAAATGACAAATCCAAAGGAAAGAGGAAGGCTCACTTTGGTGGAAACAATCAACCTTCTAAGAGGTCCAGAAATACCCGGTATGAGGAGTCTAATGTTGTTGATAAAAGAAATGAGTATATTCTGGTATCTGCTCTCTCAGCTGCATCTCTGCCCGACACTATGGATGTCTGGCTAATTGATAGTGGTGCCTCAAGACACATCACTGGATTCAAGGAAGCACTTTCTGACATGGTTGAAAGGGATACTAATCTAGAAATTATCCTTGAGGATAATGCCACTTATCCTGTGAAAGGGACCGGAACTGTGACCCTTCACTTGTCTCAAGGACAAGTCCTCCGTCTACAAGATGTACTCTATGTACCCAAATTGAAGAAGAACCTTGTGTCTGTATCTGCCATGGAAGACAAAGGATTCAATGTAACTTTCTCTGATGAAAAGGTGCTCATGTGGAAGAAGAGCTTCAAGAAAGCTATCTCAATTGGTTTTGAATTACATTTTCCAGATGAGGAATTGGTTGGAATACTGACTTATGTTTCATCGACAACAGACTATGGTTTGAGATTACAGATGTTTACCAACCACAAAGCTACTTCAGAAGCACAAGGTGGTGAACAGAGTGCCTTGATTTTAGAAATAATCATGAAGATTTAGTTATGGGTAGCTGGTGAAAACGCTCTGGTGGGACCTTTCCCCTCAAGTGTCACAAAGACATCTGAGATATTGCAACTGGTTCATTCTGATCTTTCTGGTATGTTGCCTGTAACATCCCTGGGGGGATGTTCTTGCTATATGACATTTACTGATGACTTCTCTCGCAAAACCTGGATATACTTCTTGAAGAAGAAGGATGAGGCTTTCATGTGGTTCCGTACCTTCAAAGCCTTGGTGGAAAATATGACCGGAAAGAAGATCAAGATTTTGAGGACTGACAATGGCATTGAATATGAGTCAAATGAGTTCAAAGACTTTTGCAGAGAAGCTGGCATTAAGAGGGAGACTACCACTGCATATACTCCTGAGCAGAATGGTGTTGCTGAACGCAAGAATAGGACTATTGTGGAAGCTGCCCGTGCCATGCTATGTGACCAGGGTCTACCGAAGTTTCTGTGGGGAGAAGCTGCAAATATTGCTGTGTACATTCAAAACCGATGCCCTCATTCCGCTTTGGACTCCAAAACTCACGAAGAGGTTTTCTCTGGTAAGAAACCTGATGTCTCACATTTTAGAATTTTTGGATGTCCTGTCTATTTTCATGTGCCGAAAGAAAAGAGAAGTAAGCTGGATGCTACTGGGAAGAAAGGAATGTTTGTGGGCTACAGTGAGACTTCTAAGGCATATAGAGTCTATGTACCTGGTCAAAGGGAAGTAGAGATAAGCCATGATGTCACTTTTGACGAAGATGCTTCCCTGAAGAAAGTAGTAGATCTTCCTAGATCTGAAGAAAATCATGAAGATAGACCGGGAAATCTGGAAGAACCCCAGGATGAGACTATGCCTGATATTGAAGGGCCAATGGACCCTATTGATCCACCCCCTTCACTAGGAAAGAGACCATCATGGCTCAGGGACACCCTCGAAGATGCTGAGGGACATGCTGCCCCAAGGGGGACATTCCGAGAAAGCAAGAAGGCGTGTAGATACCAAGGGTATTTGGCTGCCATGAGTAACATTGTACAAAATGAACCCAGATATTTTGAGGAAGCCGTAAAGCATCAAGTCTGGAAGGATGCTATGCACGAAGAATATGAGTCCATAATGAAGAATGATGTCTGGGATGTGGTTCCAAGACCGAAGGACAAATCAGTTGTCATAGCGAAATGGCTCTACAAGATCAAGCATGGTTCTGATGGAAGTGCTGAAAAGTTCAAGGCAAGATTTGTTGCCCATGGCTTCTCTCAAAAGGAAGGAGTAGATTATGATGACATATTTGCACCTGTGGCACGATATACCACCATTCGATCAATCATAGCCCTTGCTGCTACGCAAGGATGGAGTCTTCATCGGATGGATGTCAAGACCGCTTTTCTGCATGGTGCAATAAAGGAAGAGGTGTATGTGGAACAACCTCTGGGATTTGAAGTTCAGGATCGAGACACTCATGTCTGTAGGTTGAAGAAAGCCCTCTATGGGTTAAAGCAAGCACCCAGAGCTTGAGTAAGTGAGAGGGATGGATAGTTATGATGAAGGCTGGGCTTCACCTCGAAGCAATCTTGATCAGGCACATCTTCAAAGGTTGTGAAAGAAGCCTCTGTTCCGTGTATGTGGATGACCTCTTCCTGACTGGAGATGACCCTCTCATTCATCAATGTAAGAGGGAGCTTGCTGCTGAATTCGAGATGAAGGATCTAGGACTGATGCACTATTTCCTAGGCCTGGAGGTCTGGCAGAGACTTGGAGAGATTTTCCTTTCTCAAGGAAAATATATTGTGAAGCTTCTGGAAAGATTTGGAATGGTGGACTGTAAGTCCGTGTCGACACCAATGGAACTCAACTTTAAAAAGTTGAGTGGCAGCGCTACTGGGCCTATCTTGGCCAATCCTACTGAGTATCGTCAACTCATAGGAACTTTGATGTTCTTAGTGAACACACGTCCGGACATATGTTTTGCAGTGAACACTTTGAGTCAACAGATGGTTGAGCCTCATCATTTTCACTGGGTTGGTGCCAAGAATATTTTGAGATATCTTCGGGGCACGATAAACCATGGGCTGAGATAACACTGTAGGGAGTGTGATACTCCGTTGGATATCACGTTCCTGCCACATGAAGTTTGGCGAGTGTAGTGGATCGATGAAGCACATGGATCTTTCTTCAATCTTGGTTACGCCTCGATCTCACTGGATGAGGCCGGGGAGCGAAGTCGGTGGCTTTGAGCAGCGCGGAGGCCGAATACATTCTTTACTGATGTGTAGCTGTTGTGGCTTCGATTTGGTTGCGGAAGCTCTTTACGTAGTTGTTTGGACATGTCACCTGTTGCTTTGTGATACTGCGAAGTAATGGAGTGGGATTCGTATGACTGAGAATCCTGTGTTCCACGACCGATCCAAGCATATTGATATGAGGTACCACTTTATCCGGGATATGGTACAGCGAGGCGCCGTAAGGCTCGATCATATAGGAACTGATGAGCAGGTCGCGGATATTCTCACTAAGCCCCTGGGGAAGGTCAAGTTCCTAACCTTCCGTGAGAGTCTTGGTGTCGTGGAAAGACCCTATGATGTGGGTTCTGTTGGACGATGAGCTCTGGGAGCTCTGGGGGGCTTTGGGGAGAGCTTCTTGGAGCTATGGGCAACCACAAGGCTAGGCTTGCCAACCTTGGTGGTGTGCTTGGACCCCACTGTTGTGATTTTGAGTTGGTTCACCTCTCATTTTCTGTGCCCAGTATGCATCCTACCCATTGAGTTCAGGGCTCATGGGAAGTACCTCTCATTTGGCCAATGAGGTGTGGAAAAGTTAGAGACTATTAGCAAAGACTGATGGACGCATCAGAGATTGCCGTACTCTCTATCTAGGATGGCACGGTCCAACCACTTGATCCGGGATCAAGATTTGTGAGGTCTGGGACCTCTGGACTGATTATGTCAGTCGGGGGATGATGTCTTTGTGACTGACCCACTTCTGTTCTGAAATAAAGAAGCCAGCAAAGCAAGTTTCGGCGGGATGACGCACGATGTTGATTGCACTAATAGATGGAGTTCTCCCTAGTTGAGAGGGAGTGTTAAATTTGGACAACTGGGTCCAAACTCCATATTAAGATGCTCAGATTAAGAGGTTAATATTTTTGTTGGATTCCTCTTTGTGAGAGGTGTAAAATCCATATAAAATATGTCTTAATCCGATGAGCAGAACTTATATTTTGAATTTATTATTTTTAATAAATTATATGTGCAAGGTCGGCCAGTTTTGTAATGTAGGCTCGCATGCCCAACGGATGTGTCACACACCCTCATGATGGATATATATACAGGAAAAGTTGGAGAGATTTTCATCATCATCACAACTCACATATTCCTCTCTCATCTTAGAGTACGAGCTACCAAGAAGGACGAGTTTCAGCCACACGTGTGAAGGACGAAGAGGACAAACTGTATGGCTAAGCTGAAGTACGGATTTGCTGCTACTAGGGTTTCGCAGAAACTTTGACCAGCGTTGACTTTGGTCAACGCTTGGTCCAAACAAGCTGAAATTTGGTGGAAGGTTCGATTTATGAAGGCCGTACTACCTGGCACAAAAATCGAGGTCAAAGGGTTGACCGTTTTGCTGCTGCATTGACTTTTAGCTTGCTGCCCCTGCGTTGACTTTTCAGGACAGCGTTGACTTTTGCAGAGTTGACTTGGGTTGACTCATCTACAGATTGAAGGGTTGTTGTGACACATGCTGGGCTGGCTGACCAAGTGAGACTTTGCTGGTTGAAGCATCCTGTTGACCGCCGAAACGAACATACACATTTTTCCTGTTTCTGATTTGTCTTCTGTAAGATCTTCTTATATGTTCTATCTGCATTTTGCTTAACTACTTGTATGATTGCTGAAATAAAAGTGAAATTGCTACTAGCATAGAACATCTACAAAACTTTACACAGGTCGAGCAGCAGAAGCAGGTAAGGCAAAGGCACAGGGAAGAACCGTTATCGAAAGACAGGAACAATCGAATACAGAGACACAACTGTTATTGCAAAGACACAGCCGTTATTCCGAGAATCACTACCCAGCCGGGCGTTACATATAACATAAACACAAATTCCGGGAATCGCTACCCACGCTGGAGTATATGTGCAGCGCATCATATAATCAAAGGTCCAAAGCATATTTATGAAGTTATACGGAGCGCATAATACAAAGTTTTATAAGGCGGGACCCGCAATATCGCAACTTCGCAACATTGCGCCATCGCACCATCGCAATATTGCAACTTCGCAACATTGCGCCATCGCAATATCGCAACTTCGTAACATTGCGCCATCGCACCATCGCAATATCACAACCATCGCATTATCGCAACCATCTCAATATCGCAGTTGGTTGAAATTGCACAGCAACTATCGCAAATTAGAAATTTGCGATTGCGATCAATCGCATTTGAAAACGTGTCAGGTGGGCCCGAAAGGAGTTCTATATGTTTTAAAACAGGCTTTATTGTACGCCGAGAGTATGTTAAGGTGTATTAAAAGGGCAGATTATATGATTAAATCATCTTATAATTAAGCCAAGAGACAAAGTTGGGTTATATATATATATATTAAAAGGCGTTGTCATATATATATATATATATATATATAACGTTGTTGCGATAAGCCGTATGGTCTGTAGACCCACGGGCCTCAGCTTAAGGGGAGGGCGATTATTAATGTAATACAATTGTGATATATGTATGTTCCAGCCTGCGGAATGTTCCACATCAACAAGACACTTGCTACAAGTCAGCAGTCACGTATTTTTCTAAAAGGCACTGATATAAAAGCACTGTTACATATATACAGCAATTACACCACAGTAGAGGACAAAATAGAATACAGAGCAAAAAAGAGTTAAAACACAATCACAGAAAAAGACAAAACACAGTCAAAGAAAAGACAAATGCGCAGCTAGCCATGAGGGTGAATGAGTGAGCTGGAATTCACTTTGTAATTCGAATGTAAATATTTTAATTGTTTTTTATTGTTTGTGATGCATTGGCAAGTCTCCGAGAGAGAACAAATTCCCACTGTAATGTTAAATTGATACCTACAGTTATATTTTCTGAGTAAGCAGATAAAAGGAGTGAGAAGGCAGAAGGCAAAGAGACATGACTTTCCATTTCGAATTCCAAGTAGAATACAAACAGTCATGTGAAGAAATCTATAAATAATATCATCTTGATATGCAAAAAAAAAAGGGAGAGAGAGAGAGTTAACCAAGAGAAGGCAGAATATAGAAGTGTGAGGCAGAGAAGATTAAGAAAAGCAGAATAGAAGGAGAAGCTACAGAACAGGGCTGATATCTGAGGTAAATCAGCAAACTTTCAGTTTGATAAATTGAGGAAGTCGGAGCTTCCCTATCAAGTTGCAGCTTGATAGCTGTCAGTTGTAGCTGACTGAGGTTGGAGCCTCCTGTAGGTTGGTGCCTGCAGAAAATTGAAGGGAGTTGGTGTTTCCTTGCAAGTTGTAGCTTGCAGAATTGAGGTAGGAGCCTCCTGTAGGTTGGTGCCTACAGAAAAACAGTGGTGAGAGGGAGTTGGAGCTTGCCTTTGCATCACAACAATAATAAGATGTGGTTTTCTCCCTTTATGGGTTTCCACTTACATCTGCTGTCTCTATGTGTGCTTCTTATGTGTTGAGGTGATTATTTCAATCTGCTTAATTGCTTGCTGCTTTCAACTTAAGTATGGTATCACAATAAATTAATATTGGCTACAAATAAGATTGCTCACATATTAAGCTGTAAATAACTTTGGTGAAAATTTTAAAAGGCGAATGTATGTATTAAACTGATTCACCCCCCCCCCCTCTCAGTTTAATTAAAGATTCAACAGTGTCTCTGCTAAACTCTATAGTTCTTTAACCAGGTACATAATTTCTATAGGCTTTTGAATTATCGCAATAACCAAAAAACGTACCTTTCTTACCTGAAGCTCCCAGTTTGTTCATTTTCTCTTTTGGCACATGGAAGGACACATGACAACCAACGATTCTCAAATGACTCACCTCGGGCCTTTTACCAAAGAAGACTTCTTCAAGAGCCTTATTGTCTAGGGCCTGACGAGGAGTTCTATTTTGCACATAAACAACAGTATTTGCAGCTTATCCCCACAGAAACTTTGGTAGATTTTGATCATGCAGCATGGCTCTGACTGCTTTCATAATGGTTCTATTCTTCCTCTCAGCCACGTCATTTTGTTGTAGATTGTATAGCACAGTGGTTTCTTTCTTTATTTCGGCGTCTTTGCAAATATCATTAAACTCATTGGATGTGAACTCTCCCCCATTATCAGATCGAAAAGCTTTGATCAGCTTTCCAGTTTGATTTTCAATCAAAGCCTTGAAATCTCTAAACATGTCAAATGCTTCCCCTTTCTTTTTCAAAAAGAATATCCATGTCTTGCGAGAAAAATCATCAACAAATATCATGAAATACAAGTAACCACCAAGAGAAGTAACAGGCATAGGTCCACATAAATCAGAATGTATGAGTTGAAATACCTCACTAGTTTTTGTTCTACTTGAAGGGAATGGTCCTTTTATATGCTTTCCACTTGCACATCCTGGGCAAACTCATTCATGATCCATTCTGATCTCAGGCATTCCAGAAACCATCTTCCAAGAGTGAAGGCTTCTCTCATACTTGTGTTGAAAGGCCAAGTTAAAACTTTTCCATTAATAAAAGCAGCTTTCATTTCTATATCTTCTAGAGCAGATATGGATACAAGATTCTTCTTATGCATACGGCTCTCTTGTTGAATGTGTTGGTGAGTAATGATGTCTTTGAGTTCCAGTAGCACTTTGAGTTCCAATTTTTTCTCTTCTTGGATGGATTCTACGTCCTTCCTCATATCATAAGCCTAATTCGTTCCTCATTTTCTTTGCAACTAAATTAAGCTGTAGTAGCTAAGTGTTTAGTTGATTTTCCTCCTCTTGACATTTCAACAGCCTTTCATTATCAACTCTAGCTTTACACCTCCATCTTCAAGCTCCTTACAACTTCTACCATCTCCAATGACTCCATTCTCTTTCTATGCTTGTTAGACTTCGTCTCTTCTATGTTGATATTTAGGCCTCTAATATTTTGTTTTTAGATGTAAGGTATTTGTCCATCTTCCATGTCTCCCCTTCCATGGTATTCTTGAATTCTACTCTTTCCTTGTCTTTGTTGTAGCTCAAGAAGTGTGCATATATATAAATTGTTAAATGCATCTCAATTCCAAGTCTATAGCATTTTCTTTCAAATGATAGTAACTATGCACTTCATTAGTTTATCAAATCAAGGTTACAAGTATTTTCTTCTCAAGTTATAAAGAAGACCAAAGCACTTCTCCAAGATTTGAGCCATCAAATTTATGCCCCTCTACAATAACCTTCCAAAGAGTACACCTATACCCAATTTGGACTTCCAAGGTGGAAGTTATGGATCTATATAACCCTTTCTCTTCAACAACATTTTGTCAAACATTAAGCCTAGAAACTAAATTTTCCCTATCTTTCCAGAGGGTTAACTCTGAAATTCAGACAATGCTTCATTCATACCTCCATAAGCTACACAAATACTGTAACAACTTTCCAATTTAGCAACTATAATACTCAATTCAGCATTTGCAAGCTTCAAACACTATTTTCTGAAATTATTCTCATGGAGAAATTTCATCAAACAATTGTCACACAAATCACATTTTTTTCATATGCATTTGACCTTTGACCCATATAGCCCTGATGTTGTAACAATTAGCTTTAACACCGTTCTAAAAAGCACCCAATAAGCTCTTTACACTTTTAAGGTTATAGGGTACTCTTTTAACTACCCAATTTCACATCATTTTTCTCTAATACCATATCTCATTTTTATATTAAAAGCTAACCAACATTTGCAAGCATGACAATATGGATTTATGCACCATAATGAAACCATTCAATCATCCATAACACCATTATTCATAAATGGATGCTAAAATAGGGAATTAAAACTGAACAAACTAGAAATTGATTCAAACCAATGACATAACCATAATAATTCAACACAATTCACAAGTACATCCAAAAACACTATCTATTTAAAAATTGTCCACCAACAAGTTACAAAAGAGGGACATTCCACCCAACCATAGGGTCCTTACTAAACCAATTCCCTCTACAAAAAAAACCACCCCTAAGTTGAAGCTATGAATCCACAAGGGTGAACTCTTCCTATGGTTTTTTATAATTTCTCTTCTCACAACCCAATTCCCAAGTTCATAGTCAATAATTACACCTATAGTAATCCCAATCAACAGCCTTCTTCCCCATCAACCTACACAATCCAAGGAATGTGATCCCCTTCTCTACTTAGCAATTGATGAAGCTATTATCCCACTTCCCTCTAGGGTTGTAGCACAAGTTGGCCAGGAAATCTCACTTCTAGGATTGTAGGGATTATCAACTATAGTTAAATTTACTCAATTACCGTAATTATCATCCACACAACCATAATTACTACCTAATTTTTCATTGTAGCTTTTATAAATCGTGTACAATATGCACAAAGTAGTTCACTCAAGGATAATTCTCCCAATTTTCCCAACCAAAGGATAGTTTGTAGGCTCTCGAACATCTAATAGTTCATCTCTTTAATGATTCAAACAACACCCAACATTTGAACTCACCATTTAGACCTCCAACTGAATGAAAGTTTGCTTGCATGGGAAAAAAAGGTAAAGCTTAATTTGAATGGTATGAAGGGGCCAAGTAACCTTGCAAAGATCCTATCTCCTTTATGTGTTAATCAAACCACCCCTCCCACCCTTCAACAACTTAATAAAACAAGATTAATTAATAATTGAGGTGGTGCAAAAACTTTGAGCTAAGTCACTTACTAATGTCACTTAGTTTATCCTACTTAATCCTTGTTGAGAAATCTAGGGCATCAAGGCTAAGTGATTTATGTTCTATTAGTAACTGCTTGTGAGTGTTTTTTACTTCTTTAGATTAGGATCTTTTTTTACTTAGGTTATTAGTATTCTTCACCAAACAGCTACCAATGCATAAAATATAAAGAGACAAAGAATATAGGCTATCATCCAGGGCTGAAACCTCTCACTCTTTGAGAGGAAAACCTGAACAAATTCCTCTTCTTATAGAGATTCCTATTGATGAATACCAAGACCAAGACCCTTGACCTATTCACCAATCCAAGACCAAGTCACAAACAATACTTTTGCTCCTTTCTTCTTCTCGGTTACTCTTCAACTTCGGCATCCTTCAGGTTCAGACTTGCACCTTATTCCGGCCTCCTTTACACCCTAGTTGCAGCACTCATGACAGAGATATATGGTGATCCACTCCCTTAAGCTTCTTCGCTTGGACTGTATAGCTATCTTCTCCAACTCAGCTCGTTGATTTGACTTCTTAAGTAATCTTGCAGTCCTTGATTCTTCTTGGTTTCTTTCTGCATCATATGTTGCCTCCTTTCTTCGCACCTGTGAAAAAAAACAACCCCAAATCACTCCAAAAGATTCCATTGTTCCTTTTCCCTAATTCGTTGATTGCAGGAGCATCTTCGTTGACCTTTTTCGCACTTTTGTTTCAGACTTATACTTCACCGAAAATTTGTCAAAAATTTTGTGTCAAAGATGAAACCCAAGCTACCTAAAAATAGTGGTTTGCCTCTGTAAATTAGCCGACATGAGAGAGTTGAGCTGACATGTCTCTTTGAGTAGGTTATTTACTCCATTTTGTAGCCGACTTGAAGTAGTTGTTTTGTGCTTGGCCTTGGAGGGCTTACATACTAATTTAATGACTCATATAAAATGTAACATACCCAAGAAGGGTCCTTCATACATGACATTGACTCAATTTGACTTTATGACCAATCCTAAGGACTCACAATGGGAGTCATACTAAAAATAAGATTCCTCTGCTCAATGCAAATCCACTAGTAGCAAGCCCAGTCCCAAGTCCTCCAGTTGCAATTGCAGGCACTTCCTTTAGTCAGCCACGACGGAGGCGCATAACTCGTCTATCTCAGGCTCAACGTGCTACAGTTCTAGTTGAGGATCTTGATTCAGAGGAGGAGGAGCGAGCGGTTTCCCCCTCTGGTTCAAAGTTTGAGGCAGAGGATATTGCCTTGTCAGATGTCTAGCAGTGTTGAAAAGTGTAACTAGGTCGGTCTTCATGTTGACTATGTAATTATGTAAAGTAGAAGGCAAAGATAATAAAATCTATTTTGTACTTGCTTCATGGGTTTAATGAGCAAGAGTTTATTATAGGTTAGTGGACTTCTTCTTGATGTCTATCTAGGTTTTTATTTTCTAGATACAAATGTAATATGTGTCATATGTATATGAAGCATCGAGTTTAAGAAATGCTCCAAGACCTAGTTCTTGAAACCGTGAAAGAATGGTCTCATTCAGTCCTCCAACATGCTGCAAGTTAAACTATGTTACGATGTGTTGAAGTTGGCCTTCAATCAAATGATAAGTCGGCCTACCAGCATAACTAGTGGTCGACCCTAAAGACACACTGTCTGTATATATATCACTGATCTGCAGATAAGAAAAAAAATATTTGCGGTCATCTCCAATAAGGTAATGCGGTTATCTCTGAAGGAATTGTGTATCTCTCTGAAATGGTACAAGGAATTGCAGATCTCTTTGAAATGGCACAGCAAGGAATTGCGGATCTTTCTAAAATGGTATAGCAAGGAATTGCAGATCTCTCTCATATCTCTCTGAAATGGTACAACAAGGAATTGTGGATCTCTCTGAAATGGTAAAGCAAGGAATTGTGGATCTTTCTGAAATGGTATAGCAAGGAATTGCGGATCTCTCTGAAATGGTACAGCAAGGAAAAATGTGGATCACCCTAGGTATAATGCAGATACATCTGTAAATAAAATACGGGTCTAGTTAAATGCGAAATAAGACAAAGTTTAAGGACAGAAGTGCGGACAGTATCGATCTATATTTGAAGCTGACTTAAGACAGAGATCTATGCGAGCTTAAGATAGAGATCCAATACAGTAACAACATAACCTGAATGAAGTGCGAAGCTAAGGCAGTAAATCACTGTGTATATATGCGGTCAATCTGAAGTAAGATGTGATTCCAATAAGGTGATGCACTTGTAAGTACACGTATAAAAGGAAGGTAAATCTATGATTTACCTTCCTATCCTCGTTAAACAAAAGAAATATCTGCCAAGTGAAGATGAAGTAAGAAGAAATGTTTTTGGTGAACAAATACGAAATCAAGTTAGATTGAATTAGAGACCGAGTTCTCTAAGGTTGTTACAGATCAATTAAGGAAGGAATGAAGGATCGGCATTGGAGGCAGACAAAGGAGAAGTGACAAGGTTTTGGATGCATATATATAGGCCAAGGGTCTGAGTCTTGGTCATGGTACTTGTCATTTGAAGATCTATAAGAAGAATTCTTTGCGGGTTTTCCTCTCCAAGAGGGAGAGGTTTTTCCCTGGCTCTAGGAGCTTAATTTCGTGTCTCGAGCATTTTGATAATTGACTTGATGAAAGACTAACTAAGCTAAAGAAAGGAAGACATAAATAACTCATGTAAGCTCACAAGTAATTATCAAGAAGAGAATTTGTATTAAACACCAGCCCTCCAAATTCTCAACATGGTTTCAGAGCTAAGGTGCTAAAATGCAAGGGCTACTTGACAAAAGAGACACTACAAGAAGTAAAGATCAAAGTCTGGGTTGAAGAATCAAATCAGTTTGCATGGAAGACAAGGACAATGAAGTCATGCCAAATACATGAAGGGAGATATAAGAGCCCAAAGGATTCTTACAGAATCCATAAAAAACTCTCTCATCTCTGATGTATCAAATCATCAAAAGGAATATATGGGAAATTGGTGGAGCTATTCTCTGTGAGTACTACAGGAGAAGCAATCTCTCTGCTCAACTGCAGAAACTAGGAGAAGTAATGTTTGACTCTAAGATGACTATAGTGGTGTTGAATGCTCTACCAGAAGAATGGGGAAACTTCACTTCAAAATTATACGAGAAGAAAGAAGCCACACCATTCCACGATTTAGGGTCTCTATGTAAAATAGAGGAAACAAGTTTGAAAGTCAAAGCTATTACAGGATCAAGTGAAGGGAATCAAGCCTTTGTAGACATGTCCAGCAAGAAAGGAAGATTCGGTAAGTTTTGGTCCTCAAAGTAAAAGAAGAAATATGGACGGAGCACGATGCCTTGGATATGATGAACTTGGGCATTATAATAGAAATTGTCCTTAATCTAAAAAGAACAAGAGAAATAGGGAAGAAGCCCATGTCTCTGCAATGAGGGAAGAACTTGATGCAAAGAAATCTAAGAAAGAAGAAGCGAGGGATCTCAACTGCGATTGAGATCATCTTCTCCTTTAAGTGATTTATGTTGGTTGTATGATAGGAAGCAGTGTAGCATCCTGATCAAAGCATGGTAGGAGTTCTTGGTAAAATATCTCCTGGAAAAACCTCTCTGATAACAATACTGATGGAAGGCAATCATCAAGATCAAGGGTCATCATGAAAAACAGAATTCTAGGATGTGATGACATATTGATGGAACAGGCCAAGGGAATGAAACTCTTCATTCTAGTAAAACTGTTGAAGGATGACTTATATGCTGATGTATGAGGTATGAGGTATGTATATATTTATATGCTGAAACTGAATGATGTGAAGTCATGTCATATGCTTGCAGGTAATAGACTTCTAGATTTAGAAGTATGATCTATGAAGGAGGATCTCTCGGTGCACTAACAGATGAAATCAACATAATATATATATATATATATATATATATATATATATATATATATATATATATATATGAGGTGGTTGTATATGAACAAGGAATTGGATAATGTGTAAGTTCCTAGGAATGAAGAATGTACAGAAAGGAAGAGATCATGAAATGCAACCATGTCAAAAGGCAGTTATCATCTGGAAGCCAAGAAGACGTGACTGGGAGATCACCTGGGAGGATATGTAGACTCTGACAGAAGTCTGGTAAAGAAGAAGACCCTTGACAAAACATATAATTAGGAGATGTGTCAATTTGAATAAAGGATGTTGATGCCTACAAGAAGATGTCATGGTGAAAGATCATCACTAAGGTAACTTTTGTTTTAAAAGCTCATCTGTATATGTTTATCTGGATAAATTTGTGCAGGGCTGCTAATCATGATAAAGGACGTATGATCCTTGGAGATGATTCAAAGGAAAGCAGCATGGCATAACAGTGAACCAGATGAGAAAGATAGATGAATCACTTTCTGGTAGACGACATGACTCATGAAATGAAAGTGATGGATGATCTGTGCCCTATGGAGCTAAAGTTGAAGATTCCTCAATATCGAAATCCATGACATCGAGGGGAAGAACTCTTCATGAGCAGCTGGGTGTCTCGCCATTGCTGCTGCAAGTCCCTGATTGAGGGAGCCTGGTGATCAGTTTCTTACTTAGAAGAAACTGGGTAATTCCTAAGAATGAGCTTAGGTACATTCCTTATACAGGAATGAGTACATTCCCTTGTGGAATAGTTCCTCCCTGGCTGAGAGGGAGAGATAGACACATCATTCTGGTCTTCACTTGGGAAGACAGAATGGAGGATTGGATAATCATCTGGCATTCGATACTCTTTGAAAATGTGTTGGGACTTTCAAGATAAGAGTAGTCGGAGACCGATATTCTTTGAGGGCTAGCTACCCAAGAGAAGAATAGTCCAAGAAGGTCATACTTTGGGAACACCCGGGTGGAGTAAGTACCTTGGAGAGACAATGACTATGGTGTCTATAAGTCATGTGTCTCGCCAGCATTGTAGCCCATTGTCTCATTGAGAGATGGGGTTGTTAGTCAAGGCCTTTTACTAGGACAATGCTGGTTGATATGGAGAGATAGACACATCATTCTGGTCTTCACTTGGGAAGACAGAATGGAGGATTGGATAATCATCTGGCATTCGATACTCTTTGAAAATGTGTTGGGACTTTCAAGATAAGAGTAGTCGGAGACCGATATTCTTTGAGGGCTAGCTACCCAAGAGAAGAATAGTCCAAGAAGGTCATACTTTGGGAACACCCGGGTGGAGTAAGTACCTTGGAGAGACAATGACTATGGTGTCTATAAGTCATGTGTCTCGCCAGCATTGTAGCCCATTGTCTCATTGAGAGATGGGGTTGTTAGTCAAGGCCTTTTACTAGGACAATGCTGGTTGATATGATGCTATACAAATGCAATTACCAATCCGATTCTTCTTATGAGATTCTTCAGTTTGAAAGTGACCATGTACCTATATGAATACCTCCCTAGTTAAGAGGGAGTGTTGAAAAGTGTAACTAGGTCGGTCTTCATGTTGACTATGTAATTATGTAAAGTAGAAGACAAAGATAATAAATGTATTTTGTACTTGCTTCATGAGTTTCATGAGCAAGAGTTTATTATAGGTTAGTGGACTTCTTCTTGATGTCTATCTAGGTTTTTATCTTCTAGATACAAATGTAATATGTGTCATATGTATATGAAGCATCGAGTCTAAGAAATGCTCCAAGACCTAGTTCTTGAAACCGTGAATGAATGGTCTCATTCAGTCCTCCAACATGCTGCAAGTTAAACTACGTTACGATGTGTTGAAGTCGGCCTTCAATCAAATGATAAGTCGGCCTACCAGCATAACTAGCTGTTGGCCCTAAAGACAGTAAGATTGTCTGTATATATATCACTGATCTGCAGATAAGAAAAAAAAAAGATTTGCGGTCATCTCCAAAAAGGTAATGCGGTCATCTCTGAAAGAATTGTGTATCTCTCTGAAATGGTACAGCAAGGAATTGCGGATCTCTCTGAAATCGTACAACAAGGAATTGCGGATCTTTCTAAAATGGTATTCTGAAATGGTATAGCAAGGAATTGTGGATCTCTCTCATATCTCTCTAAAATGGTACAGCAAGGAATTGTGGATCTCTCTGAAATGGTACAGCAAGGAATTGCGGATCTTTCTGAAATGGTATAGCAAGGAATTTCAGATCTCTCTGAAATGGTACAGCAAAGAAAAATGCGGATCACCCTGGGTATAACGCAGATACATCTGTAAATAAAATGCGGGTCTGGTTAAATGCAAAATAAGACAAAGTTTAAGGACAGAAGTGCAGACAGTATCAATCTATATTTGAAGTTGACTTAAAACAGAGATCTATGCAGGCTTAAGATAGAGATCCAATACAGTAACAACATAACCTGAATGAAGTGCGAAGCTGAGGTAGTGAATCACTGTGTATATATGCAGTCAATCTGAAGTAAGATGTGATTCCAGTAAGGTGATGCACTTGTAAGTACACGTATAAAAGAAGGTAAATCTATGATTTACCTTCCTATCCTCGATAAACAAAAGAAATATCTGCCAAGTGAAGATGAAGCAAGAAGATATGTTTTTGGTGAACAAATACGAAATCAAGTTAGATTGAATTAGAGACCGAGTTCTCTAAGGTTGTTACAGATCATTATAAAAGGAAGGAATGAAGGATCAGCATTGAGGATGGACAAAGGAGCAGTGACAAGGTTTTGGATGCATATATATAGGTCAAGGGTCTGAGTCTTGGTCATGGTACTTGTCATTTGAAGATCTATAAGAAGAATTCTTTGCGAATTTTTCTCTCCAAGACAGAGAGGTTTTTCCCTGGCTCTAAAAGCCTAATTTCGTGTCTCGAGCATTTTGATAATTGACTTGATGAAAGACTAACTAAGCTAAAGAAAGGAAGACATAAATAACTCATGTAAACTCACAAGTAATTATCAAGAAGAGAATTTGTATTAAACACCAATGCTCCAAATTCTCAACAAGCAATAGTGACTATTCATGTTTTGTTGTAGAGGCCATTTAGAGCCTCCTTGGTTATGTTTTTTGTTTTGTTCTCTATATCATCATCATGTATTGGACAGTGCACTAGGTGCAATTTTGATATAATGGATATATTCATGAGCCTACTTCAATCATATATTGTCTTTTGTCTATATTGAAATGCTTTGTGTTTGAAAACATGAATGAAAATCTTTAAAATTATGTTTTTTTATAAAAAAAATTAATATTTAATGTATTTTTTTACAAAGACCGAGTCATTGAAACCAAACGGCCGAGTCGAAATCGAATCGGAGCGGAGTCGGAACCGACCTTCGGTCGTTTCGAAACCCCCAAGTCCAAGTTTTAAAACACTGGTTGAAGTCGTCGTCAAGCCATCCTTGATCATCATCATCATCATCGAGGATTCAAGGTGATCTAGCTCTCATTCACCACTATTGAAGAAGCTAATCTAAGAGGGAGTTCCTGCTGTTATCAACAAAGAAGCTAGTAGAAGTAGAAAAGCATCTACTCAAGTAAGTATCTTTATGACTTTATCTGAATCTGTCAAAATGTCTTTTTGCAAAGAAAGCAACAAACTGGTTGGGGTTTCAAACTTTTTTGCATGGAAGAAAAGGACAGATCTAAATCTTATTGAGAATGAAGCCATGGACTATATCAAATGGCCAGTGATTAAACCTTCAAAAGAAGATACTCAAGCTCATATACATGAAGGGAGACACAAGATCCCAAAGGATTCTTATAAAATCCATAAAGGACTCTCTCATCCCCTATATATCAAAACTAGAATCTTCAAAAGAAATATATGACAAATTGGTGAAGCAATTCTCGGTGAGTACTGCAGGGAAGTAATATATCTAAGACAAGAACTATACAAGTTGAAGCTGTAAAGAGAGGAAGGAATCACTTCATACTTTATAATATTTCTGAAATGCAAGATCAACCGCAGGAAATGGGAGATATATTGTCTGATAGAGGAATGACTACAGTGGTGTCGAATGCTCTACCAGAGGGACGGGGAATCTTCACTTCAAGTATCTATGGGAAGAAAGAAGCAACACCATTCCAGGACCTATGGTCTCTCTGTAAGATAGAAGTGACAGGATTAAAAGCTAAAGTTGATATAGGATCAAATGAAGAGAATCAAGCCTATGCTGCCATGTCAAGGAGAAAGGGAAGATTTGGTAAGTTTGGTCCTCAGAAGAAAGGAAGAAACATGTATAAGATACAATGCTATGGATGTAATGAACTTGGGCACTATAAGAAAAATTTTCCCAACTCTAATAAGGGCAAAGTGGAAAAAGGAAGAAGCCCATATCGTCGGAGAAATGGAAGAACCAGATTCAAAGAAACCTAAAAAAGAAGAAGTGAAAGATCTCTACTATGATTGAGATCATCTTCCTCTTTAAGAGGTATATGTCGGTTGTAAGATAGTATGTTAGGAAGCACTGTCTATTAGATAGATGCATCTCTTTAGAATTGGCATCATGATGGAAGCATTCAAGGAGGAACACTCATTGTAGAAGAATGTCTATAACACATATGTGACAACTATGTTATGAGATAAGTGGCTCCTGGGAACCACACTGAAAACAACATTTATGGAAAGCAGTCATCTAGATCAAGGTCATCATTCAATAATCAATATGGAAACAAGGTGCTGACATTTTCTAACGGAATCCTCTTTGGACTCACTGTTTAGAAAGAAAGCAAAAGGTTTCATCAAAACTCTAACTTGCAGAATTCTCGGATTAGGATATGAAGCATATTGATGAAGCAGGTCAAGGGAATGAAACTCTTCATTCTAAGGAAACCTGTTCAGGAAAAGAATGAGGTACATGTATATATATGCTGACACTGGATGCTATGAAGTCATGTCAAGTGGTTACAGGTAGTATATTTCTATCTTTAGAAGTATGATCAAAATAGAAAGCAGAAACTCTTCCAGTGCACAGGTTGCCAAAAGGCATGATCTACACTAGATGAAATCAACATAATATGTCCTCATATGGAATATGAGGTGATTGTATACTATCAAGGAACTGAACGGTGGAAGTTCCTGGGAATGAAATAAAACAGTGTGGAGAAAGAAAAAGGAAGAGATCGTGGGAAATACAACCATGGAAAGAAGCAGTCAACATCCAAGGAAGCCAAGAACACTTCACTAGAAAATCTCCTGGGAAGATATGTAGACTCTGATAGAAGCCTGGAAAAGATGGAGACACTTGAAAATGCATATCTTTAGGAGATGTGTAAATCTGTAAACAAAGGATGTTGATGCCTACAAGAAGATGCCATGGTGAAATATCATCACTAAGGTGAGAATAGTCCTGGTGGACATATCCTAAATGAACCTGGGCAGGATATGATCCAAGAGAGACAATGATGAGGGTGTCTACTCATCATTGGTCTCGCCAACGTTGTAGCTCAAAGATATCGAGGAGAGATGGAGCTGTTAGTCAAGGCCTTGCACTATGACAAGGTTGGTTAATATGATGCTATACAAATGGGATTACCAATCGGATACTTCTTATGAGATTCTTCAGATTGAAAATGACCATGTACCATTATGAATACCTCCCTAGTTAAGAGGGAGTGTTGAAAAGTGTAACTAGGTTCGGTGTTCATAATGACTTGTAATTATGAACTTACGTAATGAAGAAGACAAAGATAATAAAATGTATTTTGTAATGCTTGTCTCATGGGTTTCATGAGCAAGGAGTTTTTATTATAGGTCAAAGACTTCTTCTTGATGTCTTTAGGGGTTTGTCATCTTGTCATAAATATGCAATTTATGAAGTCATGTATATGAAGTGTTGTTACACTTGTAAAGACAAATTATTGATGTAAAAAGTATCCCACAAGACCTTGTCAAAGTGCTCCTTGAAGTCGGCTCAGATAACGGTTAAAGGATGCTCCTTGAAATCTGCCCACTAGCTAGAGGTCATGTTGGCCTACAGAGTGAAAGACTGCCCCTATAAATAGACAGGTCTGCGGCCTCATTGTAAATCAACAAGTTCGGATCAAGCTCTGTAATGAAGTGCGAAGTAAAGTCTGAAATGGATGCGTAGTTTGGGTTTGAGATTTGATGCATAAAGAAGAGGCATTCCAGCGAAGGACAAAGGAAGCACAGCGCAGTAATAAGGTCTCTTGGTTTTGGGTTAAAGACTGTAATAAAGTGCAGATTGCAATGCAAGAAATATACCACAGAAAGGTGACCATCCAGCGAAGAAAGGAAGAGGCAGTCCAACTTAAGAAAAGTGTAATACATCTCTGTTTTGAGTCAGTATCTACCTTGCACATCTGAGGTAGGCCAAAGGTCTCTTCAGGATTGTGATCTAGTGCATAAAAGGAAGGCCACTACAGCAAGTCAAAGAACTCAGTCTAGGGCATCAAGACAGAATGTCGAGAAGTCATCTCTAGAAGACCGAGACTAGATCAAGGAAAGCAGAACCTTGTCTAGAGTGATTAGACTAGGGACCAAGTTCCCTAGTGTTGGTGCAGAACAGTGACAGAAAGGAAGATCAACTTGAGAAGTCGAGGAGAGCAGTGACAAGGTCTTGGAGGCATACTGGTGTCAAGGGTATGTGTCATGGTCATGGTACTCGTCAATTGAAGATCTAGAAGAATAATTACTTTCGGGTTTTCCTCTCCAAGAGGGAGAGGTTTTGGCCCTGGCTTGCTAACCTAAATATTTGTGTCTCTTGGGCATTTGATAATTGACTTGATGAAGAACGTAATAATATAACGAAAATAAGATCTAAGTGAAAGAAGCATAACGAAATCACAAGTAATTATCATGAAAGAGAAATTTTAATAAAAGCCCTAATTTCTCAACAGAAAGTAGCTAGAACTAGGGATGGCCACGAAAAGCAACGCCCTAGTCAGCATCAAAGTCAAACGATGAGCCATTATCCCCATAACCACCATGTATGTGCAAATGATGAGCCTGGTGTAGCCTCTGAAGAGTGGCTAGGGCTAAGAGAACCCAGTTGTGTTATCCTAGGAGAAGTTGGGAACCTCTTGTAACTCTCCTAGCATCCAAGGATAGCAAATCTCTCAGGGACTGAAGAAACCTAGTGATGCACATCTGTCCACAGAATCTGTACTGAAAATGAGGAAGGGTTGCATTCCTTCCATGACAGGGAACAGTAGGACGAGGTGGCCACATGGTCTCACAGATAATGTACAGTTATACCCATCCTAGATGATAAGGATATTTAGTTTATTGCAAATGATAATCTACAAACTCATGATATGGTGGAAAGAATAGTATGAGAACATTTTCAATCTAATTAGTCCCATTTCTAGTTGGCTATCACATGTAAAATCTGGTAAACCACTAAAACAGATGCTTAAGTTAGAAATAAATCTATAATTAAATAAGTGTAAAATTTTGAAAAGTGGAGGTCCACAAAACAAGTTAACAACTTAGACTTGCGTTCAATAATGCTATCCACAACAGTTTTTCCAGCTTTCCCTTTTCTCAATTATAAAGGTTCCACATTTGCCAGAAAGACAAACTAGTTCAGTATTGTATATCTCATATAAAATAAGACTGAAAGAGAGGATCAACATAATAAAATGTAAAGATCCAACGAAAATTGTTTTACAATTCATATACTGGGAAAGATAGAGAAACAGTTATTACTGGCAAGACATGCCTCTGGTCTCTCTGAAAGCCATTTGTATGTCACACAAAATCCATAGGTCAAATGAAAAAGATAACAATCATTTCACTGGAAAAAATTATTAATATCAAACAAATGACCAAGATATATATTATGGGAGTGTCTATAACACTCCTAGATACTCAAATATTGTCTTGAGAATTTAATATATGGAAACAATGGTTACAATCTAGTAGATATTCTCCATATAGCATTCTCATAATAACAAAGGCTCTATAGCAGTGAATTATTCGGAGATAGCTTATCATCTTACCCAACTAAATCAGCTGCAAGAACTGCCTTCAGCAACTCATCTCGTGAGGGCAGTGTCCGATAAATCTCTGAAGAAGGAAAAGGGGTATGCAGGAACCATCCAACCTTCATCTGACTGTCAAAATCCTTCAAACATTTTGGAAGGAACATGAGATGATAATCGTGACACCAAACCACATCTCCTTCTTTGTAGTGTCTATATACCACGTCAGCAAACATCTGATTAGCCTTCTTATAGGCTTCAAATTGAGACTGCAAACTACGGGTAGCTGCAAGTCTATCCTCTTGAGGAAGCCCAAGATAGTGAAGAAGGGGCCAAAGAACATTGTTGCAGTATCCATTGTAATACTGGTGAACAATCTCCTCATCCAGAAAAACTGGTATACACCGCTGAAAAATACCATATGAACAATCTTACATAGAATTAGAAATAGCATAGGGATACAAGGTGACAAACCTTGTCATTATGTTCATGACACAATATACATAATCATTGTTTGCTTGAAAAGTAAGCCTAACAACCAATAACAGCAAAAATTTTCAAGGATGTTCCATATATTAAGAGCACAGGATCGGAATGAATCAACAGTACATCAAACTAAATTGAAACATTCAATCTGGCAAGAAGGAGAGATTTTTTTATGTTTTCATTTTGCAACCGTCAGGTTGGTAAATCAAAGAGAATTGTTCAACAGTGCACATTTTTCCTTAAACTGCCATCAAGAGCAAACACAAAGCAATTGTCAAGGTGAAATTGGAAATGATAGACACAACACCAAAGCAAGCCTAAAACTTCATCCTGACTGTCTATTGATTCTATTCTAAGATAACTATTCCGAGACATGCAATTATCAATGCTATTGTTTACAGTAATGCTTGTAATAACTTCATTTTCCTTGATTAGTTATTTTTTTGTAGAAGTCCCCTTAATCCTGTAACCAAGGCCTTACAGGATCAACCTCCCTCTGCACCTATATAAACCCATCTCCATTAAGGATGTGGCCCCAATCCATACAGGATATATATCTGGTACAATTTGCATACAGGATTCATTGGAACCTGTCCCAGATATAGGCTGTACAGAGTTAAATGTATGTGGTATATATCATACATGTGAGACACATGAGAATGAACAAGAGATAAGATAAAGCATGTGATACATTTCATTAGAATGATACACATATAAGTAAAAAAAATTGACCCTTGGATTCATCTTCCAAGAGGTCTTTTAGACTCCCGATGTGTATTCACATTCCCTTGAGACTCTTCATATTCCTTCTCGTGTGAATATGACAAGTTACCATAACCCTTCAAGGATTAGGTTTCAACATTTCCCCAATTAATCTGAAGGGGTATATGTGAGTACAAGAAGAGAGTTGAAATCAGGAAGTGGTAGCAGCCAATGGCTAGATGAATTCTCGAAATCGTCGTTTAAGGAAGGCCACAAACCAAATGAGTAGCAAAATCCAAAATCTGCAACTGAACTGTTGTAAATTTTTGAAGATGTTCTATGCTTGATGCAAATTTACTTCAAACCCGATACCAAATAGTAATTACATAAACAAGAAATAAAATGCTGATAGAACATACCAATAGATCGAAGGAAGACAAGCCAAAAATACACTTAACTTGATCAGCAAAATATGTGTTGTGGTGCGTTACGGCGGTCAACAAGATGCTTCAACCAACAAAGTCTCCTCACGATCAGCCAACCAGAAGTGTCACACAACCCTCAAGACAGCTCCACAAAAGTCAACGAAAGTCAACGCTGTCCAGTCAACGCAGTCAACACAGAACACCAGCAGCAAAAAGTCAACACAGCAGGTCAAAGGTCAATGTCTAGCCTCGGTTTATGTGCCAATGAATGCAGCCTTCAGAAATACGAAGTTTGGTGAAGGTTTGAGGTCAAAAGGACCAAGCGTTGACCAGAGTCAATGCTGGTCAAACCTTCGTTGAAACCCTAGACAGATCCACACAAAAACCCTAGCTGTTGTTCCACACGTGTGAGAAGAAAAGCCTCCAAAAGGTGATCGAACCAATCAGACACAAGAGAGAAGTGTGTGATGAGTGGATGATGAAATGAACTCCAAGTCTGTCCAATTTATATCCATCTGTGAGGGTGTGTGACACATCTGTTGGGGCTCCAAGCCTACACTATAATTCTGGCCGACCTTGCACATAAGTTGAATAAATTCAAAATAAATGTTCTGCTCATCCGATCAAGATGATCTTTAGATCAATCTTGCACCTCTCTGAAAGAGGAATCCAATAAAAATATTGGCATCGTCATCTAAGCAGTACAACATGGATTTTGGACCTAGTTGCCCAAAATTAACACTCCCTCTCAACTAGGGAGAACTCCATCCACCTGTGCCATCCAAACATCGTGCGTCATCCCGTCGTAACTTGCTTTGCTGGATTCTTTATTTCAAATGGTGAGTCACAAAGACATCACTCCTGGCTGACCCAAAATCAACTCAGAGGTCCGAAACCTCTATGGGACTCAAAGGAGTCTCATACTAACCCGAAGTTAGTTGGAGGTCCAAAACCTCACTTGGGCTCCAAAAGAGTCATATACTAACCCGAAGTTAGTTTAACTGACCTGAAGTCAGTTGGAGGTCTGAAACCTCACTAGAATTGATCCCAGATCAAGTGGCTGGACACGTGCCATCCTAGACATAGAGAGTACGGCAATCTCCGATGCGTCCATTGATCTTGCTATCGGTCTCTATCCACATTTCCCACCTCATTGGCCAAGATGAGAGGTACTTCCCATGAGTCCGATACTCCATGGGTAGGATGCATACGGGGCACAGATCAAAGAGAGGTAAACCAACTCAATATCATCACGGTGAGGCAGAAGCACACCAACAAGGTTCGGCAAGCCTAGCCCTGTGGTTGCTTATAGCTCCAAGAAGTTATCCCCAAAGCCCCCTGGAGCTCCCAGAGCTCATCATCCAACAGGACCCTCAGAATAGGGTCGTTCCACGATTCCAAGATTCTCGCGGAAGGTTAGGAACTTGACCTTCCCCAAGGGCTTTGTGAGAATATTCGCGACATGCTCATCAAATCCTATATGATCGAGCCTTACGGCGCCTCGCTGTACCATATCCCGGATAAAATGGTACCTAATATCAATATGCTTGGATCGATCGTGGAACACGGGATTCTTTGACAAACGAATCCCACTCTGGTTATCACAAAGGATAACGGTGGTATCTAGCACATGCCCGAACAGCTCACTGAAGAGCTTTCGCAACCAAATAGCTTCAGAACAAGCCATACTCGCTGCAATGTATTCGGCCTCAGTGGTGCTCAAAGCTACCGACTTCTGGCTCCTACTCATCCAAAATATCGAAGCAGACCCAAGTGTGAAGCAGCGTCCAGAGGTGCTCTTGCGATCCACCATACTGCCAGTGCAATCGGCATCAATATATCCATGGAGTCTCAAACTCTCGGCAGTGTATCTCAGTGCATGGTTTATCATGCCCCTAAGATATCTCAAGAGATTCTTAGTACCAACCCAGTGAATGTGATGAGGATCAACCATGTGTTGACTCAAAGTGTTCACTGCAAAACATACATCCGGACGGGTGTTCACTAAGAACATCAGGGCCCCCTACGAGTTGGCGATACTCGGTAGGATTTGATAGCACGGGCCCAGCAGCGTTTCCACACAACTTCTTGAAGTTGAATTCCATCGGTGTCGACACAAACTTACAGTCCACAATAACAAATCTCTCCAGCAGCTTCACAATGTATTTTCCTTGAGAGAGGAAAATCTCGTCAGGTCTTTGCCAGACCTCCAAGCCTAGGAAGTAATGCATCAGTCCTAGGTCTTTCATCTCGAACTCGGAAGTGAGCTCCCTCTTACACTGATGAATGAGAGGGTCAACACCTGTCAGGAAGAGATCTTCCATATAGAGAGCTAGAATGAGAGGCTTTTCTCTATCAACCTTGAAGTAAAGGTTCGGATCAACATTACTTCGAGTGAAGCCCAGCTTCATCAAGTAGCTATCTATCCTCTCATACCAATCCCTGGGGGCTTGCTTCAACCCATAGAGGGCTTTCTTCAACCTGCATACATGAGAGTCTCTATCCTGGACTTCGAACCCCAGAGGTTGCTCCACATACACCTCTTCCTTTATCGAACCATGCAGAAAAGCGGTCTTCACATCCATCTGATGGAGACTCCATCCTTGCATTGCAACAAGGGCAATAATAGATCGGATGGTGGTATAGCAGGCCACAGGTGCAAATATATCATCATAGTCTATGCCTTTTCTTTGAGAGAAGCCTCGGGCAACGAATCTTGCCTTGAACTTTTCAGCACTACCATCAGATCCATGCTTGATCTTATAGAGCCATTTCGAGGTGACAACAGCTTTGTCCTCCAGTCTCGGGACCACATCGTAGACATCATTCTTCATAATGGACTCGTACTCTTCATGCATAGCATCCTTCCATATTTGATGCTTTACGGCTTCTTCAAATGATCTAGGCTCAGATTGTAAGATTGTACTCATGGCTACTAGATACCCTTGGTATCTATTTGGCTTCTTGCTTTCACGGAATGTCCCCCTTGGGGCCATATGTCTCTCGACATCTTCGAGAGTATCCTGGAGCCATGAGAGTCTTCTCTTCATTAAAGGAGGTGGATCAATACGGTCCATTGGTCCTTCAACATGGGCATCATCTCATCCTTCGACTCTTCTTTCTTCCCTGATCTTACATCATGGTCTTCCTCGAAGCTCGGAAGATTTATAACTTTCCTGAGGGAAGCATCTTCATCGAAGGTGACATCGTGGCATATCTCCACTTCTTTTTCGGCACAACCCTGACATACACCTTCATGATCATTTTTGAATTCGGGCATCCCTTTCACCACCTTCCTTGCTTCGAGAAGGGCTTTGTAATAAAGGTGTCCAAACCTCCGATGCCATAATTCGGTTTGACGAATTGTATCACATGTCATAGCCCCCAATGGACTTCCTCCAACCTGATAGAGTGTATCAACTCTAAAACCAATAGTGAGAGCTTCCTTGAAACTCTTCTTCCAGATGCGTACCTTTCCATCGACGAATGCCACCTTGAAACCTTTGTCTTCCATGGCCGAAATAGACACAAGGTTCTTCTTCAAATCAGGTACATACAATACATCTTGCAAACAGAGGACTTGACCTTGAGATAAATGGAGGGTCACAGTCCTTGTCCCTTTCACGGGATAGGTGGCATTATCTCCAAGGATAATTTGCAGATTAGTATCCTTCTCAATCAAATCAGAAAGGGTTTCTTTAAAACTAGTGAGGTGCCTTGAAGCACCACTATCAATCAACTAGACATCCAAGGTGTTGGGTGGAGATGCAGAAGAGAGGGCATATACAATAATGAATTCATTTCTTTCATTGTCAACAACATTAGATTCTTCATACCTGGAATTTCTTGACCTTTTGAAAGGTTACCCATTTCCATTACGACCAGAGGGAGCCTTCCTCTTTCCTTTGAACCTATTGTTCCTTTGATTGCCATTTCTCCTGTTGTTGTTGTTATCATCATCCCCGAGAGAATCACTTCTATAAGGGCATTCTCTAGCATAGTGGCCAAATTTGTTACATGTGTAACATCTTCCTTTCTTTCCATTGGCCCCTGCTCTTCCATGGTTCCTCGGACCACCATTGTTCTTCTTCTTAGCACGAGCAGTGAAGGCAGCATTACCTTCATTTTCATATTCCATCATTCTTGTCTCCTCTTGAGTGCATCTCGACAATACTTCATCAAAATCAAGAATCACATTATTATTGAGAATGGTAGTAATGAATACAAGCCATTCAGAGGGGAGACCTCCAAGTGCAATGAGAACCACTTCTCGGTCAGTTATTGTTTCCCCAATGGTGAGAAGGTTATTCCTGATTTCGGTCAACTTCAGAAAATAGGATTGAACAGATTCATCCTAACCTTTCTTGAGATTCTTCAATTGGTTCTTAAAGAAAAGAACTTGATTTGCATTGTTAGCCCTGAACATGTTGACCAACTTATCATACATCTCCTTAGATGTGCCCAACTCGGAGATGTAAGCAACCAGACTCTTGTGAATGGAATCCCGGATAATTAGCTTTATTTTGATTTCCCCTTTTCTATACTTCGATTTTGTGGCATCAGGTGCAGATGATGGAGGCTCTTGGATTTTTCCCTGCACATAGTCCATGACATCTTGATCTTCCAAGACCAAGTCCAAAGACATCTTCCAAGCATGATAGTCAAACTTGCTAGTCAACTTATCATCAGCTTTGAAGCCATTATAATTTGAGGTACCCATGGGTCCTTCACAAATGCTACTACTTCGGTGATTGCTCTCAACACAAACTTAGGCTTTGTCTTCAACTTAGCTCTAATACCATGTAAATTTTTGAAGATGTTCTATGCTTGATGCAAATTTACTTCAAACCCGATACCAAATAACAATCACATAAACAAAAAAATAAAATGCTGATAGAACATACCAATAGATCGACAAAAGACAAGCCAAAAATATATTTAATTTGATGATGATCAGTAAAATATATGTGTTGTGGTGCGTTACGACGGTCAACAAGATGCTTCAACCAGCAAAGTCTCGTCACAGGCAGCCAACTACAAGTGTCATACAACCCTCAAGACAGCTCCACAAAAGTAAACCCAAAGTCAACAAAAGTCAACGGTGACCAGTCAACACAGAACAGCAGCAGTAAAAAGTCAACACATCAAGTTAAAGGTCAATGTCTAGCCTCGATTTATGTGCCAATGAATGCGGCCTTCAGAAATCGAAAGTTTGGTGAAGGTTTGTGGTCAAAAGGACCAAGCGTTGACCAAAGTCAACGCTAGTCAAACTTGCGTTGAAACCCTAGACAGATCCGTACAGAAACCTTAGCTATCGTTCCACACGTGAGAGAAGAAAAGCCTCCAAAAGGTGATTGAACCAATCAAACACAAGAGAGAAGTGTGTGATGAGTGGATGATGAAATGAACTCCAAGTCTGTCCAATTTATATCCATCTGTGAGGGTGTGTGACACATCTGTTGGGGCTCCAAGCCTACATTACAATTCTGGCCGACCTTGCACATATGTAGAATAAATTCAAAGTAAATGTTCTTCTCATCCGATCAAGATGATCTTTAGATCAATCTTGCACCTCTCCGAAAGAGGAATCCAATAAAAATATTAGCATCATCATCTGAGCAGTACAACATGGAGTTTGGACCTAGTTGCCCAAAATAACAATTGTGGTTTAAGGCCGACCTCCAACTCTGGATCTTAGCTCGAAACAGTTCCTCAAACAATTCCAAATCTAGATAGCGAGTGATGTCTTTTGAAATTTAAGTGCTCTCTAACGGTGATTCAAAGATGACCAAAAATCGTTGTCTAGCAAAGTTGCAAGTCTTCTATTGAGTGGAAGACCACACACCAAATGGTACTCATGGAACATGTCCCTATCTCTAGCTACAGCTCTGACTCAAACCCTGGCTGACTTTGGCTCTAGGCTCTAGCTATTGGCTTTGGTTCTAGTTGTTGCTCAGGTTGGCTGGTTTCTGTCTAATTGATAGGACTTCGAAACTTGAAGCCTGATTATCAATCACTAATATTCCCCCCTATTGTATACAAGGTGAGAAGTTGAAAATCTCTCCACCACCAGATGTATCAATACTCGAGACTGGATTCTATGGCAGGACCAATATCTCTTCTTGATTGTTGATGACCATTGCCAAGAAGCAATCCATGCAAGGTGAATCTTTAAACTTGTATGGTTCTTATGTATGGAACACCTGTCTAAATGATGATTATGTTTTCCACAATGGTCACAAGGATGCATATCAAAACACTGATCTTTTATGTGGCCAAACTTGATGACAATGTTGGCATTTGGGAATCTAATGTAGAAGTGGAGCACTTGAAGATTAACTTTCTTGAAGGAATCCAAGACACTGGAACTAGATTGGTTTGGAATAGTCTAGAATGTGAAAGGTTGCTTCCTTTTTGTATCCAAGACTAGTTATGTGCTTGTTGATGACTTCTTCCCAAGGTTTGATGATGGGCTTGAGAAGTGCAAGTGGATATTCTTCATCTTCATTTGAATCTATTACTAAGGTGGTGTCATGTGATCACTAATGATAAGAGTCTTTCTCCAACCCAAAAGGAGAATTGTTTTGAACAAGGACTAGTTCAGAATGGTTACTATTTTGTTTTAATTCATCTCGTTGGAGTTGTGATTCGAGCTCGAGAAACTCGATTTTGTCATACAAATCTTGTAAACAGGTTTGAACACCAGCAAGAGTGGCTTTCTCAAATTAGACCATATTTCACATATTAAATTCATATTATAATAATGTTAGATTACCTGAAAATGAAATCACAGATGGTTTCCAATACTATTACAAGTTTTGGAAACAAACACTTTCAAAATTTTAGCGGAGAAAGAGAGAGAGAGAGAGAGATTGAAAAAGAGAAAAACTATAAACATTTCCTTTAAATTGTGAGAAAATATCTAAATAATATTAATGTCAATTGTGTGTAGCTTAGGTTTGTTAGGGAGGAGAAATATTATCCTTCCCACCTAGGTTCAATTCCCATTGGTGACATGATTCACTCTTCGTGTGCCAATTGTTGAGCCTATGAGCCCTAAACAGGGCATTTATGAACAGAGTGATACATGGTGCATGTGTGCACCACCCTCAGTTCAATTCCAATTTATATGCTTTTTCCATATTGGCATGCATGCACCATCCTCAGTACAATCCCAGTTTATAGGCTCTCTATATTTAGTAGTTTAGTTCTATTTATCAGTTTTGTTTTGCTTAGAAGATGCATGCACAGTTGGTTAAAACGCAAGGTGCCCTAGTTAGGCTAGGCGCTCATGCATGTAGATTCTCAATTTTAGTTAGGGCACAGATCTCTAGGAGATGCATGTTTGCATGCCTCACTACATCCCCATTAGAGGCACAATCGCTTGACTAATATATCCATGCAAGGAAGGCACATTAAGGTTAGCGTCTAATAGCCCACGTGGTGTAGAGCAGTCGGTGATGGGGTGCACTGTTAAGGCCCTCCATCTGCAAGGTCACTGGTTCGAAACCCGTGGGTGATTAGGATTAGTCTAAACTACCAAAAAAAAAAGGTTAGCGTCTAATACTCTCAGTTGCCACATTGTTGTGCATGAATCAGTTCATTATACGTTCTCTTATTCCTAGTTTATTAAGGAGAATCAAGGCACATAGCTATAGTGGCTAGAGAATTTGAACTTTTGAGCTATAACATTTTAGTTTACTGTTTTCAAATTTAACGTAAAATAAATCATGTTATTATCATAGTTTAGATGTGTGTGTTTGTTGTTCATATTGTTGCCACCTTATCCACAACTTCGGCTAACATGGAAAGATCTTTAATCCACTAAGTGTGGCCTTGGGGGCACGGCTCGAGTTGAGTTGTCACTCAAATCTCAACTCCTTCGTCTAGGTGTTGACAGTGTAGGAAACCACCAACATAAAGGGGGTCTCGCCGATATGAAGTCTCAATCAGACCTCAAACTGTTTGGAGTAGGAGTCCCATCCGGGAAATGGGCCTGGCTGCCATATTCTTAATGATTTGGCTTGGCTGCAATAAACGACACAAGAGAAAACGCATATACTTTCGAGATGAACAAGTAAGTTAGCCTTATGATGTATTCAACTGGACAATGTATAGAGGTACTTTCCCGAAAGGGAAGAGAAAGTGATCCTTTAAAAGAAAAGTAACAGTACTACCCTAGTAAAGACACACACATATATCTGAAAGAATCGTTAGTTGTCTTGCAAAATAGTTCACAAAGAAATAATTATCAAGAAGCAAGAGACACAATTCAAAGATGCATACTAAAGCCAATGAAATAGTTCATTTTCATTAGTATGAAGAAACATAAACATACACCACAAACAATGAAAGAATAGTCTTACAATCATTCACAACCTATGGATGAAAGCGCATCGATTCAAAGATATTCAAATCATTAGGTGAAAGTCCTAAGATGCATCGTTACAATGATACAACACTAGCTCCTATACTGGAACGTTAAGCCTATTGAAAATTGTAACTAGGTTCGATCTTCATTATGACCTAATTGTAATCATGACATTGTATACTTTGTATAAAGAAAGAAAATAAAATTTTATTTTATGTAAAGCATGGGTTTCATGCTCAAGTTTAGGTCAAAAGCATGTTCTTCATGCTTATAGGTCTTTTAGGACAAAGAAGAAATTATGTCATGTATTATAGTCCCATTTGGACTCATTGTAACAAAAAAAAATATTTATTTTGTCAAGAAAAAGCCATTTATTTCTCCAAGACCAAGTCGGCCCGAGTCAATGACAAGTCTGCCTAAGGGAGGCCTATTCGACCCCTAAAGAAGGCTATAAATACAAGGAGCTCAAGCTCATTTGCTACACTCACTCATCACAACTTCGATCTGCAGCAGCGAAGGACAATAAGAGCTAGAAAGACGAAGAAAGGAAAAAAGAATCGAAGTTTCTTGGACAATCTCTCTCTCTGTCCACATGTGCGTAGTTAGGGTTTATGTGTTGCTGCCAATTGCAGAAGGCCAAACTTACAGGGCCGAAATTTTGAGGGGTACTTGCAGTGCCAAATTCTAGAGCGAAGTTGCAGTAGGTTTGATCCAGATTTATGAAGAAACGAAACGAAATACAAATAAAAACATAAACACAAAGATACGGAAAAAACAAAACTTCAATTCATTAATAACAAAGTACTGAAAATTGTTTACATGCTAAATGGAAATAACTAGCTCGGGTTGTTGAGAATTTGGAGGACTAGTGATTAATTCAAATTATCTTCTTGATAATTACTTATGGGCTTACTTCAGATACTTATGTCTTTTCTTCTTTAGCTTATTAATCTTTCATCAAGTCTATTATCAAATAGTACAACAGACACAAAATTAGGCTCCTTGAGCAAGGGCAAAACCTCTCCATTCTTGGAGAGGAAAACCCACGAGAAATTCTTCTTATAGACCTTTCAGATAACAAGTACCATGACCAAGACTTAGACCCTTGACCTATGTATGCTTCCAAAACCTTGTCATTGCTTCTTTGTTGACCTTCACTGTTGACCCTTCACTTTTGCACCGACCTGCACTGTCCTTGTACTTAGAGAACTCGGTCTCTAGTTTATCTTCAAACACTTTCTCTTACTTAATCTTCTATACTTCCTTGACCTTATAATTATGGCAGACTTATTTACGTTGTGATTTACTTCAGAGGTGTCCGCAATACTTCTTGGAGATGCCCTTTCATTCAAACTTGATACTCTCTGAAATCCTCACTTTTTAACTCGGAACAAATTGCATTTTGTACTCTCTGAAATCCGCATCTTTGAACTTAGAACAGTCTGCATTCTTACCGCAGATGTATCCGCATATATCTATAACACAGATATATTATATACCCTTATCCAAATATATGTATTTCAGAATTGTTCCATCCCTGAAGTCCGCAGCTTTTCCTTGCCTTAAATCCGCACTTTTAATCACAGTGAAACCACAGACAAATTCGCAATACTTGTCCTTAAACACAGAAGAAAAATGCGACCTGCAAACTCTGTTTTTCGGCGCAATATGACTAGGGTATATATAGTTGTTTCCGTCTGTAGTTGAGCCGACCTGTTCATATGCATAGGGGCCGACATGAACACTAGTTTATAGGCCAACTTGTAGAGAGAGTCTTCCAGCGTTAAGGAGGTTGACTTAAGGGGTTTTCCAACGTTGTTCTTGATCATCTTCCAGGTGCAGTCTTCAAGGTTTATGTGACAGTCTGGAGGCATACAAATTAGACTTTGACACTTCATGAACATGACACTTAATTAATACAATTTATGACCAGAAGACATATCCGTAGACGACATCAAGAAGAAGTCCTTTGACCTAAAACTTTGCTCATGAAACCCATGAGTCATATCAAAAATATATATATTATAATTTTGTCTTCTTCTTTACATAAATACATAATTACATAATCAATATGAAGACCAATCCTAGTTACACTTTTCAACACTCAATCTTAACTAGGGAGGTATTCATACAGGTACATGGTCACTTTCAAACTGAAGAATCTCATAAGAAGAATCAGATTGGTAATCGCATCTATGTAGTAGCATCATATGAACCAGCATTGTCCTAGTGCAAGGCCTTGACTAACAGCCCCATCTCTCAACGAGACAATGGGCTACAATGTTGGCAAGACAGATGGCTTATAAACACCATAGTCATCGTCTCTCCAAGGTACATACTCCACCCAGGTGTCCCAGAGTATGACCTTCTTGGACAATTCTTCTCTTGGGTAGCCAGCCCTCAAAGAATATCGGTCCTCGACTACTCTTATCTTGAATGCCCTATCACATTCTCAAAGAGTATCGAATGCCATATGATTACCCAATCCTCCATTCTGTCTTCCAGGTGAAGACCAGAATGATGTGTCTATCCATTCTCTCCACATGGCCTTCACTGAGACTTATGGTTGTTAGTCCTGGTCTAGTGCATAACACATGTATTAGAGAATCACATACTTCATTCCCTCTTAACTCACGAAGGACATACTTCAAGTTTCTTCCAAGTAAGAAACTTACCACCAGGCTCCCTCTCAACCAAGGTCCTGCAGCGGCAACAGTGAGACACCCAACTACTCATGAAGAATTCCTCCCCTCGATGTCATGGATGTCGATATTGAGGAATCTTCAACCTTTGGCTTCATAGGGCACAGATCATCCATCACTTTCAGTCACGAGTCATGTCAACCTTCAAAAAGTGATCCATCAGTCTTTCTCATCTGGTCCACCTTTATGCCATGCTGCTTTCCTTCGAATCATTTCCAAGGATCTTACATCTTTCCACATGATTGGTAGCCCTGCATAAACTTATCCAGATAAACATATACATATGAATTTATAAATCAAAAGTTACTTCAGTGATGATCTTTCGCCATGACATTTCTTGTAGGCATCGACATCCTCTATTCAAATTAACACACCTCCTAAAGATATGTCTTGTCAAGGGTCTTCTTTTTTACCAGACTTCTGTTAGAGTCTACATATCCTCCTAGGAGATCTCCTAGACACATCTTCTTGGCTTCCGGATGATAATTGTCTCTTGACATGGTTGCATTTCATGATCTCTTCCTTTCTACACATTCTTCATTCCTAGGAACTTACAAATTTTCCAGTTCCTCGTTCATATACAACCACCTCATATTCCATATGAGGATATATTATGTTGATTTCATCTGTCAAGGCACGGAGAGATCCTCCTTCATAGATCATACTTCTAAATATAGAAGTATATTACCTGCAACCATATGACATGACTTCACAGCATCCAGTGTCAGCATATAAATATATACATACCTCATACCTTTTTCATTTAAGTCATCCTGTGGCAGTTTTACTAGAATGAAGAGCTTCATTCCCTTGACCTACTCCATCAATATGTCATCACATCCCAGAATTTTGTAGCATGGAATTCTTGATGAAACCATTTTGCTTTCTTTCTAATCAGTGAATTCATAGAGAACTCCATTAGAAAATATCAGCACCAGCTTTCATGATGACCCTTGATCTTGATAATTGCCTTTCATCAGTATGATGTCCGTGAGGTTTTCTAGGAGTCGTTTTATCGAGAGCTCCTACCATGCTTCGATCATGATGCTATAATATACACTGCTTCCTATCATACTATTTTACAACCAATAAAAATCACTTAAAGGAGAAGATGATCTCAATCATAGTGGAGATCCCTTGCTTCTTCTTTCTTAGATTTCTTTGCATTAGGTTCTTCTCTTATATCTGAGACATGGGCTTCTTCCTTTTTCCTCGTCCTTTCTAAATTTAGGACAATCTCGTTTATAAGGCCCAAGATCATTACATCCAAAGCACCATGCTTTGTCCACGTTTCTTTTCTTATTCTGAGGACCAAATTTACTAAATCTTCCTTTCTTCCTGGACATGGCGGCAAAGGCTTGATTTCCTACACTTGATCCTGCTTTCAATCTTCATTCTTCTATCTTACCTAGACTTTGGAATGGCATGGCTTCTTCTCTCCCATCTATGCTTGAAGTGAAACCTCTCCATTCTTTCGGTAAAGCATTTTGTACCATAGTGGTATTTCTGTATCAGACATTACTTCTCCCAACTTCAGTAGTTGATCTCGTATTGCGAAAATCTCCATCAGATATGGAATTATTCCTTCCTTTGACATTCTCAATTTGTATAGTTTTTGTCTCAGGGATATTATTTCCTTTGTAGAACCTTTCGAGAATAGTTCCACCAATTTATCATACATTTCTTTTGAGGATTCTAGCTTTGATACATAGGGAATGAGAGTCTTTTATCGACTCTATAAGAATCCTTCAGGATCTTATGTCTCCCTTCATGTATTTGATATATGCTAGAATATCTTCTTTTGGAGGTTGAATTGTAGTTCCTTCTATGAAGCCCATAACTTCATTTTCAATTAGATTCAGATTTGTCCTTTTCTTCCATGCATTAAAGTTTGATAAACCAATCAATTTGTTGCTCTCTATACAATGAGTCATTTTGACAGATTTAGATAAAGTCATAGATACTTACTTGAGTAAGTGACTTTCTCCTTCAACAGCTTCCTTGATGAAGATGAAGAAGTTAGGAGCTTCTTCTAAGATAGAAATCTTCAATCAAGGTGATCTTGGATCCTTGATGGTAAAGGATGTCTTCAAAAGATGATGTCCTCTTCTAACAATGTCTTGAATGTAAATCTTTGATGGCAAAGATTATTTTCTTGAAAAGTTGATTCTTTGAATGAGATGAAGATCTTTCTCGAAAATAGCTTGAGAGTCTTCCTTGCAAACGGATTTGACTTTTCACCCAAACTTTATTTTTTGCTTCCTGGAGTGTCTCTTTGTCAAGTAGCCCTTGAGTTCATCACCTTAGCTCTGATTCCATGTTGAGAATTTGGAGGGCTAGTGATTAATTCAAATTCTCTTCTTGATAATTAATTGTGAGCTTACTTCAGATACTTGTGTCTTTTCTTCTTTAGCTTATTAATCTTTCATCAAGTCAATTATCAAATAGTACAAGAGACACAAAATTAGGTTCCTTGAGCTAGGGCAAAACCTCTCCATTCTTGGAGAGGAAAACCCACGAGAAATTCTTCTTATAGACCTTTCAGATGACAAGTACCATGACCAAGACTTAGACACTTGACCTATGCATGCTTCCAAAACCTTGTCACTACTTCTTTGTTGACCTTCAATGTTGACCCTTCACTTTTGCACCGACCTGCACTGTCCTTGTACTTAGAGAACTCGATCTCTAGTTTATCTTCAAACACTTTCTCTTACTTGATCTTCTATACTGCCTTGACCTTGTAATTATGGCAGACTTCTTTACGTTGTGATTTACTTCAGAGGTGTCCACAATACTTCTTGGAGCTACCCTTTCATTCGAACTTGATACTCTCTGAAATCCTCACTTTTTAACTCAAAACAAACTGTATTTTGTACTCTCTGAAATCTGCAACTTTGAGCTTAGAACAGTCTGCATTCTTACCGCAGATGTATCCGTATATATCTATACCAGTGTGGAAAAAATCCCGATTTTATCCCGACTTTTTAAAAAAATCCCGTTTTTTGCAGGGGCCGATAAAATCCCCCGATTTTTTCCCGATTTTTTGAAAGTTGAAAAAGTCGGGATTTAATCGTTATAATCGCGACTTTTTGCCGACTTTTTCCAAAAAATCGTGAGGGAGGTAATTTTTTTAATAATTTTTATTTTTATTTTTTGAAAAAATCAGGATTTTTTCCAAAAAGTCGGGATTTTTTCAAAATATGAATATTTTTGTATTTTTTTAGTTTTGCCGATTTTTTCGAAAAAATCCCGACTTTGCCGATTTAATCCCGACTTGAAGCCCTGCCGATTTAATCCCGACTCCGACGTTTTCCACATTGATCTATACCACAAATATATTATATACCCTTATCCGAATATATGTATTTCAGACTTGTTCCATCCCTAAAGTCCGCAGCTTTTCCTTGCCTTAAATCCGCACTTTTTATCACAGTCAAACAGCAAACAAATCCGCAATACTTGTCCTTAAACACAGAAGAAAAATGTGAGTTGCACACTCTGTTTTTCTGCGCAGTATGACTAGGGTATATATAGTTGTTTCCACCTGTAGTTGAGCCATCCTGTTCATATGCATAGGGGCCAACATGAACACTAGTTTATAGGCTAACTTGTAGAGAGAGTCTTCCAGCGTTAAGGAGGTTGACTTGAGGGGTTTTCCAACGCTGTTCTTGATCATCTTCTGGGTGCAGTCTTCAAGGTTTATGTGATAGTCTGGAGGCATACAAATTAGACTTTGACACTTCATGAACATGACACTTAATTAATACAATTTATGACCAGAAGACATATCCGTAGAGGACATCAAGAAGAAGTCCTTTGACCTAAAACCTTGCTCATGAAACTCATGAGTCAAGCATATCAATAATATATATATTATAATCTTGTCTTCTTCTTTACATAAATACATAATTGCATGGTCAATATGAAGACCGATCCTAGTTACACTTCTCAACACGGGCGATGGTAGCTTATCTCTGAGAAGAGATGTGGCGGCTACATGCCTTCTAAATTGTTTTACAATGAGGCTCAATGACCTATTTATTATTAATAAACAATGGAAAACCCTAAACATCCAAAAATCTAACCCTAGCAGATGAAGAGCCAAAGGTTTGTGGGCCTTGTTGGGGTAAATTGGTACATCAACTTCCCAGGGTCATAACATTGGCATACGATCTCCATTTGACACATACAAAACCTCGTTAGAAAGATCTATCCGAAGACTACAACTTTGGACTGCAAACCTATACCACAAACTATAGGTTTTCCCGTTTTCCAAAAAAATGTCATTTAGGGCCTCAAAACGACTCTATAAGTTCAAGACCCGAAAAAAACTACCAAAAATAGTAAATTGTGCTACAATTAAGGAAACTGAAAGAAACAATGGTGGGGGTCCAAGTGGAATGGGCAGTTAGCCACCAATATCTACCTGGATCAGTCCTCCTCGCTTAAGAAGCAATGGTCCCCATTGCATTGAATGCTTCCATGAGATGGGGAAACTTCTGCTAAACTTGATCCCTAGTGAGCCACTTGCCTTGGTGCAAGCGTCGGTCAGCTTTGACAACCCGATACAGTTGGATCTTCTGCTGGAAAGTGTTCTTGATTTGTGTGTCCATGATCCAATCAGTGGTGGCTTGTTCCATGCAGTCTAGGTTTAGCTTTGTTGGTGTGAGCTATTCTACTATGTTTGATGTGTCCAATAATGATGGAAAGTATGGCTACAGGCGGTCCACATTGAACATTGGTTGCATGCTAAGGAATGGGGGAATGTTGATCTCGAAAGAATTGTCTCCCACAGACTTGGTGATGGTGTAGGGCCCATATCAGAGTGGTTTGAGCTTATGATGGTCTCTAGTAAGGCATTCTTTATACAAATGCAACCAAACTTTGTCGCCCACTTGAAACTGGTATGGCACCCGATGTTGATATGTCGTTGCTTCTACTTGGCATTGGATTTATCCAAGAGGTTATGCACTTGTTAGCGAATGTGTTGGATGCATTCAATAAAATGGGTTGCTTTATCAGCCTTGGACTGTACATGTGTCGATTTTGTCTGTGTAGTCACATGAGGCATAACAACATTAATTGGACATAATGGTTGAAAACCCAAACCCACTTGAAAAGTACCATGGCCGGTCAAGCTATGGAGAGCTTTGTTATAGCTGTGTTGCACATAAGAAAGGCTCTCATCCCAGGTCCGTGGTTGCTTCGAGTTGTACATGCGTAGTATGTGCTCTATCATCCTGTTGACGACCTCTGTTTGGCCATCACTTTGGGGATGGAATACAATCAACTTGGTGAGCTTAGTGTCCAATAATGTCCAGAGGCTCGACCAAAATCCGCTCAGGAACCTGTTATCCCGATTTGATATAATGGTCTATGGGATTCCAAAATGTACCCATACTCGTTCAAAGAAGAGTTTGGCAATGTCCTCTGTTGTGATCCTCTTCTTGCAAACCGACAATATGGTCATCTTAGAAAAAATTTCACGACCACAAATACACAATCATTAGACTCATTACCATGCTTGGTAGAAGGGAGGCCCTACAGATAGTCCATGGAGATGGATTCCCAAGGTTGGCTGGGAGTAGGTAGAGGAGTGTACAGGCCTTGTTTCTTGATGGTTGGCTTGTTGATGGCACAGGCAATGCAGGATCTAACATATTTTCCAACATCCTGTCAGAGCTTTGGCCAAAAAAATTACTTTTGTAGTACGTCAACAGTTTTCTCCACGCCGAAGTGTCCTGCGACCCGACTATAGTGCATGGTTGCGGGAGAATGCCCCCCCCCCCTCGAATCGTTCCCAAAGCGTGCTCCAAGCGAGAGTGAATCGGGAGCGACTCGGGAGCACACTCCCGAAATTTTTTCCCACGAGGAGTGAATGATCCCGATTCACTCCCTGGTTTTTTCACAATTTTTTTGTCACAAAGATGTTCCAATCATAAAAAAATTTCAAAGAAACAAGAGTTTTCGAGTAGGGAAGTCTAATATTCAAGCCTATCGCCCTAGTATTGATATGCAATTCATTGTAATGTTAAATTCTTAAAGTAAAAGTGACATTCTCCTTTATCTTTCATTTCCATCCTTTTACTTAAATTTTTAACATTACCATGAAATGACTCAGGATCTTTGAGAGTAGTTTCGACCTCATTGGATTTCATATAGAGAAAGTAGAATTTTAGATCTCACTCAAAATCCAACAGACTTATCAAATTTTCAGGATTTTAGGATTCGAGGGATTGCAATGTTTCCACTGGATTTTGTCATGTACTTGGGTATGGGACTCGTATTTAATCAAGAACACCAAGCCCTCTATTTACCTTGATGTTAGCGTCATTGGTTGTCAAACTTCTCTATCATGACCCTACTCAAAACGTACCCATCACACAAACAAAATATTGACATGACATGGTACATTTTCTATACCTTATGTTAATTGCTTAGAGGGTGATATTAATGACAAATATCCTAAGATAGGCAATGATTTTGATCATAAGTACCTATTTGTTGTAGCATGATTTTTTTGGATGTTGGAGGTCATCTAGGGCCTATTTGTTGAAGTATTTTTAGTTCAGAGATGAATTGCACTCGATGTTATTTTGGCTATGTGCACCCTTACATGCTATATAAATGAGAACTTGTAACTTGTGGACATGGTTGACGAAGATTATAACTTCTAGATGATTGATGTTATATGGTTTAATAGATGTTTTTATGCTTTTTATATCTAATTAATCATTCTACATGCTTTTTTTGACATACATACATCAAAATATATAAAAATATATATTATATAAAAATTCACTCTTGATTTTCTCCCGACCTGGGATCTTTTGAAAATGTCGCTCCCCGCTCCCGCTCCCAAGTCAATTTGGCACACTCGCTTGAAGAACACAAAGGTGGCCCAAGTAGTTTAATAATGCATCTTGCAGGTGGAAATGTGGAACTTGCTTGCCATCCACTAGCATCTGGTAAGTGGTGTCGAACTCGGGATCATTCTTGTACAGTTGCAGTCATCGATAGGTCTCGTGGCCATAAGAGTTGAGAAAAGAAGTTAGTGTTGCAACTGGGGGCCAACTGAGGCAATCTGCAACATGATTGGTGTTTTCCTTTTTGTACTTAATGTTCAAGTGGAATTATTGCAGATATGTAGACCACTTCTGATGGCGACCATTCTACAACTTCCCTTGTGTTTGTATAAACTGAAGAGGTCAGTGATCTATGTGGATGATTGTTTCCTTCCCCATAATGTAATGTTTACATTGCCAGCAAGCCTGCATGATAGAATACATCTCTTTATCATAGGTGGGGTACTTCTGGATTGTATCGCAAAGTGTCTCACAGTGATAGGCCACTATATGCCCTCGTTTGGTGAGAATTGAACCAATAACATAGTCGGAGGCGTTTGTCTCGATTATAAATGGCTATTGCAGTTCTGGAAATGTGAGTAAAAGTTCGGAGTAGAGGCGGCGCTTCAACTCAACAAACACCTTTTGTTGGAACTCAAACCTGAAAAAATTTATTTTCGCTCTGCCCTTGGTAACCTGGCTAAAAGGCCAAGTGATATGGGTGAATCCCAACATGAACCTCCGATAAAAATTAGCAAGGCCCAAAAAGTTGTGAAGGTCTGTGAGAGTGGTCGGGGTTAGCCAATCCCGAATGACTTGGATCTTAGACGGATCTACATGCATGCCTTGCTCATCTATGATGTAACCCAGTTATTGGACCTAGCTCATGCCAAAGGTGCATTTCTCCAGGTTGGCACATAGTTTGTGTTGCCACAGGGTTTGAAAGACCTATTGAATGTGTTACAAGTGCTCTTCCCAACTCTTGTTGAAGATAAAAATATCGTCCACATATACAACCACGAATGAGTTGATAAAGGGCCACAAGTGTGAAAAATCCTAGATCTGGATTCCTACTGCAACAAATCTGAATTACTTCTCCTATTATTTTGATAATTATTTCATTACATTGAAATACCAAAAGCAGTCTACACAAATGATGTTGCGGAATAAATCTAAGTGCTGAAACAATCTGAACAAAATACAATGAAAAACAACCACATTGACACAGTTATTTTTGGACTAAGTCCCTGGAAAAACCCAACTTGGGAAAACCAGTGCAACAGATCTGGGAGTTTGTATTATTAAGCAGCAGAATCTTGAAAAAAACTAGGGTGCCAACATCCGGCAAACCCTTTAGAGAAATCTAGACAGCAAAACTAACTGTGAGATATACCTCACTCAGCAAGTCTCCGACTGATCAAAAACAGCGTTGATGATGCCCTCACTGCCTCTGCGTCATTGCTTACGCTGGATCTGCGTAGGCAAGCTTGACGAACTGCATCACCCTTTTCTGTCGCTGATATGGTTGATCTGAAGCTAGATCTTGGCCCTCCTAGCTCAGAACCACAGCCTCTAGGTTTCTCCGGACTAACTCCAAGAGACACTGTGCTGGCTCTGCGTGATTCTCTGCAGGAACTGCATCACCTCTGCCAAAAACTGCGCTGGCTCTCTCTTGTGTAGATGTTGACTCACTCTGAAATGTATTCTTGGTCCATCTGACCAATCTCTGCTTCTGCCCCTCTCTGGATCTGACCAACCCTAGTGATTTTTTCTTGATCAAAAGTTGTGTCTCCTCACACAAATTCGAAAATGCTCAATGGCTGAAGTGTCAAGTGTATTTTCCATAGGCCCCTCACCCTCCTTATTATCTTTCATTGACTCTTCAACGGCCAAGATTAAAACATAATCAAGGGCTAAGATTAACTTGGAGGTGATCCATGAATTTATCTAGAAGATTCACACTTGATTTAATTAATACACTTGAATTAATCAGTTTCCCTAAGTTTAGACTTAGGAAAACATTAAAAACGATTAATTAATTTAATTAAATCATCTCTAAGTGGAATTTTCCAAAACCATTTATGGGTTTTATGGAATACATGTGTCTTAGCCTATAAACAAAATTACAAGGCTAGAGCACATTCAATGCTACCATAAATCAACACTCCCTTTTAGCAAGGAAAGTGCTCTAGCAAGACAACTCAATGTGTTGTTGATCTGACTTCTGTAACATCTGTTGTTGTACTGTTGATGCTGCTCACCAACACTGTACAAAGAACGCTGCAACTGTACTGTTGCTGACTCTGCATGTTGCTGCCAACTGCCACTGTACTGCAACTCCCTCTAAATTTTGCAACCATGTTGTTGCACTGCGTGAGCATTGCTCTGCACTACGCTGCCCTCTCTGTGCACTACGTTGTTGCTGCTCATCTACTGTTGTCGCTGCTCATCTACTGCTGTCGCTGCTCATCTGCTGCTGTTGTCGCTGCACTATTCCTAATTGCAACAAAAAAACATCCAAATTTGGACAAGTCTGCAACTGAAGAATGAGACTGACTGTTGCTAGTTTTTGTACTAGCTTTCTGAAAATACTGCGTTGTTGTTGCTCTGCACTGCGCTACACCAATGTGCACTAAGCTGTTGCTGCTGCTTCTTCTTCTCTACATTGATTAGGCTCTAGTACTGCTACCCACTGCATCATCCCATCATCTTTTACTGCAACTGTCCATCCTGCTACCGTCTTTAGGCTGTCGTAGCTCACATGTCATCCAAGAGTTCGAAAATGCTCAAGGATCCCGCCTCCTTGTAGATACTGAATCTACAACTCCAAGTCAGCCCATTTCTCTCCTCTTGGAATATGAGCTAACATAGCACAATCTCTTTATGTCTCAATCTTGGTAGCTCCTACTTGTGGATATTCCTTTTCCTTTTTATCCTTTTTCTTAAGAGGACACTTTGTGGCATAATGTCCCATTTCACCACACCGGAAGCACTTGATCTTGGACAAATCATTCTTCTTCTGCTTCTGTTGTGCTTTTGATGCAAGGGTAGTGTTATCTTCTTCCTCCTTCTTAACCTTTGCACTGCTACTGCCATCCTCCAAGTGGATTTTTGGGAGGTCTCTCCTCAACTCCTCTTGCTGTAATGCTGCCCACATTGGTTCCCAACCTGGAAGTCTTTCTCTACCCAATATACTTTGGACAAAGACTTGATAATCCTCTAAAACAAAGTTCACTGTGAGCCTTACTAGCACTGAGTCTCTAGGAGCAGATCCTACTGCAGACAATTGATCTCGGTTTCCCTGGATCTGAGACAAGGAGTCAAAACGCTCTCCCTTCTTCATCCTGATATTCCGCATCTTCTCTTAAAGGTACATCTTCCGCTGCTCGGAAGATCCTTGGTATAGCTTTTCCAGCACTACCCACATTTCTCTAGCAATGGCTTTGGCTGCTATATGAGGTACAATATGATCCTTTACTCCATCTCGAATGAATCGCTTGACTTTAGCCATATTCTTCTTGAACTTCCTTAGGTGTGCTGCATCAAGAGGTTCTGCAACTGCGCTATCTATGAGGGCTTTCCGATCATGCTCATCAAGGAGAAATTATATACTTGATTTCCAGGTAACGTAGTTGGAGGCACCCTCCAATCTATCTTGGTCACGCAGTCCGTTGCTGGCCATTTCCTCAACTGTCGATACCTTGCTCTAACCCTCTGCTTAGCTTGACTTACGCACTCCTTGTGGAGTAAGTCAGTTCTTCTGTTGTTGCACGAGAACAACTGAGTTTCTTTGAGTAAGAAACTCTCTGAGATCAAGAAATCCCCAACTGTGTTTTTCAAAAATTTTCTGACGCTTATGCACTAGCTCTTACTGTTGTGCAATAACTGCATCCTTCAGCTACACTGATCTGCTACGCCGCCTCTTCTGCAACTGAAAAAGCTTACCCTCTGTCAACTCTCTCAGAGGGAGCCTTTTCTGTGCTAGAATGCCCTCCTGGCCTGGACAACGTAATTTCTGGGAGGATTTGCTACTGCTTACGCAGATCCCATACTCTTCAGCACTGATCTGCTGGTTCTCTTCGTTTCTCCTGCACTTCAGCTTAAATAAGCTCTGATACCATGTGAAAAATCCTAGATTTGGATTCCTACTGCAACAAATCTGAATTACTTCTCCTATTATTTTGATAATTATTTCATTACATTGAAATACCGAAGTAATTACTGAAGCAGTGTACACAAATAATGTTGCGAAATAAATCTAAGTGTTGCAACAATCTGAACAAAATACAATGAAAAACAACCACATTGACACAGTTATTTTTGAACTTAGTCCCCGAAAAAACCCAACTTGGGAAAACCGGTGAAGCAGATCTGAGGGTTTGTATTATTCAGCAGCAGAATCTTGAATACAACTAGGGTGCCAACATCCGGCAAACCCTTTAGAGAAATCTAGACAACAAAACTAACTGTGAGATATACCTCACTCAGCAAGTCTCTGGCTGATCAAAAACAGCGCTGATGATGACCTCACTGCCTCTGCGTCATTGATTATGCAGGATTTGCGTAAGCCTGCGTAGGCAAGCTTGAGGAACTACGTCAACCTTTTCTGCAGCTGATCTGAAGCTAGATCTTGGCCCTCCTGGCTCAAAACCCCAACCTCTAGCTTTCTTCGCACTGACTCCAAGAGACACTACGCTGGCTCTGCATGATTCTCTGTAGGAATTGCGTCACCTCTGCCAGAAACTGCGCTGTCTCTCTCCTGTGTAGATGTTGCCTCACTTTGAAATATATTATTGGTCCCCCTGACCAATCTCTGCTTCTACCCCTATCTGGATTTGATCACTGAATCAAATCACTTAGCAAACCCAGCCCTAGTGATTTGTTCTTGATCAAAAGCTGTGTCTCCTCACACAAATTCGAAAATGCTCAATGGCTCACGTGTCAAGTGTATTTTCCATAGGCCCCTCACCCTCCTTATAATCTTTCATTGACTCGTCAACGGCCAAGATTAAAATATAATCAAGGGCTAAGATTAACTTGGAGGTGATCCATGACTTTATCTAGAAGATTCACACTTGATTTAATTAATACACTTTAATTAATCAGTTTCCCTAAGTTTAGACTTAGGAAAACATTAAAAACGATTAATTAATTTAATTAAATCATCTCTAAGAGGAATTTTCCAAAACCATTTCTAGGTTTTATGGAATACATGTGTCTTAGCCTATATAAAAAATTACAAGGCTAGAGCACATCTGATGCTACCATAAATCAACAACAGGATGTCATCCATCATCCTCATAAAAATAGAAGGGGCATTTGTCAACCCGAAAGGCATGACCAAACATTCAAAAAGGCCCTCCCTGGATTTGAATGCGGTCTTCCATGCATTTGTGGGCTCTATTGGAACCTGGTGATAACCAGACTTCAGATCGATCTTGTTGAAATACTTGGCCCCCTTAAGTTGGTCAAGAAGGTCATCAATCTGCGGGATTGGATACTTGTTCCTGATAGTGATTTTGTTCAGTGCTCCATAATCAATGCAAAGCCTCCAGGTCCCATCCTTCTGCATAAGTACAATCGGACTCCCACAAGGTGAGGAACTTGGTCGGATGTGCCCTTTTTGCAACAACTCCTGGATTTGCCGCTTGATCTCTTCATTTTCCAGGATGGAGCGGCGGTATATCGGCCCATTAGGTAGAGGTGCTCCGGGGGTCCGATCGATCAAATGCTTAACCTAACAGTGTAAGGGCACCCTTGTGGGTGAGGAGAAGATGTCCTTGTATTCTTCCACGACCTTATCCACTTGCTTCTACTGCGTGGAGGAACCTTTCTTGGAGGCCATGGATGTGGCCACGATCTTCCCCTTACTTTGAGAGCAAATAAGAAAGAAAACAAATTTCCTGGTCTGAGAGATGATCTTACTGCATTGCTTGCTAGAGATCAAAGAGATGGCGGTAGGCAAGGCTACCTCTGGTATACTATATAACTTATTTCCCAAAGTAATAATAACAATGTGAGGCCTAGACTCATACATAGCATGATGCTTCCACAAGTATGGTTGGCCTAATAACACATTATAAACTTCAAGAGAAGCAACATCACACAGTACCTCATCTGTGAAGGGCTTGATGTTGTAGGGAAGGCGGGCACTGATAGCTGATGAGGAGATCTCTTCCTTGGTGAAGCCACCTGATGGTGTACAGATGCGAGTGTGGTGTGGTCGGTAGGCCCAACTGCTTCACAACCTCTGTTGAAATGAGGTTCTTTTCGCTCTTGTTGTCGACAATGAACTGCAGCGGAGAACCCTTCACCCACATCTGTGAGTGGAAGAGACGCTCCCCCTCCTCTGGATCTTCGAGTTAAATCTTCAGAACCTTGGTGGTGGTGGCAATGGCACTAGGTTCTGCGCCAATAATCTCCTTCCCCTTGTCGTTCCCATTGTCGGGTTTTGGCTCAAAATCAGAACATGCATCGAACTCTGAAGCTTTCATGTCGGTCACCAATGACTGCTTGGCACAACACTCATTTGTGTTGCAAGTGGGGCTCTTGTGGAACTCACGCAACGTTCCTGTGTCCTTTGTCTCTGTGGTATCATTCTTTGCTTTGGACTTCAATGGGTTGTCCTAGGTCGCTCCACCTTGGCTTTGTCCTTGGTTCTGTGGTTTGGGGGCGCTCTTCCCTACTTCTGATTCGCAGATCCAAAGTCGCACTTCTTTTGTTTAAATTTTTGTTCAATCTTAGCAGCATATCGGTATGCTAAAGCAAGTGAGGAGATGTCCAGGAACTCCATTTCTTCCTGAATGTATTTGTGCTGACAGTAGCGGTACTTGAGCACCAGATGTCGCTTAGGATCTCTGATACCCAACTTTGTGTGTAGAGTATGAAAAATATTTGTGAGCTCATGCACATCTTGGTCCCTTTGTTGTCATAGTGTGGTCCACTGTATGTACTTGTCATCATAGCTCCCCAAGAGGTAATATTGTTCCTTGGCAGCGTCTCAGAAAGAGTTCCAAGAGGGGGCAACTGTAAACAGAGAGGGTTCCTCGACCCCTTTTTCACGTAAGTTTCCCACCAGTCCTTTGACATGGGGGGCAACCTTAAGCAATGCAAAAATAATCTTCTCCCTATTGGAGAAACTATGGGTCGAAAAATAACATTCCAATATATTCAACCATTTGTTTACAACATCTGCCTCTATTTGACCTTCAAATATAGGGATATCGAAGTGCACTTGTACCTTGAAGGACACCTCCGAAGTGACTACTGGATGAAGATGTGTCGTCGGTGGGCACCCGCCGTCCATCATCTTGTTCCTTTTCCGCTCAAGGGCTTCTTCGAACAACAGTTTGATAGGATCTCCTACTCCCTCGTCTTTCTTTTTCTTATGCCATGGGAGGTCATCGGTGTCAGCGAGGACGGTCTTGCAAAGGTTCAACCAGTTCAAGTCCCAACTCTTTATACCCTGACCTCGTTGAGGAGGTGCACAGAAAAATACAGAAAGAGCAGAGCGCTTTGATACCACTAATCCAAATTTATGAAGGAATGAAACGAAATACAGATATAAACAGAAACACAAAGATACAGCAAAAACAAAACTTCAATTCATTAATAACAAAGTACCGAAATTTGTTTACGCAGAATGGAAATAACTAGCTCAGGCGATGGTAACTTATTTCTGAGAAGAGTTGTGGCAGCTCCATGCCTTCTAAATTGTGTTACAATGACGCTCGAAGGCCTATTTATTATTGAGAAACAATGGAAAACCCTAAACATCCAGAAACCTAACCCTAGGAGATGAAGCGCCAAAAGTTTGTGGGCCCTGTTACCCACCACCTGTGGGTAGTGTATATAGGAGAAAAAAATTATCCTAGATGGTCCTCAGTCGGCAACCCCTTGCAGCCACCAGATAGCTCGAGGTGCCATTGTCTCCGCCACTTGAGCCAAGCCATGTGGTCCCTCACCCACTTGTTATGATTGTATGTTTGAAGGTGGGTCTCTCGACCCTGAAGGTATGGCTTTTCATTGGTATAGTTGAGTAATTTTCCTTACTTGTCATGGGCACTTTTGGGCATGGATTGGTGGGGGATTTGGTAGAAAGAGTGAGCTAGGTGTGTACTCTTTTCTCCATTGCCCGATTTTGTGGTTAGCCTTGTATCATAGACCCGTGGGATCTCCTTTACTGACCATTAGCTTTAGGTTTGGCACTACATGGAAAATCTCAATTTTGGTTGTGTGGTCCCGCCTCCCAACACTATATACATCAACCCCCTTCCACTCATTTTAACCCCATTCATCTCTTTTCCCATTTGGGTCCACATAGGATCAGCCTACCCCTCCCCTTGTCCACACCTTGGGTCGGGCCTGGAACGATGCCCAGAGGTTGATGCAGCTAAAAAGAAAAGGAAAAGTGTACTTTGGCCACTCTCAACAGGAAATACACCATAAAATGCAAAAGATGGTTGGGACATACAAATTTAGCACATGCGCAAAAGCCAAACATGAGCTATGCCCCTTTATCCATGGCCATCACCCTGGTTCCTATGGGCCCTAAATGAGAACCCTGCATCATTTAGGAACCCATGATTGTCCCAACCCCTGGTGGGCGATGAACTGCCCCACCTTAATGTGAAATTTTCAAGGAAAATATTTCTGCAATACTTGGTTTATTTCTCCTACTTATGAGATAAGTTATTTACAGATGCTTCAGTAAATTCTGAAATAAACACATTTGCAGATCTTCACCATCATTAAGAGCATAAGAACAGAAAGATAATTCACACACGTAGCACAATAGAAGCAACCACATGAACACAGTTATTTTTGGACAATTGTCCTCGAAAAAACCAAATGTGGGAAAACCGGTGCAGCAAACGAAGGTTTTATATTTATCTTCAAAAATGGAAAGTACATTTACAAGAGTCTGATGAGCATAGAAAAAATTGCAAACACTTGGTTGAATTTTCTGGACCCTCCAAACAAATTTCAGACCCTCTGGGTGACCTCCATCACCCATTGCATCATCCAGCATGAGACATCTGTGCAGTCTCTCCCTGGACTGCATGATTCTACGTGAAGGGGTTATGGCTGCTGCTCAACTCACCCTTCCCTTCATCCTACTGACTTTTGCATCTTGATAACTGACTTCTCCCTCCTCTTTCTGCTTCTGCAACCTTACCACTACAATCTCACCAACTAAAATCGAATTCTCTTGCTTCAGAATCGATTTCCTGCGAGTACTGAGAATGTCCCCCGGCTTGATTTCCAAATGGCCCTCAAGTCTCTTCTTATAGTCTTCTCGCTGATGAATCAACGGCCAAGATTATATCATTAATCAATGGCTCAGATTAAAAGAGAACTTGATCTTCGTTTTCTAGAGGATTCACCCTCTGCTCTATTAATACCCTTTAGTTATTTACTTTCCCTAAATTTAAACTTAGGGTCTGCATTAAAATAATTAATTATTTTAATAAAGTCATATCCAAGAGGAATTTCCACAAACGATTTCTGGGTTCTCTGGATCAATGATGTACAAGCCTTTCTACCCAAAATGAGACTTAGAACACTTCTTGATGCTATAGAAATCAACACTCCCTCTTAGCGAGGAAAGTGTTTAAGCAAGATACCGTTGTACTGCTCTGACTCTACATCATCTGTTGTGTTGAAGTTGTCCTGGCTATTGCCCCTCATCTTTGCGTTGCTGCTTCCTATACTGTTGCCCTGCTATTTCAGCATCCGTACTACAGCGCCCTCTTCTTTTGAAGACCACCCTTTCCTCTTGTGGAAGGGGTTATCGACCATCCCCATCTTCTCTCTGAAGTAAGTGAACTTGATCTTACTTAGAGCCTTTGTGAGGATATCTACCACCTATTCTCCTGTAGGAGTGTATCGCAACTGTACTGCTCCCCTCTGGACATAGTCCCTGATAAAGTGACACCGAATGTCAATGTGTTTCGACCGGTCATGAAACACAGGATTTCCAGAGAGCTTAAGAAAGCTTTGATTATCACACATAATCCCGGTCGGTTCTATACGCTTCTTGAGTAGGTTCAAGAGCAATTTGAGGAGCCATATGGCTCGCAAGAAGCTGTGCTTGCTGCCATGTACTCTGCCTCGGCTGAGCTCAGCACTACGGACTTTTGTTTCTTGCTGCACCAGGAGGTCATTCCTAATCCGAGACTAAAACAGTACCCACTGGTACTTTTCCAATCTACTGTGCTTCCAGCCCAGTCTGCATCTGTGAACCCACTCAACTGGATCTCATTACCCTTGGTGTACTTCAGCCCATACTCGACTATCCATCTCAGGTATCTGAGAACATGTTTGGCTGCTGCCCGGTGAGCCCTCCTTGGTTCCACCATGAACTAACTGAGGGCATTCACTGCATAACAAATGTCTGGCATAGTATTGACCAGATACATCAATGATCTGATGTGTTGCCTATACAAGGTGGGATCATCCTCATCATCCTCCGATGTGTCTATCTTCTTCTAGTTAGTAATCATTGGTGTGGCCATGGGTCTACAGTCTTCCATCTGAAATCTTTTCAGGATTTCTGTCGTGTATCTTCCTTGTCCTAGGAAGATTTCCCCTTTCCGCTGCTAGACTTCTAACCCAAGAAAATAGTGCGTCTGCCCCAAGTCCTTCATGTCGAATTTTGTTGCCAGATTCTCCTTACAGTCCTTGATGAGCTTGGATGATCTGGTCAAGAACAGGTCATCCACATAAAGTACAAGAATAAGTGGCTCATCTCCTATTCTCAAGTAGTATAGGTTGGGATCTATGTCACTCTTGACGAACCCCATCTTGTGCAAGTAGCTATCAATCTGACCATACCATGCCCTGGGACTTGTTTTAAGCCATACAAGGCTTTCTTAAGCCTGCAAACATGAGTCTTCTGCTCATGTGTCTCAAAGCCCTCTGGCCGTTCTATGTACACTTCCTCCTCTACCACCCCATTCAAAAACATTGTCTTGACATCCATTTGGTGAATCTCCCATCCCATCTGTGCAGCCAGAGAGATGGCGGATCTGAAAGAAGTGTATCGAGCCACTGGGTTGAAGGTTTCTTCATAATCGATGCCTTCCTTCTGTGCATACCCCTTAGATACAAATCTTGCTTTGAAATTCTCTATGCTGCCATCTGTAGCATATTTGATCTTGTAGATCCACCTGGATCCTACAACTGATATGTCATGTGGTCTAGGGACTACTTCCCATACATCATTTGTCATGATGGAGCTATACTCCACCATGGCATCCACCCATACTTGATGTTGAGCTACTTCCCGAAAGGTAGATGGTTCACCAACCTGAGCTACCAGTGCCAGATATCTGTCAGGTTGATTCCTTATCCTCTTTCCTTCTCTAGGGGCTCCAACAAATTCTTCTACATCCTTAAGAATTTGTTGAAGTTCTCTACTCAGTCTCCCATCAGTTGTGGGTGGTCTTACCTGCTCCTCCTGTTCTTCGGAGGAGGAGCTCTCCTCAGAATCATTGTGCCTTCGAGAGGCATTTGACCTCTCCTATGTAGGTCGTTGAGGCTGTACCAGTGGATCTTCCTCAATCTACATATTTGTGGCCATTTCTCGAGATTTCCTAAAGGCTCTCTCCTCCAGGAATTTCACATCCCTTCTTACCACGATTTTCCTGCTCTCTGGAATACAGATGTGATATGTTTTGCATTCTCGCTATAGCCCATTAGAAAACCCTTTTCTGTAGTTTGATCTAACTTCTTTCTCTTTTCATCTGGAACGTGGCAGTACACCATGTTGTCGAATATCCTGATGTGGCTCACTTTTGGCTTGCTGCCTGTGAACACACTCTTGGGAGTTACGTTCCCCAAAGCTCTATTGGGAACTCTGTTCTAAATATATATTGTTATATTGCAGGCCTCTGCCCATAAGAATTTTGGCATATCTTGGTTGTAGAGCATTTCCCTTGCAGCTTCTATTATGGTCTGATTCTTCCATTCTGCTCTGGATTGTATGGAGCAGTCCATTCTCTCTCGATCCCTTCCCTTGCGCAAAAATTTGTGAGTCTTTATCAATATATTCTCCACCGTTATCTGACCGCAACTTCTTGATCTTCTTTCTTATAGAGTTCTCTACCAATGCTTTGAAATCTTTGAATCGATCAAAGACTTCATCTTTGGTTTTCAAAAAATGGATCCAAGCTTTCCTGGAATGACCATCAATGAAGGTGGAGAAAATACTTTGCCCCACTAAGAGCAGTTGTGGACATTGGACCGCAAATGTCAGAATGTATTAACTCTAATACACCTTTGGCTCTGTTGCTACTTCTTGGAAATGTTGCCTTAGCGTACTTCCCTAGTACGCATCCCCTGCAAACTTCGTCTTTCTTCGTGCTGAGCTCAGGAGCCCCTATGACAGTATTTTTGAAAATCCCCAAGGCTCCATGATGTAGATGCCCCATCCTTCTGTGCCATAATTCATTCAGATCTCTGTCGTCTGTACTGCAAATCAGGGCCACTGGAGATGCAAGCTGGAGCTTATACAGCTTGTGACTCCTTACTCTGATTTGTGCCTTTGTGCTCCATTTAGGGTGTTTGACATACACCTTATCTCTAATAAAGTATACGTCATAGCCCTTGTTCTAAAGTTGGGACACTGAAAGTAAATTCATCCCCAACCCTGGTACATGCAGAGCATTCGTGGCTCGAATCTTGCTGCCATCCTCGGTCTGAAATGTTACGGTACCTCTCTCAATGGGGGTACATTTTGCCTTGTTTCCCATAGTTATCTGGAAATTCATCTGTTCTTCTTGGTAGCTCGAAAAACATTCTCGAACCCCCGTCATATGAGCAGATGCTCCACTGTCAATATACAAGACACTTGGAGGAGTTGTGCTTGACACACAAGCAAGGTCCTCCTCTAGTCTAGATGCCAACACTTCCATATCGTGTTCTCTTTGCATTGTTGCGTACTCTAGAGGACTGCGTGAGTCCTTTTGACTGCGTGAACCCTTTTGAATGATGGAACTTTGGTCCATGGCAGATCCTCCCTTCCTGTCTTTAGCCCTTTGCTCTGATACCATGTGAAATTTTCAAGGAAAATATTTCTGCAATACTTGGTTTATTTCTCCTACTTATGAGATAAGTTATTTACAAATGCTTCAGTAAATTCTGAAATAAACACATTTGCAGATCTTCACTATCATTAAGAGCATAAGAACAGAAAGATAATTCACACACGTAGCACAATAGAAGCAACCACATGAACACAGTAATTTTTGGACAACTGTCCCAAGAAAAACCCAATGTGGGAAAACCAGTGCAGCAAATGAGGGTTTTATATTTATCTTCAAAAATGGAAAGTACATTTACAAGAGTTTGATGAGCAGAGATAAATTTGCAAACCCCTAGCTGAATTTGCTGGACCCTCCAGACAAATTTCAGAGCCTCAGGGTGACCTCCTTCACCCTCTGCGTCATCCAGCATGAGAGATTTGCGCAGTCTCTCCCTGGACTACATGAATCTACGTGAAGGGGTTATGGTCGCTGCTCAACTCACCCTTCCCTTCATCCTCCTGACTTCTACTTCCTAATAACTGACTTCTCCCTTCTCCTTGTGCTTCTGCAACCCTGCCTCTACAATCTCACCCACTAAAATCGAATTCTCTTGCTTCAGAATCGATTTCCTTCGAGTACTGAGAATGTCCCCCGACTTGATTTCCAAATGGCCCTCAAGTCTCTTCTTATAGTCTTCTCGCTGATGAATCAACGGCCAAGATTATATCGTTAATCAATGGCTCAGATTAAAAGATGACTTGATCTTCGTTTTCTAGAAGATTCACCCTCTGCTCTATTTATACCCTTTAATTAATTAATAAAGTCATATCTGAGAGGAATTTCCACAAACGATTTATGGGTTCTCTGAATCACTGATGTACAAGCCTCTCTACCCAAAATGAGACTTAGAACACTTACGGATGCTATATAAATCAACACTTATGTGGGTATGCACTGTTATATATTACACAACATGCTCTCATCCGCTGGAGCCCCAAACAGTTACAAAGAAAAATCAATCAAAGGAAAAAGGCATATGAAGAATGGTGGAAAAACAAAGGTTGGGGGAACACATGTACCACGATTTGTTCCCTCCTATACTCGTATACCCAGGTGTGGGCTTCCCTTATTATAGTTTCCCTTGTGGTCTGGATGATTCCCCTAATAACCACTTTGTTCCATTACTATATCATTTGCCACCTACCACTAGAGGGATGTACCATGGACATGTCACCCCCTTTAAAGGTTGAAACCACCTAATAGGGTCCTTGATTAACCCCCCTTATTGAACTTGGATACAAGTACAAGCCAAAAGCCCACTATGGAAGGACATGCCACCATGAAGTGTCCCACTGACGCCATGACTTGTAAGCTCTTTTACTTGATTATTCTAATGATTTGTTGTATTAGAGGGCAAGGGGATGTATTGGATCTTATGCAGGATTGCAGGTGGGTCTCCATTTAGGGCTTGCTCTCCCTATACGAGGTCCTAGCCCTCCAGAGGGCCAAATTGGCACTTATAGGGTGAGCATTGAGAACCATGGGCCTCCACCATAGCAGAGAGTACTTCATGGATCCCCAACACCTCTCATTTATTGCTCGTGTTCCACCCTTTGGATGAGGATGATGCACTTCGTTCACCATGCCCAACTGGCTCCACAGTTGCACCATATACTTGGCAAATGTTCCAAGGTCCAGATGAGGGCTCATGTCGTCATCCTAGCTCTCACAGATGGTTTACAAGCATTTTCGATCCATTTGGAGACCCATGAGGATATCCTTGTATCCTTCACACCCACTTGGGGGGCACCACAGGGATTTGCTTGGAAAACAAGGGGCCAACCCCTTATCCACTATGTTTGAAGTCCATTCTCACATCATGGAACACTCATGACTTCATTAGGCCCCCTTAAAGGCACAACGACTCACTTTATCAATCATTCGACCCTCTTGAGAAGCTTATTATTATGTTATTGAGCTATCTTGGTGGGCTTGTCACCAAGGGATGTTATTATTGCACATTATTTTATTATTTGGGGCTTAATTAGGCCAGATTAGGCAAATCGAACTCATTAGTGATTGTATAAATACAAGTGAGGTGTTTCATTTCATCATCATCACTTGGATTGGGTTTCGTAGCTACTTGAGAATTTCGCATTCCCTTTTGGAGGACGAATTTGGATTGCATTGCTGAATTTTGATCGTTGGATCTATTTCTCTTGTCTTGGAGCTTCATTATTGGCATAATTTGATGATTGGATATACTCATGTGTACAAGTGATCATTTTCATGCTTATTCTTGTATTTACTTTGTCACATGAAATGTTGTTGGGATTTTCGCTATACAAGTCTGAAATTTACTGCTTTTATATGCGAAATTGTGGAAATTTTGATCTTCTGTAGTGTTGCATCATTGCATGGGCCATGTATGAATGGGTGAATGTTCAAAGAGGGGCTTGACCTAATTATTGCCAAGAAAACCATATTATTGAGTCTCTCCTATGAATGGGCCTTGGGAATCACCCTTCATCCTTTCATTGATCTATTCATTCTCGTGATTCCTCATACTGGGTCTCCTCCCATCGGTGAAAGTTTGTAAAGAGCATGGAGCCTTAGCTAAGAAGATAGTGGGTTATCACTCCATTGTTGCCCCTTGACCTAGTAGTTGCTCAATAGGATCCCCTCCTAAGACCCCTGCTAGTTTGAGTGGTAACAAGGCTACAAGCCCCTTTGGGGTAAATTGGTACATCAACTTCCTGGGGTCATAACTTTGGCATAAGATCTTTGTTTGACGCGTACGATACCTAGCTAGCAATATATATTCGATGACTACAACTTTCGACTAAAACCCTTGTCACAAGCCATGGGTTTTCCTGTTTTCCAAAAAAACTTCGTTTAGGGCCTCAAAACGGCTCTGAAAATTCACCCGAAAAAAAATGCCAAAAATAGTAAATTGTGCTACAATTAAGGAAACTAAAAGAAACAATGGTGGGGGTCCAAGTGGAATAGGTGGGTGGCCACCAATACCCACCTGGATCATGGTCGAAGTTTGGAAGCAGCCTTGAAGAAGGTCTTATTAGGGGGGTGACTTGGTGCTTGGGAAGTCTTTGGGCATTGGTCTTTGGGTCTTGAAAGTCTCCTTGTGAACAAATTCTATAAGAAGAGAAGCATTTTTTTGGGTTTTCCCCTTGGAGGGGTTTTGCACTGGCTTGGAGCCTATATTTTGTGTACTTTCCCTTGTTGTGATCTTCATTGTTTTGGTAATTTCTTCATGAACAAGATCTAATAACGTAATAAACAGCCAATACACATCACAAGTAATTATCAAGTTAAGGAAAATCTCTATCATCTATAAGTCTCTTGATTTTCCAACATGGAATTAGAGCTAAGGTGCAAGAAGGAGACTGGCGATCACATCCTAGTTGGCACTATGGCAAGACTTATAAGGAAGTGTTTCAAGTTTCTTGGGAATCTCGCTACATCTATCAAGGATTGCATATTGAAGATCATCTCCAAGCTAGCAAAAGAAGTAATAGATGGAAGTTTGTTCTCTGCTTTATCCGGAACCTTCAAGGACGAAAATGTAAGGGTTATTGACAATGATGATTCCAGACACATGACGGGAGAATGCAAACAACTTCAGACTTGGTCAAAAGGAACCTCCTCTCATTCAATCAAACTTGGAGACAAGAAGGGCTATCCAGTGGAAGGAATTGGATCTACTTTGTTGGAGCTCGAGTCTGGTGGAAGCATTCACCTCAAAAATATTCTATATGTTCCATATTTGAAGAAAAACTTACCTTCTATTTCTTGTCTAGAGGATAAGGGTGGTAGAATTACTTTTGTTGATGACAAGATTTTGGTTTGGGGTAAGGGCTCTAGTATTGATAATGCTAAGGTGATTGGGATTCATGAGGGACATTATATAGACATTTTTCCTCTATAGAAAGCCCTAGTCCACTTGGATGTAAGCCCTTTTGAACTGTGGCATAGAAGATATGGACACCATCATTATAAGATTTTGCCATATCTAAGTCAAATGGTCAATGGCATCCTGGAATTAAAGGAAGAACATGAAGGGACCTGTAAGGCATGTGCTTTAGGCAAGAATGTGAAGAAGCCATTTGCAAGAATTGATACCAGATCTAGGGAAGTTTTAGATCTCACACACTCAGATGTATGTGGACCTATGTCAGTAAAATCTCTTGGTGGGCATCAATATTATGTAACCTTCATTGATGATTTCTCAACGGAAACTTGGTTATACCTCCTTAAGAACAAAGATGAGGTATTTGAGAAGTTTCAAGAATTCAAGAATGAAGTGGAGAATCTAACTGAGAGAAAGATCAAAACTCTGAGGTTCGACAATGGTGGAGAATACACCTCCAAAGAACTAAATTCTAATAGCATTTTGCAAGGAAGCAAGGATGAAGAGGGAGCTAATTGTTCCTTATAATCCTGAACAAAATGGCACGGCTGAAAGGAAAAACAAAACAATTGAATTATGTGTTAGGGCCATGCTACATGATCAAGATCTCCATCAATTTCTATGGGGAGAGGCATGTATGACAGTTGTTTACTTGCAAAACCGAAGTCCTCACAATATTCTCAACATGACCCTGGAAGAAGCATTTACAAGAAAGAAGTAGTGTTCCACGGGGACACGTCCCCCAGGGTCAGGTGCACACACCCCTTGCACCCCACACACTCTAGACGGGGGGACTCTTGGGGGTGCCTTTCCCCACACACACTTTTTGGAGAGTCTTGGGGAGATACAAGGGGGTGTGTTTCCCCAATGTGGGGGGCGTGACTCCCTAAAAAAGGGTGCTTCTGGGCGTCCCCCTAAAAAGGGGTGCTTCTGAGCATCCCCTTTTGAGGGGGGACACACACACAAACCCCCCCCGCCCCACCGAATTTGTCCAATAAACCTTAATATTATTATAAAAAAATGAAAATTTATTTATTAAAAAACTAAAAAAAAAAATTTAAAGAAAACTAAATTAAAAACAAAAAATTAAAACCTAAAAACCAAACTTACCTCATTTTCATTTGTTTTGTCACCCACGCCAGTCGAGACCGTCGTCTATCGAGCTCTACGAGCTTCCACGAACTGCACTCGAGCTTCCATGAACAACAATCGAATCATCCAGACTCCATTTTGCTTTCACCTGTCGAGACTGTCATCAATCTCTGCTCACGCCTACCGAGGCCGCGTCGACTTAAGCTTGCCCTCGAGCATCCATTCTGCAATCAACTTGCTCTTTCAGTGTTCACCCACACAATTCTCTACAGACTGCCATTGAGACTTGAGTCATTGACTGCCATTCGCCCACACTGCATAGTTGAGCTAAAGCTTCCAGAGTGAGATTCCACAGTCGACTTTTGTTGTACAGTTGTTACAATGTAACAAACATCGTTGCAGCTTGCTACCATCGACCTCTATTGCATCCTGCTTCTTGTTGTCGAACCTCAAAGCCACTGGTGACTGCTTGAAGCTTCTTTTTTTAATTTTTTCAACCAGTTTTTCGTGGGTTTTCTTTTTTGACAAGCGATTTTGTGGCATTTTTTACAGTGAACTTTTACCTAGTGTCTATTGAATAATGTGTAACTAGGTTCAGTGTTCATCAGTATGAACTATATTTTTTATTCCTGTAAATTATGAAATGAAAGAAAAAATATTATTATTATTTTGGAGCATAGGTCAAGCACCCATTGAGTGCTTCTAGTATTTGTCCTAGGTCAAGAAGTCAAAAGAGTCATTGTCATAAGAGGGTATTGGTCTCAGACTCTCGGTCTTAAGGTCATGGAATTCGTCAATTGAAGAATCTATAGGAAGAGAAGAGATTTAAGGGTTTTCCTCTCAAGAGGAGAGGTTTTGGCCCTGGCTTGCAGCCTATATATTGTGTTATTGTTCTTCTTGTTTTGGTAGTCGTTTGATGCTTCACACATATAATAATAAGGAACAAAGCTAATAAGTAAAAAGCATAGTCGACTTTTGTTGCACAGTCGCTCCAATGTAATAAAGTTTGTTGTTGCTTGCAGCCATCGACCTCTGTTGCGTCCCGCTTGCTGTTGTCGAACCTCAAAGCCAATGATGACTACTTGCAGCTTCTATTTTTTAATTTTTTCAACCAGTTTTTCGTGGGTTTTCTTTCTTGACAAGCGATTTTGTGGCATTTTTTACAGTGAACTTCTACCTAGTGTCAATTGAAAAATGTGTAACTAAGTTCGGTCTTCATCAATATGAAATGTATTTTTTATTCTTGTAAATTATGAAATGAAAGAAAAAATATTATTATTGTTTTGGAGCATGGGTTTCATGCTCAAGGTCTTTTATTTTATAGGTCAAGCACCCATTGAGTGCTTCTAGAATTTGTCCTAGGTCAAGAAGTCAAAAGAGTCATTGTCATAAGTTGAAGACACCACTAGGCACATTGTAACTTGTAAAGAAAATTATTTGTCTTTAAAGTGTCGGAATACCCTCCAAGACCAAGTCGGCCTAGCAGCTGGAGTCGGGCAAAGGCAAGTGAAGGTCAGAGGAGAGCTCTAGAAGAAGATCGAAGTTCCCACTTGTAGCAACAACAGCGGCAAGGAGGCCGAAATTTCAGATCTGCAGTAGGAGGCTAAAAATATTACAGCAAAAGTTCGAAAAGGTGCTACTAGAAGAGATTTGTCTGGGTTTGACTAGATTGAAGTTGGCACATCATCCAAATATGTTGGTCTTGGTACTAGAGGGTATTGGTCTCAATCTTAAGGTCATGGAATTCGTCAATTGAAGAATCTATAAGGAAGAGAAGAGATTTAAGGGTTTTCCTCTCAAGAGGAGAGGTTTTGGCCCTGGCTTGCAACCTATATAATGTGTCACTGTTCTTCTTGTTTTGGTAGTTGTTTGATGCTTCACACATATAATAATAAGGAACAAAGCTAATAAGAAAAAAGGAAACACCAGCAGTCATTAATTAAACAGAATTAATCATAATCGTTGCCCTATTGAATTCTCAACATGGTATCAGAGCTAAGTTTGGCTAAGGGCATCATGAAGATCTCATCTTCAATGAAGAAGTTCATCAAGGAATGTTCAACGTTAACAAGCTATCTCAAGAAAGACATCAAGGAAGCATGGAGTCTCTTATTCTCTACAAAGAAAGAATTAATCGAGGAAAAGGATGAAGGCCTCTTTTTGGCACTCACTGGCACATTCCAAGACGAGAACATTTGGGTAATTGATAGTGGTGCATCTAGGCACATGACAGGTCATCACAAACAATTGAAGACTTTATCGAAGGGAAAATATTCTTATTTAGTGGAACTTGGAGATAACAAAAGCTTTCTCGTAAGAGAACCTGGATCAACCTCTATAGAGCTGGAGAATGGAAGCAACATTCACCTTAATAACATACTTTTTGTTCCAGGTTTGCATAAGAACTTACTTTCCTTTTCAAGTCTAGAGGATAATGGTGATAGAGTAGCCTTCATTGATGGAAAGGTTGTTGTATGGAGTAAAGACTCAAGTATAGAGAATGCTAGAGTAATTGGTATTTGAGAAGGAAGACTTTACAAGTTGATATCTCCTCTAGCTCAAGCCTTGGTTCACATTGAAATTAGTCCATGTGAACTATGGCATAGAATATTTGGTCATCTTCATTTCAAGATCCTCCCATCTCTAAATTCCATAGTAGATGGAATACCTAACCTGAAAGAAGATCATAAAAGAGTATGTAAGGGATGTGCATTGGGTAAGAATACCAAGAGACCATTTGGAAGCAGTGCTTCGCGGTCAAAAGAAATCTTGGCTCTCATTCACTCCGATGTATGTGGCCCTATGACTACTAAATCACTTGGAGGTCATCCATATTATGTCACATTCATAGATGACCATTCAAGAACAACCTGGGTTTACTTAATGAAAACCAAGGATGAAGTATTTACAAAATTTTGAGAATTCAAAGCTGAAGTAGAGAATCCTACAGAAAGAAGAATCAAGATAGTAAGATCTGATAATGGAGGAGAGTATACATCCAAGGAGTTTATAACATTCAATAAGGAATCTGGGATTAAGAGGGAGTTGATAGTTCCATATAATCCCGAGCAAAATGGAGTTGCAGAACGAAAGAACCAAGCTATTGAAGAAAGTGTAAAGGCGATGTTACATGATCAAGATCTACCGAAATTCCTCTGGGGAGAAGTTATGAAAACAGCAGTATATATTCAAAATAGAAGTCCCCACAAGTCACTATATAACAAGACTCCTGAAGAAGTATTCACTCAGAAGAAACCAACTGTAGACCATATCTATATCTTTGGTTGTCTTGTATATATTCATATACCAAAGGACAAAAGAAAGAAGTTGGATCCATCAGGCATGAAAGGAACATTTGTTGGTTACAACAATTCCTCTAAGGCCTATAGAATCTACATAAAGGAAGGACACCATATAGAACTAAGTCGAGATGTCATATTTGAAGAGAGTATCACATTCAAGAAATCTAAGGAACTTCTCATGGACTCTGATGACAAAGAACTTCCAGTATTTGAAGAAGAAGAATCTCGTCATGAAGGTGAGTGTCCCAATGAAACCATTCAACCTATGGTCCTCCCTGAATCAATAAAGAGACCAAATTGGTTGAAATCTACACTACTTGATGCAGAAGGTCATGGACAGCAAAGGGCTCATATAGAGAAAGCAAGAAACCTAAGAGATATTCTGGGTATGTTGCATATATGACAAAATTAATATAAGTAGAACCATCCACTTTTGAAGAGGCTATCAATCATCAAGAATGGAAAGATGCCATGAATGAGGAGTATCAATCTATAATGAAGAATGGAGCTTGGGAGATCATACCAAGGCCCAAAGAAAAATCTATGATGACTTCCAAATGGATCTACAAGATCAAACATGCAGCAAATGTAAGTATCGATAAGTATAAGGCAAGATTTGTGGCTAGGGGCTTCTCTCAACAAGAAGGCAACGACTATGAAGAGACATTTGCTCCGGTAGCAAGGTATACAAAGATTCGATCATTGGTCTCTGTGGCAGCATCGATGGGATGGAACATCTATCAAATGGATGTCAAGGTTGCATTTCTGAATGGTACAATTGATGAGGAATTTTATATAGAGCAACCCTTAGGATGTGAAGTTAAAGACAGGACGGCATACGTTTGCAGATTGAATAAAGCATTATATGGCCTCAAACAAGCATCAAGGGCATGGTATGCTAGAATGGATGCATACCTACAAAGAATAGGCTTCACAAACAAAAAAAGTTGATCCAAAATTTTATATCAAGTTTATAAATGGAGAACCTATAATTATTCTTCTGTATGTAGATGATCTTCTCTTGACATGTGTAGAAAGTCGAATTGAAGAATGCAAGAAGCAACTAGCAACAGAATTTGAAATGAAGGATCTGGGTTGATGCATTACTATTTGGGACATGTAGGAAAGGTTTGATATGATGGACTGCAAATCTATGACCACTCCGATGATCACTAACTTGAAGAGACTAAGGAGTTCTGAATCAAGCCCGGTGGATCCTTCCCAATATAGACAATTGATTGGCTCACTAATGTACTTGATGAATACTCGACTAGACATGTTTTGCAGTAAACATTCTAAGTCAATTCCAAGTGGAGCCAAAGTATGATAATTGGATAGCAGCAAAACATATATTGAGATATCTGCGAGGAACTATCCACTACTGCATGAACTATGATAGGAGGAATGATGTCCACTTGATTGGATATACAGATTCTGACTAGGGAGGCAACGAACAGGATGGAAGAAGCACTACAGGAGGATGTTTCAGTTTGGGATCCTCCATGATCTCATGGATGAGCAGAAAGCAAGACACAATTGCTTTTAGTAGTGTTGAGGTTGAGTATGTTGCGGCTTGTGAAGTAAGTGGAGAAGCGGTCTAGTTAAGGAAGCAATTATCCGACCTATTCGAAGGACCGTTGGACCCTATAGTGATACATTATGACAACACTAGTTGTATATGATTGTCTGAGGACCCAGTATTTCATGGAAAGCCAAAGCATATAAACAACAAGTATCACTATATTCGAGAGCTAGTACAAAATGGTGTGATGCAGCTACAGTATATCTCCACTAATGAGCAGGTAGCTGACATATTGACAAAATCTCTTTCTAACAAGAAGCTTGTGTACTTGAGAGACAAGCTTGGCTTGGTTGATATATCCTCCCTAGTTGAGAGGGAGAGATAGGCAAATCATTCTTATCTTCACTTGGGCACACAGAATGGAGGATTGGGTAACCATCTGGCATCCAATACTCTTTGAGGATGAGGTAGGGCATCCAATATAAGAGTAGTCGTGGACAGATATTCTTCGAGGACTAGCTATCCAAGATAAGATAGTCCCAAGAAGGTCATACTCGGTGAACACACGAGTGGAGTATGTAACTTGCTAGACAATGATGATGGTGTCTATAAATCATTGGTCTTGCAAGCATTGTGCTCTGATCTTGTGGAGAGATAGAGTTGGTAGTCAAGGCCTTGCTATGTGACAATGTTAGTTAATATGATGCTAGACAGATGGGTTACCAATCTGACTATTCTTATGACATCTCTTCAGATTGAAAATGTCCATGTACCTCTTATGAATACCTCCCTAGTTAAGAGGGAGTGTTGAAAAATGTGTAACTAGGTTCGGTCTTCATAAGTATGAAATGTATTTTTTATTCTTGTAAATTATGAAATGAAAGAAAAATTATTATTATTATTATTTTGAAAAATGGGTTTCATGCTCAAGGTCTTTTATTTTATAGGTCAAGCACCCATTGAGTGCTTCTAGGATTTGTCCTAGGTCAAGAAGTCAAAAGTGTCATTGTCATAAGTTGAAGACCCCACTGGAAATTATTTTTGTCTTTAAAAGTGTCGAAATACCCTCCAAGACCAAGTTGGCTTGGCAGCTGACAAGTCGGCCTAAAAGGAAGAGCCACGTCCACCTTTAAGAGCCTATATATAGAGGAGAACTCGTCCTCCTTGAGACACACTCACTCATCACTCATTCTAACGAAGGAAGAGCAAGATGAAGGCAGCGAAGAAGAGGAAGGACAAAGGAGATTTGTTTTTGTGTTAATTCTCTCTCTCACATGCTAAAGAAGACTAGGGTTTCTGCAGCGAACCTAGGGCATCCATCTACAAGTTCGATCTTGGAGAAAAAGGAGGCAAAAAGGTCAAGTGAAGGTCACCAAGGATCTCTCTCAAGCTCCAGGAGTCAGGGAAAGGCAAGCGAAGGTCACAGGAGGGTTCTAGAAGAAGATCAAAGTTCCCACGTGTGGCAACAGCAGTTGCAGGGAGGATGAAATTTCATATCTACAGTAGGAGGCCGAAAATCTTGTAGCAAAAAGTCGAAAAGGTGCTACTAGAAGAGATTTGACTTGGTTTGACTAGATCGAAGTTGGCACATCATCCGAAGAGGTTGGTCTTGATCTTGGAGGGTATTGGTCTCAGTCTTAAGGTCATGGAATTCGTCAATTGAAGAATCTACAAGGAAGAGAAGAGATTTAAGGGTTTTCCTCTCAAGAGGAGAGGTTTTGACCCTGGCTTGCAACCTATATACTATGTCATTGTTCTTCTAGTTTTGGTAGTTGTTTGATGCTTCACACATATAATAATAAGGAACAATCTAATAAGTAAAAAGGAAACACAATCAGTTATAAAGTAAAGAAAATTAATCATAATCATTGCCCTATTGAATTCTCAACAGTGTCCAGATTTAACTTTTTGCAGCGTCCAGTGTGGGTCTAGCTTCCACTACCAAGTTCGAGTGCATTCTAGGCTCTGCATTTTAATTTTTTTCATGTTCTAACCTCTAACGTGGCATTAAATTTTTTGTAAACCATGGAAAATTGAAACTAGTATAACCACTCAGGTTTATGATTATATCTGTAGTTTCAACATTTAAAATGTAGATTTCCCATTTCAATTCAGATTATCAGAACCATTTGGCATTAAAATTTAAATTTTTTAAACCCTTCCTACAGAGCACAAAAAATAAAATAAATTAAAACGCAGCAAACTGCAAGTGCAAAATCACTGATCACGACAACATGAGCAGCCACAATGCCACTGACAGTGATAGTGAATATGATCCTCAAACAAAAAGTCCACCTAGAACTGAAATCCCATCAATAATGAATTAAACCCATGGTAGTAGTGCAGCGAGTGTTTCTCCCAGTGCAACCCCATCAAAGTCATTGGCAGAATATGCAAAAGGGGCATTTAATCCGAACAAGCCTCTTTTGTTATATGTTACCAAAAATGCCTAGCACCTCAACCCAACCAAAACTAGCAAAAAAAAAGAGGTGGGACACGCCATTGGAAATGCAATGTTTGTGGTCATTCTTGGGTTGGGAGTTATAGTCGGATGAGGATGCATCTTTTGGGTGTAGGTGGCAAAGGGGTTCATATATGTACAACATTAACGATGCTGCAAAAATCAAAGCTCTTGTGGATGCAAATGGAAGCAAATGCAAAGGGCACCTTCCCAAGCAAAAATGTCATGGCCCAAGCTCATCAAAATATTGATGAAGCCACAAGCTCCAAAAGAATATTAAAAGAAATGAAAAATATGCCTCCACCATCACCTGTTAGGACTAAGGGTTCTCATTCTTGTGCATGTTGAAAAATGTGTAACTAGGTTTGGTTTCGTAAGTATGAAATGTATTTTTTATTCTTGTAAATTATGAAATGAAAGAAAAATTATTATTATTATTTTGGAGCATGGGATTCATGCTCAAGGTATTTTATTTTATAGGTCAAGCACCCATTTAGTGATTCTAGGATTTGTCCTAGGTCAAGAAGTCAAAAGAGTCATTGTCATAAGTTGAAGACCCTACTAGGCTCATTGTAACTTGTAATGAAAATTACTTTTGTCTTTAAAAGTGTCGGAATACCCACCAAGACCAAGTCGGCCTCGCAGTTGGCAAGTCGGCCTAAAAGGAAGAGCCACGTCCACCTTGAAGATCCTATATATAGACGAGAACTCGTCCTCCTTGAGACACACTCACTCATCACTCATTCTAGCGAAGGAAGAGGAAGGAGAAGGCAGCGAAGAAGAAGAAGGACGAAGGAGATTTGTTTTTGGGCTAATTCTCTCTCTCACCTACTAAAGAGGACTAGGGTTTATAAAGCAGACCTAGGGCATCCACCTACAAGTTCGATCTTGGAGAAAGGAAGGCAAAGAGGTCAAGCAAAGGTCACCAAGGTTAACTCTCAAGCTCCAGGACTTAGGGAAAGGAAAGCGAAGGTCGCCAAGGGTCACTCTCAAGCTCCAGGAATCAGGGAAAGGCAAGTGAAGGTCAGAGGAAAGCTCTAGAAGAAGATAAAAGTTCCCATGTGTGGCGGCAGCAATTATAGGGGGCAGAAATTTCAGATTTGCAGTAAGAGGCCGAAAATCTTGCAGTAGGAGGTCGAAAAGGTGTTATTGGAAGAGATTTGACTGGGTTTGTCTAGATCGAAGTTGGCACATCATCTGAAGAGGTTGGTCTTGGTCTTGGAGGGTATTGGTCTCATTCTTAAGGTCATGGAATTCGTCAATTGAAGAATTTATAAGGAAGAGAAGAGGTTTAAGGGTTTTCCTCTCAAGAGGAGAGGTTTTGGCCCTGGCTTGCAACCTATATATTGTGTCATTGTTCTTCTTGTTTTGGTAGTTGTTTGATGCTTCACACAGATAATAATAAGGAACAAAGCTAATAAGTAAAAAGGAAACACAAGCAGTTATCAAGTAAAGAGAATTAATCATAATCATTGCCCTATTGGATTCTCAACATGGTATCAGAGCTAAAGTTGGCTAAGGGCATCATGAAGATCTCCTCTTCATTGAAGAAGTTCATCAAGGAATGTTTAACGGTAGCAAGCTATCTCAAGAAAGGCATCAAGGAAGCATGGACTATCTTATTCTCTACAAAGAAAGAAGTAATCGAGGAAAAGGATGAAAGTCTCTTTTCAGCACTAACTAGCACATTCCAAGACGAGAGCATTTGGGTAATTGATAGTGGTGCATCTAGGCACATGACAGGTCATCATAAACAATTGAAGACTTTATCGAAGGGAAAATATTCTTATTCAGTGGAACTTGGAGATAACAAAAGTTATCCCGTGAGAGTTATTGGATCAACCTCTATAGGGTTGGAGAATGGAACCTGTATTTTTTATTCTTGTAAATATGAAATGAAAGAAAAATTATTATTATTATTTTGGAGCATGGGTTTCATGCTCAAGGTCTTTTATTTTGTAGGTCAAGCACCCATTGAGTGCTTCTAGGAATTTTCCTAGGTCAAGAAGTGAAAATAGTCATTGTCATAAGTTGAAGACCCCAATGGGCACATTGTAACTTGTAAATAAAATTATTTTTGTCTTTAAAAGTGTCGGAATACCCTCCAAGACCAAGTCGGCCTGGCAACTGGCAAATCGACCTCAAAGGAAGAGTCACGTCCACCTTGAAGAGCCTATATATAGAATAGAACTCGTCCTCCTTGAGACATACTCACTCATCACTCATTCTAGCGAGCGAAGAAGAAGAAGGACAAAGGAGATTTGTTTTTGGGCTAATTCTCTCTCTCGTGTGCTAAAGAGGACTAGGGTTTTTGCAGCAGAACTAGGGCATCCATCTACAAGTTCGATCTTGGAGAAAGGAAGGCAAAGAGGTCAAGCAAAGGTCACCAAGGGTCACTCTTAAGCTCCAGGAGTCAGGGAAAGGCAAGCGAAGGTCAGAAGGGAGCTCTAGAAGTATATCGAAGTTCCCACGTGTGGCAGTAGCAGTTGTAGGGGGGCCCAAAATTTCAAATATTCTGGCTTCTTTTTTACTGCATGCATTCTACATTTGTTCGAATGTAGGAGTATCCTTCCAACTATTGATTCCCGATGCAAAGGCACTCTAAGATGTTGGTAGTCCTAGAAGGGCAGTAATCATGATCTCCTTTTCTAATACCATTTCATCTATTGCTTGGAGTTTATCTTTGATTCTAGATATCCTTATAAAGAAGGATGCCACAGTATTGTCTTTCGGCGTCTTCAAAGTTCTTAATTCATTCTTGAGGCTTGCAATTTGACCAATGTTCTTGATTATGAATAATTTGGACAGAGCCTCATACATTTCTTGAGCGGAATCTATGTTGGATATATATGGAATGAGGTTGTCCTTTACTCCACCCACTATTAGGTTCATGGCCAATATTTCAGTTTCTCTGAACTTTGCTTTCTCTTCTTCACTCGATTCATCTGTAGGCTTCTTGACATTTCCTCAAACTAGATCCAAAACTTTATTCTTCTCGAGGATGAGATATATCCTCTTTTTCCATGCCCTGTAGTTGGAGGCTCCTTCTAGTTTGTTTTCTCCCTTCATTGAGTTAGACATAGTTCTTGTAGATAGTAGGTTTATCCCCTTGTATGATCCCTTTTCTTGAGGACCCTTATTCAACTTCCTAATACTCCTTATTCTCCTTTCAGTAGATCTTCAAGTTGCCTTTTTCTTCCTTCTTCACCTTAGCTCTGATACCATGTCGGAAAATCGGAAAGACAAATATTTTCTCTTTGTTGATAATTACTTGTGATTTCTTTGAGTTATTATTATCTTTCTTCTATACTTCTTTTATCTTAGTTCATCAAGCAATTACCAAAACCAAAACATGAATATCGAGGACACCAAATGTAGGTGCACAACGAGGGAAAAACCCCTATATAAGGGAAAACCCAGTCAAGAACTTTTCCTTCAGTAATTCAAATGAGATGGACGAAGACACTAGACCTTCCTCCTCCACCAAGTCATCCTTCTAATATGATGCAGCAACCTTCAATCATCTCTTCTTGTTCAGCAGCTCCAACCCAACAACCCAAGAATTTCGGTCTCAGTTACTACAACTACTGCAGAAATTCCAGCCTCCCAGTTACTGCAGATTTTCAGCCCCCTGCAACACTTCCAGATCTTCGCACTTGTGAACTTGGAGGTAGAAATTTCAGCTTCCAATGCTTGTGAGAGACCTTCTTCACTATCATTTTTCTCTTCTTCCTTAGAATTTCGCACTTTTTCAGCTTCCTACAACTGCAGATCGAACTTGTTGTGAGTGAGTGTCAAATGATGTCGAGTTGCTCCAATATATAGGCTCCTTATGAGGTCGAATTACCCTGTTTGAGGCCGACTTGTTCTTCCTTGAGGCAGACTTGGTGGAGGAGGCCTAAATGACCTATTTTACAATAACTTAAGTTTCTTCTTTGACAAATAAATCCCAAGAAGGTTTCTTTACAATATCACATGGACAAGGAAGCGGGAAGTGGGAAGCGGAACTGGGAAGCGTAAGCAGGAATGGGGAGCGACATTTTCAAAAGCTCCCAGGTCGGGAGAAAATTTTTATATATTATATATTTTTATATATTTTGATGCATATATGTCAACAAAAGCATGTAGAACGATGAATTCGATATAAAAGCATAAAAACATGGATTAAACCATATAACATCAATCATCTAGAAATTATAATCTTCATCAACCACATGTCCACAAGTTACAAGTTCTCATTTATATAGCATGTAAGGGTGCACATAACCAAACTAGCATCGAGTACAATCCATCTCTGAACCGAAAATACATCAACAAATAGGCTCAAGATGGCCTCTAGCATCCAAAAAAATCATGCTACAACAAATACCTACATATCATCAAAACCATTTCCCATCTTGGGATCTTTGTCATTAATATCACCCTCTAAGCAATTAACATAAGATAGAAAAAATGTAGCGTGTCAAGTCAAAATTTTGTTTGAGTGATGGGTTCATTTTTAGTAGGGTCGTGATAGAGGAGTTTGACAACCAATGTAGCTAACACAATGTTGCAGGAAACGCCCCCCCCCCCCCGGCTCCAAGCCCGGAACCGTACGGGATCCGTACTCGGAACCGCGGTTCCGAAAATCGGAACCGCGGTTCCTAAAAAAATTTGCGATTCCTGCCAAATCGGATCCGTACGCAGGGATCCGCGGTTCCGTACAGCGGATCCGCGGTTCCGTACAGCGGATCCGCGGTTCGTACGGCGGATCGCTGTACGGATCCGTACGGATCACCAGCGGTTCCGTACAGCGCCGTACGGATCCGACTAATGTAGGTCAAAAAAACAATTTTTTTTATTTTTTTATTTTTGTCTTTGGTTGGGTTAGTAGGTGAGTTAGTGCTGAGTTAGGGATAGGATGAAAAAAATATAAGCTCTCTTTTACCTCCTTAGATGTTTCTTAGATGCTCGCTCATGGTAATGTTAAATTCTTAAAGTAAAAGTGACATTTTCATTTATTTTTCATTTTCATCCTTTTACTTAAATTTTTAACATTACCATGAAATGACTCAGGGTGTTTGAGAGTGGTTCCAGCCTGATCGGACTTCATATGGAGAAAATAGAATTTCATATCCTATTCAAAATTCAGCAGACTTAACAGTTTTCAGGAATTCAGGATCAATGGTATGGTGGCATGTCATTAGATTATATCATGTATGAGGGTATGTGATTAGCATTTAATCAAGAGCACCAAGCCCTATATGTACCCTAGTGTTGGTGGTGTTAATTGTTGAACTCATTTTTCATGTCGTTAGCAAAAAATTACATTTCAATCAAGTCAAAATAATCAATCAAGCATGTTAAGTTCTTTCTAGCATATTTTAAGGCTTGCATTAGGGTTTGATCAAAATTGGGCAATTTTGACTAATGTCCCTAGATAATCAAGGTAGAGGCAAAGGCTAGACAAGAGGAGAAGAATCTAGATTATAGATGGTTGATGCATCTAAATGGTCGATGCTCAAAAATTAATCATTAATGTACAATGGATGTCATATCTATTTTGATTTATGTACAAATATGCATGCTTCCATATCTTCTAGAATTAATTTGGTATTTTGGATATTTTTTTAATATAAATGCAAAAAAATAAAAATAAAAAAATATATATATAGTAGACGCTTCTGAGACGCTTCGCTTCCTAGATTTTTTGGAAATGACGCTTCCGCGTCCCCGCTTCCAAAAAACGTCCCCGCTTCGTCCCCGCTTCGTGCAACATTGAGCTAACATCAAGGTACATAGAGGGCTTGGTGCTCTTGATTAAATACCAGTTCCATACCCTAGTACATGACAAAATCCAATGGAAACATTGCAATCCCCCCAATCCTGGAATCTTGAAAAACTAATAAGTTTGTTGGATTTTGAGTGAGATCTAAAATTCTACTTTCTTTGTGTGAAATCCAATGAGGTTGAAACCACTCTCAAACATCCTGCGTCATTTTAAGGTAATGTTAAAAATTCAAGTAAAAGGATGAAAATTAAAGATAAAGGACAATGTCACTTTTACTTTAAGAATTTAACATTACCATGAATTGCATATCAATACTAGGGCCATAGGCTTGAATATTAGGTTGCTCTACCAAAAAACTCTTGTTTCTTTGAAAAAAAATTGTGTTTGGAACATCTTTGTGAAAAAAAATTGCAAAAAATCCAAGGAGCGAATTTTTTTTTGCAGGAGGGTGCTTTGGGAGCGGATTTGAGGGTGGGGGGCAGCTCCCCCACAACCCTGGGCAAGATACAACTTGCCATATAAGGTATTGATCACATCCATCCCAATGTATGTTGATCTTCCCATGTTGACCCTCAAGAGTAAAATGGTAGAACACTTGCATCCAAATCACCTGAGCAATATACTACTTGTCATGCAAGGATCACAACCATCTCAAGTCATCTCAACCCATTCGCCAAATGGTCAGAAACAATCCCAACAGACCCAAGTTGTGGGTAGGATGCATATTGGGGTACACTTTGTCAATCACGATAGGGGGAGACACCCAACTTGTCATAAATAACAAGGATCACACACACCCTATGGTGACAATAGGTGAAATACTACTTACCACAAAGGGTGAGGATCACAACCATCCTATTGTCCAAAGATCCCTCAACCCTAGGAGCTCTATGGCTCAATTCCTCGCCCTAGGAGCTCAGATGGGGGGAAGAGCATAGCTTAGTGTTCTCAATCAATCGAGACCCTTGCCCAGGAGGGTCACATCCATCAGTCCAAGTTGCTCTCTGGAGACCAAACAATTTCCTTTCGGCAAAGCCTTGGTGAGTATGTCTCCTATCTGCTCGTCAATCGAAATATGATGGAGTCCCACTGCTCCTCTCTGCACCATGTCTCGAATATAGTGGTACCTGATCTCAATATGCTTGGACTTGTAATGAAATACAGGATTCTTTGCCAATCGGATCCCACTCTTTTTGTTGCAATATATGACTATCGTATCCAAGACCTACTCAAACAACTCTCCAAAGAGCTTCCTCAACTAGATTGCCTCACAGCTAGCCACGCTAGCAGCAATATACTCTGGGTCGGTCGTGCTCAAAGTTACAAACTTCTATTTCCTACTGGTATGATAACTTCATTGTTGCTATTCATGATTTTGTTTTTTGAAATCTAGGGTTTGTAATAAAACCCTAGTAGTTGATTTTCTAGGGCATGAGACTATAGAAGTATAATGTTTTCGATTATTGATATGATTTAGTTTTGATGATGAAATCTAGGGTCTGTGACAAAACCCTAGTAAATGTTGCTACAAGAAGTATAATGGATGAATTTCTTGATTGATAAAACCTAACTAGGTTTAGGTCTTGAATGTCTAAAATCTGATTTATTATGCTCCTATTATAATGACATGCATCATGCTTTTGTACATATATATTTGTGTTTAGTTGTACTTGTTGTTAAGGTTTGCAGGTACATAGTCTTCAAGATGATGAAGATGCTTACCTCATATTTGATGATAATTTCATGATGATGTGAAGCATGATGGTAAGAGGGAGTTGTGAGAACTCTGATGACATGACCATGTTACCATGTGAAGGAATGACGAAGTTTTGGAAGGTCTAAATTCTCTAATGAATTGTTGATGCAAAAAGGAAGAGCATGTGTGACTGGAAGAATAAGATAGTTGATGAACTTGTCCTCCAATTACTTGGATAAAGGAAAGTGTATGTCTCCCTAGTTGAGGGAGAGCTTGAAGAGAAGTGAACGACTAAATGAAAAGGCCATGAGGACATTTAAAATCAGAGAATAGCTGAAGCAATACTGATGGTTATTCGTGATTGATAAAGTTGTGAACAAAACTTGGATGTTTTTGGAAGAAAGTGCCAAGGATGAGTTTGTTGTTGCTAAAAAGATGAAGAAGTAAAGCTTTTGTGTAGATGTGCTTGATATGATGATGATCTAAGCAGCATCAGAATGATTAAGAACCCCGAAGGTTTGTGTTAAATATGTATAGTGAAAGTTTATTATTAATTAGGGTTGTGTTTGTGCAAATCTCTATATAAGAAGGTCGAACATTTGAAGCATGCTTGGATTGGTGGATATATTTGGTTTAATTGATAAGGAGAGATGAAGCATCTTGGGGCGACAAGATGCTTGGGAGGACATTTGGGTGGCCTATGATGATGTCTAGATCCTGAAGTAGGGAGGGTGGCGCTGGTATTAGAGATTTGACCTTGGATACGCACCTAGATCCCTGGGTTGGTGTTAAAGTAGAATACTGATGGTACCTATAGAGGTTGAAGCTTGGAACACACCTTAGTCCCACCCGATTAGATACCCTTGTTAGGTATCTAACCTGTAGCAGTATGTGTGTTGTGACTCTTCATAGAGCACATCATTTTGAGACCTTCCATGTACCTATGTATATATGTAATTATAAATACCTCCCTAGTTAAGAGGGAGTTTTGAAGAATGTAACTAGTGTCGATCTTCATAATTGTATTGGTCAAAAGGAAGAAAAAAAAATTATTATTAGAATAAATTGACGTATTAAAGCATGGGTTTCATGCTTGGATCAATGATAAATAGGAAAAAAGCCTCCATTGTAGGCTTCTAGGGTTTATGTCTTGAGTCCTAGTCTTTGTCATCATGTAACAAACCCTTCTTGGGCTTTATCTATCAAGGACAAATTTATTTTGATGTAAATTAAGTCATTTAGGCCTCCTCCACCAAGTCGGCCTAATTGGGAACCAAAAAACACTATATAAAGGCAACAACTCGACCTCATTTGGAGCACACAACAAGAAAGTGCGAAAAAGACAAGAAGAGAAGGAGAAACCCTAGCAAAGGAAGAAGAATATTTTATCTTGTCTCTATCTCACACGTGCGGAGAAATTGAAGTTGCAGGAGGGCCAAAATTACAGGGCTACAGTAGGGCCGAAATTCTAACTTGAAGTTGGATTGAAGTAGTGTTGACTTTTGTGTTTGGTTCATTATCTTGGAAGGTTGACTTGGTGGAGAAGGAAGGTCTTTTGGTCTGGTCTAAGGTCTTGGATTGTCTAAAGTTTGATTTGAATCTGCTAATGGAAGAGTTTGATTGGGTTTTCCTCTATAGAGGGGTTTTAGCCTTGGTTCAGTGCCTATATCTGGTGTCATTGATCTTCATGTTTTGATTTGATGATTGCTTGATGAAAAGAAGATAAAAGAAGAACATAAAGAAAGTTAATAAGACTACAAGAATATCACAAGTAATTATCAACATAAAAGAATCTTTCTGCCTTCCTGATTTTCTAACAATGAAGGCAACTTGTTAGTAGAAGACGGACGGATTTGCAGGGAAAATTATTAGCAACCAAGCCAAGCAAAACAAGGTCGTACAGGTTAGCGCAGAGGCAAGGTCGTTTGAGAAGTGACCCAGGCACACATACTAGGTGATGTTGGCCATGTGCAGGGTGATGCAAGCGCTACACAGGGCACAATTTCAGCGAGGTTTGGTGAGGTTGTACGGTTAGGTTTTTCTTGTGGGAGTTTCTCCCTGTGGAACATTGTAATTTCCATATCATCCCAAGCCAATAAGAACATACCCTTTGTTGGTTTTCCCCTTTGTGGGTTTCCAGGGTAAAAACTGTGTCAATTGTGTGATTGTCGTTCTTATCGTTTCTGTTGTGCATTTTATTTGTAAAGAGCTCAACAGTGTTTAGCTTAAAAATCATAATTTAATGGTCGTTGCAATCTACTTCTAGCATAAAATTTGTTTGGAAGTAACTCTTGCGTTGGGCTTAGGGAATCTTACATGGTATCAAAGCACCCTTGAAGATCAAGAAATAGATTGGACACAACGTTCAAGGGTCAACTTGTGATTGTGCAGCGCAGAGGTTGAGTGAAGCAGAGATTTTCAGTGATGGCCATAGGGTTGTGCTTTGAGGACAAGTTCAGAGGTGCATCGAACTTCATAAGCTGGAGAGAGCACATTGCTTTCATGTTGGAGGCGAACAAGATCTAGGTCCTTCCATAAATGTTGATATTATTTCAACGTTCATGTTAGTATCATCCAGTGTTTAGCATAATAGTGCTTTCTTGGTGCAATATCGAGTCTAGTATTATTGCAGAGCAAGGAATACATGCATCCTCGTGATAACCCTGACAATATCCAAGGGCATGCAGTGCCTTGATTTTTTCTTTGTTATATTGTTTTTCTTACATAATATCTTTATTATTTTGGTATTGTTTAATTCTGTCATTTCTATCCCACTCCTTAAGTTTCTCTTTTGATGTTCCTCATTTATTGTGATTTAGTTGAGTTGAGAAGTTGTAGAGTATCTACATGGAACTTTCCTTTCTAAGAAAAGTTTATTGAAGGGAGAGGGTTGTTAAAGGGTTGTTACAATGTTTATATTTTAAAGTTTTTACTTTTCTTATAGTATCCCTTTTTGTTTTGTAATATGAAAGTTTCCTCATGTGAACAACAATGTCATAGTGAGTTAACTCGGGTGTTTTTCCTTGTGACTGAATGAGAATTTGGTAACACAAGTTATATGAAGGAACATAGTGTTATAGACTAGGATAACATGGTCCTCATGGTGGGAGAGAATGTGTTAAAATTGGACAACTAGGTCCAAACTCCATGTTGTGATGCTCAGATGAAGATACCAATATTTTTATTGGGTTCCTCTTTTGAAGAGGTGCAAGATCGATCTAAAGATCATCTTGATCCAATGAGCAGAACATTTATTTTGAATTTATTTTCTAATATATTCAAATATATGCAAGTCGGCTTTAAGGTTTTGTACCCCAGCAAATGTGTGTCACACACCCTCAATGATGGATATAAATAAAGTCAACGTTGGAGGACATTTCACTCATCCCCTCATCACACATATTTCTCTCTCCAATTCTGATTGGTTCGAGCTACTTGGAGGCAAATCTGCGGTTCACACGTGGGAAAAGGAAAAAGACATTTTCTGCTGCAACTAGGGTTTCCACCGCAGGTTTGACTAGCGTTGACTTTGGTCAATGCATGGTCAAAAGGAGCTGAATTTTGGCATAGACTTCAATTTCTGCAGTCCGTACATTTTGGCACAAGAACCGAGGTCAAAGGTTGACCGTAGACCATGCTGCATTGACTTTTACTTGATGTTCTGCGTTGCTTTTCTGGGTTGACTTTTGAGTTGATTGTTTCACTGATCTGAGGGTTGTGTGACATTGTTGGTTAGCTGACCAATTGAGACTTTGCTAGTTGAAGCATCCTGTTGACCATCGTAACGCACCAACACACTTATCTATTTCTGGCTTGTCTTCTGTCGATCTACTGGTATGTTCTATCAGCATTTTACTTAATGATTTATGTGATTGCTGTCTAGTATTGAAGAGAAAGTAAAGTTGCATCAAGCATAGAACATCTACATAAATTTACATGGTATCGGAGCTGAGGTGAAGACAAATTTGTAGCAATCACCGAAGAAGAGGATAGGTTCCTCAAACTACAATGGCTTCAAGGCTGATGATAAATTCACTGGGATAGATGACTTCCATGCTTGGAAGATGACATTGGATCTTATGTTGGAAGACCAAGATGTCGTGGACTATGTGCAAGATAAAATCCAAGAGCCTCCATCCACTGCAACTGTTGCCGCCAAGTCAAAGTATAAGAAAGGGGAGATCAAAGCAAAGTTGATGATCACGGACTCAATTCACAAGAGTCTGGTTGCCTACATCTCTGAGCTGGGCACATCAAAGGAAATGTATGATAAGTTGGTCAACATGTTCAAGGCCAACAATGCGAATCAAGTACTATTCTTCAAGAATCAATTGAAGAATCTAAAGAAAGGCAGGGATGAGTCTGTTCAATCATATTTTCTGAAGCTGACCGAGATCAGGAACAATTTGCTGGCAATTGGGGAGACAATAGCTGATCGAGAGATGGTACTCACCGCACTTGGAGGGCTCCCATCCGAATGGCAACACTACCATTCTAAATAATAATGTGATACCTGACTTTGACGAAGTACTATCAAGATGCGTACAAGAAGAGACAAGAATGAAGGAGTATGGAAATGAAGGAAATGTTGCCTACGTTGCTCATTCTAGAAAGAAGAACTTTGGTGGTCCAAAGAACAAAGGAAGAGCAGGGACCCAAGGAAAGAAGGGCAAGTGTTACACTTGCCATAGGCCAAGTCACTATGCTAAAGAATGCCCTTTCAAGAAGAATTCTCCTAATGATGATGACAACAACAACTGGAGGAATGGCAATCAAAGGAACAACAGGTTCAAGGGAAAGAGGAAGGCTCCCTCCGGCGGAAATGATCAACATTCAAAAGATCCAGAAATTCCAAGTATGAGGAATCAAATGTTGTTGATAAAAGAAATGAATTCATTCTTGTATCTGCCCTCTCTGCTGCATCTCCACCCAACACTATGGATGTCTGGTTGATGGATAGTGGTGCCTCAAGGCACATCACTGGGTTCAAGGAAGCACTCTCTGATATAGTTGAGAAGGATACTAATCTGGAAATTATCCTTGGAGATAATGCCACATATCTCGTGAAAGGGACAAGGACTGTGACCCTCCACTTGTCTCAAGGTCAAGTCCTCCGCTTGCAGGATGTACTCTATGTACCTAATTTGAAGAAGAACCTTGTGTCTATATCGGCCATGGAAGACAAAGGTTTCAATGTGGCATTCACTGGTGGAAAGGTGTGCATGTGGAAGAAGAGCTTCAAGGAAGCTATCATGATTGGGTTTAGAGTTGATACACTCTACCAGGTTGGAGGAAGTCCACTAGGAGCGATGACATGTGATACTATGGCACCGGAGGTTTGGACACCTTCACTACAAAAAACACACAAGGGGACCTCTCCCCTCAAGTGTCACAAAGACATCTTATGTCTTGCATTGATACATTCCGATGTCTGGTATGCTGCCCGTGACATCCTTGGGAGGATGTTCTTATTATATGAAACGAATGATTTCAAGAACTTTTGCAAAGGAGCTAGCATCAAGAGGGAGACCACAATGTTTGTGGGCTGCAGCGAAACTTCGAAGGCCTATAGAGTCTATGTGCCTGGTCAAAGGGAAGTGGAGATATGCCACGATGTCACTTTTGCCGAAGATGCTTCGTTGAGGAAAGTAGTCAATCTTCTGAGATCTGAGGAAGACCATGAAGCAAGGTCTGGAAATCAAGAAGGATCGAAGTATGAGACGATGCCCGATGTTGAAAGATCGATGGACCCGATTGATCCACCTCCTTCACTGGGGAAGAGACCATCATGGCTCAAGGACACTCTCGAGGATGCCGAGGGACATATGGCCCCAAGGGGGACATTCCGTGAAAGCAAGAAGCCGAGTAGATACCAAGGGTATCTAGCAGCCATGAGTACTATTTTACAATCTGAACCTGGATCTTTTGAGGAAGCCGTAAAGCATCAAGTATAGAAGGATACTATGCACGAAGAGTATGAGTCCATAATGAAGAATGAAGTCTGGGATGTGGTTCCAAGACTGGAGGACAAAGCAGTTGTCACCTCAAAATGGCTCTACAAGATCAAGCATGGATCTGATAGAAGTGCTTTAAAATTCAAGGCAAGATTCATTGCCCGTGGCTTCTCCCAAAAGGAAGGCATAGACTATGATGACATATTTGCACCTGTGGCTCGATATACCACCATTCGATCTATCATAGCCCTTGCTGCTACACAAGAATGGAGTCTTCATCAGATGGATGTGAAGACCGCATTTCTGCATGGTGCGATAAAGGAAGAGGTATATGTAGAGCAACCTCTGGGGTTTGAAGTCCAGGATCGGGACACCCATGTCTGCAGGTTGATGAAAGCCCTCTATGAGCTAAGCAAGCACCCAGAGCTTGGTACAAGAGGATAGATAGCTACCTGATGAAGTTGGGCTTCACTTGTAGTAGTGTTGATCCCAACCTTTACTTCAAGGTTGATAGAGAGAAGCCTCTCCTTCTGGTGCTGTATGTAGATGACTTCTTCCTGACAAGTGCTGACCCTCTCATTCATCAGTGCAAGAGGGAGCTCGCTGCTGAGTTTGAGATGAAAGACCTAGGACTGATGCACTACTTCCTAGGCCTGGAGGTCTAGCAAAGACCTAGCGAGATTTTCCTTTCTCAAGGAAAATACATTGTGAAGCTTCTAAAAAGATTTAGTATGGTGGATAGCAAGTCTGTGTCGACACCAATGGAGCTCCACTTTAAGAAGTTGAGTGGCAGCGCTGCTGGGCCCGTGTTAGCAAATCCTACTGAGTATCATCAACTCGTAGGGGCCCTGATGTTCTTAGTGAACACTCGTCCGGACATATCTTGTGCTGTGAACACTTTGAGTCAACACATGGTTGATCATAACATTCATTGGGTTGGTGACAAGAAACTCTTGAGATATCTTTGTGGCACGATAGACAATGGGCTAAGATACATTGTCGAGAGTATGACACTCCTTGAATATACTGATGCCGATTGGGCTGACAGTGTGGTGGATCGCAAGAGCACATCTGGATGCTGCTTCACACGTAGATCTACTTCGGGCAGGAAACGGAAGTCGGTAGCCTTGAGCACCGCTAAAGCCGAATACATTGCAGCATGTATGGCCCGTTATGAAGTCAGTTGGTTGCGAAAGCTCTTCAGTGAGCTGTTCGAGCATGTGCTAGATGCCACTGTTATCCTTTGTGATAACCAGAGGGGGGTTTGTTTGTCATAGAATCCCGGTTTCCACAATCGATCCAAGCATGTTATGGCTGGTACCACTTTATCTGGGATATAGTACAGCGAGGCGCCGTAAGGCTCAATCATATAGGAACTGATGAGCAGGTCGCGGATATTCTCACAATGCCTTGGGGAAGGTCATGTTCCTAACCTTCTGTGAGAATCTTGGAATCGTGGAACGACCCTATTCTGAGGGTCCTGTTGGACGATGAGCTCTTGGAGCTCTGGGGGGCTTTGGGGATAACTTCTCAGAGCTATAAGCAACCACAGGGCTAGGCTTGCCGAACCTTGTTGGTGTGCTTCTGCCCCACCGTTGTGATGATTCAGTTGGTTTACTTCTCATTATCTGTGCCCTGTATGCATCTTACCCATTTGAGTTCCAAACTCATGGGAAGTACCTCTCATTTGGCCAATGAGGTGGGAAAAGCTAGAGACTAGTAGCAAAGACTGATGGACGCATTAGAGATTGTCGTATTCTCTATCTAGGATGGCACATGTCCAACCACTTGATCTGGGATCAAGTCTAGTGAGGTTTCGGACCTCCTACTAACTTTAGGTCAGATAAACCAACTTCAGGTTGGTATGTGACTCTTTGAGTCCATGTGAGGTTTCGGACCTCCAACTAACTTCGGGTCAGTGAGACTAACTTCCAATTAGTATATATGACTCTCTTGAGTCCAAGTAAGGTTTCGGACCTCCTACTGACTTCGGGTTGGTATGAGACTCTTTGTGAGTCCTATAGAGGTTTCGGACCTCTGGGCTGAATCTGTCAGCCGGGAATGATGTCTTTGTGACTGACCCACTTCTGTTCTAAAATAAAGAGCCAACAAAGCAAGTTACGGCGGGACGACGCACAATGTTGAGTTGCACAGGTGGATGGAGTTCTCCCTAGTTGAGAGGGAGTGTTAAAATTGGACAACTAGGTCCAAACTCGATGTTGCGATGCTCAGATGAAGATACCAGTATTTTTATTGGGTTCCTCTTTCAGAGAGGTGCAAGATTGATCTAAAGATCATCTTGATCCAATGAGCAAAACATTTATTTTGAATTTATTTTCTAATATATTCAAATATGTGCAGGTTGGCTTTAAGGTTTTGTACCCGAGCAAATGTGTCACACACCCTCAGTGATGGATATAAATAAAGTCAACGTTGGAGGACATTTCACTCGTCTCCTCATCACACATATTTCTCTCTCCACTTCAGATTGGTTCGAGCTACTTGGAGGCAAATCTGCAGTTCACACGTGGGAGAAGGACGAAGACATTTTCTGCTACAGCTACGGTTTCCACTGCAGGTTTGACCAGCGTTGACTTTGGTCAACGCATGGTCAAAAGGAGCTGAATTTTGGTAGACTTTGATTTCTGCAGTCTGTACATTTTGGCACAAGAACCGAGGTCAAAGGTTGACCATAGACCGTGTTGCGTTGACTTTTACTTGATGTTGTTCTGCGTTGACTTTTCTGGGTTGACTTTTGTTTCTGGGTTGACTTTTGAGTTGACTGTTTGGCTGATCTGAGGGTTGTGTGACATTATTGGTTAGCAGACCAATTGAGACTTTGTTGGTTGAAGCATCCTGTTGACTGTCGTAATGCACCAACACACTTATTTGTTTCTGGCTCGTCTTCTGTCGATCTACTGGTATGTTCTATCAGCATTTTACTTAATGATTTATGTGATTGTTGTCTAGTATTGAAGAGAAAGTAAAGTTGCATCAAGCATTAAACATCTACATAAATTTACAGAATGGCTTTGAATACGCGCAAAGAATGGACCCTGCACTTGTTGCTTGACCTTGGCTGAGCTTCGGGGTTCCCTGCAGCTGCACTACTTTGCCACCTTAACATTCCCTTCCTTCTCTCTTCGGTGTGCAATCTTCCTTCTAGGGACACGAGCATATAATTGGCGGGATCTAATAACTTTTGTGGTTAGGCAGGGGGTAGCGGTTAGCTCATCTTACAATGGACGATGAGATGGACGAGGAGCTCCTTGACTACTCTGAAGACCTCTATGACTATGTTGTCATCTAGACAGAACCTGCACATTTCTCCGAAGGTATGCCCTTCTCTCTGGCGGTTGATATTCCGCTTTCTATTGTTGGAACGACTAGGGTTTCTTCGGAATATACCTCTACTGGCTCACACCCTCCAGATTTCGACTCATTTATAGAGGCAGGGCTTGTATCTGGGGGTCCTCCTGTCATGAGTTCCTTTTTTGAACAGTACATCCTAACCCCACATGATTTACCGATTCTGTCTTCTTCTACCCTCCATTTCCTTGATCAGTGCTTACAGCCACCGTTACCGAACCCCTCGACTGTTTTCTCCCCTCATTCCGATGAATTGGGTGAACCTTCCTTCACCCTATCTGGGCCGGAAGTCAATAGGGTCTTGTCGTCGTCTTTATTTGTATCAGTTGGTCCTTCATCTACACCCTCGAGGTCTTCCCCCATCACATCTCGCCCCTCGGTGACCCTTCCCCCCCTCCAAACCCCTCTTCCTCCACTACCAGGGCTTCCACTCCCTCTGGACCTAATGTCGGCCCCCCTACCTCGACTCTCTAAAGAAAAGTGGTAAGAAATCGAAGTGTGTCCGGGTAAACAATAAGGGCAGTCAGCTCATACTTGGAGAGGGCATCCGTATGGTCGATGTTATCAGTAAGATGGATAAGGTTTTGGTGGGCAAAGTCCGTGGAGCGAAATTACTCTACAATTAGGCTGAGACTTTGGGTCTCGAAAATTTGGGGGCATTCTATAGATGTTCTCCCCTCGATGTACACACTATCCAAAGGTTGGTTCACCATTCAATTTCAATCGAAAGAACTTTCTGACTAGGTTCTTTCACAATTCTGGAATATTGAAATGGCACCCGTCCTTCTCAAGTGCTGGAGCCCTCTATTTGATCTTGATAGAGAACATCTAGGTGTCGGCCTTATTTGGGTTAGATTGCCTGGTCTGCCCATGCACCTTTGGTCTGAGGATATTTTCAAAAGTATCGATACCATTCTTGGCACCTACCTTGATCATGATCGATCATTTGTTGAGACTGGGAAGCTGAGATATGTTCGTATATCGATTCACTTGGATACTCGTGAAGGATTGGAAGAACCATTGAAGATTCAATGGAGAATATCACTCGGGTACAGATTCTGGATTATGAAGGGGTACCCTTCCGATGTCGTAGGTGCCATAAGGTCGGCCATGTCTATAAGGAATGTCCCCTCCTCTCACAGGCTACTCCTACACAAGCTACTCTGGGGGCTAATCATGTATAGGATGCGATCACAGTATCATTAAACCGTCAGAAAAAAGAAGGTTGTCTCACATCCTTCTACACATGGTACCTCTTCGTTGATGACTGCCAATGTTGTTGCTTATCCGCCATCTTCCAGGATCACCAGATCACAATCAGCGACTTCTGGTCATCCTCCGGGCTCCGGTACCTCTTCTAATCCTCCTTCGTCTTTTGTTTCTATTGTGACATCTATTGCTCTATCTCATTCATCAGATATTGAATCCACTAGATGTCACACTGCTCCTATTGCCTGTCCTGCGGTGCTCTCCCCTGATGTCTATACTTCTCCTCGGCGATTTATTCCACCTCATCCTCACATCCCCTTTGTCATTCAGGTATCCTCCACTGACACTCTGTCTAGACACAGCTACAATCCTCACCCTCGTGTAAAGTCTACACAATCTGGATATGGACTTGGCTTTATCCCTCCATCTATCTAGGCTCAATCCTCCCGTGGTAGACACTCTAATATTTCTAAAGCCATCCTACAAGCCGGTATGGATGTTGCAAAAGATCGTCAACTCTCTGTTGAAGGGGTTCTTAGACCAAGAAATGCCCCCCCCCCCCCATGGTTTCACGATGAAATGCCTCTCCTTTAATTGTCGCGGGCTAGCTAGCACTGCCAAACGTCTAGCCATCAAGAGACTTTTTGATTCGAATAAGGTGGATGCAATTCTTCTTTAAGAGACCTTATGCACTTCTTATCACATTCTTGTTGCTTTATCTACCCTCCTCCCTGGATGGATTTTTCATGCCCTAGACACTTGTAGACAATCTAGTGGTATTGCTGTTGGCATCAACCCTAGAGTTCTCGGACTTATTAATATTTGGGGCAGGGATGGATCCCTGGTGATGGACTTATTCTCCGAACAACTTGGGATTGAGTTTAGGTTGGTTAATGTCTATGGACCATGCCATAATAGACAGGATTACTGGAACTCTCTCCTGAGCTCATCTTTTATGCAACCTGACAATATTATATTGGGTGGTGATCTTAATTTATGTTTGGGACTTGTTGAATCCTGGGGCTCTCATGCACAACTAGATCCTCTATCAGATCTCTTTGGCTCATTATTAGATGAATTCAATCAGGTTGACATTCTGATGCCTCACCTTCAACCAACCCGGCGCAATAGGAGAACAGGAGATGCAATGCTTGCGAGAAGGTTGGATCGTTTTCTCATTAAGGAAGGGCTACTGAATCAATTAGCTTCATACAGGCAATGGGTTGGATCTGGGGGTATACCTAATCATTTCCCGATCTACCTTGAACTTTTTGGTATCTACCCTAAACCACCAGCTCCTTTCAAATTCAACTCGTCCTGGCTTCAGGATGAATCCTATATCAAATTAGTCAATGATGCATGGAGGACTGCCCCTATCCCTCATGATCAGTCTATTACATCCTCCTTTGCCAATAAGCTCCTTTTCATCAAAAAGAAATCGATAGAATGGGCAACGGCAAAACAAGCACAAGATGACCTCGATTTAAAGCATATTGAATAGGAACTTGCCCGGCTTGAGGACCCTACTAATGGTGGTTTCAATTCTGCAGCATCCAAAGATCGTGTCATCAACCTAGAAGCTGATAAACTTCGGATTCTCAAGGACATGGAAGCTACCTGGAGGCTCAAGAGCAGAGCTACTTGGTTACTTGCAGGAGATGACAATACCAAATTTTATCAGCAATTTTCCAAGGGCTGCAAGGCCATCAACACCATCTGGGCTCTGGATAATGAGGAGGGTCAATATGTCTCATCATTCAATCAGCTAGCCTCATTAGGCATTGCTCACTTCAGTGGTCTTTACAAAGCACCCCACGAAGCCTCACTGGCTGAAATTATTACGATTGCTAGTCTCTTCCCCAGGTTTGTGGATGCAGATTTAGCAAAGAGCCACTTGTCCTTCTTGAACCATTTAAGGACCTAAATTTGCCTGTTTCCATGACAAAACTAGAGGTGGTCCTTAAATGGTTCAAAAAGGACAAGAGCCCGGGACCGGATGGTTGGTCTGTTGAATTCTATCTAGCATTCTTTGAATCAATGGGACAGGAACTTCTCGGGGTGGTTGAAGAATCCAGAACATCTGGGCGTATGTATGATGCCTTTAACTCTACATTCATTGCCCTTATCCTTAAATCTGACAATCCCTCCTCTTTTAATGACTTTCGCCCCATATCCCTCTGTAATTGCATTTATAAGATCATTGCCAATAGGCTTAAGCCTATCCTTTCATCTCACATCTCTCAGGAACAATTTGCTTTCTTGGAACAATTTGCTTTCTTGGATAACAGACAGATCCACGATGCCATTGGTATTGCCCAGGAAGGTCTTCATTCTATGCATACCATGTTGGAAATACTGAGAGGGGGGGGAATCAGTGTTTCTTTTCAATTGTTAATTATTGCCAGTTAGATTCTTCACAATTAAAGACAAAGAGATGTATAATAATAATATTAAGGATTAATAAGAATTTCAATTCCCTTTCTAATAATTGTATACAATAGATGAGTAAGGGCACCAACCCTTTTAATGAAACAGGCACCAACCTGTTGCCAAGTACCAACTTGGACTTGGATGAGGCTCTGACCTCTAGGGCTTCGACCCTATCTTCTCAAGGCACCAACCTTGTGTTTAGGAGCTCCTACTCCAAGGACACCAATCCCTTAGTCACATTTAATAGAAGATGTATGATATACTTACTTGACTGTCATCTACAAAATATTCTTCACTGTTCAATACTTCTTGATTTTGACTTCACTATATCTTCACTGTACTTGTCCACCATTTGACTCCGCTACTAATGCTACACTGCTCACTAGTTTTCATTCACTATTCTCAAATCTTCATGCTCAGGATGTTTGTCTGAGTTCCTTTAGAATTCGAGCTTCATAAAACTGTTATATGTCCTAGCTCCATAATCAGATGTTTACTTTACGAGTGATTGTCACTACAAGACTGTCCTCTAGTTAACACAAGGGTCCTTCTATTATACTCCAACACTGCTTTTATCCAACACTGTTCAAGAAATTTTACTGCTTCTTTACCAATCACCTTTAATGTTCTTGTTTATCAATGTTCACCATTCATAATAGGACTGTGAAAATATGAGATTACTATTATGATTCCCTCACAAGTCCGAGTTGTAGTAATTCTGTCCAACACCCTTACCTCTTATCACTGGTCAAGGCAATAGATCTCAGAACAGAGAGTTATAACCTTCAGTTACAGATCTTAAGCAAAAGATCATAGGTCCGAAACAATATATGACTGGTCCGAAGCAATAGATCACAGGCCCAAAACAGTAGATGGCTGGTCCGAAGCAATAGATCACAGGTCAGAGTCTCCTTTATATATTGAGTTCACGAGATGTGAACTGCATCTCTTGATGACCGAAATTCTGTGTGTGCTCGATGACCGAAAATCTGGGCTGAAGAAATGAGTTACGGATTGTATATATATACAGCCTTCTTTGCAACAACAAACGAAAAGACACGTCCCTGTTTGGAGGCCGACTAGTGTCCCTGAGCATAGGTCGGCTCAATATCAGAAATATAATTTTTTAACTTGAAAATTCGATATCTCAAAAACTACTAAGAGTTTTGGGACAAATAAGGGCTCATTGGAAAGGCAAAATTATGCTCTAAAAGATGGTATAGGAGTCAATTTGGAAGGATGCCTCTAAGGAGGTAAAAACAATTTTTCTTTATGACTATCCTTAATTTTTTTTGTGCAGAAAATGCATAGGACAGAATGCCTTCTCCTTCATTTGTCTTTTCCATTGTTTGGCTTATCAATCATGGGGTCATAGCGTCATCATGTAGGACGTCTATGCCATCATGATAGTACCCAGCAAGTGCAGTAATATGTCACAGTGCAGCATCATTAGGAGGACTTCAAATGATATCTTCCATGTTATCATTAAGTCTTTCAACCTTCATCAACCTGTTCCCATCAATGACAACTTGGATTAACATACCAAGCGCATTAAAGGCATGATTCTTACGATTGACTTAGCTAAGGCATTTGATCAGACACGTTGGCTATATCTGAGAATGCTACTTACCCAACTAGGTTTTCCTATCTCTGTTATTTATTGGATCATGTGTTGTATTAATTCGATCTCTTTTAGCATTCTCATCAATGGAGCAGGATCCAACTTTTTCCATGCAGAATGGGGTCTTTGTCAAGGTTGCCCTTTATCCCCGCTTTTATTCCTTCTGGTTATGGAAGGTCTGAGTAGGCTCCTGACGGACGAAAGACAACAAGGCAGGCTAAAGGGTATCAAGATCATTGCAATTGTATTCTCGCCCACCTATTGTTTGTAGACGATGTACTCATCTTTTTGAATGGATCCATCTGTGACTCTATGATCCTTAATGTTGATCTCAAATTATTCTACAAAGCTACAGGTATGTCTTGCAACCACTCAAAATCTACCTTGTCATCTCAAGGTTGTTCCCCTCATGAGATTCATTTCGCACTACAAAGGTTTCCATTCAACTCTCTTGGGTTTGATGAGGGTCTTAAGTATCTTGGTTTTAGACCAAACCCTCAAATTATAGAATTGTTGATTGGACCTGGTTGATTGCCAAAATTGAGAAGAGACTCAAAATTTGGTATCACCGTTGGCTCTCTCGGGCTAGTCGCCTGGCTCTTATTAAATCTGTTTTAGAAGCGATCCCTGTATATTGGATGTCCCTGGCCTGGATCCCCAAAGGTATTCTCTCCATAATACAACAAATTTGTTGCAGATTTCTTTGGAAAGGCTCAAGGGATGGTCACACTTTTGCATGGACTAGATGGGACCTTATCGCCTTACCCAAAAAATGGGGAGGTTGGGGCATAAAAGATCTACCCTCTTCTCCAAAGCATTAGCTACTAAACTGGGCTGGCAGATTTTAAATGTTGATAATTTATGGACCAAAGTTGTTATTCAAAAGTAAATCAGCACATCAAGCCCGATTGATTGGATCAAACACGGGCATTGGAACAGGTTCAATATTTCCTCCATTTGGAGAGCCATTTTAAACTCCATTGAACATATCAGATCTGGCTTGGCATGGAAGATTGGTTCGAGTAGACAAGTCGGAATTGCCAACAATCCATGGTCTGGCAGCAATAATGCACATCTCCTATCTCTTGAACTTATTCAATTTTTGAATGACGCGGGGTATTCATCTCTCGATCAGGTTGCGGACCCAGACAACACCACCATACTCTCACAGGACTGGAAATCCTTTCATGATCTTCACATTCCCCCTCCCTAGCAATTGGAATGGCCTCAATATATTGCAACACTGGCAAAATCACATGTTAGGATCACGAACAGGGATGATGAACTCATTTGGGATACCTCGAAACATGGACAGTACACACCAAAGGATGGTTACCCTATCATTTACGCTGAACAACAACCTCAGGAGATATTATGGTGGTGGTGCCCTTTATGGAAATTGAGAAGTCCCCCAAAAGCCAAATTATTTATGTGGTGTATTCTTACTGATAAGATCCCCACTGGAGTCAATCTACAGAAGCGCTCCTTCTTTGGACCCAATTGGTGTTCTCTTGACAAGAGTGAGAATGAGGATGTTGATCACCTATTTCTCTGTTGCTCTGCATCTTCAACACTCTAGTCTCTTCTGAGAAATATCCTAAATCTCAACTTGAATTGGTTCGGCCCATCTGTAACACATGCCTGGATCTCATGGTGGCACTCCGCACAACCTTACAAGCTTCCTAATCTCCTTTTTCTTGTTTACTGGGGCATCTGGATTGCCCGTAACAAGCTCATCTTCAATGACAGTGCACCAAATTGGCCCATCATCACTGCACACATCTCCTCCTTATACCATATGATTCCCGGTGATGCTGATCACCCTCCTCACAGAATCATCATTCCATAAACTATTGATAAATCTCTTCCCTGGGCATATTTTGATGGATCAACACAACAGATTAGCTGTGGTGGGGGTGCGGTTCTGTATTTACAGGAGAACCATTACTTCAAGATAAAAATTGGATTGGGCAGGGGCACAAATAACTTCGCAAAGCTATCGTGCCTTCGATACCTCTTATCATTTGCATTATCTAAAGAGTGCAGACATATTCATATTTTTGGAGACTAAGCTTATCATAGATTGGTTTAATCAGCAATCTATATGTCACGTGCAAACACTTCAGAATCTATTGGATGAGGTACTTCTTCTGAAATCACATTTTGATTATATATCTTGTCATCATATTTACAGGGAGAGGAATCAGCTTTCCGATTCACTTTCCAAGGAGGTTGTGCACCAACCAACGGATCAATGGGTGATCTAGGAGCAAAATGATCATCATTTTTATCAGTATTTTCACAGGCCGTATGATGATGCACCAACACAGTGGCAAATATGCCCTGATTTTGAGGATTTCTGCTTTTTGAACCCTTATATTTATCAATTACATATTATAGCCTATTTACATGTATATTTCCAGACAGTTATTTTGTAATAGACACTGATATATATTTTTTTACTGTGGCTTGACCACCAATTTTGCATATGCTTCTCGAAGCATCTACAGTATGTAATTTTCAACTTATTAATGAAGGTTACGATTTTTCCTTGGGAAAAAAGTATCCCTTTTTGTTTGTCATTTACTACTTTTAATTTGAAATTCTTTTTCTTTATAGAAGACATGAAAATTTGAGATTTTTGGTCCTTCCAATTGAAGTGCAAGACCAATAGGATTTTTTAAGGTTTATGGAGTGTAAAAACTCTGGTAAACTTGATAATTATATATTATTATTGATAAAAGATGAGATGATTACAAGTGAGGATCACCAAGGTTTTAAATACAACCTTATGGTGTCCCTTGGCGAAGAGGCATGATCAAGATAACTATATTTAACTGATAATTAATAAAATATACATAACATTGCCCCTCTCTTAAAGATGCTTTGTCCTCAAAGCATACGTAACGACGGGTGTTGCTGGTGAAACGCTTCATATTCCCAAGAGGCTTATTCTACGGGCAAATCCTTCCATTTGATTAAATATTCCGTAATAACACGAGAGCGTAGCTTCTTTTCTTGGGTAGATAGGATACTTTCGGGCTCCAAAATGATCCTTCCTTCATCATCCAAAATTGGGAGGGTCGTTTGGGATGACTAATGGTCACCCACTGCTTTTTTTAAGCATGACACATGGAAGACATTGTGAACACGACTTGTTTCGGGAAGGCTCAACCCATAAGCGACTTGATTGATCCTTTTAATAATTTGATACGGACCATAGAACTTCGGAGCTAATTTATGTTTCCCTTTTTGTTTCAGGGACAACTGCTTGTATATTTGGAGTTTGAGAAACACCCAGTCTCCAACTTCAAATGATCTCTCAGTTCGATTACGGTCAGCCTGTTGCTTCATACGATTCTGTGCAATATTCAGATTTTCTTTTAGAACTTGGACAACCTTTTGGTGTTCTTCTAGCTGATTTTTAACTACTGGCAAATTTGATTGGACTGAAGCAAAATCTTTCCACTTCGAGGCTCGTATCCATATAAAGCCTGGAATGGAGTCATTTTTGTCGATGTATGGTAAGTAGAATTTTACCACCATTCGGCGAGATGCAACCATTGAACCCACTTATTTTGTTTCTCCGTAGCATAACACCATAGGTAAGCTTCCAAACATTTATTAACAACCTCTGTTTGCCCATCTGTTTGGGGGTGATAGTTGAGGTAGGTTCCGATGTGGTTGAACAATTCCTTCCAAAAATTCCCTTTAAATTTGGCATCCCTGTCGCTAACAATGACGTTCGGGAAACCGTGTAGTTTATAAATATGTTTGCAGAATATCTCCGCAATTTGCTTTGCAGACTCTGTTTTCTTGATAGCAATAAAGTGAGCATATTTGGTGAATCTATCTACTACGACAAAGATCTTATCCTTCCCATCAGATATAGGTAATCCTTCAATAAAATCCATCGATATTTCTTCCCATTTCTGAGTCGGAATATTTAAGGGATGAAGTAACCCAAGTGTCATAATATTTTCGCTTTTATTTCTTTGACACTTGTCACATTCTGCAATATATTTTTGAATATCGTGACTCATACCCTTCCAAAAAAATGACTGACGTGCATTGTAATAGGTTTTAAAATATCCTACATACATGCCCAGATGACATGGAATCATGTGATTCCTTGAGTATTTTTTAAATAAACTTGGATTTGGAGTTTAGATAAATTCTTCCTTTGTACCATAAGATATTGTTCTTCCACTCAAATTTTGAATTCCCTGGGAGATTATTGATTATAGCCAACATTTCCAGATCTTTGGCGTACTCACTTCTAATCTCATTAAGCCATTCAGGCACAACAACCGAAACTGCAAGTAGTGTTGATTATCATCTTTTCTGAACAGGGCATCCGCTACTACATTTTCTTTTCCTTTCTTGTGTAATATCTCCATGTCGAAAGCGGCAATCTTCTCGATCCATTTTTGTTGTTCTTCAGAGAGTGTTTTTTGTTGAAGGAGATACTAAAGACTGTTATGATCCGTTCGGATGGAAAATTTACTCCCTAACAGATATTGTTGCCATTTGGCCAATGCATGCATAATTGCAAGCATTTCCTTGTTGTATGTGGACTTGAGACGCTCGCGTTTATTTAGCTTTCTGCTTTCAAAAGCAATAGGGTGCCCTTCTTGCATTAATACTGCACCAATACCGAATCCAGAGGCATCACATTCGATGATAAAAGGTTTAGAAAAGTTGGGAGTTGCCAATACTGGTGCATTAGCCATTACTTCCTTCAATTCTTCAAAACATTTCCCTGCTTCCTCATTCCATTGAAACGAATTTTTCTTTAAAAAATTTGTAAGAGGTGCAGTTCTATGCGCATAGTCTTTAATAAATCTTTGATAATATCCCGTTAATCCTAAAAATCCTCTGAGCTTGGATATATTCACTAGTTTATTCCATTCCCTTATAGCCTTAATTTTAGAAGGATCCACTTTTATCCCTTCATGGGATATTATGTGTCCCAGTTATTCGACTTCTTCTTTTCTAAAGGTGCATTTGGATTTCTTAGCATAAAATTGATGGTCTTCTAATAATGTGAGAATTTTATCCAAGTGTTGCAAATGCTCTTTCCAAGTTTTACTATAAATCAAAATATCATCAAAAAATACTAGTACAAATTTCCTAAAATATGGACGAAATAATTCGTTCATAGTGGCTTGGAACGTAGTTGGTGCATTTGTCAACCCAAAGGGCATTACTTTAAACTCATAATGACCTTCATGTGTTTGAAATGCAGTTTTTGGTATATCTTCCAATCTAATTGTGATCTAGTAATAACCTGACCTTAAATCTAATTTAGAGAAGTATCTTGCGTCGTGTAGCTCATCTATCATTTCATCGATAAAGGGAATTTTAAACTTATTTTTAATTGTTATCTTATTTAATCCTCTGTAATCAATGCACAGCCAAAACGATCCATCTTTTTTTCTTACCAATATAACTAGGGCAACATACGGACTCTTTCTTTTTGAGATGACCCCACATTTTAAAAGGTCTTGGATTATCTTCTGAATTTCAGTTTTACGGTGATGCAGGTAGCGATAAGGCTTGATGTTAACAAGGTCTGATCCTGCCTTGACTTCTATTGTATGTTCGATTTCCCTATTAGGAGGCATTTTCATTGGTAGGTCTTGGAATACCTTTTCGTGTTTCTGAACTAGTGCTTGTACCTCCGGTGATTCTTCGTGGTTCCTTTTTGTAGATAACATTTCTAACTGATGACATTGTACTATACAGGCTGGCGCTCCTTTTCGGATCATCTTCATCATCTAGGATGATGATACGATTTGATTTTTTTGGGCTTGGAATCCATATAACTTGTGCTTCTGCCCTTCCCACTTAAAGCTTATAAGCTGCTTCTGATGGCTGGCAGAATAAGTACCCAAGGTTTGTAGCCATTGAATTCCTAAGACCACATCTACTCCTCCTAGTGGTACGACATAGAACGGAGATTCTAAACTAAAGTCTTTAATATGTAATTTGACTTTATGGCATTTCCCTACTTGCCCAATCTTCTTACCATCGACCACCATTACCTTCATATTAGGCATGGGAAAAGTAAAGCGGTTAAGTCTTTTGGCCATGGTTGAATCTAGAAAATTGTGCGTGCTGCCAGTGTCGATGAGAACCATTACGTTGTTTTTCTTAATATGTCCTCTTAATTTTAGTGTCTGAAGTTGTGATATACCTGCCATGGCTGATAATGACACTTACGGAATGCTTTCATCATCTACTTCTGTAGAGAACTCTAGGGTGTCTTCTATTCCTTCTATATCTGAATCATCATTGTTAGAATCATTAGTTGCTCACAATTATACAGATTTTTTCTTTTCCATTAGCACATATGTGCTTAGGGTCCCACTTTTCGCCACAACGTTTGCACTTCCCTCTCTCATCCTTTGTATTTCCAAGTTAGATTTGTCTCCTTCACGAAGGCGTGGTGGAACATATTTCATGTTATCTTCTTTTGTAGATTGAGGAAACCTTCGTCTCGAATATACTCTTTCTGATTTTGACCCAGATAACCTTTCAAATTTCTTTTCAGCAGCTTTTGCTTTTTGCCTTGCTACTTCTACTGATGTAATTTCGTGAAGTTCGAGCTCTTCTTGTATATGGATTTTAAGTCCTGAGATGAAAGACTGGATTAGACGAGATTCTGACAATCTCGGTACTCGTGTTGCCAAGGTCTCCCATTCTCGACTATACTCATCCACATCTCCTTTTTGGCGTAATTTGATGAACGTTGAAAAAAAAAATTCTTCTTTTATGCCTTGGAATATTTTAAAGAATGCATCCTTAAATTTCCTCCAACTGATAGCAAGCGTCATCTTTTTCCACCACATATACCAATAATATGCTTCTCCTTCCATTTTCATGGAAGCGTGCTTAATTTTTTCGTCATCACTATTAATGTCATAAATCTCAAAATATTCTTCGGCTTTATTAAGCCATGCAACGCTATTTTTTTCATTACCGTCAAACTTGAGTAGCTCGATTTTCGCTTTTCGCTAATATGCTAATGGTGGAACAAGAAGGGGATATTGATTAGTAAATGCATTCCAGAGCTGCTTATTTTGAGAATCTGCATTACTATCTTCGTGATGATGTGGGGAATCGGTTTTTTCCTGATGCTCCTCTAAGTTCCCTGAATCTGTGGAATTGTTCTGTTGATTTTGTTCCATATTAGGGAATATGGGTTGTTGTATCTGACTTATCCTATCTATCTTATCATTTATCTTATCGAAGAGTTCTGTCATCTTGTGCAAGAACAAGAAATAGTTGCAAAATAATGGAGATTCGAGAAAATAATATTTATGGTTGCACTGGACAAAATGATAAAAAGTAGTTCCTTCACGAACTCCTGATTGGGACCTTGAGAAAACAATGACAGTAAAACTCCTGCCAAAGGTCCTTCGTGATCCTTCATGGCCCTTCATGGCCTTAAGAAAATAACAACAATAATACCCCTGCCAGTCCACTTCACCATGGCTTAATGTTTTTTCTTGTCGCCACACATTCATTTTATAATTAGGTTTTGAGTAGACTGTTTACTCATCGCGATTAAGACATTTCCTTGGCTTCCCATTTGTTGAAACCTGTTGAAGATTTCTTCAAAGCTTTATGGAGCACCCATTTCTACAATTTGGTTCAGTGTGAGCTGTTTCCAAATCACATTTACTTTCAGAGGAGACTGCTTTATGATCACAATTTGATCTATTGCGGACTGTTTCCAAATCCTGGAGCACAACTATCAAAAATTGATAAGCAGCCAGAGCAGACCTCCCAAGCCACAGTGAGAACATGGGTGCCTAATAAAAAGCATGAAATTAAGTTTGAATCATGAGCTTTGCCAGCTCAAAATCAAGAATGTAGAGGGGAATACTTGCTACCACCACTGCACCCACTTTTAATGTCACCACGATTGTAAGTTTTTCCAACTAAATCATGTTCAAAATGGAAAACAAGAAAAATGCATGCAGAGGGGAATACTTGCTGTGACACCATTGCACCCACATTTTAATCTTTCCATGACTGGAAGTTTGCCCATCTAAACCATATTCAAAATGGAAAACAAGAAAACTAAATGCACACAAATGGGAATACATGCTGCCACTATTGAACCCACGTATGATTGGAAGTTTTCCCAACTAAATCATGTTCAAAATGGAAAACAAGAAAACTTAAATGCACTTGTTGCCAGCATTGCACCCACTTTTGAATTTCACCATTATTATAAGCTAAACTTAAATGCACTTGGAGGGGAATATTTGTCGCTACCATTTTTCACCCATTTTTTAATTTTGCCATGATTGTAAATTTGCCCAACTAAATCGTGTTAAAACGAAAGACGAAAAAGCTTAAATGCCCACAGAGAGGAATACTTGCTGCCACCATTGCACCCACATAATTTGGTTATTTTCAATTTGCGCGGCTGTATCATGTTCAAAATGGTTGCCGCCACCATTGCACCCACTTTTTTATTTTGTCGTTATTGGAAGTTTGCCTAGCCGAATCATGTTCAAAATGGAAAAAATGAAACCTTAAATGCACACAGGAGAATACTTGTTGCCACCATTGTACCCACTTTTTAATTTTGCCATGGTTGTAAGTTTGCCCAACTAAATCATGTTCAAAATGGAAAACAAGTCATAGGGGAATACTTACCGGCACCATAGCACCCACTACTTTTAATTTCGCCATGATTGGATGCTTGCCTGACTAAATCATGTTCAAAATATAAAACGAGAAAATCTAAATGCAAACAGAGGGGAATATTTGCTGCCACCAAAGCAACCACTTTTCAACTTGGCCATAATTATAATTTTCCCACCTATATCATGTTTAAAATGGAAAACTTGCTACCACTATTGCACCCACTATGTAAATTTGCCCAACTAAATCATATTAAAAATGGAAAACAAGATAGAGGGGAATACCACCATTGCATCTACTTCTTAATTTCGCTAAGATTGAAAGTCTGCCCAACTAAAATCATGTTCAAATTAGAAAACTTAAATGCAAAGGGGAGAATCTTTGCTGCCACCACTGCACCCACTTTCTAATTTGGCCATAAGCTAGATCATATTCAAAATGGAAAACAAGACACAGGAGAATAATTGCTGCCAGCATTGCACCCCGCTTTTAATTTCACCATGATTGTGAGCATGCCCAACTAAAGTGGAGAACGAGAAAACTTAAATGCACACATATGGGAATACTCGCTGTCACCATTGTGCCAACTTTTTAATTCCACCGTGATTGTAAGAATGCCCAACCAAATCATACTCAGAATGGAAAACAAGACAAATGGGAATACTCGCTGCCACCATTGCGCCAACTTTTTAATTCCACCGTGATTGTAAGATTCCCCAACCAAATCATACTCAGAATGGAAAACAAGACAAAGGGGAATACTTTCTGCCACCACTGCACCTACTTTTTAGTTTCGTCATGAATGGAACTTTGCCCAACTAAATCAGGTTCAAAATAGAAAAACAATAAACCTTAAATACACATACAAGGGAATATCAATACTTGCTACCGCCATTGCCCCCACTTTTTAATTTCGCCATGATTGTAAGTTTCATGTTCAAAATGGAAAACGAGATAGGGAATATTTGCTGCCACCATTGCAACCACATTTTAATTTCGCTATGATTGTAAGTTTGCGCCTAAATCATGTTCTCTGTGGAAACCAAGAAAAACTTCCATGCACACAGTCTCAGGGGCACAGACAATACAACAGCTGTAATCATCATCTTCTCCGAACAATCTTCAGGACTGTGAGATGGATAATGAAATTTACCATTCTTCAAAGATTTCAGTAAAGGACCATTCTTTGAAAATTATGAAGCAGAAGACAAATTAGAAAAGGCAAAGCAACAAGAAGAAGAACAGCTTACCTTCTCTGCCAAAGCTATAGCAAGAGCGACTTGGCCATTTTCATCAGGCACATTGACACCAGCCCATCCTATCCATCGGGTCTCGATCTGCTTTATGCCCAAGAGGGCGCTGACGAGGCCTCCCGCATTGAGCTCGAGGGACCATGAATGGATGCCCGTTCGGGTGGCAGAGACGGGCAGCCTGTTGGCCACCACCAGCAGGCGATGCTTGGCAGCTCTTCCTCCTCCTCCTCCTGCCGTTGCCCCTGATTTGGGTCGCATCTGTCGCTCTCGGCCGCGTCTCTCCCCTTTGCTTCTGCCACTTTTCGAAGGGGGAGGGTTTGCCCCCTTCTTTCTGCTATCACCATTAACATGACCACAAGACATCTTCTTCCCCTTCTAGTTCTTCCTCGTCAACCCACTTCACTCCACTGCACTGCAGTGTAAATGTCTCTCCCCTTCCCTTCCACACACATCCATATGCATCTGCATCCCAGTGATATATGCATCCATATGCATCCCCACGACTGTATTAAAACTGTTTTCTATTAAATTTGTTGCCGCAGAGTTGAATTTTCCGATCGTGTTTTACAGTAAGATGACCAGCGATTTGACAGTCAAATTCCCCCACTCTCATTTGAACTGGTCACTTATCGATGAGATCTTTGATGATTTCAAGTTAATTTTCATTGAAACAGGCTGTAATCCCATGTACTTCCCCTGGTTTCAGGGAGTAATCTCAAGGCCCATTAAGCAGATACAAATTCATTGTGAAAGAAGTGGGGATGACGTATTTATGTGGTAAAAATGATCCACCATGCATTAAATATCTCTGACGGTTTAAATGGGTATCGCATGATCATTTCGTCATAGAAGTAATTCTAAAACATAATGACTATATATTGCATATTTTAATGGATATTCTTGAAGCCACAAGCGGTGATATTGCCAATTGCCGATAAAGGTGAATTGCTTTTTATGTATTTATATTTAAATATTTTATATTTAAAAATAATTTCAAAAGTGAATTAATAATAAGTAAAAATAGTTTTAATTTTAATATATTTTTTCTTGAAGCCACAAGCGGTGATATTGGCAATTGCCGATAAAGGTGAATTGCTTTTTATTTATTTATATTTAAATATTTTATATTTAAAAAGTAATTTCAAAAGTGAATTAATAATAAGTAAAAATAGTTTTAATTTTAATATATTTTTTCTTAAAACCAATAAGATTTTTGACGAAGTTTATATTTTTATTTATTTATTTATTTTAAGATGGAAAATTTGAATTTATTTTTTTATTTTTTAATTAGTATGTATTTTAAGAAGAAAAAAACTGAATTTATTTATTTATTTTGTAATGAGTATGTTTTTAAAATAAAATGATTTAAACCAATGTTTTGAAAAGCCGTAGTCTAACTAGCCAGAGGAATCGCCCTGAAAATCATGAAAATTCCGATAGGATTTTCAGAAAATCCGGCAGGAATTTTTCTAAATCCATGTTATAACTATCAAAGTTTAATATTTTGGGTGTCCTACAGATTTTTGATGGTGCTGAATCCATTTCCAATGTCAAAATCAAGATTCAAACACTGTTTCTGAAAGATTTTTAAATTTTTTTTGGCCCGGATTCCGGCCAATTTTGACCGTCCGGGCAATTCCTCCGACTCGTTAGACGACTCCTTTTGAAAATCGCGATCGGGATTAAATTGGCGAGGGGAAAAAATCGGAAAAAAATCGTAAAAATCGGGTAAAAATCAGCACATACAAAAATATTCAATTTTTTTCAATTTTTTTAATATCTAAAGCACCCACAACATAAAATAAATGCATTGACACATAAATATGAAAAAAAAAACTAATATATAAGACATGTAATATCATGTCTAGTGCTACATCACACATCATAGTGAATCATGTCCTGAATACTAAGTCCTGAGTCTCAACTCAACCTCAAAATATCAACAAAAAATATAATAATGTATCTCATATCATGAGTCATAATGTTATATACAAAGGAATGCACCAAATAACCTATACTACTGATTTCCTTTGCCCCTCTTGCGAGAAAATGTAACAACTTTCCCTCTAGACGAAGAAGTTGGCGGGGCTGGCAATGGACTCTGTTGTGCTCCAGATCCTGAAGCACTAGGAGTTAAAGGAGGTAGACCACGTCCTCTACCAGTAGCAGGGGTAGGTGGTGTCACCTCCTCCTCCTCCTCCTCATGAAACTCATCATTGATTCATCGCTACTAGAAATGGGATCATCAACAAGAGATACATAAACATCATCTAGCTCAAAGTCTTGAGACTTGGATTGCTCAACCTTATAACATGATAGAAATTGAAAAAGTTTAACATGCCTAACCAATGATTTTGGTTTGAGTGAAGGGTTCATCTCCTCAACCTTAAAATGCGGTAGAAAAAGATTAACATGCTTAACTAGTTGTTTTCCTTTGAGTGAAGGGTACATTCTTGTTAAGGCCATGGTAGGGGAGTTCAACAATCAATACCACCAACATCAACGAAGTTCAACAATCAATGCCACCAACATCAAGGTTCTTGAAAGACTTCATACCCTTGATCAAATGTCAATCTCATACCCTTACACATAATAGAATCAAATGGAAACAATGCAAATCCCCAAACCATGAAACCCTGAAAACCATTAAGTCTGCTGAATTTTGAGTGAAATCTAAAATTCTAGTTTCTCCATATGAAATCTAATGAGGTCGAAACCACTCTTAAACATCCTGAGTCATTTCATGGTAATGTTAAAAATTTAAGCAAAAGGATGAAAATGAAAAATAAAGGAAATATCACTTTTACTTTAAGAATTTAACGTTACCATTAAATGCCAACAGGGTGGTGTGTCAGCAAAAATGACAAAAAAAAAAAAATCGATTTTTCAACTTATAGGGTTGATGTTTGATGGGCCCACAATTTCTACCAAAAAAATCGCGATTTTTTGGCGATTACCGATTTTTTGAAAAAATCGGGAAAAAATCGCAGATTTAATCGTTTTGATGAAAAAATCGCGATTTTTTCAAAACATCGCGATTTTCAAAACACTGATTTAAACCAATTATATATATATATATATATATATATATATATATATATATATATATATATATATATATATATATATATATATATATATATATATGCATTTATTAGAAGGTGTTGAATTTATTTTCGTATTTTAAAGAATAATTTTATTAATCTAAAATTATCATTTTGATAAAGATTTTACCATTAAATTTTAATGATGGTAAATCAGAAAATGTGAAAAAATATGAAATGTTTAGTTTTATTCTTTTTTAAGAAAGATACGTGATTTTTTGGCTATTTTTCTGATAAATCATATCGTCAATGTTTTATGGTTAACATTTTGAACCTACTAATAATGTTCTACTCACCACCTCTCAAGGTGATGATAATGATCACCATCCACTATGACCAATGTTGATATATAGAACCTTAAAAAAATAAGGAATTAATTGATTTGCTTGAACATTTTATTTCTATATTTGAAAAGATTGGAGAGAGGTTTCTTGAATCTTTATAATTTTAATGAGTTAACAAGTTAGAAAGGTTAGAACTGTTACAACTATTTTGTAATTGAAATATAATGTAGATGTACACAAGACATATAGTATAGCTTGAGTTAGCATAATGTGTTTCTTCGTAAGAGGTAACATGTTCAAATCTAGAGATGGGGTAGAGTGTGTACACCTATGTAGACTATAGTAGTCAAATTGTTGTGCAAGGCACGAACAAAAAGGTTGAATAAAGGAGTCAATTGGTTTATAGCTTGGTCATGACCTTAAAAATAAATTGTTATTATTACTATTATAAAAAATAATTCCAAAACACATTACATATATCAAACCATTTTTTTAGCGAATAGAGATGTCATTGTCATAATCAACTTTCATAATTGGCTAAAGGTTGACTCTACCATGCTACAACTGTCAATCTGTAGAAATTATATAACTGATATGTTACATGTCTAAGATTCTCCTAATCATACACTATTTGACTTCATGCACAATACAGAATCTATTCCACCATTGATCATCATATGCGGAAATTAAATCAATTGCATGCACACATTAAAACCATAAAAATTCACACACATTAACACAGTGATTTACGGGAAAGCCTGAAGCTAAAAACCCCAAATATATGTATATAATATATGTCATAGAGATCATGTAACAATCCTCATACAAAGCTTCTCACAAGCTCTCAGTACAATCCAATCGCTACACACTAATCAGGCTAGATCTTGCAAATCCATGCACCGATCTTTGCCACCTACTAGCCTGCATCTACTGCGCAATCCCTACTGAAGAATGGCTCTAAATGAACTCGAATTGGTCCAGCCTTGCTCACACAATCATCATTGGCATCTCCATCAATGTGTGGTGCAAACTCATGCAACACTATAGTCACAACTGATAGTCACACTTGCTCTTTCACCTACCTCTCCACTGGTCTCCACTGAAACTATCCATGCACTGTAGTTGACTGATGTATTCTTCAGTTGATTAATGAGTTAATATTTAGTGAATTAATTATTAATTAATTCACACCCCTCTCACTACTGTATCAATCAGTTAGACTAGATACAACTAGCTCAACTATGTCTAACTAAGTTAAACTGAACACAACTCCATTAACTACCTCAATAACTCCACCAAACTCTATCACATGAGTTCTAACTGAAGTCTCCATGCAATAGCTCCACTTAACCCTCAGGAATAGCGTAATTCCTTCTGTCAGCTCCTGTGCCACATCTGTGCACTTAACTGAAGTGCTCCAAGAGAATAAGATAATGTTTAGAGTCCAAATATGATTAAGAGCTAATAATATTCGACATATCTATTTTTAGACTGGCAATCTAAAAATAGATTCCGCCCAATATGTTTAAAAATATAAGTCCATCTATTTTTCCAACTTGACCAACCATCCACAAATAGCATTCTACAACTCATAGAATATGATCGACATGTCTAAAAATAGACTTGCGCCAAAAATAGCCTACGGACCCACTTAATGAAGGCAACTCTTTTCACTAAGCTCATCATCTTGTTGCAATCTCAACACTCCCTCTCAACAAGATAGGGATTATCTGTCACCCTGATCCTGCCTTTGTGGTATTCGAATTTGCTCCTGGTGAGCGCCTTCGTCAAGATATCAGCATCTTGATCCTCCGTAGGAATGTAAGAAAGTAACATGATCTTCCGCTGCACATAATCTCTTATATGATGATACCAGATGTCAATGTGTTTAGATCTATCATGAAATACTTGATTAACCAAGAGTTTAATGCAACTCTGATTATCACAATATATCACAGTAGGATTTAAGTGTGAACCGAACAACCCGACCAGGATCTTCCTCATCCATATAGCCTCGCATGCAGCCAAACTTGCTGCCATATACTCGGCCTCTGCTAAACTGAGTGCCGTGGATCTCTGTTTCCTGCTGTACCAAGAAACGGTTGTCAACCCGATACTGAAAATCCCTCCAGATGTGCTCTTTCTGTCCGTTGGGCTCCCTGCCCAATCTACATCCGTGAAGCCATGCAACTTCGCTTCATCCGACTGTCTGTACCATAATCCATATCCCGATGTGCCTATGAGATATCTCAATACATGCTTCCCCGCCTTCAAAAAGAGCTTGGTAGGCTTAACCATGCTTGTGAAAGTTGGTTAACAGCATAGCATATGTTCAGTCGTGTATTGACTAGATACATGAGCGAACCAACCAACTGTCGATAAACAGTGGCATCCACTACCTCTACCAATGTAGCATCCTCTTTCCTCCAACCACTAGGAAGAGGAGTGTCGATAGGCTTGCAGCCTTGCATGTTGAACTTCTCTAGTATCTCCCGGGCATACTTGCCTTGAGACACAAACAGTCCATCACTGCACTGCCAAATTTCCAATCCCATGAAATAATGAAGGAGGCCCAAGTCCTTCATCTCAAACTCTTTTGCAAGATCATCCTTGCATGAGAGTATCAACTGTTCATCACCCGTCAAAATCAAATCATCTACATAAAGTACAATGATCAGCAACTTACCCTCCACCACAATCTGGTATAGGTTCGGATCCGCCTCACTCTTGGTGAATCCAAGACCGATGAAATAACTGTCTATCCGTGTGTACCAAGCATGAGGTGCTTGTTTCATCCCATACAACGCTCTTTTGAGCCTGCACACATGCGACTCGCTGCTGAATATTTCAAATCCTTCAGGCTGCTCTATGTACACCTCCTCCTCAATGACTCTGTTGAGGAACACAGTCTTCACATCCATCTGATGAATGTGCCACCCTTCTGCGCTGAGAGAGCTAGGATGCTCCGTATGGAAGAATACCTTGTGACAGCTGCAAAGGTTTCTTCATAGTTGATCCCCTCGATCTGTGAGAAGCCCCGGGCAACAAATCTTGCCTTGTACTTCTTGACACTCCCGTCAGCAGCTTGCTTCACTTTGTAGATCCATGTCTAACCTACCACTGATTTCCCTTCCAGCCGTGGGACAATCTCCCATGCACTGTTTCTGACAATTGAATCATACTCTTCCACCATGGGATCTACCCATGCAGGGTCCTCCACAGCTTCCTCGAAAGAGGATGGCTCTGTCACGATACACTTGCTCATCAGAGCCATGTATCCAGTATATCGGTCAGGTGACTGTCTATGTCTGCGCTGTGATGTAGGTGCTCCTACAATCTTCTCTGCATCAAGATTCAGTCGCTCAGCTTCTGTAGTGCGCTTCCGCCCTCTGATGTTTGGCGCTGCATGAGTGGTTTCTTCCACTCCATGAACCTCGTCTTGTGGCTAATCCACATCCTGAGGCTCATCCTTAGGAACTAATAGCTCCTCATCTGCATGCAAGTGTAGCTCCCTCTCAAGTGAACACTTAATGGCTTTCTCCTCATGAAATTTGATATCCCGTCGCACAATAGTATTCCGATTGTCCAGAAAATACACACGATAGTTGTGGGGTGTTTCTATGTACCCCACAAATATCCCAACCTCTGCGGTCGGCTCCAGCTTCTTCCTGGCATCCTTCGTCACATGAATGTAAACAGGTGAGCCAAAAATATTCAAATGAGAAATATCAGGCTTCTTACCAGAAAAATCTCTTCGGGTGTACTCATGCCAAGTACTCTATGAGGACAACGTTTTTGCACATAAACCGCAGCGTTGCATGCCTCAGCCCACAAGTGTATGGGAAGGCCCTGATCATGCAACATCGCCCGTGCAGCACCCATGATAGTTTTGTTCTTTCGCTCCGCGACCCCATTCTGCTGTGGGTTATGAGGCGCTATGAGCTCTCTTCGAATTCCTTCTGCGCTGCTAAAGTCTTTGAATTCGCCAGAGATGAATTCACCACCATTATCGCTCCTAAGAGCCTTCACCTGCTTCCCCGTCTCTTTCTCAACCAGTGCCTTGAACTCACAGAACTTTGAATATGTCTCGCTCTTCTTCTGCATGAAGAAGATCCAGCACTTACGAGAAAATTCATCAACAAATATCACATAATACTTGTGCTTTGCTGTCGAAGCTACTGAGAAAGGTCCACACACGTCTGTGTGAATTCTCTCAAGGATCGTCGTGGTGCGACTATCCTTCTCATGAAAGGTGGCTTTCACAAATTTTTCCAAAGTACATCCCTTGCACTGATCTGACTGCGCAAGTGTACCTTTGGGAAGCCCGGTAGAAATATGCTGCAAAATTTTCAAAGCACCATGGTGAAGATGGCCCAATCTCCTGTGCCACAATTCGCCCTCATCCCGGCTCACCACTCCTTTTGCTTTGCCTACCATTGTTGCGCAACCATCTACCTGCAATTGATAAAGGTTCTTAACTCGAACCCCTATCCTTCGGGTTTCACCAGTTGCCTTACTGCGCAAGAAAGCCTTTCCCTCGCTAAAGACAACATCATATCCCTTATCTTCCAACATCGCCACAGAGATCAGATTCTTCTTCAATCCTGGAACATGCATGACATCCTTCAAGATGAAAGGTTTTTCAGACTCCCTCTCAAAGGAAATGGTCCCGATACCAGTTGCACTATATCTACCATCATCGCCCATCTCGATGTGCACTCCAAGATCCTTCTCATCCAGATCAGTAAACAAATATTTGTCTCCGGTCATATGGAAAGATGCACCACTGTCAAGAAACCACACTGAACCCATCACACTTGAGACCAAGCATGTGATCAACGAAAAATCCAGCTCAAACTGCGAGGCTAAGGCCTCTCCAGCTGCAGATCCAGCAGCCTACTTATTTTTCTTCTTCTGTGGACAATTAGTGGCGTAATGTCTGTGTTGGTGACAGTGAAAGCACTTCACCTTGGACATGTCTTGCTTATTGCCTTTTGCACCGGATTGAGAAGGATTTTTCTTTCCCTTCCATTTCCTTGCTTTGGCAGCCAAAGCGCAATTTATTCATCTTCATTATTCGATGAAGATCCATCCCTGGTACTCTGCCTTATCTCCTCCTGCACAAGATCCGACCAAATTCGCTCTCATCCTGGCAGTTTCTCCTGACCATTGACAGAGTCCTCATAGGAATGCCAACTCTTCGAAAGCCCAAGGAGAGCCAAGCTCACCAAGTCCTCTTCATCTACAGTAACCCCCACACTTCCCAGCTCATCCCTGCACTGGAAAAACTTCGTGAGGTACTTGGGTATACTTTCGCCCTTCTCCATTTTTATTTTCTTGAGTTTGTCTTTGAGCGCCAACTTCCTCTAGTCGCTCTTACTTTGGAACAAGTATGTCAAATATTTCCACATCAATAATGGAGAAGCTTTGCCATGAAGGCTGGACACTATGTGTTCCTTCACACCTTCCAACAGAATGCTTCAACATTTTGTTGTCTTCTTTTGCCATGCGTCAAGTGCAGCAACATCGCTAGAAGTAGGTTTTGGAATTTCTGCATCTATAAACTCCTTCAACCCATTTTCCTCCAGCACCGCCTCCATCCTATCCTTCCATGCAATATAATCCAAGTTGCCCTCAAAGGCATACTCCAATCGCAATCCGTTGAAAGACATCTCAACTTCGACACCAAGAAAACACTACTGCAAATTCGAATTCCACCAGCACAAAACTCAACCGCTTCAATGATTTGCAATTGCTCCAATGATCAATGCTTTGATACCATGTAGAAATTATATAACTAATATGTTATATGTCTAAGATTCTCCTGATCATACACTATTTGACTTCATGCACAATACATAATCTATTCCACCATTTATCATCATATGCATAAATTAAATCAATTGCATGCACACATTAAAACCATAAAAATTTACACACATTAACACAGTGATTTATGGGAAAGCCTGAAGCTAAAAACCCCAACTATCTGTATATAATATATGTCATAGAGATCATGTAACAATCCTCATACAAATATTCTCACAAGCTCTCAGTACAATCCAATCGCTACACACTAATCAGGCTAGATCTTGCAAATCCATGCACCGATCTCTGCCACCTGCTAGCCTGCCTCTACTGCGCAATCCCTATTGAAGAATGGCTCTAAATGAACTTGAAATCAACCAGCCTTGCTCACACAATCCTCATTGGAATCTCCACTGAGTGTTGGATGCAATCAATGCATCACTATAGTCACAACTGATAGTCACACTTGCTCTTTCACCTACCTCTCCACTGGTCTCCACTGAAACTGCCATGCACTGTAGTTAACTGATGTATTCTTCAGTTGATTAATGATTTATTATTTAGTGAATTAATTAATTAATTAATTCACACCACTCTCACTAGTGTATCAATTAGTTAGACTAGATACAACTAGCTCAACTGAGTCTAAGCGGGTTAGGCCCAGACACAACTGTTAACTACCGAAGTCTCCATGCAGTAAGCTCCACTTAACCCTCGGGAATAAGCGTAATTCCTTGTCGGCTCTTGTCTGCATGTTGCACTTAACTGAAGTGCTCCAAGAGAATAAGATAATGTTTAGAGTCCAAATATTATTAAAGAGCTAATAATATTCGACACATATCTATTTTTTCTTAGTGGCAATCTAAAAATAGATTAAAGCCCAATATGTCTAAAAATATAAGTCCATCTATTTTTCCAACTTGACCAACCATCCACAAATAGCATCTTGCAACTCATAGAATATGATCAACATGTCTAAAAATAGACATAGTCTAAAAATAGACTTGCGCCAAAAATAGCCTGCGGGCCCACTTAGTGAAGGCGACTCTTTTCACTAAGCTCATCATCTTGTTGCAATCTCAACACAATCCACATTAAAGGCAAAAGGAGTGAGTAATAAAGTATTATCACTTCACATTTGTATGATTTAAAAGTAAATCATAATAAAAAATACACATCAATATATTATGAGCATAGCCATGAGAAAGTGATGCATTTTACGAATATTATGTGTGTAAGTATGCTTGCTTGTTTAATTAAATATTCGATGATAACAACCTTCTTAGCATAGATCGAGAATTTTGGCGATTCGAGGGTTTCTATAGTTCGATCTGAACTCTAGTAAGGACACTGGCAAGGAGCAAAGTTCTGCTCCAAGATCTGCGGCAGTGAGGGCTAGCTCTGGCCCAGAAAATGGGAAGGTCGGGGGCCCCAGGAGCCCCCACTTTCAAGAAAGTTATGATTGACAAGGGAAAAAGGCCAATGGAGGGTGTTAGAATTGCAGGCTTTGCAGCTGCAGGAAATAGGAAAAAGGACAGTGACAATATCATGGCCAATCGCATCGCCAATCCAACAAAAGTCAACACAAGAACACAAGAGTCGATTAAAGTGCTTCCCACACAGGAAGCCGATCCTCCAGAAGAAGTCACAGCTCCGGACAAGGAAGCAAATGACAGCCCAGATCTAAGCAGATCGGCTTTGAAAGAGTCAGCAAACAACGAAATCCAACAGAAAAACCCAGGCCGCTGCAAGCCGAAGACCAAGGAAAGTCTTAGGGTAATCATTAATGACCCAGATCTGCAAGCCTACAGGGATCATATGATCATTCATGCAGTTATCTGAAAATTCATGGGGTTCTGGCCCAGTGAAAAATCCCTTTGTCAATGGATCAAGCAAGTCTGGAAGCCGAGGGGGGATGTGCAGCTACACCTGGGAGCCAAGAGCTTCTTTGCGGTGGTTTTCGCAAATCTGGAAGACAAGGACCAGATCTTCGAGGGCAGACCTTACTTTTATGCCTCAGCTAGCCTCTACATGAGGCCCTGGAAACCCAAATTCACCCCAGAACAAGAGACGTTCACACAAGTCCCAGTTTGGATCCGGTTATTCTCCCTTCCAATCGATTATTGGAGACCAGTGGTGCTGGAGCAGATTGGCAACACCCTGGGAACTTTTTTTCGTGCTTCTGAAGCCACTCTTCAAAAAATGTACACTTCCTATGCCCGTATATGTGTTGAAATGGATGTCTCTGGGTCTCTGCATGAGGGTCTGTGGTTGGAATACAGGGATGAGGTCTACTTTCAAACCATAGATTATGAGAAGATACCCTTTAGGTGCCGGAAGTGCCATGAACATGGCCATTTAATACGAGAATGCCCTCAGAACAAGATTGCCGAGAAAGCCAGAGAGAAACACACTCCAGTTTCGAATGGATTTATACGACCTACTGGTAAACATCGAGCCAATCGCAAAACTATACCCAAAATGGATGATCAGTTCACCAGAACATTAAACACCTTTGAAGTGCTTGGAGAAGATCCCCAATCGGAGAAGATAGCTCAAACCCCAGCTATAGGGCAGGAAGCCACCGGGTCAGCAGAGCACGACACCCAGCCAAGGGAGCCGAGCACAACTGCAGAACCGTTTTCAGGAGCAACCGATGACAAAGATGAGGAGGGAGATGAGGAAATGGCCCTTAGTGAACTCGGCACAGAAGACCAGGAATTAGGGGATATCCTTGAGAAAGAAGGGTTAGATCTCAAATCTATAGTTGAGCAATGGAAACATAAAGGAATAGACCAAATTCCAAAGGAGGAAATCAACCAGGTCAAATATCTATTCCTCACTAGACAGGATGCAGCATTAAAAGGTATGAAACGAAGTAGAGGAGTGACCAAAGGCCTGGGTGTTAAAACACAGAATCTCCACCACACACAAGCTTGTCTCAAGCATAGGAGGAAAAGGGGCAGAAGATCCAACAGTGATGCACTTCACGAACTGGGTCATATGTTGATTAATTCTGGAAAGATGAAAGCCCTTGAGGCTTTCTCCTTCTCATCTTAAGAACTGTTCAACTATGAAAGTCTTCTCATGGAATGCAAGAGGGTTGGGCAACCTAATAAAACAAAGGCTCCTGAAAAAGAAAATTACTCAAGAAAAACCAGACTTGGTTTTCCTCCAGGAAACCAAATGTTCCAGTCAAAGATTAGATGAATTGGGTAAACGCCTAGGTAAACATCTAGAACACCTAGCAGTGGAAGGAAATGGCACTGGTGGAGGTATGGCCATCTTCTGGACCCCTAGAACCCTTCATATTCTCAATGCCGAAGCAACTAAGTCCTTTTTGTCCCTTGAGATGCAGATCATAGGGGAAAAAGGCACCTTTCTGTTTACTAATGTTTATAGTCCTCAGCAACAAGAGGAAAAGTTGCCGCTGCTGGAAAATCTCACCAAGCTACATCATCGACACCCCAATTCCAAAGCGATCTATGGGGGGGACTTCAATATGATAACCTCTCTCGATGAAAAGAAAGGTGGTATGCGAGCGCTAAATAATGATGCCAGAGCCTTCAGTTCCTTTATTCAAGCTGCCAACTTGGTGGACATCCCTCCTCGAAATGGCATCTTTACCTGGACCAATAATAGAGGGGGAGATAAGCTTATTGCCTCCAGGCTTGACTGTTTTCTGGTCTCTGACAGCATTCTTATGGAAGGGGTCACTATTGATTCTGATATACTCCCCTCTGGGGGCTCAGATCACTGGCCTATCACGCTCCAGGCCTCCATCCTGGGTATTCCCAAAAACAGGCCTTTCTGATTTGAAAGATTTTGGCAGACTCACAAGGATTTCTCTGGCAATATTAAGAAATGGTGGAAGGAATCCCTAGCTGTAGAAGGAACGAAGATGTTCAAACTATAAGCCAGGCTGAAATTTATCAAAACCAAGCTAAAGACTTGGAATCATGAAGTTTTTGGAAACATCTTTGAAGACAAACAAAACCTGGAGCAACAAATGGAAGACACTGACAATAACTGGATTCAAGGAACCATTTCGCAGGACTCAATCAACACAGAGAGGGAACTAATGCAAAGGTGGAATGAAAGATGCAAGCAGGAAGAAATTCTATGGAAACAAAAATCTCGCATTCAATGGCTTAAAGAAGGAGAAAGAAATACAAAAAAATTTCATAGATCGGCCATGGATTATAGATGCAATAATAAAATTACTAGGATAAAGGATGAGCAGGGGAATATCTTCTACTCGCACCAAGACATCACCTGCATTCTCAGAAACCATTTTAAACTCATTGCAACAGAACCGGTCTCTGATCGACAGGAGGCCATCAGGGAAGTAGTTTCTTCTATCCCCAACCTTATAACAGAGGAACAAAACAGGGCCCTGGACAGACCATTCTCCCTCCAGGAGGTGGAAGAAGCGGTTAAAGAGATGGCCAATGGGAAAGCACCAAGTCCAGATGGATTCACCGTGGATTTTTTCAAAGATTGCTGGGATGTGGTTAAGGAAGATATCTAGGTAGTGGTTGAGGACTCCAGACTCTCCTCTTCCATTCTCAAGTCCTTAAATTCCACTTTTATAACGCTCATTCCCAAGGAAGCAGGAGCATGCACCCCTTCCAAATTCAAGCCCATAGCGCTCTGTAATGTACTGTATAAGATCATATCAAAAGTCATGGCTAACAGATTGAAGCCTATACTTCCTTTGATTATCTCTGAAGAACAATCAGGCTATGTGGAGGGCAGACAAATTATGGATAATTTCCTTCTAGCTCATGAGATGGTCCACACTCTGCAATCACTTAGGCAAGCTGGCATGATCATTCAACTAGACCTCTCAAAAGCCTATGACAAGGTCAGTTGGTGTTATCTAGAAGCAGTTCTCAGGGCTTTTGGTTTCAGTCCTAGGTGGATTGCCTGGATCCTAGCTATGGTCAGATCTCCTAGTCACTCCATTCTGGTCAATGGGGCCCCTTCAAAACCCTTCTTTCCTTCAAGGGGCATCTGGCAGGGGGATCCCATCTCGCCTTTCCTTTTCGTTATTCTTATGGAAGGTCTCAGTCGAACAATTAGATCGGCCAAGGAAAAGAATGTGATAAAAGGTCTTCAGCCCTTAAGCAACATCCCAGCTACCACTCATCAACAGTTTGTTGATGATACCATGCTGCATGGAACCCCCACTGTGAAGGAAGCCAGGGGTTCAAATCTATTTTGAATCTATTCAGTCGAGCCTCTGGTATGGACTTTAACTTCAATAAATCCTTTGTCTTCTTCTTTAACACGCATTTGTCCATTCATAAACATTTGACTGATATCCTGGGTTTCAAAAGAAGCAATCTTCCTTCCAAATACTTGGCTATACCCCTCACGGACAAGCCTTGGCAAAAGTATCAATGGGAAAAACTGTTTTCCAAGCTAGAGGACAGTTGTAATCATTGGACTAATCGTGTTCTCAATATGGCTGGCCGATTGGTCATGACGAAGGCTATCCTCCAGGCAATTCCTCAGTACATGCTCTTGATCCTTCTTGCTCCTAAGGGAGTCCTTCAGAAGATCAAAGGCATTCAGCGAAACTTTCTATGGTCTGGAAATTTAGAGAAACCAAAGTGGGCGCTAGCAGCATGGGATCAGCTTTGCAAGCCTAAGAGCCTCAGAGGGCTGGGGTTACAAGATCCAGGGTCGAACAACAAGGCTTGCGGAGCCAAAATTTGGTGGAGATGGCTCTCGGAACCCAACACCCCGTGGGTGTGCATCTGGAAAGCCAAATATGCAGAGCACTGGCAACATGAGGAGCTCGTCAGGATGACAGATACCCCTGCAGGCTCACCAATCTGGAATCTAGCGCGAGCCAACCGGAATATCATACAGGCTCACTGCTTCTGGGAGTTCAGGAATGGTAACAATGCCTTGTTTTGGGAGGATGCCTAGCAATAGCTCCCGAAGCTCGAAAATCCTGACCTGCAACCTCTGCAACAATGGTTTCAGGACAAGGGCAAGCTAAAGTGCATCAATACTGGGCGAATGATATGGATCAACAGCATTGGAGGACATGGAGTCTAATCCCTCCCCCATCGGATGAGGAAATATCGAATCTCCTTAATGCCCTTAATACCATTCTTAGGAAAAGACTAATAAGGGCCACGCAGGGGCCGGATATCCTTCGCTGGGGAAATCTCAATGGGGGCACATTTAACCTCAAAGAAGCCCGATCTTATATTGAAAATAGGGACAGTGAGAATAAGGTAGCCTGGTATGACAATGTATGGAACTACAACGTATGGCCCAAAATTAAAACATTTATATGGCTTCTTTTGAACAGGAAGATTTTAACTTGGGAAAATCTTATAAAAAAAGGGTTCACTGGACCATCCCGATGCCCCTTATGCGAGGAGTAGGAGGAAACGATGAATCGTTTGTTCAATGAATGCGTCTGGACTGGAAACCTATGGGAGTGGATAAAGAGCATCTTAAACCAAACAGACCGGAGCAGAAGTTCCATTAACGAAACTATCACCAATTGGTGCTTACATTATTCCAAGAGCTGTATGGTCAACAATTTATGGAGGCTAAGCCCCGGTTTCTTGATCTGTACGGTGTGGAAGGAAAGGAATAATCACATCTTTAAAAAACATAGCTTTAGGCAACTCGATGAAATAAAAACTATCATTATGCAAGGTTTGAAAGAAACAACTCTTACCTACTGTAAGACTGAGAAAGTAAACTCACTGTCTCCAAATGACGTCCGGATACTGGCATTTTTTGGCCTCTCCGAAGCGGTGGAGCTTTGTGTGCACAAGACCACCCTCCGGCCCACTCCCTCTCCCGCAATCTGGCAAAATCCTCCTCTGGGGTATTGCAAGCTTAACTTTGACGGAGCATCAAAAGGTAACCCAGGGCCTGCTAGGTTGGGAGGAGTCCTGCGCAACGAGAAAGGAGAAATTCTACATATCTATTGCAGAGATTTGGGAGAAACCACTAACAACGAAGCAGAATTCGCCACTTTGGAGCAAGGGTTGCAGATCCTAATTCGGGTCGACAAAGGATTAGCCATAGTAGAGGGTGATTCCCAGCTCGCCATTACAACCATCCGGAAAATACAGAATGGAACGAAGCCTAGCAAGGCCACAAAGCATTGACACCTAGCTGCTATAACTGATCTCATCGCGCAACACCTAACATCCTTGAATGGTATCGTCCTTCAGGCTGTGCGCAAGAAGGCCAATATGCTTGCAGACCATCTAGCTAACCACACGGTAAATCACCCAGCTGAAGCCCATGACACGTGCTGGCAGGATATAACGCAAGGAGAGCTTTGAGATCAGTGTAACATCATATCCAGGAAAGACAATATTGCCGGTACTACCGTGGAGGACAGTCGGCAGCTTATCAATCATGAGTAGCTCATGAATTTACCCAATTTCATTAATCACGTCAGATGGCACAGCCCGGAAATGTCACTAAGCACATCTCGGGAATGGCAGCCCACTATTCGAGAGGACAACCGTAAGGCTAACCGATCCTTACAGCGGATCAAATGGAGGTCTCAAGCATGCGAAAGGATCGCTCAGAAGCAGAAAATCTCTGCTTGTTGCTCCGGCATTGGCGGTAGTTTTAGCCGGCAAGTTGGCAAGCATCATAGCATTAAATGGCTCTCAATTGGCATATCACTCCCCATTACCCATCCTTCTATTTATGAGCATACTTGCTCTCCCATCTTCATTTCCAATCAAGCCTTGTGGTATCTGTGCTCTAAGTCGAAGCTCGTTTATCCTTTTCTCGGCAAGTTAACAGTTCCCTTCTATCTGCATTCAATGGCAGACCATAACCTTCGTAGTATTAAGGCTTCACAAGCCCTCAAGCGAGCTAAGGACGGTTACGAGGCCTCTGTCTCCAAAAGAGGGAAGCAGACGATTGAAGTGCTGCAGGAAGAGGTGAACAGGTCTCGGGCCCAGGTTGATGATAGCGCAATCAGTGAGGAGGTCGACTAGCTGGTCGACCCAGGGACACCTTCTACACGGACTACCCAATTTCTGCAAACCCAGGCAGTTTCCTAGCAGATGAAGACCATGCTGGCAAAGGCAATTGAAAGGCAGGGAGCAACGGTTAAGGAAACCTTTGCTGCAATGTCTATGGCCTCTGCCAAGAACACTGCTCGGCTGGACAAGCTTGAAATCGCCTTCAATTCATCAACAGAAGAGCTACGCATGCAAGGCAGGGCTCTGGACAGCTTTGTTTGTCCCTTCGATTTATATCTTCGCCATGTCCTCAATGTCTCTATTGAAATTCCAGCGAATGACTCACATACTACCATCATTCGGTGTTTTAAGCCATGGATTCAGCCGAAGGGTGGCGAGGAGGCGAGTCCAAGTGCTGCGGGTCAATCTGGGGCCTTGAATCCAATTCCGTGATGTATGTGCTCTCTCTTTGGTTTAATTCATGTTTGTTTACTGTGTCTGTTTACTGTTTCAATCGGTATGTACTAGGCTACTATTATGCCTACAGTAGGCCTTTTGTTAGATCTATATCTACCATAAGCAACCCTGTGTGGCTAGCCTGGAATTTTGTTCTTTGGTCTGTGCTTCTGCAATAGCTAGGTGTCAAATAGCTAGGTTCTAAACAATTTAGTTGTCAGCATGCAAATGAGAAGGCCTGTGACCCTCCATGGTTCTTTGATAATTTCAGGCCATTTTTTACACTTGTGTAACCTCAAATTTTGACTTAATATACTACTTCTGACTTACAAAAAAAAAAAAGTATGCTTGCTTGTTTAATCTTCCCTTCTCTTTTTTTTTTGTGGTCAAAAGTATAAAAATGAATTTTGTGTCGTAATGCTTTATAATGCCACTTGCTAAATACTTACTTCTTATTGTGGAAGAATAAAAAGTACATCAAATAAAGAATATTGTCTTGGAAATGTTTTTACAACTATAAAACCTTAATTATTTATAATGCTACTTTCCAAGTACTCTACTTCTTATTGAATAATAAAAAGTTAGATACATCGAATAATGAAGGGGTTCTTGGAAATGTTTTTACAACTATAAAAACCTCTTGTTTCAAAAAACTTAATTTTTCACATCGATTACAAGAATTAGCTCACAATAGTATATAAGCCTAAATATAATAAATCTTTATGCTAGCTGAGGGAACCACCACGAGGAGTGGTGTCTCCTGATACTATAATAGTTGGTTGGTTGGTTGGTTGCAATTCAATGTGCTAAATACACCCTCATCAAATTTTTTTCTTGAAATTAAATGACATCATTTTCTAAAACTATTGGCTATTTGAAAATGTAAGAAGAATGTAGAGTAGGAAGCCCCATGGGCTATCTCAAGTAGTTGAGTACTTTGAGATTCTTTTAAGAAGTCTTGGGATTGATTCCCTAAGCTCACTTCCTCTATTGAATGTCTCACTTAATATCTGTGTCAAGTTATGCATCATAATTAGTGTTGATAAGTTTACACTGAGTGTCATCTATGAATACAAGGGTGTTTTGGAGTTTCGTTGCTAGATTTTCATTAAAAAACATGTTTAACAGAATATATAGAAATACTATCCATAATTAATCTAGAAAATATTTCTATAAAAAACATAGAATGTTCAAATTGTTCTTACCTTATAATAAAGCGCCATCTATGAATACCAGGGCGTTTCGGAGTTTCCTCTTGAAATTTTCATTGAAAAAAATGTTTAATAGAATATATAGAAAGATTATCCATAATTAATCTAGAAAAATATTTCTATAAAAAATATAGAATGTTCAAATTGTTCTTTCCTTATAATAAAATGGTATATTCACAAGATTTCCAAAAAAGCCCATTCAAATAAAATTCAAATATCTCTTTACTAAAAGAATTATTGTTACAAGTTTATTGATAAAGTTGGTAGGTGATGACATATAAGCTCTAATATATATTTTTTTACAAGGAAAAAAAATATGACATTATTTATATTTATTTAAGCTATAAGAAGGTTTTTTTCCAAAATGAAAAAAACAACAAACTTTCTATAAAAAAAAAATTGTTTACATTTTCAATATGTGTCTTGATATACTTCAAGTCCCATAGAAATGCTAAATTTTCTGATTTCCACAAAGATTCCTTTGTCCTATTCATTGATATCCTTGTATACCCAAAAATGTGTCGACATAATCATGTTTAGGAACTATCACAACTTTTAGATAAGGCAATGTCTTCTATAATTTCAGCGTTAGTATTTTCATTATCAAAAAAAAAAACTTTCCAAAAAAGGCAGATTTATGTTAGAAAGTCTAGCAAGAAAGGCTCAATTTGATTTTAGCCTTAGTCAAATTGAGTAAATTAAATTTCCACATTAGCGGGACAACTTGGAGGGAGTTAAAAAGTGTGACATGGCTCTTGTCACTTAGTCAGCTGAGTAAAATCGAGTTAGAGGGCTTGTAGTTCAGTTCTGCATGTGTGATTGCTAAATTCACTACAAGAAAAATACCTTCCAGCGGAGGTTTTAACAGAGGTTTTTATTGTTACAAAATTGGCAAAAATTATAAAAAAAAACCCGCTAAAACATTCTTTTGCGATAGTGGATGTTTTAACGAAACTTCATCACAACTAAAAAAATTTGGGCGACTGGTGGTTTTAGTGGATGTTTGTTTGTTTTTGTTTTTTGGTGTGCTTCATGGAACAAGTAGCACTAGTGCGCTGCATATATAAAAGCACTGGGTGGCATACATAACTAAATGCATTGAGGTGTTGAATGCATAGAACATTGACTCGTAATATATACCACACTGGTGCTAATATATATAAAATCCCTAAGGCATTCTTGTAAGGAACGATATGAGGGCACCCAAAAAAAAAATTTGTTGTACCGATGTGTTTTGTTAAACTTGCAGCACCAATGCTTATCGTTTGTACAAAAGCCTCGATGCATTCGCTATACAAAAGTACCGGTGTTGTTAGTTTTCATAATGCACAGGGCCATAAATAATATATTGTAGCACCGGGGTATTAGTTCTATGAAAGCACTGGTGGGTTAAGAATTACAATGTAGTGGGGCATTAATCTCAAACAATACCAATGCTTGAAGAAATAAAAACCTCGATGTTTTTTTTTTTCATAAAAGACATCAGTCATGCAAAAATATGTTGCCACAGTGTTTTTATATAAAATAATGCACTGTTGTGTTTTTATGTCATAGATGCATCTCTTTTTTTAATGAGATTTTCTCTTTTTTTGGAAACATCGACCTGTGACAATGCAATTACTGTAATTTTTTAAATCCATTATTTATCGAATAATCGACATATATCTTATAACAATATTCATATAAATTAAAATTAGGTTACTGCATTTGTATATGAGGTTTGGATTAATTTGTTATATTATCAGATTCTGCATCTCTTCATTATGATATTTAATTATCCATATATTTAATTTGTGGTGTAACATTTCACAGTGACATTGAATAACACAATAGAATAAATTAAAATATATTGTATTATATATCATTAAGAGGCTCTTTTTCATACAAAATGGGATTGTTATTGGTAACTTGTTGTATTTTAAATCAGACATTGTGTCCATTACATTAAACAAAATGTCTAATTTTCACAGACAATTATTTTAAAAAATACAATAGGTTGCACTGATATCCAAATAGATGATCATTCTTCATTGGAATTGTTGTTAGTGCTCGAGCTACTTCCATGGCTCGGGTTATTTGGAGGAATGTTTTGTTGATTGCATCGATTGTTTTTGTCTTATTGTTCTTGTTCCATCTAAAAACATAAAAAGAAAGTGTAATGAGTGTATCTACATTGGTGAGAATAATGAAAAATGAAATAAATAATATACATCAATGTAAATAGAATAGCAATGTACCATAGCAAGAAGTGACTCGTAAACTATGCACATGGTTTCAAAACCAAGTCTCATGCCTTGTTGCAACAAGTCTTCTGTTGGCGTAGTTCCATACTTTGTTTCTTGCTTGTTTTAAACCCCATTATAAATCATAGATTTAATATAAAGGATTTTTTAGTTCTATTAATTATAAACTCGGAGAAGTAAACCAACATAGATACTTACAAATTCCATAATTAATTTTTGATATGCCAACATATACTCATAACCCTTATTTAACCCAATGTCAAACAATTATTCTCGTGGCTCTTCTTCGTATGTTAGCACGTATTTGAAGACATTCAAGGATGGTTGTTGTAAAACAACTTAAAATATACAACAATGAAACCTTTAGTTGCATAAGGAAATATTAACAATTACTCACAAACTTCGAATTCAATCATTTTCTTCCTTGTTGTCATGTTTTATGTGTTGAATGAGTTCCATCTTGTTTTCTTTTCTGCAATAAAATACTTGAAAATTAATATTTAATGATAATTTTTTTAATTTATTTTTTACAAAGTCAATCATGATTACATACATTTGAAGTACGTTGTTGTTGAGATGGCTCCTCATGTGATACAATTACGTGATTACATACATTTGAAGTACATTGTTGTTGAGATGGCTCCTCATGTGATACAATTACGTGATTACATACATTTGAAGTACATTGTTGTTGAGATGGCTCCTCATGTGATACAATTATGTCCATTTATTTTACCATCTCCTTATACATTTTTTTGGACAATCCTACTGGAATGTTTCGCATATCAGTGCGTTGATCATTTGGGATTTTCATAATCTTCCTGAAAAAAAGTAATAAACTATTTTTATAATAATATATGAAAACTAAATATAACAAAATCAATAATAATAAATGAATGGTTTGTAGTAATATATACATATAATTATAGAAAATCATTTTATATAATTAGGAATATTATCTTTTGAATGATTGTATTTTTGTTGTTGTATGTTTTTTTTATTACACATCTGACATGTCTCATTTACCATTTCTATGGAAACACTTTATGTAGTTTAGATAGAATTTGGTTCTTAGAATCATTGGATTGATTTTTATATTGTAAGTGGAAAGTACATATATACGTTCGTTCCACTAGATTCTTCATTGTTCTGTAAAAAAAATTCCCCCTTTTAGTAACCTCCAACACCACTCGAGACGAGAGCTGATCAATCGAACACGCTGATGCTTCTGCTGTTAGAGCCCATGCGCAGCTAGGGTTTCATGCAGTCATGGAAGTTCTGGGCTCATCCCAGGTTCCTCCTGCCCCTCCTCCCCCGTCTGTTGAGGCTACGTTCAACTCATTGCTGGCCATGCTGCCTAAAAAGAAGAAATCTGAAGCCGCCAAGTTTGTGAAAAAACTGGATGATATTCCAGAAATCTCCCTTCCCCTGGAGAGACCGATCCAGGTAGCTTTGTCCCTGGCGGAATGTGCCCTAGTGGGAAAATTTACTGGTCTTTGGCCCTCGCCAAAATCAACAGAGAACTGGGTTGTCAAAAACTGGACGCCCTTGATCAAGAACAATGTAACCTCGTATTTTTTGGGGAGAGGCTATTTTCTGTTTGAATTCACCTCAAAAGAGGATAAAAACATGATCTTTCGGAATGGTCCCTACATTATGGGACCTCAGGGCATGTATCTCAATAAATGGACGCCGAATTTTGACACAGTAGTGGATGTTCCAACGGCCGTCCTAGTGTGGGTTAGGTTGTCGAACGTCCCTATGCATTGTTGGAAGTGGGACTCTCTAAAGCACATAGGTAACGCCTTGGGTAAATTTATTGATCAGGAAAATAATAAGGATCAATATGATTGTGCTCGGATATGCATCGAGGTTGATCTAGAGGTGTGACTTCCGGAGGCAATAAAAATGAATGTTGGCAGTTGGACTCATGTGCAAAAGCTAGACTATGAGCAACTACCTTTTAAGTGTCGGAAATGCCATGTTTACGGTCACTTTGCTAGGGGTTGCCTGAGAAATGGAGAGGCGGAGAAAGGGAAAGAGGAGGGCTAGAATCAAGTAAAGCGATCAAAGATCTCCCATAAAACCCCCAAATCTGGGGCTCCAAATGGTAAAGGTCCCCAGTCGGCTTCTGCTCAGCAAGCTCCTCCCCCAAATGGTCATGAAAACAAGTTTGGGCCCTTAAGCTTAGCTTCAGAGGAAGTCCAGGAGGTCGAAATGCAAAAGAAAGTGACCCCAGACAAAGGGACCCCCTCAGGCTCGACGTAAAGAGAAAGTGCCTGATAAAGACCTAAGGAAAAGCATGCAGAAGCCGAAGAGGAAGAAAAAGACTCGGAGGAATCAAAGGAGGAAGGAGAAATAGGGGAATCACAAACTTCGGCTAGAATATCGACAAGAGGCTGAAAGTCTACCTGTGAAAAGAGAACAGGAAACCTATAAAGATAAGCTCCAGGGTAGTCAACCAACCCTTGAGAAACTCTTGGCTAAAACTCCGAATATGACAAGAAACCAGGCACAGGGCTCCAAGGGAGCTCATCACACCCAAAAAAGTAAGTGATGAAGGTTGTCTCCTAGAATTGCAGAGGTATGGGAGCAAAGTGAAAGAAGAAGCCATAAGAAGTCTTCTAAGGATAGAAACCCCAGACATACTTATAATTCAAGAGACAAAAATGGAGGACAAAGAATTCCTCTAAATAAGCAAGAAATTTTGGAATAAAGGTAGTGGACAAGCCGTCTCAGCTCGAGGAGCCTCGAGCAGACTGGGCTCTCTTTGGAATAGTAGCAAGTTCGAGATGCTCACTGAGATCCTAAATACTCACTGGTTGTTATTTAAACTCTAGCATCTTGGAAATAAGGAGGTCCTTAGTCTCTTCAATGTGTACATCCCAGTAAACGCAGGGGAAAAGAAGGCCTGCTAGGACTCCATCTGAAATCTGGCAAAAACAGAGAATCTGGAAAATACCATCATTGCTGGCGACCTAAAACTCACCTTACTTTTGTCAGAAAAGCAAGGAGGCAACATCATAATGGATCCGGCAAGGGAGTGGGTGGAGGACCTCATGTAGGACTGGGACTTGGTCAACATCAAGCCCTCTATTGGTAAGTATGCTTGGTCAAATAAAAGAGTCGGTCCTAGGCACATTGCTGCAAGGCTAGATAGATTTCTGGTTCAATGTTCTTTTCTCCTTTTAGGATTAGAGGCTAGAATGTATATTCTCCCTTGTAGTGTTTCAGATCATAAACCTATCAAGCTTGAGCTGCTGGCCCAAAAATATCTTGGTCCTATCCCATTTAGATTTAGTCCTTTATGGGTCAAGGACTTGGACTTCTTGAATAAGGTCAAGGAATGTTGGAGGATGTCGATCAAGGGCTCTTCCTGCTTCGTTTGGGAGGAAAAAATTAGAAGAGTTAAAGTTGTTATGAAAAGTTGGGCCAAATCCCTTCCCAATCCAGCATATGAGAGAAAATAGGCCCAAGACAGTCTTGAGCTCCATCGTTTGCAAACGGAAGAAGCAAAAATTACAAAAGAAGTTCTTGATAGGGAGGCAGATCTACAACATAAGTTTCATAAGTCATGTTTGTTGGAGGAAGAATATTGGAGACAAAAATATCGCAGTCTTTGTCTTAATTCGGGAGAAAAAAATTCCTCCTTCTTCCACAAACAAGCCCAAGCGAGAAGAAGCTTCAACTCCATTTCAGAAATCAAGGAAGAGGCCATAACCCATAAGGATTTCATGAGCATTAAAAACGCAGCTTGTACTCATTTTAAAAATCTTTTCAATGAATATGGGGTGATGGTTCAAAAATCTAAATTCCTAGATGTGGTTCCTTCAAAGATCACCTTCAGGATGAATCATTATCTTGAAGCAAAGGTCACCAAAAAAGAAATAAAAGTTGCTCTCTTTTCCGTGGAGCTAGATAAAATGCTCGGACCTGATGGTTTTACTGCTAGATTTCTTCAATATTGTTGGTAGATAGTGGAAAAGGATCTGCACAAAATGATTTTGAAATCCCAAGCCTATCAGGAAATTGGGGCCAACACTAATTCTACCTTTATTGCCCTCATCCCTAAGGAAAAGGGTGCCAATGATTTCAATAGATTTCGCCCCATTTCTCTTTGTAACATAGGCTACAAATTTATAACCAAGGTGATTGCTAATGGATTGAAAAGTATCCTTCCTACCATTATCGCGGAGAATCAAGTTGGCTTTGTACATGGGAGGCCTATTGTGGATAATTTCATCTTAGTTCAAGAGGCGATCCATTCAAGCCTGCATCATAAAGAAAAGGGTATGGCTGTCAAACTAGATCTGGAAAATGCCTTTGATCGTGTCAGACACAACTTTCTCTTGGAGGTTATGCACAAGTTTGGGTTTGGGACTAATTTTATTAATTAGATTCGGGTTTGTATTTCTGAGCCTTGGATTGCCCCTTTAGTGAATGGGAGAGCAACAAAGTTCTTCAAAGCTTCGAGAGGGCTTCGCGAGGGGTGTGCTCTTTCCCCCCTCCTCTTTGTCCTCCAAGTTTCTGTTCTAAGCTTTTATTTGGACAAGAAGATGTTAGAGCAAGAGATTACGGGCCTTAACATTGCAAGAGGAGTCAAAAACATAAACCATGCTTTATTTGTCGACGATTCTCTGTTGTTGGGTGCAGCCTCTATTCTTTCGGCTTCAAGGTTCAAATAAGTGTTGGATGATTGTTGTGATGCTACTGGAAGAATCCTAAATAAGGGGAAATGTCATATTTACTGTTGGAACATTCCTGTCAGCGTCCTTAATGCCATTTCCAGATGTATGGGATTTGCTGCCTTGTCCAACTGGTCTTCGTTCAAGTATCTGAGCCTTCCAATCTTCCAAAGAAACGCCTATAGAAAAAATTGGCTCCTTCTATTAGAAAAATTCAAGCTCAAGATCCAGGCTTGGGGCTTCTCTTGGCTCAATCTTGCAGTTAATTCAGTTCTCATCAAGGTTGTTCTTAGCAATCTTCCTATTTTTCAATTTTCTGTTATGCTGGCTCCCTCTTGCATTCTCAGGAAAATGGAGGAGTTAATCCGAAATTTCTTTTGGAAAGGCGGTAAAAAAAATGAAAATAGAATCCCTCTGGTTAGTTGGGACAAAGTCACCAAGCCCCTGATGGAAGGTGGTTTGAACTTCAAATACCTTTGCACTCAAAGCATGGCCATGGGAGCTAAAAGTATTTGGAGGCTCATTCTCCTAATCCTGGTTGGGCGCAAAATGCCTTATGGAAGAAATACTTCTCCGGTCAAAGAAAACGTTGTATTGACAGTCCCAACACTAAAAATGGATCACATTTCCTCAAACTCTATACAAAATCCACTCCGTTGATCAACCTCCACGTGTTTTGGATCCCAGGCAATGGTAAACAAATAAAAATTTGGGAGGATCGCATTATGAACAATCCCCCACTTGGCGAAATCAATTCTCTCCATGCACTGCAGAATTGGATGTCCTCTGCCGGCTTTAAGACTCTGTGGGACATCTCGTGCTGGAATGACAACAATTGGCATAGCTGGAAGTAGCTCCAGGTGCCCTCAGAATTGAAGCAAGACTGTGTCGCTTTACTTGTGCTCTTGAACGGTATGGCTCTGATCCACGCTGGGAGACATGACAAACGTGGTTAGGGATATCAATCAGGCTGCTACTCAGTGTCGTTGGGATATACAAAATTATTGGAAAAGTCCCACGTCCCTCCTAATCCTGCGACGTGGAAGGGGCTTTGGAATCACAAGATTATACCAAAAATTGATTTTTTATGTTGGCTCATATGTCATAACAGAGTCTTGATAGATTACAGATTAAAGAAGAGAGGCTTTTATGGGCCATCTAGATGTAGAACGTGCAGAGAAAATGAAGAGAACGCTTGCCATCTTTTGCTGGAATGCAAATTCCTAGCAGAGATCTGACAGGAGCTTCTGAGCCCTTGGAAAAATAATTCTATTTTTACCAAATCCATCTCTGAACTATTTGCTAATTGGCTGCACAGTTATCCAGGCGCATTCCCTAAAAATGAAAGTTTTAAGGCCGCCTGGCTCTCCTTGCCAAAGATCATTTATTAGCAAATCTGGCTTGAGAGGAATAAGAGAGTTTTTAGAGACAAAGTGCAGGATGTGAAGCTTATCATGGTCAAGATTAAAAGCCAGCTGAAAGAAAGCCTGGGTGATCAGCTTGAGGAAACAAATTTAAGCCAGCAGGATCTGGAATGGGGCACCATGATGGGCTTCAAGTTTTCTGAAGTAGTAAGGCAAAGCAAGTCTATCAAAGAATGCAAATTAGATTCAATGAGAAAGATTTTTTAGAATGGCTTATCAAGCAAACTAGACCTACTTTATTCTTTGATGGGGCGGCCAAAGGTAACCCTGGGAAAGCTAGCGCAGAAGGTGTTATCAAGAACATTGAAGGCATAACCGTTCACAGTTATGTGTGGGGCTTGGGTCATAATACTAGCATTCAAGCAGAAGCATTAGCTCTACTCTAAGGCCTCAAGCAAGCCAAGGATCTAGGTATCAAAGAAGCAAATGTAATTGGCGATTCTCAGTCCATTATAAAAAATATATTGGACAATTATGTCCCTATAGATTTCAGATTTGCAAGAATGGTGACAAGAATCAAAACTTTGGTTAAATATTTTCAGAGTGTTAACTTCTTCCATGTGCTGAGGGAGAACAACAAGGAGACAGATTTGGAAGCCAATAAAGCAGTTCTTCTTTCCGCCGGCACTCTATTAAGAGACAGGGACGAAGAATGGGATCCCATCCCTTAAATCTATTGCTCTCATGTTTTATTGTATTTTACTGAACAGTTTGTTTGTATTCACAAATTAGGGAAAATTATGGAGATTGATTCGATAGATATATGTAAGAACCATCGGCTTTTAAGTAGCTGGGCCTTTGGGCTCCTGGCAGGAGAGGAAATCTGGGCTTTGCCCTCACTCTTTGTAATCTGATTTGATGCATTCTTGCCATGGTTTTAATATAAATCAATATCCGTTCCTGTAAAAAAAAAAACACCACTCGAGATGAGCTAAGGACCAATTCATCATCATTTACATGTTCAACAATTTTTCTTTTCTCAGAACAACATCGATTTTGTCTTTCATTGTTGCTCCCTGGAGAACATTAAACATATATGAATTAATAAATTGTTTGAAACATGTTATCTAATATTCTTAAGTATATTATTAATGAAAAAAAAACTTATATTGAAAAGTATTTTTTCATTCTCATTATTCATCATTCATTGCAACAGTCTCCGGATTATCCACAGTATCGAAAAACATTGGTCGACGTGTCGAATCCCAACAGGGATCCATCTTCTCTTGAAGATGGATCCCTGTTGGGATTCGACACGTCGACCAATGTTTTTCGATACTGTGGATAATCCGGAGACTGTTGCAATGAATGATAACCATAGAAGCCTAAAAACCATAATTATTCATCATTCTGCAATTTTTCTATCGGGCTTTTACGCTCTTTTGCACTTATATTAGAAATAATCTTATCGACTTGTTCATTTTGTGACTCTGCATGACATACACCAATCAATACATAGTAGTTAAACTTACATATAGTTCAAACATATTAATTTTGTAAAGAATTTACAAAGAACTTGCCTTCTCTATTTTTTTTATGTGCTATCATTGTGTTGATCAATATTTTTGCTACTTGAGACCTTCCGAAACATTTTTTGTCAATATACAACATAAACCATTCAATACATAAGTCATTAAATATATTTTATAAATAAATTTAATCATTTTCAGCTAAAAAAGGCTATGGTAACTGGTGTGTTTATAACATTAAACACACTGGACGTTTAATTGTTCAACATTGTCATGGAAAATTAATTTCAAAATATTACGGTGTGATTTGTAAGGATAAACACACCACAATGATTTAATGATGTTATTTGGAAAAGGCATGTTGGTGCATTATATTACACCGGGAGTAATGACAAATAGACTATACATAATCGAAAGTGTTATAATACATCGATGTGTTGTATTACACAGGGAGCACCGATGCATTATATTACAGAGGGCGCACCACATAATATATAATCGTTTAAAAAAAATGAAGTGGGCCAACAGGGTTTGGATCTAATTCAATAAGTGATTGCCCTACTTTACATGTAAAATTCCATATATATAGTAATTACACAAACTCATTCAATCTAAAATGCCTAAATATGAAAACCATAATTGTGAAGCAATAAAGGAATTTAAACCCTAAAATGAATTTTTGCAGGAAGAAGCATGTAGGAATTTACAGGGTAAGTTCCTCAGATCAAACACCAAAGGTCACCGCTCACATACAGATCACAAATCAGTACACCAGTATTTGACGTGGTTAAAGCCCTCAAAGAGGGAAACAGTCCACCACTTGAGCCAACACATCTACTTTAGTCAATTTATTAATAGAAAGAAAGAAAATTTACATAAGTTTCTCTCATATACGGTCACCAGAAAAATGACCCTCCATGCTCTTTAAATAGATATCATGGACCAATCAAGTGTTAAGCCACAGATCAAGTGTCGATAATACCGAGGAGAGAATGATCCATCAGATCACTACATATCATGATCGTTAGATTGTAAGTTACAGATGTACATAGTAAAGAAACACACTTTACCTAACTCTACACTAGACCAAGTTATACTTAACTATTTCCTATGTGTCATAATATCCTAAAATCCCCCCTTAAGAACAACTTGGGATAGGATTGATGGATTTACAAAGGTGACAAAATAGGAGAAGGAAGGAGGCATTAGAGCCTATCGCCCCTTAATGATAACTTTCCTGAACTCCAAGCATAGATCGAAGTTTGGTAAACTTTGTTTCTATAAGAGCCTTTGTAAAGATATCAACAACTTGATCATTGGTTGAACAATATTGCACTTCAAGAACATGATCATGAATGAGCTTTATGATGAAGTGTATGTGTATCTCAATGTGTTTCATGCACTGATGTTGAACTAGATCTTTGCATAGTTTAATGGCACTCTAATTATCACACCAAAGTGTAGTTGAATGCTGTTGATGAAGACCAAATTCAGACAGGATCTGACGAAGCCACAAAGCTTCATTGCTGGCTTCAACAACACCATGATACTCTGCTTCTGTTGAAGAAAGAGAGATAGCACTTTGTTTCTTACAATACCATGTAATAGGTCCCGATCCAAGAGTGAATACATAACCTGTAGTAGACTTTCAATCATCAGGGTCACCAACCCAATTAGAATCACTAAAACCAATCAATAATGGAGCTGCTCCTGCACTATAATGAATCCTGAACTGAACTGTACCTAAAATATATTAAAGTATTCTTTTAGTTTCTTGCTAGTGACTTTCATGAGGTTTGTGCATAAACCGAGGAACAAAACCAATGGCAAAGGAAAGGTCAGGACAAGTATGGGTTAGATACAGAAGTTTGCCAACAAATTGATGGTATAAGGTAGCACCAAATTCAGGGGAAGTACAGGTGATTGAAAACTTGACTCCAGACTGAAAGGGAGAAGGGGTTGGCTTACAGTCTTCCATGTGAAAGTGGTGTAGAAGATCACAACCATACTTGGACTGAGAAAGGGTAATAACTTCTTTGGATTGCAAGACCTAAAGACCAAGGAAATAATGCAAGTGTCTTAAGTCTGTCATTTCAAATTTCTTTTTGAGGCTAGAATTCACATGGTTTATATGGTTGGGATCACTACCGGTAAGGATAATATCATCAACATAAAGAACAAGGATTATTAAGGACTTACCCACTTTCTTGGTGTAGACAGTGTTATCGGAATGACATCTAAAAAAGCCATTATCTAAGAGAAAGCTATCCATTTTGGCATACCAAGCCCGAGGGGCTTGTTTGAGACCACAGAAAGACTTCCTAAGGCGATAGACAAGGTTAGAGTTGTTTCGGATAAAGCCAGGGAGTTGTTCCATGTAGATTTCTTCATGCAAGTCCCCATGTAGCAAAAATCATACGCAGAGAAGAAGGTATAGATCCAATAATAATAAAAATACTATAAACCAAAACAAACAGAGGGATTAATAAATATAACTGCAAAAAAAAACTTTATACCTTCATATCTAAAATGACATAACTTGGGAAACAGGAAACCATTTCACATGAAACGAAAGGGGTTCATCACTGTAACAGACGCTCCGGACACAACATAGTAGTTATCCCGGCCCAAAAGTGGTCATAAACAGTGGATTTGGAAAACGAAAGTCGCATGCAGTCAAACCGGCTTTGGATTTAGATCAACAATGGATGCGGCCCTCAAAACAACTTTGATACCATGTAGGAATTTACATGGTAAGTTCCTTAGATCAAACACCAAAGGTCACCGCTCACAAATATATCACAAATCAATACACTAGTATTTGACGTGGTTAAAACCCTCAAAGAGGGAAACAGTTCATGGCTTGAGCTAGCGCGACCACTTCAAGAAATTTATTAATATAAAGAAAGAAAATTTACATAAGTTTCTCTCATAAACGGTCATCGAACAAATGACCCTCCATTCTCTTTTAATAGAGATCATGGACCAATCAGGTGTTAAGCCACGTATAAAGTTTCAGTAATACCGAGGAGAGAATGAACTGTCGGATCACTACATATCATGACCGTCGGATTATAAGTTACAAATGTACATAGTAAAGAAACAAACTTTACCTAACTCTACGCTAGAGCAAGTTATACTTCACTATTTCCTATGTGTCGGAATATCCTAACAAAGCAAGGGTTCAAGGTAAGTATTGTTTTTTTTTTTTTCCTGAATTTTAATTAAATTTAAATAAGAAAACAAATCGTAAAATTTTTTACTAGTAAAATCTATAGTAATTTTTTTATTATACATATATTTTTTTAATTGTAAATCAATCTAACAAAAATTGTAAAATGTTTTAACAGTAAAATTTAAGATTTTTGTTATCCAGGATTTTGAGTGAATCACCATACCTTTCAAATTATGAGCTTTCGGTGTCCAAAATATTTCGCAGCTCGAGAGTGCTCCCAATATGTCTCTCTTGCAAATGATCTGTCTTTTAATTAAACCTCAACATAAATTGTAAACAAAATTATTAGTAAATTAAACGGTAAAATTTAAAACAATTGCTATGTAGGTTTTTTAGCGAATCACCATACCTTTTAACTTCTGATCTTTTGAATAGTTTTGTTGCTCCAAAGTATTAGGTCTCTACACAGTGCAACTGGTATGTCTCTCTTGTAAATCACTCACTTGAAATTTTTGGTAAAATAATGAAATGGTGAATAATTTTTTTACTATCCTAACAACAAATTTAGCCATCTCTACATCTATTTATACTCAACGTCCTAATCTGATATCTCACCCAGTCCTGATGATGAACCACATTGGTCGGTTAGTAATGGCTAGTTTAGCCATCTCTACATCTATTTATACTCAACGTCCCGATTTGATCTCTCACCTAGTCCTGATGATGAACCGCACTAGTTGGTTTGAAACGCGTCGACGAAGTTCATTTTCATGTGATTATTATCGAAAGAATTCTATTTTGATAATCATTTTTATATTTTAAAATCCAGGAACATGTGCGTAGCGGTGCTTTTTTTTAAACGCATTGGTGCTTTTTTGTAGAAGAGCACCGATATGATAACATTTTTTTCCCTGGAATTTCGGAAACTTGTGCGGGTATTATTTGAACGCCCCGTGCTGTTATTTTTTAAACAAATCAGTGCACTTTGTTTTGATAAGTGCACTGGTTTGGTTTAAAAGCTATATGAAATTTTAATTTCACATAAAATGGCACATTAATCTCAAATTATCCTTTAGGATGCATCCACATGAATTACAGTAGTTCATAATATAATTTTCCGCTTAAAGTTGCCTTATTTTTGAAAAATGGTTTGAAAACTATATTGAAATTCGGATTGTGGTTATATGGTTCTTGAGCTTAATTTTAGATATGCACACAAAATTTAATTTCTGATTTTTCTCAAATGCAGGGACAAAATGTCAATAATATTAAATGCCCATTTCTTCAAATTCCAGCTCGTTCCAGATTTTTTCTCAAAGTACTTCACAAAGTTCTCCCTTTCCATCTCCAGTAAATTTAGATTTTATTTATATTCTGATTATGTAATTGATTTTTTTTAAATCCATGTCAATTTGAATAAAAATGTATCCAAATTTGCAGGATCTTGATTCATAATCAAGTTTAGATGCAAAAAGTATTTCTCCATTTAAAAAATGTCGAAAGCTCTTATCAGGAGCATCATATCGCAAGCAAGTGGTAGATGAAATCTTCACCCTCTTCACCCTGCCAATTGGAACATGGCATCTTCCAGCCGCAATCCTGGATCAACGATGGTAGTAATTTCTCGGTATAATGTAATTTCAACAAACCGATTACATTGAAGTGCTTACTAACATCATTGATATTGTACTAATGAATTTTAATATTTTTTGAAATTAGGATTCTAGTGATGATGAGAGACCCACATACCATATTTCAGAGCACCCCACCACAATGTTAACTCGAGAGAAGGTCGTAATAAGAGTGAGACTCAGAGAGGAATCATACAAAGAATGGTTAGATCAACCACCTACTCAATTCCCACTACATCTAGATTCACCAATTAGGAATGACTACAACATTAGTCGTTCTTAATCATAGGTTGGCAATGGAGGCAATCAAATAGAGGTTGGTATGGATGATTACTTACGGAATATGACTGCCATGGAGGAAATGTTGTTAGATGCATTATAGAATGATGAGTTAGGGGATAATTCTCATATCATTGATACCTTATTCGAAAGCCTGAAATCTGCTTCCACCGCCCCTCTCTTTGGGCCTGGCGGAAATTCAAAGTCTAGTCAGCCAGGGACAGCAATATTATTGTACAGTGTGAAAGCAAAGTTTGGCTTGCCGAATCCACGTTTCTTTACAATGTTGAGGTAATTGACCTACATGATCTATCAAGTTCCTTATATTTTGTCCCACAATAAAAATAAAAAAATGTCGATTTTATGAATGTTAAATATTGGCATTTTACAATTATATTCCCCGCCAACTGCATGATATTCCAAGATTAGGTTCTTCCAAGTGAAAATATATTTCTGGATAGCTGCGAAGAGGCAAAGTAGTTTTTGAAAATGTTGGGTGTTTAGTACATATCATATCATGCATGTATGAATGAGTGTATTCTATATATAGGATAATATGCAGACAAAGAGATATTTTTGAAATGTGGGCATGACAAGTACCGTAATTAAAAAAAGGGGTAAATCACATGGTCCTACTCATAAGATGTTGAGGCACATGCCTATAATCCAAAGGATTCAAAGAATCTTTCGTTGCAAATAATTAACTATGTTTCAGGGATGGCATGCCTCATACAAAAGTGAGTAAGGAGCTATGTGAATCCCAACATATTCAATAGCCATGAAGCATATAGAGGTTACATGGCCTTAAAAATTCAAGGATGAAGTACGAAGTCTACAACTTAGCATAGCCATGGATGGCGTCAACCCATATTCCCTCCAAAACACCAACTATTTTTTTTAGCCTGTGGTAGTGATCAATAACAATATCCCCACATGGTTGTTTGTGAATAATGAACATCTTATGTTGCCTCTTATAGTACTTGGTAGAAGAAAAATGAATAATATGGATGTCTACTTACAACCATTGGTAGATGAATTATAGGAATTATGGGAAGGGATACATGTGCATGATATATAAAGACCTGTCACAACAAAGAGGAGCTTTACGTTGTATGCCATGTGTGCTTACACCATACTTGATTATCTGGGCTTAGGATTTTTCTCTCGTATATTACATTCTTATTGATTTGTTTAGTAACAATATTGTTTCACATATTAATTTAATTCGTTGCAATTGTTGAGATCTTCGTGGTCACTAACGTGTCGTCATGTATACAATAATTTTTCAGGTCTTGTAGCAAAAGGGTATCATGGACGTAAATGTTGTGGACCTTCTCTGATGGCTAGATGGTATGACCACCTACAAAATCTAGTGTATGATTGCTCCAGGGTATTCCTCCCAGAAGAACACCCTTAAAGAAGAGCAACATCTGCTTTCAATGGTAAACTAGAGAGAACCCAATGGCTTGCAATAATGACACCAGTTGAATGGCTTAGAGCATATGAGAGAGAGAAGGAGACAATGTTTGCATAAATTTTTTATTTAAATGGGGAGCCTATGTTTGATGATCCAGAATTCTTCGACACCAATGTTGAGAAATTTCCTATTGGGATGAAAAGGAAATCTATCTTTTATGAGCTCCCATATTGGGAGCATCTTAAGATTGCCCACTTACTATATCCCATGCATATATTTAAAAATGTTTCCACTTTTTTATGGAGGAACATATAATCAAAATAAAGTGACACATCGGTTGTTAAGATATATCTTGTTTCTTCAAAAACTAAAATAAACATTGGCCAAGACAAGAAACTAGAGGAGAGGTTGGTCCCTCTTGGTCTTTCAAAGAAGGTGATGTCCCATGGATTTTAAAGAAATCTGATCTTTTTTGGGCAAAGGAAGTTATAAGGAGTGTGAGGGTGCCTTATATATATGGGTCTTTACTATGATGCTACTTCATTATGGAAGACCATTTGTTGGGGTTGAAATCACATGACCATTTGAACCTTATAAGAGTACGTATGTCAAAAACATGATTTTTTCTTTTAATGTAATTGGATATTTTATAATTAAAATTCTTATAACATACTATTTAATGTGCAATGTCATTATCCTCTGTTCATGTGTGGGTCTGTGAACCATGACTTCCCCCAAGACCTACGACGTGCCATATGTAAATTATTTGCATTTGTGCATTGGATCACATCAAAGGAGATTCATATGGCTAGCATTCAACGTTGGAATCAAGAGATAAATGAAATTTTTTGTATGTTTGAGAAGGAGTTGCCGAAGAGTTTCATGGATTTGAAGGTTCATCTTCTAATTCACCTAGTAGATGAGGTTGAATTAGTTAGGGTTGTTTCTTGTCATTGGTTATTCTTCTTAGAGAGGTACATGAAGAAATTGAAAGGTTTTGTTCAAAAAAGGGAAAAACTCGAGGGGTCTATGGTAGAGGGGCATATATCGTATGAGTCTTTCTATTATGCCAGTGAGTACATCAAGAAGATCGCTAGCACACCAGGTGCAGAGATTTGGGATGACGAAAGGGATGAATACAAAGGAGAAGGATAGATTCTCGAAACAAATGGAAAGATGTGCATGATAAAGAGTAAGAGTAAGCTTATCATTTTTCAAATTAATACATAGTAACTATTCACACTAAACTTCATATTCATGCATATATATGTTGGTTTTATTTCATCGGGGAATTCAAAAATTGAAGCCATAAAAAAATTTATTCTTTAAGATATGGAAGCGACACAACCGTGGGTTGCATTGTACAAAGAGAATAGGAGGAAATGGGAAAATGGCATGAAATAATTTAAACAGTTGAATAGCAGAAGTGTGCCTTGTCCTGATCATTTAAAAGAAAATACGCCAATGACATGCCCTAACAATTGGGTTGTTGATCAATTCAGAGAGAAATATGGTGCATATGGTCATTACCCGCGTGCTGAAGAGGATGCAATAAACATAGGGATTGGGTGCAACAACTTAATAATTAGAATATCTTTTTGCATAGTTTTAACATCATATTGCACCTTTGAATTGTAACATTTGAAGTGGTTCAAGAGTAGGTGGTTGGTCTGTAGTAGAAGACAATGGATGGTCAAAATACCTCTCAACGCGATCTGTCAAACTATGAGGTGAAGGAGGAGGTGGTTTCTCTGCTCTGTAAGGAGAAACATAAGGCACATCCTCTAGCTCTAGCATCTCAACATCAGGAAACTAACAAGGAGGTGTACTACCAAAAGGATCATTGCCACCTTGACGACCATGATCATATGGGGTGGTATTACCAGAAGCAACATGATCACCACCCTCATGATCATGATCATGATCATCACCCTCATCATCATCATCACCACCCTCATCTGATGTATTTTTCGTAGCATGCCATGCATCCCTCATCGATTCCAGTACCCTAGTTGCTTCGATGTTATGACGCATAAGAGACATCATCTCACGCAAACAGTCCTTCTACAGATCCACAAACCTATGATCTGTGTTGATATCTTGAGCCCTCGTAGGGAGAAATCCCACGTCAATCAAAACCCTGACCAATCTGTCGCATTAGTCTATCTGAAATTGCGACCAGCCTTACGACCCCAAATTCCCATGCCCCCCTTGAGGATGTGCCTCACTGTCTTGGGTGCCCTCGCCCATATCCTCATCTCATCCATCCGATGGGGGAGGAGGCATGTCCCCATTGAATGTGTCGAATTCTACAAAGTATATAGTACACAACAATAATGAGATAATTTCATTAAACAATTTAATAAAATAAGTTAAAAATGTGTTAGAACAAATTTTATTCTAATTAATTAAAACAGTAAAAATTAAACAAGATTAATTTAAAAAAAACACTAATATTACCTTTATCATCCGGAGGTTCAAACACTGCGAAGAGGATGTTGGGACACTATTTCCAATCAATCCTCACATATGGAAACGCCAATGCGACAAACGCATGTCCATCCTCACTGGTCAGTAGCGCCAATGCCTCGGTATTAATCTTGGTCGGATACTCCAACATGCCCCTCTTGGCAATTATATGCCCCAACATGCTCATCCGGACCTCAATGATCGTCCTAGGAGGGTGACAGTCAAATGTAGGCCCCGTCTTTGGATACCTCTCTAAAAATAAACAAAATATCTCTGAAGCGAAAGGGATGGTAAACCTCCCATGTCTCAACACACAACATCTATCTAAGCCATGCAAAATTGCACAAAAAAAATGGCAGACCATTTGTTACAATGTGGCTGCAAAATCAAATAATCAACATAATACAAAAGAGGGAAATTAATTCGATGCAAATAATTACTATAGTGCGCAATGGTAGTGACTAATAAAGAGAGGCACCTAACCTCCTGTGCTGCCGAAAGAAGAAATTTGTAGTTGTCCACCACGGACCTGAAAATATGTTGGACGGAGCGCATGAGGCTGGACATATCTCTAAGTGTAGGCAAGTTGATTCTCAGTTGCGACCCCATGGAGGAAATTAGGAAACTGGGGAAAATATTCCCCTCTCCTGGGTAGTCCAGTGATAAATTATATCTCCTCCTCAGCGGGCCTATACCATGCCCTAGGATCAACATGGAAAGCCTTCTCATGGGCACTCCATCGATGGATCAAATGCGTCAATAAAATAGAGTGTGCCTTCAGGGATGTAGCCTCCTCATAGTACTTGAGGATGCCTACACTCCTTAAGAGCGTTCAAATCGTTGTAGTAATAGAGCGAGGGTATAAATCCCTCTCCCTCTCTCTGGCCTCCCATGTTCAGACCATATTGTATGGTTCTTCTTTTGTTTCTCCCTCCGCTGATGTCTTTGCTACATGATTGACACATATAATACATCAGACTCATACATAAAATACAATTTTTTTATATTAAATGAAACTTGTATCTATAAATATGGAAACATAATTTTCAATTAAAAACAAAAAATAAATAATCGGTGAGCTCAAAACATATTCATGCACCGTCTTTTGTGCGCTTCCAAACATAACTAAACCGACGACGATGCACACATAAGTATGAAACACTGTTGTTGGTTCACAAATTTATTTTTTCATAGCAGTGTGTCACACTTGTGCACTGGTGTGTTAGACCCCTGTATTTCACAGTATCACGAGGTGATTGATTTTTTTCTCTTTGCAAAATTTTCATACTGTACATAGATTTCAATATTCAAAATATTTTCCAAAGCAAGAACCAAAGGAAGCAGTTAAGGTTGAGAAAGCAGCAGAGAATCAGTTAAGGAAGAAAAACAACAAGGGCAGAGTCTTGAACGATATTGGGTCAATTATATCACGTGTTCGGGTCGAGTCATGAATGCTAAATCAGGTCAAGTCGTGAAAGCGGGGCAAGTATTCTATGAACAACTAAGAAGTGAATGGCACAACCAAAGATGCAAGGTCGGCAAACCACAATAATTGAGCAGTGAGGACCGTTGGATCTAAGCAACAATCCACGATGGAGATTTAGTCGCAATCGTACATCGAAAGTTTTTCAGGATGGGTGCAAGGGTAAAGGTCAAAGTCAGCGAAATACGATTTGCGATGAAGTGGGACCCATTCACTCTTTCACCTGCCACAACTCCTTTCCATTTCAATCCCCTTATAAAAATCCTTAAACCTTACCTTTTTTTTCTACCTTTCTGCTTTAGCCTTTACCTTTACCTTTCATCCTTTCCCCTGCCATGTCACTTACCTTCTCCCCGTACTTCGCACTTCGCATCTTTTAGAGTTTGCCTCTGTGGCTATAACTAAAATTTAAGAGTTGCGATCTACGGGCCGCGGTCCCATCCCACCTTCCCTCCATGTCACCTCCCTCTTCGCATCACATTGCCGATTACATTCTTCATAACTTAAACTGTAAATATTGCGAAGTTTGCGGATGCGATGGGGCTTCAGAAGTAAAATCTAAGCATTTTTAGGTCCGGGTATATGAGTTTTTAGGGTGTTTTGTTTGAAAAAAGGGTTGAAACACGACAAGAAGGCTTCAGGTAGAAAATAAACACCACAGGTTGATTCGGGTGGCAAAGGGCGTTCATGCAGAATTGTTATGTTATAATGGTAGAAATGGAAAAGGCAGCAAAGCACATCAACATAGTCACTAGTCAATGAAAAATGGCTAGCCCTGCACCAGACTTAATTACCCAACGCTGGCCTTTTGAAAAACAGAGCCAGATGTTAGTGCCATCATTCGTTGCCTCTTCAAGATCATCACATGCCACCTTCAAGCCTACTTTTGATTTACGAAGAGCCACTTGAGTTTTGCATTCTTGAAGAGTTACCAAAATTAATTCCACAAGCGGTGTTTTGTCAAAGATTTTCTTTGTTCGGGCCTTGCATGGCCATACTTGTTTAATTTTCAGTTGTTTGTAATAAATTAAGTTGGCCAAAGTAGATTAGGGAAAATGACTCAAGTTTTAGTTAAATACTGCTTGAATTTTCGTAATCAAGGGTTGGATATTGTTAGCCCCTGCATTGTAAGAACTACTATATTGGAGCACTGTAATTGTGGAGTTGGACATCAATAATCAAAGACGGTTTATAGGATTCTTGAGTTGTGTGAAAATGGTGATGTGTTATTTCTCTGTTTAAATGTTTCTGTTGTTTCCTTCATTCTGCATCTGTTCATCTAATTGTAAATCATAAATTTTAGATTAATATTTATTGTCGGAGCACCTTAATTCTGTCTGCATTTACAATCTGAATGTTTTCTACTTAAGTTTGATTAAATAATTCTTAACTGATCTTTAGTCACTACTGAACCCTATTATTTCTTTCACCTCATAATTCATACTGCTCTAAAGATCCATCTAGCACAGTTAGCTTGCCCTGTGATGCTCTTGATGTTGATGTGCCATCCCAGCATTTTGACTCCATAACCCAATGGATTAGTCCGTGCAACTCTATCTGTCCAACCACACAATCAATCAAAAAAACAACCCTCATAATCTCTATAACTAGCCTAATATTAGCATTTAGAATTATCAATTTAAATCATAAAAATAGAGAGAGCCCTCTATGAGTCTAGGAAGGTTAGGCCCTGGACTCCAAAGTGGTTTGATGTTATCCTCTGTCTTTTTTTCTTGCCAATCTTACAAATTACGGAGTGACAACATAATGGAGACCATACTGGGGACTTATTGAAAAACTTAGTATTTCATCAGAACTTAGAAACCCCAGTCGAAATACTATGTTTTAAGTAATTGCTACAGATTGGTTTTTGTAAAATTATACAACCTCTTTGTGCCTTGTGTCTGAATTCTGGCCTCCAGAAGAATCTTTACCAGATCCCATCCTGACCCAAATCCCCCTGCAATAGTTGAAGATCCAAAGAAAATCCTAAGAATAACTCCCAGATCTGATAATCCAACTATTAGCAAGCGTCTTCACAAAGCAAGTTCCCTCCTTGAAAACCTTGCAACCTTGCAAGCTATCCAGTTCGACTTACACTTTGAGCAAAGCTTGTTCAGAACCAAATCTCAGAATTGGATAACCTAGACAGTTTTCGACCCATCCATTTTACAGCAAAGTCCTGTTGGGGAAGCCTCTACCTCAAATAAAACTGACTTTCAGCTTCTCCAACACTTTTACTCCCTTCAAGTTATGGTAACAAAGCTTACTTCAACTATTGATGATGCTTATCTTCAACAGTCTGTAGAATTATCTGCTCTGACTGCAGTGGCTCCTTCTGTTATCTCCAAGTCTGCTCATCCTCAGTCAAATTTCTCAAGTGCATATGCAGCTCCTATCATTTCCTTGAACCTTTCCCACTAGAGTAACCAAAACTCCACTCATACACCCACTGTCTGCCTTCCTCCATTTAACCCTCCACCTCCCTTAATCAACCCTCCTTGGGTTCCCCCACCACCAATCATAGTAGCCTCGTATGATCCATTACTGCTACCACTACCTATGGTGCCTATGCCACAATATTATCAATCCAAAATCCCACATTTTGATGGAAATGGTCTTGAAATTGCTCAACAACACGTGGACAAAATGAATGATGCTTTTGACTACTAAGAGGTAGAGGATGAAACTATTAAATTGAATTTTTTTGCTCAAAGTTTAGGGGGAGAAGTAAAAAAATGGTTCAAGGGCGTGACCCCTAACAGTGTCCATGACCTCCATGCCCTTCACCAACTATTCATAAATAAATGGGAAGCTAAGAAAATTCCTCTCCAAATCTTGTTAGAATATGAAAACATCAAGAGAAATGTTGGAGAGAGTGTCCAAGATTATTTTACCAGGTTCAACAGTGTATACAACGCCCTACCTCCTCACATGAAGCCCCCACAAGGTTTAGCCTTAATGAAATTTTCAGATGGTTTCGACCCAGAGATGGCTTATCAGCTGAGAGAGAAAGATCCTGCTACATTGGAAGACATGCAGAGAGGTAAAATACATGTGGAAGCAAACCTGATTGCAAAAAGGGCTAGAATGAGAAATGAGAAGAGAGTCACTATTAGGGAAGGTCCTGCAACCTCCACATCTGATTCTAATATTGATAGACTGGTTAGAACCATGGAGAGAATGGTGGAGAGGATCAACTTGAATGAGAGAGTTGTCCCTAGGGAAAATCAGCCAACCCCTCAAAATAGAAACCAAAACTTGAGAAGAAACCCCCCTCAAATAAGACTGAGAGACTAGGGAGGACCTGACTAGCAAATTAGGCCTCTGTTCCAAGAAAATTATGTTGATGAAGATGAAGGGGTGGTTGAAGAACTAGAAGAAAGTCAAATTAATCTGATGGGAATTAATAATGAAGATATTGTTTTCCTCACCGAAGAAGAACAAGATTTATTTTCTTTGACTCAAATTGAAGTAGAATTTGAGGAGCCCGAAGATTATAAACAAGGATTCGAGAATGCCATCATGGAGGTGAATAGACAATATAATCTCCAAAGCAAGAAAGATTCAGATATTCCCAAGAGAAATAATTCTGAAAACTCTGCTAAAAAGGCCCCTGAGGCTGATCCCAAGAAAACAACAGAGAATTCAAAGAAAATTACTAAAATATCTAGAAATAATGATCTAGAAAGCAACACGAGTCAACCAATGGTCAGCTCTACCAAAATTGTTCCAGCTAATGTCCCTAAGACAATTCAACAATATGAAGTCACTGCAAAAACTGTGCGTGAGAAGACTGATTCAAATCTGCCAAAGACACAGTTACCATTCAACATTGAGAATGAAATTGTCAAAATAAAAATCTTTGTCCCTCTCACTTAACTGGTGAACCAGGATGTATATAGGTCCCAAGTCCTAAAAGCACTGAACATAGAAGAAATTATTGATACTGTCAATCTAATTGATGACAAACCTGAACTTTTGTTTGGGCCAGAAGTAGAGGGTAGATTCCAGGAGGGAGGTGTTCCCCCATTTTATCTCAGTTTGAATGTTCATGATAAAATCCTCCATAATGCCATGATTGACTCAAGTGCATCTCATAATCTCATGCCAAAGGCAATTATGGAGAAACTTGTCTTGGAGATAACTAGACCCTACAAAGACCTGTACTCATTTGACTCTAGCAAAGTTAAAATATTATGTTAGCCCAGATACTAGCCAAGAGTCTAGTGATGGATATAGTGGTGGCTGACATCCCTCCTAAATATGGTATGCTTTTATCACGCTCATGGGGAGCCAAGCTTTCAAGCACCCTCCAGATGGATATGACTTATGCTACCATACCAATTTTTGGCCAACAAAGGAGATTGTATAAGGAGAATCTAATGAAATACATGGTGAGGAGTCAGGAAAAGCCTCATAACTACCCCCTGTACTATGTCCACTCCGACCTTGATTCATTTATTCTTTATAATGATGAAAATATTAATGAACAAGTAGTTGGAGAAGAAGAAGACCAGAACCGAGAACGATCATACCAAATGGAAATGGTGCAACACAAGTCTGAACCTGAACCTTTTTGGAACATGATTTTTTATGGTTCTTGTGGCAAAGCTGGCTCAGGGGAAGGGGTGTGGGTATGCAATACTGAATATAACCACACAGAAGGGCATTCTTACAAGCTAAACTTTTAGTGTACCAACAATATAGCAGAATATGAGGCACTCATTTTGGGTTTGCAACTACTGAAGAAATTAGGATCCAAAAGAATCTCTATTCATGGGGACTTTGAGCTGGTCATTAAGCAAATCAAGGGATAATCTTTAGCCAAGCATACCAGATTGAGAGCATACAGGAATGCTACCCTTGAACTCCTGAAAACCTTTGAAGAATATGACCTTGCTGCAGTTCCACTAAATCAGAATATTCAGACTAATGGGTTGGCATTTTCAGCCAGCACTTGTCAATTACCTCATCATAACAAACAATATATAGTGCAGGTTAAACACCGCCCAACAATTCCTAACAATATGAGATATTGCCAAGTCTTTGGAAATGACAAAAAGATTGAGAATTTATTGCAATCTAAGGGTGAGTTTGAAGATTCCAATTTGGATCTAGATTGTGAAGAAGACTGCTTCATTAAAGAGAAAATGTGCAAGGAGGAAACTCCTCATAATTCAGATATTAATTTTTCAGCAAAAAAAGATCTACATAGAACAAAGCTGCATCAAGATCCAAAAAAGGAGGAATTTAAAGTACTGGAATTCAAAGGCAACACCTTGCCTAGAGGACTTGTCCCTCTGGAGGAACTATTTGATTTCAATGATGTGGCTAGGAAGCCAAAAATGGAATCTACAGAGGCAAATATAGAGGAGTGCAATCTGGGCAGTGAGCAGGAGCCCAAGATGATACAGTTATCAAATACACTGCCAACATCCATAAAGCAGAAAGACATTGCTTTGTTCAAAGAATTTATTGACATGTTTTCCTGGAGTTATGAAGACCTGAAATCTTATGATACTGATATTATCCAACACAAAATTCCAGCCAAGGAGAACCAGAAGCCTTTCAAATAGAAATTTCTGTCTTTGTTCAAAGAATTTATTGACATTTTTTCCTGGAGTTATGAAGACCTGAAATCTTATGATACTGATATTAGCCAACACAAAATTCTAGTCAAGGAGAACCAGAAGCCTTTCAAATAGAAACCGCACAGGATAAATCCCGTCCAAATGCCTCTGGTTGAGAAGGAGATCAAGAAAATGTATGATGCCAAGATAGTAGTCTCAATCAGGTACTCCAAATGGGTTTCCAATATTGTACCTACGAGAAAGAAGACAAGTGAGATCAGGCTCTGCATTGACTTCATAAATCTCAATAAGGCATCTCTTAAGGACAACTACCCTTTACCAAAGATGGACCACATATTGCAAAAGGTAGTGGGTTCCAAAAGAATCTCTCTACTAGATGGCTTTTCAGGGTACAATCAAGTGCTTGTGAATCCAAATGATCAACACAAAACAACTTTTACTACTCCTTGGGGAACCTTCATGTATACAAAAATGCCCTTTGGATTAATAAATGTTGGTGCCACTTTTTAAAGAGCAATGGATATTGCTTTTTGTAGAAGAAATTGGTCTTTTCATTATGATATATCTTAATGATATCACAATATATTCAAAAACTGATGAGGAACATTTGGCCCATTTGAGAAGGGTTTTTGAAAAATGCAGAAGGTTCGGTCTATCTCTGAATCCTAAGAAATCATTGTTTGGTCTTAAAGAAGGAAATCTTCTAGGCCACATCATATCTGAAGAAGGGATCAAGATTGGCCTTGGCAGGATTGAGGGCATGCTGCAAATCAGTCATCCCAGAAAAATCAAAGAGCTACAATCTTTGATTGGAAAGATAAATTTTTAAGGAGGTTTATACCAAACCTTGCAGAACTCCCGAGGAATATCACCAACATGCTCAAGAGAGATTCAGGAGTCAAGTGGACCAGGGAGGCTAAACAGTCCTTTGACCTAGTAAAGAAAACACTCACTACAACACCGATCCTAGTCAACCCTAATTTCACCAAGGATTTCATCATTTTCTCCTTTGTATCAGTGCACACAATTGTCGTTGTATTGCTGCAGAAGAATAAGGAGGGACAAGAGCAGCCCATAGCATTTTTTAGCTAAGCTTTAAGAGATGCACCTTTGAAGTACAATATCATGGAAAAACAGGCTTTTGTCTTGATTAAAGCACTGAAGGATTTCAGAGTGTACATTCTGCATTCACACATCATTGCATTTGTGCCCAATATGGTTGTCAAAGAAATCCTAACACGGGATCCTGATGGAAAAAGAGGTAAGTGTATCGTTGTCATCCTGGAGTATTATTTAGAGATCATACCCACCAAACTAATCAAGGGACAAGGATTAACCAAATTGATGGTTGAAACAAATTTTCAAGCATTAGATATTAACAGACTCATTCACTGGTTGAACAAGAGGAGCTGGCGACTCCACCTATTGAGGAAGCGTTCCTAAATTCTCCCTGGTACGCAAATATACTATATGTTCTATTTTATTTAAATTCTTCTCCTGGTTTGTCCAAATAAAGGCTAGATTCTTGAAATTGAAAGCTGTAAAATTCTGCATCCTAGAAAATGTTTTGTACTGGAAAGATTTTGGGAGCATATTGCTTAAATGTTTGCTTCAAGAAGATGTAGATAGGGTCATGAAATAATTCCATGAAGGGGATTGGGGAGGCCATCTCTACTGGAAAACCACTGCTAACAAGATCCTTAGGGCTAGTTTCTATTGGGCTACTCTCTTCCCAGATACCCACAAAATGGTAGCAACTTGTCATAAATTCCAAATATTTGAGGGAAAAAGAAAGTTTTTTCCTCTACCTTTACAACCTATCTCTGTTGAAGCTCCTTTCCAACAATGGGGTTTAGACTTCATTGGAGAAATCCACCCTTCCTCCTCTGCCCAGCATAAATGGATCCTTATTGTTAAAGACTATTTTACTAAATGGATTGAGGCCATTCCTTCCAGAACTGCTACTAACTCAGTGATTATCAAATTCCTTGAAGTGAACATCCTATCCAAATTTGGTTTTCCTAGGAAAATCATTACATATAATGTTGTTGCTTTTAAGTCCAAAAAGATGGCTCATTTTTGTCACAGATATCACATTTATTTGGGGCATTCAACAACTTATTACCCTCAAGGTAATGGACTAGCTGAGTCCTCCAACAAGAGCGTGGTCAACATCATCAAGAAGTTGCTGGAAGAAAACAAGAAATCCTGGCATAACAAGTTGGTGCATGCATTGTGGGTTGACAGATAGACAACTAAGAAATTAATTGGCATGTCACCATACCAGCTATTCTATAGAATGGATGCAGTTTTCCCAACATCCTTAGGAGTGCCAGCCATGAAACTCATTCAAGAAGTGCAGGCTAAAGAAAATGATGTACAAAAAAGAATAAGCCAGACCATTCAGCTACAACAGTCTAGATAATAGGTGTACAACAAAACTCAGGTGGTGCAAGAGAATATGAAGAATTTTTTTGACAAAAGAACAAAGGAAAATGATTTCAACATTGGAGATAAAGTGCTGAAATGGGACTCCAGAAGAGAAGATAAAGGTAAGCATGGCAAGTTTTACAACCTGTAGAAAGGCCCATACATTATTCATTCTGTCAGAGGAGATAATGCATTTTTCTTGCAAGCTATGGATGGAACAAAGCTCTTTGGAGGTCCTGTCAATGACAAGATGCTAAAACATTATTTCTGCTAAAAAAATCAGATTAAAATTTCATCATTGTAAATACCATAGTCCTACAATTATAAAAAATCCATTGGACAAGGTTGAAGCCCGAAGTGAAGGACATAAGCCTAGTCTGATTAAAAAAAAAAAGGGTATTTAAAAAAGGAAATGAGAAAATCCCACACAAAAAGAAAAAAAAAAAGAAAAAAAATATTTCTGGAAGTGTTACAAATCAAAGTGTCACTACTATTGAAAAGAGTTTTGTGCAAGCATACAGTTTAAGCATGATTGTACAATTTTGAATTTTCTGCTGATAGGTTAGAAAATGAAGATTTTCCAAACCATTTAATCTTGGCTTATCAGTAGCTAGGTAGAAAATGACATTGGTTCAACAGCCTAATCTAAACCAATAGGAGAAATAAGGGATAGGTGATAGGTTAGAAAAAAAAAAAAAAATGAGGTCAGGGTGCGCAAGTCTAAATGCACCCCAAAAGTAAGAAAATGATTAGAATTGTAGATGGGGTAGGTAGGTGTGCATATGAGCTCAGTACTTTGAGAATTTTTCCAGTTTTTAGTTCCAGGTTACTTTTCAGTTTCAGGACCAAGTGTGTTCCAGACTTCAGTTTCTAGAGAGTGTTGACTTCAGCTTGAAGGTTTCAGCCACAGAAGTTGTAGCAGATCAGATTGTAGGGTTGGGATCAGCCCAATGGATCGGGCCACTAGTCTATGGTGTTCTTGACACCTCCTGAAGGAGCTGCCATCCTCAGCTGGAGCCATTGTTAGACCCTTGTATTTCATAGTATCACCAGGTGACTGATTATTTTCTCTTTGCAATTTTTTTCATACTGTACATAGATGTCAATATTCAAAATATTTTCCAAAGCAATACCAAAGGAAGCAGTTAAGGTAGAGAAAGTAGCAGAGAAGCAGTTAAGGCAGAGAAAGTAGCAGAGAAGCAGTTAAGGCAGAAAAACAACAAGGGCAGAGTCTTGAACGAGATTGGGTCAAGTCGGGCATGCATTCGGGTCGAGTCGTGAATGCTAAAGCAGGTCAAGTCGTGAAAGCGGGGCAAGTATTCTACGAACAACTAAGAAATGAATGGACGCAACCAAATAAACAAGGTCGAAAAACCACCATAAGGGAGCAGTGAGGACCATTGGATCTAAGCAACGATCAACAAGGAAGATTCAGTCGCAATCGCAAATCACAAGTTTTTTCAGGATGGGTGCAAGGGTAAAGGTTAAAGTCAGTGAAATGCGATTTGTGATGAAGTGGGACCCATTCACCCTTTCACTCGCCACACCTCCTTTCCATTTTAATCCCCTTAAAAAAATCATTAAACCTTACCTTTTTTATGCCTTTTCGCTTTAGCCTTTACCTTTACCTTTCATCGTTTCCCTTGCCACATCGCTTACCTTCTCCCCACACTTCGCACTTCGCGTCTTTTAAAGTTTTCCTCCACGCTTATAAATAAAACTTAAGAGTTTCGATTTGCGGGCCGCGATCTGGTTCCACCTTCCCTCCACGTCACCTCCCACTTCGCATCGCATCGCCGATTACATTCTTCATAACTTAAACTATAAATATTGCGAATTGCGCGGATGTGATGCGGCTTCAGAACTAAAATCTAAGCATTTTCAGGTCCGGGTATATGAATTTTTACGTTGTTTTGTTTGAAAAAAGGGTTGAAACACAACAAGAAGGATTCAGGTAGCAAATAAACACCACAGGTCGAGTCGAGCGACAAAGGGCATTCATGCAGAATTGTTATGTTATGACGGTAGAAATGGAAAAGGCACAAATCACATCAGCACAGTCACTAGTCAATGAAAAATGGCTAGCCCTGCACCATACTTAATTTCCCAACACTGATCTTTTAAAAAGCAGGGCCACATGTGAGAGCCATCATTCGTTGCCTCTTTGGGATCATCACATGCCACCTTCAAGTCTACTTTTTATTTACGAAGAGCCACCTGAGTTTTTCATTCTTGAAGAGTTACCAAAATTAATTCCACAGACGGTGTTTTGTTAGAGATTTTCTTTGTTCGGGCCTTGCATGGCCATACCTGTTTAATTTTCAGTTGTTTGTAATAAATGAAGTTGGCCAAAGTAGATTAGGGCAATCGACTCAAGTTTTAGTTCAATACTGCTTTAATTTTCATAATCAAGGGTTGGATATTGTTAGCCCCTGCATTGTAATAACTACTATATTGGAGCACTGTAATTGTGGAGTTGGACATCAATAATCAAAGACCGTTTATAGGATTCTTGAGCTGTGTGAACATGGTGATGTGCTACTTCTCTATTTAAATGTTTCTATTGTTTCCTTCGCTATGCATCTGTTCATCTAATTGTAAGTAAGAAATTTTAGATTAAGATATGTTGTCGGAGCACCTTAATTTTGTCTGCATTTACAATCTGAATGTTTTATACTGAAGTCTGATTAAAGAATTTTTACCAGCTCTTTATTCACTACTGAACCCTACTATTTCTTTCACCTCATAATTGATACTGCTCTAAATATCCATCTAGCACAGTTAGCTTGCCCTTTGATGCTCTTGATGTTGATGTGCCATCCCAACCTTTTGACTCCATAGCCCAATGGATTAGTCCCTGCAGCTCTATCTGTCCAAACACACAATCAATCAAACAAACAACCCTCATAATCTCTATAACTATCCTAATATCAGCAGTTAGAATTATTAATTTAAATCATAAAAAACAGAGAGAGCCCTCTCTGAGTCTAGGAACGCTAGGTCCTAGACTCCAAAGTGGTTTGATGCTGTCCTCTATCGTTTTTTATTGCTAATCTTACAAATTACGGAGTGAAAACACGGTGCGCAAGACTAACCTTTTTGCATCGGCATGAAACGTTCAAGTTATTGAACGCATCGAGCTATAGCTATATTTTAAAATATTATTTTTGCGGTGTGCTTGGTAAAAATAAACGCACTAGGAGTAATGCACTGACGTACAATTTCTCGTATTCCTGGTGTGTTTTATTTATGAAACGCACAACGAAAATTGCAATGTTTTATGTTCACGGACTAAAATGTAGTGTACCTTATAAATATAAAAGGCACACTGCTATTGGTGCGAGCCGAATATATCGCACACACTGTGTAAGGAGAATTTTTTTTTTCAAAAGAAATGGAAAATTTAACCTAATTTGCAATTCTAATGTGTTAAAAAATCAAATTAGAGAGAAACATAGACATTACTTAGACATTTGGTCGTTGAAGAGGCATTGTGGACACATAATGTAGAAAAATAAATTTTAGCACAATTTGAAATAAATTGGAGAGTTAGGTAGTGAGCATGGTACTTAATGATGGTGATCAAGAGAAGAATATACGTTAGGGCACTTGGATGAGGCAAGAGTGGCATCGATGCGTTAGAGCTCTCCAACACTATAGATGGTAAAAATGAAATTTACGGTCAGGAGGTTATTTTATTTATTTAACCCACTTTTGGTGCGTTACATTAATCGCATTGGTGCGTAATAGATCCAAGAGCACCACATGTTTTAAAATTAAAAAATATTTCATGGTGATTTTCTTAGGACACCCTAGGGCATTCTAATACAGATACCACACTAGTTCTTTTTCAGACTATAACACCTCTCTATATTTAAAAATTAAAAATTTCCTAGCGGTGCTTTTTCGTAGACGCCCCATGGAATTTTAGTACCTTTACGACATCGGTGCATCGTTAGAAAATAACACCACATTTTTTCTGAAATTTAAAAGCTATAGAGGTGTTACTTAGTAGTATGCACCAGGATGTTTTACTACATGAAGGTCACTGGTGCCATCGATTATTCAAGCACCAATGCGTCATCTTATTTAGTGCACAGTGTTTTCTTTTTCTTTTTAATTTTTTTTTTTCCATGGTGCACCATGTTATGTGAAACATTGGTACTTCTATGGATAGTAAAGCATCAGTGCGTTTATATATTGTAGATGCACCGTCCAAAAAACATCCGCTAAAACAACCGATTGCCCACCTCCGCTAAAAATGGATTTTTGGGCTATTTTTATAGGGGCTACCGCAAAATCCTCCACCAGATGGTCTTTTCCTTGTAGTGAATTTAGAAATTCAGTTAAGTTATTTTCAGTTGTATACAGTTAAATGACCTCTAACTATTGATTGAGGTAGTTGAAGGTCAGTTGTGCAGTGGGACAACAGTCTAACTCAAAGATATGCCAATTAATTGATCAATCATCCCAAAATAGCTAGTGCATGCAAGGAATTTGAATTCCTCAGCTGAAGCGGAGATGAAAATTAAGTGTAACATCAGTTGTAGAATAGTTCTGAGTGTACAGGTGTTTCATGAGTCAGGAGAACAATCCTTGGGAATTGGACAAGCAAATAAGAGGAAATTCCTATATTTTAGGGGCTAATTTCCTCAGGAATTTTGCAAGGAAATAGGATGCTAGATGAGCAAATAATTTGCTAAGTGTTGGCCAAAGTTTGTAATTCAACAAATATAACAACTATTATTTTGCAGGTTGTGCTTAGAGTTGGAGCAAGCAATTGTAATAGTTTCTCTTTTCAAATGATTAATGCAAAGAGGCTTGAGGAGTTTTTCCCAGTTGTGCTCCCTTAGAAATCACTGTGTTCTTGTGGTTTTGTTTGTTGCATGTTGTTATAAATTGGGATTTCTATTCCGCAAATTAGTAGAGTAGAATTGTGTCTATTTTTTTCAATATGAAATCTTGATCAATTGCAATTTTTATCAAATTTCTATAGGTATCAGAGCCCCAAAATCATAGTAGAACCAGTATTTCAAATTTTCCCCTCAGGAATTTCGAATTTGCAGCTTCAGTGTAGCAGTACATGACTTATCACCGAAGCCCTCTAGTCATAAATGAAAACTTTTTGAGATAATTCCCCCTTTTCAAGATATACTCGCAGAGAAAGAACAAAAAGTCATTTATTCTTTAGTAGCCACTATTTCACCAGCTTCAATATTCATTTGGTTCAAGAAATGGAGTTTTTATTCATATTCGGGAGAATGTATTTCAACAGACTGAGATTGGAGTATGCCCTAGAGGGCAGCTCGAATTTCATAGCCTGGAAGGATCGAATGGAGTAAGTGCTTGATGATAATGGTGTGTTTGAATATGTTAAAATTGATATTGAAAAACCTCCACAGTTGAATGGACAACAGTTAACCCAGTGGAAGAAGGATGTTGTAAAGGCTAGGAGAATTATTATGGAAGGTATGAGATACCATACGGTTTCAAATCTCCATGGTAAAGAAAATACATATACTATGTGGAAGGCACTGGATGAGCTATTCGAAAATAGAAATGGCCATAAAAATTGGCCCTAAAAGACAAACTTTGAAACATCAGGATGCAGAAAAATGAAATTATTCCACAGTATCTCTACAGGTTTACTCAAGTTCGAGATGAGATTGGAGTGGTTGGGGTGAATGTAGCAAAAGATGACTTGGCGAGCCTAGCTCTTCTAGGCCTTCCAAAATCCTAGCATAGTTACCAGGACTTCGTGAATGGAAGCAAAAAACTACCAAATTGGGAAAGGTTGTGATCTGATTTGGTTCAAGAAGAGATCCAGAGAAATACTAGAGATGGAACATCATCCAGAGGAGAGGATGAAGAGAATTTTCCCTTGGTTGGGAAGGGGAAGAAGGGAAAATGAAAGAAGACCCAAAGCAAACCTAATTCCAACCAAAATAATGGCAAGAAGAATGACTTGAGAAAGATAAAATGTTTCCACTACCAAGAATACAGGAAATATGCAACAAAATGTTCACACAATAAGTTTAACAAGAAGCCTACACGAGGAGAAGGAGGTGAAGCACTGACTTCAAAATTAGAATTAGACTTCACCTCGATAGCATGCATGGCCAACACTATTATGAGGAGTGAGTGGTACCTTGATTCTGGTGCCTCGTTCCATATGATATGGTGTAAGGAATTTTCAGTAGCCTGGAGGAGAAGGATCTCCAGATGCATATCGAATCGGGGGATGATGGGAGTTACAATGCTACAATAATTGGTATTTTCACCTCCGAGAGGCAGAAAGCCTCCCCTCTTCACCTCAAATATGTTATATTTGTACTTGGGATTAATAAGAACCTAACCTCTATAGTAGTATTGGAGGATAAAGGCTATGAAGTTATTTTTAGTAAAGGGAAAGCCTTTTTGAGACACATAGCTATTGTGAAAGTGAAGCAGATTGGAGTTTGAGTGAAGGACCTATACAAATTTGAGGTGGGAGATTGGGCTGCATTGACCAACAAGGAAGACAAAGTGCAATGTGGAGATGTTGGAGAAATCTGGCACATGAGATTGGGTCATCTACACCATGGTGTGTTAAAAATCATGCAACAAATTACCATCCGTCTCCCTAAAGGATACCTTGACCAGTAGGATATTTGCAAGGGTTGTACATTGAGGAAATATGTCAAATCCACTTTCATTGGCCGAGATAACACAGTAGATGCAATATTGGAGCAAGTCCACTCTTATGTTTATGGCCCATTATCTACAACCTCCACAACAAAACATAAGCACTATGTAATTTTATTGATGATTTATTTAGAAAATGTTGGATTTTCTTCATGCGGGAAAAGGATGAAGTGTTCTCCAAATTTGTAGAATTTAAGGCATTAGTTGAGGATATTGGGAAGAAGTTGAAGGCTCTCAGGAGTGAAAATGGAGGTTAATTTGTTTTGAATGCCTTCAAGGATTTCTGTGCCAAAGAAGGTATTCAAAGAGAACTGATAGCACCCCATAACCCATAAAAAGTGGGGGCTGAGAGGAATAACACGAGCATAGTTTAATCCAACCAATCTAGATGAAATATATGTTCAGGCTACTCATTTAGTATCAAGAGGCAAGAATTTTCCTCAAGAGTCCAACGATAAATATTTTAATTCTGGAGATAAAGGAAAGGGAAAATATAAAGGCAATGGTAGGAAGAATGCTATCGTCAAGAAAGAGGGAGATAAACTTACTTGTAAACATTGTTCAAAATATGGCCATGATGAAGACCATTGTTGGAATTTACATCCATAATTGTGACCAAAGAAATTTAATAAAAATGGGAAACAAAATATTGCTGCCACAACTCAACAAGATCTAGGATCTAATTCAGGTGATGAAACCAAAATGACAACCATGGGAATGAAAGTTATAGCTTCTAATGCAAGTTCTAGTTCTTATATCAAGCTTGTTGAATCTCAAAATGATAAAGAAAGAAGTGAAAATTTTCATATCAGGGTCATTATAAAGCATATAAAGGTTGATACTCTATTTGTTAATGGATCTCGAGTCAATCTTATCTTTGAAGCAATTGTTAAGAAATTTAAGAAAGATTGTTGTTCATTTTCCCATACATATGTCTCTATTTATTTTGCAATGGGTTCTTGAATGATATATGTATTTCATATTTAATAGATTTGATTGAGTAATATAAGTAGATATCTGTATATTGCATGTTGTTTGTTGTTCTTTGTTTGTGTTTGCAGGAATCGATATGGCGATTTGAGTTGGATGGAGAGTGATGACAACAACGACAGAACGAGAAGGAGAAGTGACTGAATCACAAGTAGGCTCTTTCACCATTTTGTATATCTACTTGTTTTAGATAAAGTGATAGTAATTCTTTCCTCCATTGTTCTAAGTGACTAGCACCACACTTAGGGAATTTGGTTTATCCGTAGATCACAATTCCACATAACAAATTGGCGACTCTGTTGGGGAGTATCCTATCATTCCTGGTGTTTTTTCCTCTGCTTATCCTCATCAGTAGCATCTACTTTTAGTTATTAGACATTTGAATGGAAGAATTGCATTAGAAGTGTGTTCTACTGATTGGTTTTTCAATCCCTGCTGCGCCCAATGCCCTGTTGGTCAAGACACAGTGCACTGTCTCCAATTTAGGGGTGCACTGCAACGCACTGTCTCCCCTTAGAGACTACGTTGACCCCTCAACCAACCAAATTCCATCTAAATTTTTCATTGATATCATTCTCAACCACTTGTTTTTTGTATTCTCAGATGTCTAATACCTCTTAGAGACCAGTAAACTTTCCTGATTCGTCCTCCTTTGAAAAGTAAATTTGTTCAATGTCTCTTTAGTGTTTTTCTTTATCATTGTCAAATAAAATTCAAAGTGTTTTATTTCTGCATTAGATCAATTTGTTTTCGTAAAGGAAATTGTTGTTTCGTTCCTCATTTCGTGTAGGAAAAATTGTAGTTCCTTCTTCATTTTTCCTAAAAGAGAAATTATTGTTTCATTCCTCGTTTCTCAAAGAAGAAAACACTTGTTTTATTGATATTTTCATATAGTTTCCTTTCTTGCATCCAGATTAAAGGAGCTAACAAGAAAAACATGCATATGAATATAGTGAATTGTGTGTGTTGCAAAGGAACAAGTTAGGAAAGCTGCATTTTCGTTTGTTCTCTTTGTTGTTTGCTCTAAAATTGATTGCTCTTTCCCTTAGTAGCTAGGATTTTTATTGAAAAAGCTAAATTGAAAAGTTTGCTTATCATTTAGTTTGCATTTTTAGGAATTTCCATCACATCATGCGGCGAACCTCAAAGACAAACTTTTAAACAATGTCAACATAAAATTTACATCAATTTACCTAAGAAAGCATTGGAACATTAACGATAACATTTAGAAGGTCTAGGCTAGAGAAATATTCCGGCGTCGTTAAACATAGCAGTTGTTGCTAAATTGTCCGAGATACATTCCGAGTTTGATACCTCACTCCACGTATGTAAGTATATCGAAGCTCGCCCACATACGTTCGGGTATATATGGCAGTGTTCTAGTACGAAAATTATAAGGGGGTGCTCTCATTGTGCGGTTTCGCATTAGACATCGCTAATACGAACTTGGGCCTCCATGTACCTTCGGGCATATTTGGGAGGAAAAATTTAGGTTGCTATCCATCCACAGGTAACCGAGTCAGCCGCCTTGTAACTTGTGATACACTGAACACAACATTCGGGGAGATTGCATGCCCGTACTTGTAATATTCCCAAATGGGAAATGCAACAATACAAGACATATATGTAGGAAAATAACGTAGTTCATCTAAAGCAAAGAAGGAGGCCAATATGGAGACTGTTCAAATGTATTTACAACAGCAAAATAGATGTACAATGTGGCCCATAAGAAGCATAACTGGAAATACAAGTCACCAATCGAAGAAAACCCTCAAAAAGAGGTGTTGCAATCATATGTATGGACTGAAAAAGGCTTGACAACGTTATTTTATTGACTGCAACATGTTGTAGATTACACTTTAGATCTAGAGCAAATACGTGCATGAAATGTCAGATCTATAACAGATTCATATACTATATAGGCTCCTCTTCAGAATCCCCTTGGGGTTTTCAACATTACACCATATACATGAAGTAGCTCTGAGGTCTAAGTTTGCATATCTGCAGAAATATTTAGATATTCAGAAGTATTCAGAAATATGTAGATAAGATCTGATATGAACAAGGAATAGATCTCCTCCAATGGATCTCCAAAGTGAAGGGCAGTTCCCCAACACTTGAAAACCAACTCTACAGATGGTATGCCAAAAGTCACTGCAACAAAACCTACAGGAATAACGCAGATTTGGAAGCAAAATTGCGCTGTAGGGTTTAGAATATGTTTGGCCACATGCCAAGATCTGAAAATGTAGCTCAAGATGTCCAATACTGTCGTCCCAATGGAATAGAAGCCTCCTACACTGAAAAGGAGCACTGAAATGGCATAGATTTGAATAGATCTAGCCTCCACCTGCAAAGACAACCAAACCCTCAACAGAATCTACGTTGTAGTTGAAAGAAGAAGCTTGGACTTCAACCAGATAGTGGACTATGCAACACAAACTCTTCCAAGAGGCCTCTCAAGTAAAGAGGTGGGATTCCCGATTAGGAACACCCAATGCTAAACAAAATTATTCTCAGCTAAATATCAAGAGAATGAGATATGTCTAAACATACCATATACTCAGAAAAATATCATAACCATCAACAACCATCTCATGCTGCCATCCTCTTATTTTTATAAGTTAAGAGCTTGTAAACCCTAAACCACCTTCAATGAAATCACTTATTTCACACAAGCCATCTCCATCTAAAACTGCACTGTGCCTCATTCATGGCCACTCCTTCATGACGACGCTGTAGATTTGGTCGTGGTTGACCCAGTCAAAATATCCAGCCCCTTTCACACCTAAGGGTGCTTGCTTACATAGACAAGATTTAGCATTTTTCACATTTGGCATTGATTTATTCACTGTTTAGGAGTATTATGGACCTCCTTTACATTTTTATTCTTGAAATAGAAAAATAAAACAAAAATTATTATTCCCATTAGCTTAGGACTAATTGGGAATATTACAGTCCTCCCCTCCCAAATGTTGCTTGTCCTCAAGCACCTGATAAGTTGAGTGCTGCAACTCTTCTCCTCATCCATTGGTGACACCAACATGTGATAAGCATCCTCCATAAGCTAAGTGTTCACCAATCCATCGCTCCATGAATTGCTCCTCCAATGCTCTCATGAGATGTAAATAGTCCATCCCATAAGGAGACAATAGCTCAAATGAAACAAACATGGCTTGCCCAATGCTCTCCCTGAAATATGTAGCATAAGTCACATAGAGAGTCTCCATCCCATAAGGTACATACATACCTCCCATCATCCCTCCATACATTCCCATAAAAAGTACAAGTACATCATCAATGTATGGGAGAAAAACTACATACAAGCAAACATAAATTTGTGCATATGGAGGTGGGTCATAGTCCCACATGTGGAACCAGCGCAGTGCATATCCTGCCTGCATCAGATCAATATGTGGTAAGTGGTTTCCCCACCACTTAATTGCTTCCTATGTCATCTCACCATGGATGAAAGTGTGAGGTATATTTGGTGCCTTAGGAATGCACCCATCATGAAACAAAATCTCCCTTTGTCCTTCAAGGGAGTGGCCAAGTTCAGAAATTTTTGTGGCCCAAAGTTGGCGATGAATTTTTTAAGGTACAACACTCCTCCTTGGAGTCGTGGCTTGCATATACATGGTAAAAGAATACATACAATCAGAAAATAAAACATGTTTGACATGAGTATGTCTTTCACCAACAATCCTCCTTGTACAAATGGAGTGGTGCATAGATCTTTCTCCTGTTTCAAAAGAAGGAAGAGATGGATGAAATAAATATTTCATAGAGTCATGTTGCTACCCCAAATCCACATAGTTCATGCATTCTTGAAAATGCTGATGTATTTCTCCTCTAAAGCCTTCCCAATCAAAGCTTCTCATGATGATGTTGTAGATCCTAATGGAATATGTGTGGCTGAAACATAACTCTTTATAGGCTCTTTGTTGTAACTTCTCCTTGAGCTTGGAGGCTGTAGACAAGAAGATCATACCATGATGATAGATGAATCGTCCTTGGACTAAATAGCCCTCTTCATGCAACTGGTCATCAAGTATCATGCAAGTGTGAAGATCCTTGGAATAATCCACCAACAGTTAGGATTTCTAGTATGGATCTAAACTCCCCAACAATGACAGTGCTAATGATCTATCAACTGAAATTTATGTCATGTGGCTACTCTCCTCCTTGAAATATCCCATGCCAAAGGTATATGTTGGAAGTTCGTTCCTTCCATCCTTCTCCTCCCACAGCGCAGAATAAAAAATGAGAGCGGGTAATGATGATGTTGGGAGAAGATCTCCCTCCTCCTTGAGCCTACCCAAGACTCCCAGCACTGTATCATTATCTTCCAATGCTCCCATCCCTCCTGGATCTAAGCTTAGAGCATCATGTTGTGAGAGATCTTCCAAAAAATCTGAATCAGGTGGCCTCCCAGGTGGTTTTCCACTAGATAATAATGTCCCATGCAAAAAAATCATGAGCATGATAGATGGGACTGTAAGGTCCTTGCTTCCACTGCACAAATCCATCTCTGTTTTTTGTGTGGAAGTGGTATGTGAAGGATATGTATGCATGCCATTGATAATTTGAGTTTCACCACTCTTCTTGTCCACCCATTCCATTTGCAAAGCCTCCCAATCAGTGGTGACTTTCCCCAATGTAATCAACCATTGAACACCCAAAATCACATTGGTGTCAGGTATGTCAACCACAAAGAAGTGATCAACCAATGTATATGTTCCCATGGCGACTGAAGTGATGGGACATAATGCATGCATTAAATTGTTCTATCTGCTGGGACCAAAATAGAGAATCCCTCAAAAGTATCAGTGGGTATTGCCCTCCTTTGCACTACCTTGGCATCAATGAAATTGTGGGTAGCCCCACTGTCAATAAAAAAAAGACTCTCTGATTCAAGATGGAACCTTGAACTCTTAAGGTCAAGTAATTAGGTACTCCTCTCAAAGATGCAAGAGCCCCTCTAATAGGAGAAAATGCTCTATTCCCATCTCCTGATGGTGTTGGTTCTCCTCCTGCAGTGTCAGCGTTGTGACCTCTTCTTAGTTCATCTTCTTCTTCCTCCTCATCATCTGAGAAGACCTCTATGTAATGTGATTTTATAGCAACACATCTATGTCCAGGTGCCCATGACTCCTGGCAAGTGAAGGATAGCTTCCTCCTTCTTAGATCTCTCCGGACTTCATCATCAAGAGGCTTCTTGTATGAGCTCTCCTTTGAAGGAGCAACTTTTTCTTCCTTTCCCTTTGAAGGAAAAGAGGGCTTGTGCTAGAAAGTTTCCATTGCATTTGGCAAGGCATCTTGAAGGTCTCTAGCCCTTTCAATAGCATCATGCAGGGTAGTGGGCTTGGTATATTTAACCAATCCATGAAGAGGTTCATCTAAACCATCAATGAACATGTACACCCTTCTTGTTGCAGACAAATAAGGAACCATAACAGATAATCTTAAAAATTCATAAATGTAAGTTTCTGTGTTACCTAATTATTTCAACTTTGCAAGGCTCATGAATGGTGCCTCTGGATCTCTTCTATCAAATCTTTCCACCAAACTTCTAGTGAACTCTGAATAAGCAGTCACATTAGCATGACCCAATGTAGACAATCCATGAAACCACCAGTCATGTGCTTCACCTTCAAGGTGCAGCGCTACAATCTTTATAGCCTCCATCTCTGGAACCTTGTTCAACTGAAAGTAGATTTCAAGTTTTTCTACCCAAGATTTGGCAGAACACTTGGATGACCCATCAAATTTGGGTAAAAATAATCTACCAATAGTGTGGCGTCGATCAAGATTCTGAATGAATCCACCACCTCTATGATGATGCCCTGGCCTTCTTTTGTCCTTTATGTGCTAAAACTACTGAAAACTCAAGTGATATTTAAATCTCTGATTTTGAGACTCGTATTCTTCAAAATAGCTTTCAAGGGATTCATGCTATTAAAACCATTAATTTCCCACAACAAAAAAGGTAGGCATGGTAGAGCATTGGGAAACTTGTGGCTGATGCACTGGTTGATCATTCCAGTAACGAGATATGCCAGAGCCTTCTCCAAGATGGAATCCTTTAGGGAATTCTTTGATTCTATCCATTCTCATCTCTTTTATCTCTCTCGCAAGATCTTGCATGGCTCTCAAAAGGATCTTAGGAAAATCCTTTTCTTCTTTTTCACTTCCAGATACATGGGCTTTACCCTTGTCTTCATTGTCATTGGTGTAATCAAATTTCTTATGTATTCTCTTTAGATACCTCTTCTCTCTATCAGTAAGAGGTTCTTCTTCTTCAAAAGACATATTGGCTTCTTGGAAAGCACAGGCTATGCCAAGATGATGCTCCGATACCACTATAATAATTCCCAAATGGGAAATGCAGCAATACAAGACAGATATGCAGGAAAATAATGCAGTTCATCTAAAGCAAAGCAGGAGGCGAATATGCAGACCATTCAAATTTATTTACAATAGCAAAATAGATGCACAATGTGGCCCATAAGAAGCATAACTGGAAATACCAGTCACCAATAGAAGAAAATCCTCAAAAAGAGGTGCTGCAATCATATGTGTGGAATGAAAAAGGCTTGACAGTGTTATTTTATTGACTGCAACATGCTATAGATTACACATTAGATCTAGAGCAAATAAGTGCATGAAATGCCAGATCTATAACATATCCATACACTATATAGGCTCCTCTTCATAATCCCCTTGGGGTTTTCATCATTACACCATGTACATGAAGTAGATCTAAGATCTAAGTTTGCAGATATGTAGAAATATTCAGATATTCAGAAGTATTCAGAAATATGCAGATCATATTTGATATGAACAAGGAATAGATCTCCTCCAATGGATCTCCAAAGTGAAGGGCAGATCCCTAACACTTGAAAACCAACTCTACAGATGGTATGTCAAAAGTCCCTGCAACAACACCTATAGGAATAATGCAGATCTAGAAGAAAAACTACGCTGTAGGGTTTAGAATATGTTTGGCCACATGCCAAGATCTGAAAATGTAGCTCAAGATGTCCAATACTATCCTCCCAATGGAATAGAAGCCTCCTCCACTAAAAAGGAGCACTGAAATGGCCTAGATCTGAATAAATCTAGCCTCCACTTGCTGCAGCTTGCAAAGACAACCAAACCCTCAACATGATCTGCATTGTAGTTTTAAGAAGAAGCTTGGCCTTCATCCAGATAGTGGACTATTCAACACAAACTCTTCCAAGAGGCCTCTCAAGGAAAGAGGCGGGATTCCCGATTAGGAACACCCAATGCTAAACAAAATTATTCTCAGCTAAACGAAAAGAGAATGAGATATGTCTAAACATACCATATACTCAGAAAAATATCATAACCATCAACAACCATCTTATGCTGACATCCTCTTCCTTTTATAAGTTAAGAGCTTGTAAACCCTAAACCACCTTCAATGAAATCACTTCTTTCACACAAGCCATCTCCATCTAAAACTGTGCTATGCCTCATTGATGGCCACTCCTTCATGACAACGCTGTAGATTTGGTCACGGTTGACCCAGTCAAAATATCCAACCCCTTTCACACCTAAGGGTGCTTGCTTATATAGCCAAGATTTAGCCTTTTTCACATTTGGCATTGATTTATTCACTATTTAGGAGTATTATGGACCTCGTTTACATTTTTATTCTTGAAACAGAAAAATAAAACAAAAATGAATATTCCCATTAGCTTAGGACTAATTGGGAATATTACAGTACTTCTTGGTTCTCCACGAGGTATTTTTCAGTTCATAATTACTTGGTAAACCTTTTGCCTAGAATTACCCTTTTATTTTGTTTATTTGCTTTTGTTCATAAAATAAATCAGTCATTGTGGAAGAAGAACATATCGTTCCCCATTGTTCACGTAGAATAGCACTTAAACCACCTTTACCACCGGAAGCCATTTCTGGATGGCAAAGGCAACTTCGTTCTACCGAAACTAGTACTATCAGTACCTCTGGTGTGACATCATCCTCACATATACCGGAGTCGTCTCGAGTTGTTTCTACAAATCTCGATTCATCTATTGTTGTCAAGACAGAGTCCTCACAGCTACTTGTGGTCATGATCCATCCAATCAGTGAGACCATACCTCCCGAACTCGACGTTTTTCAGCTGGAAGTTGATCCAAATCTTGTCATTCTTTAACCAGAACATCTGAATCCCGATGTCGAACAACCAGAAGCTGTTCCTGTATCGATCACCCCACAATCTATTGTAGCCATTGATTCTCCCATGTCGCATAGTCAACCACCTGAAATATACTTTGGCCCTGACGACGAAATCCTTCCACCTTGTTTGATTTTGATTGAAGAAATTCCACAAGACGAGACACCTTCGACTCCAACCCATTTTGGATCGGAGCTTTATCTTTACGAGACTTTTCCTTAATCACCCCACACTACTTTCTTTTATCCTGTGTCTATTCGAGTTCCCGTAGATCCTGTAGGTTATACATTTGGTCGTATAACCATGCCCAAGACAACATCTTCGGCTGTACCATCTATTCCAGTTACGACAACACTTACTCTTGCTACCCCATTGATGTTCACAACTTCAACAGAGTCACATCTATATGGTGGCCTTTCCGTCCCACCTGGTTACCAATATTTATCTGGAACCTTCTCTGGTGCATCCTCAAACCCATGGACTTCACCAATGTCATCATCTGGTATTCTATCTGGTACATCTCTAATGAGTACTGAACGACTTGATCCTTTACATACATCATCAGGGCAATATCAAGCTTGTCCATCTGGGTATATTCCATCTAGTACAATTTCAACTGGACTCTTGGCTTTTGGAGAACAATATTTCCATCTTATTATACTCCTCATGCTGGGGGGAAACCTATGGTAACCCATTTTTATAATACTCCATTTTTATTTGGTCATCCTAATGTTGAAATGCCTATTTGTCAGTGGCAGCTCACTCTACCCATCCAACCACAAATGTTTGTACAATCATATCAACCGGTTCAACCTGTTTCACCCACATCCAGCCCACTTGTTAATACATCTTTACCCCTGTTATAGGCTCAAACTGTTTTACATCAACCATCTGAGGTGGGTCCTTCAACCCAATACCCTCAAGTATTGGGCCCTCAGACTCCAACTCCTACGGCTAGTTTACAACAACCACCTGTATCCAGAATCATTTATTCATAAGTTGGATTACCATATTATGGGATGTCAAAGCCACAACCAGTTTATACCTATTCAAAACCGAATCCAGACTATTCAAGTTTGGGTTATAATCTTGGTGGACAGACACCTTGGCAGCCACAAGTGCAAATGAAACAACCATCATTTCAACAAGTAGCATATCCAGGTTTTAGTCAACAAAATCGTCAAGCATTTTCTTATCAAAACAACCCCTATGTGGGTTACCAACAACAGATTCCTTATGCTTGTGTTCAAAGGCCTGTTGCCCAAGAAATTCCATCGTACCCTGGCTATGCTCAACCCGACTTAAATCGACAGTTGCCCTTTGTTGCAACTTTAGAGTTACCTGATTTAAAGTGACTTACAAACGATCCAATCAGCTATGCTTCTTGGTGGTCGGTGATACCTCATAAATTACCCTCAGATATTACTAAGTTCAATGGAAATGCTGAGAAGACCCGTCGATGCATGCTATGACTTATCATTTGTGGTGTTCATCTAAATCCCTAAATGATGACTCCGTTTGACTACATATTTTCCAATGTACGCTCACTCGTCAGACTGCGAAATGGTTGGCGATTTACCAAGAGATTAATTTGATAATTTCACTACCCTAGCTACTGTATTTTTGACCCACTTCCAGTTACCCATACGATATGAGATTGAAACATAACTCTTGACTAATTTTAAACAGACTAATGCTACTCACATGTCTGATCATATTCATGAGTGGTGTCGTCGTTGTAGAATGGTCAAGACATTTGTTCTTGATCAATTTCTTGCTGAGTGGTTCATTAAGTCCCTATTACCATCTATAATTGAGGATGTGGCTAAGGATGGAGTCATCATTGAAGAGCAGGTCATTTCTCATGGCCAATAATTAGATTTAATTTATACTTACTCTGGCACGCTCTATGAGAAAATTCCCAATGCGTCGCGATCTAATTTTACTGTTCCTCCTCCATCTAAGGACTCTCATGCCAGCGAAGGTATGATCGATACTGCAAGCACACATCACTCTACTGCATCCGATCTTGCACCTTCTTCTAAAATTCATGTCGTGTCATCTGACAAAGGAAAAAGTGACAAGCAACCCGAAAGTAAGAAAAAGGGGAAATCAAAGAAAAATCAAACTTTTACCCCACAGGAACGATCATCTGATCAACAAATTGTAAATCATAAACCTTGTTACCCTTGCATAATCTATAATGAGGAGCACTTTTTTTGAGACTGTCCTCATTGCGCCTAAGTCTCAAAATTGATTAAGACCTCGCATGCATCCACTGTGTTGACAGGTCCATTTCCGAATTCAGACACAAATTTGGTTGCTACGGATCCAACTTCTAGTTCCCAAGTGCTTATGCTATCTGTCACGAAGCCAGCAACTGATGTTTTTGTGTCAACGCATAATAAATATTATGGTATTCAAGATATTGATCAACCTAATACCTTGACCATGAATCCATCTACGAAATCTATTCCGCCAGCTGCTATTTATGAGTTAACAATAAAGCCATCGAAGGGAGTCGTCCATAAATTGAAATTCAATCCTCGAGATCGAGCTTCTAAAAATTATAATATAGTTGAATATTTGGCTCAATCCCCTTCAACTATGTTGACACTTGAGTTACTTGAAAATTGTCCCTCCCAGAAACATGCTTTGTTGTCGGCAATTGGTGGAATTGATCCGAAAGATTCCAATCTTGTAGTCTTTAATCATACGGGCTATGTGCTGCAATTACCAGCGGTATTGGCATTCTCCATCCAAGTAAATGTTCTCAATCACCTCGTTCATCGTACTATTATTGATGAGGGAGAATCTATGTGCATTATGTCTCTAAACTTCTGGAAGTCACTTGGCTCACCGCGCCTATCTCAATCGCCTATGACGTTGAAAGCTTTCGACAGATGTACATATAAGCCTTGCGGTATCATCAATAACCTGCATGTTGAACTAGGGGAAAAACAATAAATGTTGAAGTTGAGGTTGTTGAAGAACCCCCTTGATTACAAAATTTTACTTAGAAGGCCATGGGTATATGCTAGGAATGCGATTGTCTCTACATATTTTAGAATGATCGCCTTTCCACATAAAGGTATTATCACAGTCATCAATCAACTCTCCTTCTTTGCCTCCAGTTCCTAGGTAACTGGAAGCATTCCATTAGTTCACGCACCCCAAATAGCACTTTAGAACATTGGTGTAGGACTCTTAAAGGATTCTTCCCTCATGGGAACCTTTGCATTACCACCGCTTGCGACGTCGACAGAAATTGCAAACATAGAGACCTGCTACATGATATCTTCCACTCCATCCGGCTTAAGGAATATTACGAGTGGTTTTGAAGTTGTTACGTTGGATGAATTTTTACCACCCATCCCAATTCAGCTGGCATAACAATCAATCTACATGGCTTGGGTGGCAAATCTGAAATCATCGTCACCGGTCGTTTGGGTTGATCGTTCATTAGATTTTGGTACTCCATCCGATCCTTTTTCATCCACTTTCTTGATAGATGAGAATATTGTGGAATCCATGATGCCAGAAGGAGAACCATGGAAAGATCATCATCATCGTTCCTATCTTCACGATTAGGAAGAAGATAATCTTATTGAACTATATCACCCATCGATCAAAACATTCTTTTCGAATTCTTTTCCTATTAATGCAATTGAATCTGAGCGAAACTTATCAAATATCGAAGAAAACATTTCTATAAATATTTCGACCAAACCCGATGTTGTAGAAAACATTCATGTCGGCATGTCTTGTTCTCCATCAGAACTCGAAACTTATCGCTCTCTCTTTTGTGAATTACGTGATGTATTTGTTTGGTCTTACGAGGCAATGCTAGGCATAGATGCTAGTATCGTTGAACATGTTAGCACTGCAATTTTTCAAATATTTTCAAAGTCTGGTCATCATTCTCCAAGGAATCAATCTTCCTTTTCAGTTCGGTTTTAAGATGAATGTGCCACTGTCAAAGTGTAGTGGTGAGAAAATTTCATTTCTACCTTCATTAATTTCATTTTCCCTCTTTTAACTTTCATTTTTCCAAAAAACCCAAAGTCCAACATTTAATTTATTTCAAAAACCCTTTTTAACTATTAAAATTAAAATTTTATAGTTAAAAAGCAGCTCCGCACACCCACTAACAACCATATCATATTATACCCTTTTTACCTTACCTTCTATCGCATATTCAAACCTTATACATGTAACCATTTCCGAATCCTACAAACTTTCTGATATGTGATATTGCTGGGAACCATCATTTCTTTTTGATCCATTTCATAACATTCGAAACGTCTTAGAAAAATTCTTTGTATTATGATTCAGACGAATTTTACCATATTCATTGACTTAACAAAGTTTTCACTTATCCGCTTTTAAAAATCCGTTTAATGGGCCCCACCTACCTTTTCGCATCACATTTCACAAAGTTCACTTACCACATTCACTTTCATTTCCTCATTTTCCCAATTACGATATTGAATGGGACCCTTTCTTGCCACATCATCGTCACTAATCCAAAATCACAATTTTCCATTGCCAAATAGTCTGTTACCACCCCATCTCCCCGATCTCTGATATTGCGGTATTGCTTTGACTTCTCGAAATGCGATAATCCTTTTAACTTCCTGATGCGATATCAATGGGACCCCTTTAATATATATATATATATATATATATATATATATATATATATATATATATATATATATATATATATATATATATATATATATATATATATATATATATATATATATATATATATATATATATATCGAAATGAACTTTCACTTTCTCGCTTTACCTTTATCCTTGCCTTTTCGCATCGACATATCGCAATAATCCTTGCCACATTCATTTTCCACTCCACAAATCTTCCGATGCGATACTAAAGGGACCCACCTTTCCCTGCCACATTACCCTTTCCCCATCACACATCGCAAGCTCTGGAGGATAGGCACTCGGGATCATGTTATAAACGCCGAAGTGCGATGTGCGATATTGGTGGGACCTAATCACATATCGGAATTCGATAGCTCAAGAGGATAGGTGCTCAGGAATCCTTTATAAACTCTAAAATGCGATTGTGATTTCCACTGGCCGTTACACCTAGTGATTTTCCCTGCCCTTTGATCCACGGTTCTCATGCCTTTTCAGCCCCCCTTCTCCATTATGCTTTTAACACTGCGGGGGGGGGGTCCAAAAAGTTTTTTTCTCCATCACTCCTCCTGCTACATGTCCTCCTCTCTACGTTTCTCACCCCCCTCAGTCCAAACCTCCTTGCCACATCATCACCCCCATCGCAAATCGCATTCCCTCTCGCTTGTGTCTTATGATTAAATGTTTCCGACCCCAATATACAATTGCGATATATGTATAAAAGGTTTTCTCCTCCCACTCATCATTTATTTAATAATATCTCTCGCTAATAAAATGAAACCCCGCTATCTCTTTCAATTCGCCACCATAACCTGTTTAACCTCCATATTTCACGCTCCTCTTTTATTTCTCCCGCTGGCCCACAATTAAACGTGTCTCCTTCTCATATCTTTCACATGCCCAGTCATTTTGTTTGGAACCTATCTATATGGGTTTTTCCACTCCAACACTAATTCCATGTTTAATTCGAGACCCTATCGCGACAAACAAGAAACTAAAGAAAAGGAACAACATCAAAGTTTCTCTGAAATATATTTCTACCATTACTCTCAGCACCAACACGTTTCCACAAGGCATCATGCAACATTCAAAGAACAATCACATATCACTTTCACTACCGTTTACACTTTTTGTGGAGTTGCTTGCACCAGAATAGAAGAGGAGTATTCCCATAGACTGCCACATCATACAACTACTTTGAATTGTTAGCCTTGATGTTGTTTATTTTGATTATGTCATATCACTTTGTATTAAAGTTTTAGGATAAGCCTCATCTCTTGCACGAGATCGTAATAACTTTTGGGAACATGTTTACTCATTTTGTGGAGATGACAGTTTTATATTTTTGTATATATGTGAAAAATTGCTATGTAAAAAAGGTTGGTGGTTTTAGAATCTTGGCTCATATGATCAGTACTCTTTTCAGTGAATAAAATTGAAAGAAACTTCTGAGGACTTATTATCAATCTGGTGTGTATTGTTAATTTTCACTTGTGTTTCCATATTTTATTATATTCAGTGGCAGTTTGCAATCCCTCATGCTGTTATGTGTTTTTATCAGTCTCTTGACATGTTCATGTGTTTTATCAATTTTTGTTAGTCTCACACAGTGATATTTCTTCATGAAATATACATGATGACAATGTAAATAGCATCACTTATAACAATTATCTTCCATGATATTTCAGTGAGAATATTGTAAGTCTAGAAATAGCTTTCTCTTGTTGAAATTTTGACAAATTGTTACTTGTGTTATTTTCTACCAAAAGTAGTGGATTTCTGCCTTGCAGACCCAATGTTTCTTCTTCCATTTCACATTCTCTTTCCCTCATAGGATACAAAATCACTCTTTTACTACCACATCAGACCCAATAAACTCATTAGTAGAACAATGGATTTGACTGAAATCTCTTTTCAGTGAATGGGAGTTTAAACCACCTACCAATCTCATAAACCAAATCATTAAATTACCTTGGGAGTTGAGATGTCCATTGTGTGCTTGGGTGAATGCTAAGTCTCAACAAATAATACACTATTATGTCTTCTACCTTACTTCAACTTGTGACGTCAACGCTCATCTTGTTCATCTCACGTTGCCATTAAAATAAGTGAAAAATTTTGTTGTTACCATTTGCCTGCCTGCTTAATTGATTGTTTCAACATTATTCCTATCATAAAATACACACTGGTAGGAATAATATTTGACAATCTTTAATGGTCCAAAGACAATCGTCTACCCCTTTATCGACCGTATTACTGATGATTATGGTTACGTGGGAATTTTTTCGTTCATGGATGGGATTTTCTGGCTACAACTGTTCAACAATATACGCCCGTAGGACCAACAGGGTACAACAATTATCTATCCCTCGAAAATATTCACTTATCGGAAACCCTCCGTTATTAAGGAACATTAAAATTCTTAGAGAGTAATGAATAAAGTACCACCACAGCTATATTGTCAAAGCAGATTCAGATGATCACAATATTCACGAAACCGGATTAGATCACCCGCTACTTGAGAGCTATCTTTCACGTTTTCTTCCGTACACTACAAATATATCTGTCCACATAAATGTGGGTTTTGTGTTGGTTCGTCTAATTATTATATTCGTCATCTCACACAGTTCTGGACCTCTGTCATTAGCAGAAATGTCTTTATCTTCTGCCTAATAATTTCACCACTAGCTATGTCCAAAGGTAAACTTCCTAAGGAGGTTCATACCCAACTACGCCGAAATGGCTAAAGGATTTACTCGGCTCTTGAAAAGGGGGATTCCATTCCATTGGGATAAGGTTGCACAATCTTCTTTTGATGTTGTCAAGGATACACTTGTCTGAGCATCATTAATGCGCCCCCCAATTGTCAGAGTGATTATTTCTTATATATCGCTACTACCATGACCACTACACATGTATTCAAGAAGAATGATAGAATATTCAATATATTATTTTGTTTTAATCTATTAGATACAGAAGCATATTCATACTTAAAGCTCCTCCTTGAGGTTGTTCAAGTTTATCCAAATATTTTATTAATACATCCTGCTTCGGGAAGACCATTTTCACCCGGATTTATAAACCCCATGAGACTTACATTATGTCAGTCATTAATTGTCAGGCGTTATTCAAAACATTCATTTTCTATGAGTTGATTCAATTCATCAAATCCAAACAAGAATTATTGCGTTTTGGTTAAGCTTATATGTGACCCTTCTCCTCCGATAATATCACTACTAACACATCGAACGGCGAATTTCTTTCAGTCTCTTATTCCATCACATCCATATGATTCGAAAGGGGGATTTTATCATTTATTCTGCACCTATCGCTATTTACCTTCACTAACAATCAATATTCATCAACAAGCCAAAGATTATTTGATCATTTTAACGCACATTTTATTGCTTATAACAACACGCTACGAGAAGTCTTTACTCATGAGAGTGCTCGGTAGCGTTTTAAATTATCACGGCTCAGGTTTGTGGTGGACACTGCTCCGGATACGCCATCGCTGGCATGGCGTTCGCGGTCGGTTACTTTTGGCCTGTTTGCTTTTAAACCCATTCCCGCAAATGGTTGCCTGCGTATGCTCAAGATATTTATTCATAATTGGGGAAACCATTGCCAGTTGGGCGGATTCCTGTTATCGATGTGGACCATTCGTACCGGTTATTGAATCTACAATCAGAATCTCCGGTTGCCTGTGTGCGCGGATAGTGTCATCGTTAAAAGCAGTAGACTACTTTACCAAGTGGGCCGAAGCGATGCGTACATTCAACAACATAGGAGAAACAACTGCATTATTCTTTTTCAACCATGTCATCTCACAGTTTGGTGTTCTATAGGCTATAGTCACAGATCATGGGAAGCATTTTCACAATCACATGATGAATGAGTTGATTGCCAAATTAGGATTGTCACATGATAGTTCTAATCCTTATTATCCACAATCCAATGGACAAGTTGAGGCTATTAACAATATTCTTAAATGAATGCTTCAACAAATGATAGGAGTTCATAGACGAGATTGACATTTGATCCTGTACTCGGATTTGTGGGTGTACCGAACCTCGATGAGAAACACAATCGGATTTACCCCGTTTCAATTGGTGTATGGTCTAAAATCTATCTTGCTTATCCAATGTGAAATACTGTCATTAAAACTCACCGTTGACTTGTTACCTGACACCTCTTCCGAAGAAGCGCGTATTTTTAACCTCATCCATCTTGATGAAATGCGTCGTGAAGCCACATTGGCTAACGAAGCGCATAAGAGACATATAAAGGTGCAATACGACAAGCATGTCCAACCTCGCATCTTCTCAGAGGGTGACCTGGTCCTTCTTTATGATCAGGACGCTGATGTAATAGGTATAGGGAAATTTGAGCCGTTCTGGCATGACCCCTATATTGTCAAAAAATTTATTGCTAAGGGAGCCTACGAGTTGGTAGATTATGATGGAATTCTGTTGGCACAACCCCAAAATGGGTTGTATCTCAAACGTTACTATGCTTAAACATGAGTTTAGTAAATTGTTGTATTATATTGTATATATGTTGTTGATTTTCATTTATTGTATTATTTTGTTTTTCTAGAGTTTTCTTGAAGTTAGTAATCCGCTTTACATTTCATCATAGATGTCTGAATCTTTGGAACCATTCGTTGGGTATGCTGATGGTGCTAGTCGTAATATGTAGAATATATCCTTTGCAGCATGGTTCATTTTTGCTTCGAACTACGAGTTAGTGAGTTTTCAAGGGATTTGTATCGGTCAATCTACAAACAATATCACTGAGTATAACGCGTTGATCGAACTTCTCTCTGATGCCATTTCATTTGGTATTAACTGCATCATCATTATGTTAGACTCACAACTTGTGGTACTGCAACTTACTAGTGTTTATATTGTCAGAAATACAACACTGCATCGTATGTTCCTAAGAGTTCGAATTTTGGAAAGACATTTTGATTTCATTCAATATCAACACATTTCCAAAAAATTGAACACGTTAACTGATTCCTTAGCGAATTATGTTATAAACAGACATTTGAAACACATGTAAAGACATATTTTAAATTCACATCATATAATTGAATAGGATTTCGTAATAAACATAGGAAAACACTGAAAACAAATAGATAGATAGCTATAGGCTTTTACAAAATTTATGCCCAAGACACATTGGTCATCTGACCTCAAAATGTATGCAAAATGTCAAAAGTAAAATAGTGATGCTCGTGATAACATGCTACTGATCTAGCTATCCTACGCATTAACCTCATCCAATGGTTAGGAACGCCAATAGTATGGCACTGCAGTCTCATGGGTAACTCTTCGATCCAGCAATTCAGAATCCCAAGAGTTAATCCTTCTATGCGTTGCTGTAGCTCAACAAGAGTCTCAACCATATCCAAATCCTGAAGGACTGCTCTCCCGACAACCCTCTCTGCTGGCGCATCTGCTCTCTACTCTGGTTGACCCAGTGGTCGAACTCGACCCACATCTGCATTACATCAAAACTTTAGTTTAGTCTTGGGAAACATCAAAATACAATATTCAAATGGTAACTTTCAAATGGTAAAAATGAATGGTAAAAACTCTTTTAATTATTCATTTGATTATTTCAAAATCATATTAAATGCTCTGACTATGGTTTTTATTCATTTTTTGCTATGAAATAGGTATTTTTATTCCATTTGATGTTGTTCTGAACAAGTTTTACACTTGATATAGTAGATTAGTTGTGCACACTTATTCAAGAATGATTTGACCATAAAGCATACTTTTATCCTTATTTTTCGAGCTTTGATAAAAATGAAAAAGGACTTGAAGCACACTTTTATCTCTTTTTCAAGCTTCGATAACGACAAAAATGGAACACCTGGAGTCTTCTTTTAGCTATTTTTAGACTCCGATAATGTGAAAATATTGTCGATCACTTGCCTTTTCGAGCTCATAAAATTAAATGAAATGACATCTACTCAGTATAAGTTTAAACCTTTTCTAGACTAAGATAGATTATTTACAAAAAGGAAAACCTTAGTCGAACATGGCTAGGAAGTTCTCTCAGATATCATTTTAAAATTTTCAGATATGAGCGAAAAATTTACAAAAAAGGACTCATGGATTTTTCTTTTGTCCTCTTTTTTCAAACTCACTAGATATGAAAAAGGACCGGGATGTCACTATTGTTAGGCTCGTTAAAACATAAAATAGCGACGGGCTTGTCGATCATGGAAAGAATCAAGTTTCATTTATCGCTAGACTCGTTAAATTAATAAATAGTGGTGCATTCACCTGAAGGGATGAATTATATATCAAGCATATGTTATACTCCTCAAGCTTGTTAAAAAATAAAGAGGTACTGGTCGAGAAATGACCGAGGAAAATTTATGGTAGCAGGACGTTCTTGAACATGACACTTTCACTCCATCATTGTGACTTTTTGGGTTGGGTAATCTTCTTGATAGTTCATTCATAGCTATGGTTCATCATACCTTCACTTCAGTTTCTGGTCAATGCTGCCAACCCATCTTAGTGTCGCCGATATGTTCAAAAGAATTCATCCAGTGAATACTCATCCTTCTGCAATACTCATAAACCTTCATTTTCATGACAATCATCCTTGAAAATTGCTATATCAAGTCACATTTTGCTTCCGAAATCCGTAACTCACGTTTTAAGATAACGTGGCTTCCTGTCGACATCAACTCATCATCCAGGAAGTTTACTTAGAAACTTCATCTTCTAGTTCCATAAGGCTTTTTACATCATCGACAAGATCCTCGCTTCTCTAGAGGAAAGAAGACTTCACTACCTTCAAGAAAAATGTCTAACACTATCAAGGGAGAGAACAAGCTTGAAGGAGCTGCAAATTATAGGTCTTGGAAGAAAAGGATTGACATCATCCTTGAAAAGAACAAGGTCTTAGATTTAGTCAAAGGAAAAATGAAAATGCCTACAAAAGAATCAAGTGATGCTGACAAAGTAAAGTATAGAGAATTTGAATTAGCATTTATGACTTTGATGGCTGAAGGCATAAAATAAATTCTTGTCCCCTTCATAGCAAATATTGATCATGCTCAGGAAATGTATGAGGCTTTGTCAAAACTATTCACCATCAAGAACATTGGAAAAGTGGTAAGCCCAAAGAATGAAATAAGAACTACTAAGATGAAAAAGGAGGATACTATTTACTATTTATTTGGGAGGATATCAAGGATAAGGGATGAGCTTCTTGCCATTGATGAAATAATGCCAGACAAAGAACTAGTGATTACAACCATTATGGTATTACCACCTGCTTGGGGTTATTTTACTTCAACTCTCAACAGTTGGAAAGAAACACACACCTTTGAGGAGCTATGGACAACATGCAGTCAAGAAGAGTTAAGAGTATCCATGGTAAAAAACAATGAAGAAGTTTCAAATTCTTATTTTTCTCATCATAGAGGAAGATTCAAGAAGAAGGCACCAAAGAAAAAGGTTGATATATCAAATATTGAGTGTTATCATTGACACATAATGGGACACTACAGGAGTGATTTATATGACAATCCTAGGAGCAAGAAAATAGATAGACATCATGCAAACATGGCAGAAGAAACATCATCGCCCAAGAAAGCAGCCTGAAGAAGATCTAAGGGACTTTCACTATTAAGCTCCTTCCTCATTATATTTTATTGTAATTTTTATATATTATAGGTTTAACATCTTCTTGGATATGTATTTCTTTGTTTTATAAGTTTTTAGGTTTTCCCTTGAATCTTGGGAGGGAGCCCACAACAACTCGTCAAGATAAGTATCTCATTACCTCTACTTGTGTTCATGTAATTATTTAAGATTTTGATTATACTAAATACTAATCACTTGTCTACCTTTATTCCTTGTTTAGGAACCAATTTGCTGAATATTCAAGAATCACAGAGAAGGATTAAAGGATCACATATGGAGGCCACACAAGTCAAAGGTTTTTCAAATAATCAAATATATGTATTGAAAATATATAGCCTTGATACCCTCTTTGAAATATCCATTTCTATGTTACTAATTGTTTCTATGTCTAGCTCTACTGAACCTTAAAAGGATTCTTGTTTGGGATGATTCATCACTTGGCGAATATACCCACCTTACACACCTCTGATTGCTTATATAACCTTAAGGAGGTTCTCTAGAAAACTCTAACCTAAGAGTATGTTGATGATATGTCAAACCCTAAACCTATTTAGGGATATTTATGAAGAAATTGTTATTTTTATTAATGTATTGATAATATTGTGTTTGGGATTTAGATGTTGAAACTCTAAAGTTGCTAGAGTTGAAATTATGTTGTTCAAAATCTTGAACCTTTGAAGTATGATATAATAAGGGTTTACTTTGACAATGAACCGAAACCTCAGGTTTTGGGTAGGTCTACAGGTAAAATCCTTGTTATGGAAAGTCTTAGGAGTGAAACCCTAGGTATATGTTCTCTTAATTAAATCCCCAGCGTAGTCATGGACAATATATATATGCCTAGATGTATTAATGTTGACTAATGATGTGCTTATAATGGTGATCTCCTAGATATGTGTGTTGACCTATTTTCCAATAGTCCTAAGAATATAGGGTTTGGAAACAAAACTTAGTCTAAGTTTGAAAGATCTAGGATGATGATTAAAAGTTTAGGGTCTATAAATAAATCCTAGTAATGATTCAATTATCTAGTATGTATGATGATTTGAATCTATATAATGTGTGCTGAGATTTTATAGATGGAAAATATAGGGTTTACATGCATCTAATCCTAGTTGAGGTTACTTATGATGTTTTTATTGAATTCTAGGATGCACATTAAACCCTAGTAGAAGCTCTTCATGATATGTTTTGATGATTGATTCGAAATCTAGGGTATACAACTAACTCTAGTGAAAGCTGATCATGTCAATGTCTGAGTTGTGATTAATCTTGATTGACTCTTTTATCAAATCTAGGATTTGTATGAATTCCTAGTGGAAGTCTAACCTATGAATTCTAAAGGTTTTTAGATATCTTGTAGATCTATATTGGTTCTAGGGTTTACTAAATGTTGTAGCAAGGTATCCTATACCTTTGAAAGAAACATTGAAACCCTATATAGAATGAAAGACATTGTGCAATAGTCTAGGTTTTATGATAAAATTCCCAAGAAAAAAGTTGAGGAGTATATGTATCTTGTTTGGGTATCTGATATGTATAAAGTTGAAAATGCTTCCGTAATTATGATATGGCTAACTTTATGCTTCTATAGTTTTGGTTGTACTCACTATCTAAATTTGTGCAGATACATCATGAAGATGAGAAGCTAATAACTATGATGAAAAGGATGGAAGCCATGAAACATTCTCCAACACCTAAAGAAGAAATTAAGACTCTGTTATAGGTCAATTTGGGAATCATTCCCAATGACTTGGTTAATTGGGCATATTCTCCAAGACCAATGATTAAGGGTCTATAATTCCCTATCATTTTAAGTTGCTACATGCCCTTAGACAAGAAAAAGACAAATCAAGCATGACTTTCATCAAGCAAAGGTTTCCAAGGTTTGAAGTTTATTATATAGCATATGAGAGCTCACCAACGTAGGCTCTAAAGGGGCTAAGTGCATTGCATATGTAGGTAGCCCCATGCAAGGTTGCTCTGCAAAGCACTTCCCGACATTCACAAGTGTGTTGGTCACATTGGGAGTGAAATTCTCATTGTTCAGGAATCTCCACTTGGCCAGTGCCTTCTAGAAGAGTTCACATGTGTCAAGCTTCGAATCCAAGTGTCCATTTGACATCTACAAGATTGGAAACATGTCTTGCCTATTATGGGAACGTCATTGATTTCAAAACAACCTTCAGTTCATCTATAAATTGAAAACAAATCTGAGTGCTTGGGGGGGGAGAATTTGAGTAGAGAAATGCTGGAGTATTTTCAATTGAGATCAAGATTTGTGTAATAGCTGCTGGAGAGATTTATACTATGATGAGGCTGAGGATCAACGCTGGAAGGGTCACTTCAAATCAGTCACTTGGTTGTAACCTCTCCTTCTATCATTAATAAAGAGTACAACTTATTTTTCCCTATATGCATCTGTATTGGCTTTGATTTCCCATATTGCAAGATCTTAGTTGATGTATATGGTTTATGATTTACTAATTTAGAAAACTAACTTGAATAGACATATGTATTATTTCTATCTTCTGCTTTTTTAGTGTTCTTTCTTGCAGAAAGCATTTCGCACAAACCGCTTGAATTTGAAGCTACAATGGAAGTGACATAAGGAACCATTTAGAAGTGCTTGGATCACAAGTAAGCTTCTAATCCATTTTGTGTGTCTGTTCTTAGTTAGGAGAAATAGTCGTATAGTCTTTAATCTGTTGTTCTAGACTAGCACCTGTCTAGGGAAGCGTGTTTTATCCGTAATTCACAATTATGGCCCAACAAATTGGCGTCTCTGCTGAGGATAATTTCTCTTAGATCTAGGTGTTTTAGCCTTTGATTTGCTTTATTTATCCACCCAGTAGTTTTTACTCAAAAATATTGAACTTTTTAAAAGCCAAATTTGCAAAAGGAGTGTGTTGAACAGCAGTATTTTTCCTTATACACTGTGCCCAATGCACCCTTGGACAGGACACAGTGCTTTGCATAGCACTGTCTCCCTTTCAGGCCTGCGTTGCAGAGCACTGTCTCCCCTTGGAGACTGCGTTGACTCCTGAAACCATCTAGATTCCCTTGAATTTGCCTTTGCAATTTGATTCAGTTTGTTTTTTGCTGAGTTTTGAAAAGTTTGATCCTCATATTGACCAATGACTCTATATACTTCTTCCTTCTTTGAATGAAAATTTGTTCATTGTTTGTTTAAAAAGTTTTTCTTTATCATTGAAAAGTTGATTTCAAAGTATTTTTTATGGTCACATTAAGAATCATTTGCTTTTGAAATAGGAAATTGTTGTAAATTCTTCATTTCCTTGATAGGAGAAATTGTTGTTAAAATCCTCGTTTTTCCTTCAAAAGAGAAATTGTTTTTTGTATTCTTCATTTCATGAAAGTAAGAATCATTTGAATTGTTGATCTAGTGCAATTAATTTCTTTTCTGCATTCATAAAATTAAAGAAACTGAAAAGAAAAACTTGCATTTGCATGTAGAATTTTGTGTGTTTTGCAAAAGGAACATTTAGGAAATCTACATTTAGTTTGTGCTTATTTATTTGTTTGCTCACAAATTTTTTGCTCTCTTCCCACAATACCTAGGTTTTTCATTGAAGAAACTGAAAGTGAAAGATTGTTTATCATTCTTATTTTTCATTTTAGGAGTTTCCTACACATCATCGCGGTGAACCTTTGAAAGGCTAATTGTTAAGCAATATCAACATAAAATTAATCTCAATTTACCTAACAAAGCATTGGAACCATAATGATAACATTTAGAAGGTTTAGGCTAGAGACGTGTTCCGGCGTCGTAAAACATAACAGCTGGCGTTAGCTTGTTTGCGATACATTCCGAGTGTGATACTTCACTCCACGTACATAAGTATATCGTAGCTCGTCCACGTAATTTCGGGTATATCGGGCGGTGTTACAATACGATAAGTATACAGGGGTGCTCTCACTGTGTGGTTTCACATCAGACAATGCTAATACAGACTTGGGAATCCACGGACCTTTGGTTATATTTGGGAGGACAACTTATAGGTGCTATCCTTCCATGGTGAACCGAGTCGGCTGCCTTGTAAATTGTGATACACCGAACACAGCATTCGGGGAGTTTTCCTACCCGTAATTCTTGGTTCGCCAGGAGGTGTTATGCAGTTCACAGTTTCTTGGTAAACCCTTTTGCCTAGCATTACCCTTTTTTTTTCTTTTTTTTTTTGGTTAAAATAAATCAGTCATAGTGGAAGAACAAAATCCTTTTCCCCGTTGTTCGTGTAGATTAGCTTTAAAACTGCCTTTACCACTGGAAGTTACTTCTGGTAGGTGAAGGCGATCACAATTTTCTGAATCAAGTACAATCCGTACCTCTAATGAAACATCATTTTCCAATAAACCAGAGTTAGCTCAAATTGTTTTTATACATCTCGGTTCATCTACTGTTGTCGAAACAGAGTCTTCACAGCTACCTGTGGTCACGATCCATCCAATCAGTGAGACCATACCTTCTGGACCCGACGTTGTTCAACCACAAATTGATCTAGATCCTGTCTCTTCTTTGCCAGAACATTTGAATCTAGAAGTCAAGCAACCGGAAGTTGTTCCTACCTTGGTCATCCCACAAATTTCTATAGCCATTGAAACTCCTATATCACATAGTCAACCACCTTAAATATATTTTGGGCCTGACGATGAAATACTTCCACCTGGTTTAATTGTGATTGAAGAAATTCCACAAGACAATAGACCTTTAACTCCAACCCATTTTGGGCGGGACCTTTACCTGTATGAGTCTTTTCCTCAATCGTTTCCATCTGCTTTTGTTGATCATGTTCCCATTCAATCTCCTGTCGATTTTAAAGGGTATACATTTGGTCAAACAACCATGTCTGAACCAACATATTTAGTTGGGCCTGCTGTTCCAATTATGTCATCTCTGACCTTTGCTACTCTGTTGATGTTCACAACTTCACCAGAGTCATATTTTCATGGTGGCCCTACGGTCCCATCAGGTTACAAATCATTATTTGGCACTTTCTTTGGTGCATCTTCAAGACCATGGTGTTTACCAATGTCATCATTCGATATTTTAACTGGTAATCCTATCATTAGTACTAAACGACTTGATTCATTATATACATCATTAGGGCAATATCAAGCTGGTCCTTCTGGGTCAATTCCTTTAAGTACCATATCAATTGTACTCCCATCATTTGGAGAGAATTATTTTCCATCTTATTGTTCTCCTCATGCTGGGGGGAAACCTTTGGTCACCTAATATGATAGTACTCAGTCAATTTTTGGTCAATCTGCTGCTGAATTAAATGTTTGTCAATGGCAGCCCACTCTGCCTATCCAACCACAAATGGTTGTACATTCGTATCAAACAGTTCAACCTGTTACATCCACTTCATTACCACTTGTTAATACATCTTTACCCCTGTTACAGAATCAAAATGTTTTACACCAACCTTATCAAGCGGGTCCTTCAGCTCAATATCATCAAATGTTGGGTCCACAGACTCCAATTCCTTTGGTTAATTTACAACAACTTGTATCAGGAATCATTTATTCACAAGCTGGTCTACCATTTTATGGGATGTCACAACCGCAACCTGGTTATACATATCAACTGAATCCAAGTTATCCTAACCTGGGTTATAACATTTGTGGACAGACCCCTTGGCAACCTCAGGCGCAAATGCCTCAAACTTCATTTCAACAAGTATCATATCTAGGTTTTGGTCAACAAAATCCTCAAGCATTTGCTATGCAAAACAACCCCTATCTGGGTTACCAGGAACAGATCCCTTATGCTGGTGCTCAAAGGCCTATTGCTCAAGCAATTTCATCTTACCCTGGCTATGCTCAACCTGACCTTAATAGATAGTTTCCTTTTGTTGCAACTTTAGAATTACCAGATTTAAATCGGTTAACCAATGATCCTATCAACTATGCTCCTTGGTGGTCGATAATACCTCATAAATTACCCTCGGATATTCGTAAGTTCAATGGAAACCCTGGAGAAGATCCGTCGACTCATGTCATGACTTATCATTTATGGTGTTCATCAAACGCACTAAATGATGATTCTGTTCGACTACGTCTTTTCCAGCGTACGCTCACAGGTCCGGCTGCCAAATGGTACATTGAGTTACCTAAAGCTTCTTTTGACAATTTCACTACCCTAGCTACTGTCTTTCTGACCCATTTCTAGTTACCTATCAGATACGAAACTGGAACGGAACTCTTGACCAACTTCAAATAGACTAATGCTACGCACATCTTTGATCATATTCATGAGTGGCTTCGTCGTCGACGAATGGTTAAGACATTTGTTCCAGATCAGCCACTTGCTGAATGGTTCATTAAGTCCCTGTTGCCATCTATAACTGAGTATGTGGCTAAGGGTGGTGTCATCACATAAGATCAAGTTATCTCTCATGCCCAATATTTAGACTTGATTTACACTCAGTCTAGCACGCTCTATGAAAAAATTCCTAATGTGCCGAGATCTAATTTCAATGTTCCTCCTGAAATAAAGGACTCTCATTTCGGAGATGGCTTGACAGGCACTGCAAACACACACCACGCTACTGCATTTGATCCTGCTCCTACTTCCGAAATTAATGCTATGTCATTTGACAAAGGCAAAAGTGACAAGCAATTAGGAAGTAATAAAAAGGGGAAATCAAAGAAAAAACAAACTTCTAACCCGCAGGAAAGATCATCTGATCAACCGTCTGGACCTTGGAAACCTTGTTATCCATGCATAATCTATAACGAGGAACACTTTGTTAGGGATTGTCCTCGCCACGCTGAAATCTCAAAAATCATTAAGAATTCCCATGTGTCAGCTGTGTTGACATACCCATTTCCAAATCCGGACACTAATTTGGTTGCTACGGATCCAAATCCTAGTTCCCAAGTGTTAATGTTATCCAATACAAAACCTTCAACATATATTTTAGTGTCAATGCGTAATAAAGATTATGGTAGTCAGGCCAATGATCAACCTACTACCTCGACTACGAATCCGTTATGGAATCAGTATCGCCTATGATTATTCTTGAATTGAAAATTAAGCCACCAAAGGGAGTAATCCACAAATCGACATATAATCCTCGAGCAAGAGCTGCAAAAAATTATAATATAGTTGAAGATTTGGCTCAATCCCCTTCAGCTATGTCTGCTCTTGAGGTATTACAAAATTTTCCCTCCCAAAAACAGGCTTTATTGTCGGCCATTGGTGGCATTGATCCCACTGATTCTAATCTTGTCATTTTTAATCATACAGGCTATGTGCTGCAACTACCAACAAAATTATCATTCTCCATACAAGTAAATGTTCTAAATCACCTTGTTCATCGCACTATTATTGATGAGGGAGAATCTACATGTATTATGTCTTTAAATTGCTGGAAGTCACTTGGCTCGCCACACTTATCACAATCATCAAAGACGTTGAAGGCTTTTAATGGAAGAACATATAAAACTTGTGGTATTATCAATAAACTGCATGTTGAACTAGGGGAAAAAACAGTGAATGTTGATGTCGAGGTCGTTAACGGACCCCTTGACTATAATATTTTACTTGGAAGGCCATGGGTATATGCGAAGACTGCAATTGTTTCTACATACTTTAGAATGATTGCCTTTCCACATAAAGGTACAATCACAGTCATTAATCAACTATCCTTCATTGCCTCTGCTTCACAGGTAACTGGAAGCGTTCCATTTGTTCGCATACCCCAACTAGAAATTCAGAACATTGGTGTAGGACTTTTAAAGGATTCCACTCTCATGGGAACCTTTGCATTACCGCCGCCTGCGACATCGAAAAAAATTGCAAGTATAGAGACCTGCTACATGATCTCTTCCACTCTATATGGCTTAAGGGAGAGTACGGGTGATTCTGATATTTCTACATTGGATGAATTTTTACCGCCCAACCCTATTGAGCTGGCATAACAATCGATCTATCTGGCTTGGACGGAAAATCCGAAATTAGCGTCACCGAGTGTTTGGGTTGATCGTTCCTTAGATTTTGGTACTCCATCTGATCCATTTTCCTTAATGTTTTTGACAGAAGAAAATATTTTGGAAGCTATGATGCCAAAAGGAGAACCATGGGAAGATTACCATCATCGTTCCCATCTTCCTGATTATGAAGAAAACTATCTTAGCTAACTATATCACCCATCAATAAAAAAATTCTTTTCAAATTATTTACCAATTAATGCAATCGATTCCAAGAGAAATTTGTCAAATATTGAAGAAACCATTTCTATCGATATTTCGACCAAACCTGGCATTGTAGAAAATATTCATGTTGGTGTATCTTGTTCTCCATCAGAACTTGAATCATATCGCTATTTATTTTGTGAATTTCGTGATGTATTTGCTTGGTCTTACGAGGAAATGCCAGGCATAGATAATAGTATAGTTGAACGCACTATTAATATGAATCCTGATGTCAAACCGATGCACCAACGGCTTCGTCCTATTCATCCAAAGAAAGCTACTGCCATCAAAGCAGAAGTTGAAATTTTTTTGCATGCTGGTTTCATTTACCCTATTCCACTGACTAATTGGGTTTCCAATATCGTTCCTGTCTTGAAAAAACAAGGAACCATTAGAGTGTGCATCGATTATCGGGATGTTAATTGGGCTTGTCCAAAATACAACTATCCTACTCCCTTTATCGACCAGATTATTGACGACTGTGTTGAATGCGAAATATTTTTCATGGATGGATTTTCCGGCTACAATCAAATCAATATTCGCCCAGATGATCAACATAAGACAACATTCATTTGTCCCTGGGGCACATTCGCTTATAGGAAACTTCCATTTGGTTTAAAGAACGCTGGAGAAACTTTTCAGAGAGCAATGGATTATGCTTTCAATGACATCAAGCGCATTGTTCAACCATATCTAGATGATTTACCAGCGCATTCACGAAATCAGAATGATCACTCGATGCATTTGAGAGCCATTTTATTACGCTGCCGACACTACAAAATACGCCTCAATCCACATAAATGTGTGTTTTGTGTTGGTTCTGGTCGTCTGCTTGCATTCATAGTCTCAAAATAAGGAATTCGAAAAGACCCATTGAAGGTTCAGGTAATTCTTTATTTACCTGCACCCTCAAATTTACTTCAGATACATAAACTTCAAGGGAAGGCTAACTTCCTAAGGAGGTTAATTCCAAATTACGCCGAAATGGCTAAAGGATTTACTCGACTATTGAAAAGTGGGGTTCCCTTCCATTGGGACCAAGTTGCGCAAGATTCTTTTGATGCTGTCAAGGACACACTTGCCCGAGCGTCATTAATGTATCCTCCTAATTATCAAAATGCTTATTTCCTATATATCGTCGCGGCTCAAACGACCATTGCTATGGTATTGGTCCAAGTAGAATATGGAATCGAACATCCAATCTATTATTTGAGTCGTAATCTCAATGATACGGAAGTTAAGTACTCATATGTAGAAAAGCTAGCCTTGGCGGCTGTTCAAGATGTCCAAAGATTTCGCCATTATATCCTGCTCTGAAAAACAAAAATAGTTTTGGATTACAACCCCATGACTTATATCTTATCACGTCAATTGCTGGGGGGAAAATATTCAAAATGGATTGTCATTTTTCAGGAATTTGAATTGGAATGCATCAAATCCAAGTTAAAGAAATATTTAGTTTTGGCTGAGCTTCTCTGTGACCTTCCCTCTGATAGTACTGCAACTACGTCGGAACCATCAATTCCTGACGAGTCTCTGTTTATGATCGGATCATCTGATCCTTGGTATGGGGATTTCATCATTTATATCCAAACCCAAACTTTTCGACCTCATACCTATCACTTTGAACAACGACGTATTCGATACGAAGCCAAAGATTATCTGATCGTCGGCGATACACTTTATTGTCGTGGTGTCGATACAATTTTAAGAAGGTGCCTCACTCATGAGGAGGCAGAAAAAATGTTAAATCATTGCCATGTTGGGGCTTGTGGTGGACATTTATTTGGACATACTACCACGCAGAAGATACTCCGTGCCGGTTACTTTTGGCCTACTATTTTTCGAGATTGCATCCTCGCAGTCAGAAGTTTTCATGCGTGCCAGATTTTTGATCATAAAATCTGTAAACCGCCAGCGCCAATGTATCCTATCGTCTCTGTGGGACCATTTACGAAATATGGTATCGAATTCATGACTTGTAACCCTCCTTCATCCTGGGGGCATGGTTATATTATTGTTGTAGTTGACTATTTTACCAAATGGGCCGAAGCGATGCCTACATTCAACAACACAAAAAAAATAGCTACATTGTTTTTCTTCAATCATGTTATTTCACAGTTTGGGGTCCCACAGGCTATATTTATGGATCATGGGAAGAATTTTCGAAATCACATGATGTTTGAATTGACTGCCAAGTTAGGATTGTCGCATGATAATTCTACTCCTTATTATCCACAATCAAATGGACAAGTTGAGGCTATTAACAAGATTCTTAAATGAATGATTCAATGAATGACAGGAGTTCGTAAAAGAAACTGGAATTTGATCCTGTACTCCGCCTTGTGGGTGTACCGAACCTCGGTGAGAAACGCGACCAGATTTACTCCTTTTCAATTGGTGTATGGCCTGGAAGTTATCTCACCAATCCAATGTGAAATATCATCGTTAAAACTCGCAATAGGCTTATTACCTGACACCTCAGAAGAAGAAGCGCATCTCCTTAACCTCATCCATATTGATGAAACATGTTGTGAAGCCCAATTGGCCAACGAAGCGCATAAGAGACGTATAAAGGCGCAATACGACAAAAATGTCCAGCCTCGCATCTACTCAGAGGGCGACTTGGTCCTTCTTTAGGATCAAGAAGCTGATGTAATAGGTACAGGGAAATTTGAGCCTTTAGGGCATGGCCCCTATATTGTCAAAATATTTCTTGTTAAGGGTGCCTACAAGTTAGTTGATTACAATGGAATTTCATAGGCACAACCTAGAAATGGGTTGTATCTGAAACGTTACTATGCTTAATCATGAGCGTAGTAATTTTTTGTATTATATTGTATATATGATGTTGATTTGAATTCACCATCTTAATTTGTTTTTAGAGTTTTCTTGACGTTAGTAATCCGTTTTACATTTCACCGTAGATGTCTGAATCTTCATAACCATTTGTGGGATATGCTGATGGTGCTAGTCATTGTACGCAGAATCTATCCTCTGCAGCATGGGCCATTTTCACTCCAAACGACAAGTTAGTGAGTTTTCAAGGGATTTGTATTGGTAGATCGATGAAAAATATCGCTGAGTATAGTGTGTTGATCGAACTTCTCTCTGATGCCATTTAATTTGGTATTAACTGCATAATCATAAGGTTAGACTCACAACTTGTGGTATTACAACTTACTAGCATTTATACTATTATAAATCCAACACTTATTAGATTGTTCCTAAGATTTCGACTTTTGGAAAGACATTTTGATTTTATTCAATATCAACACATTTCGAAAAATTTGAACACATTGACTGATTCATTAGCTAATCAAGTTTTAGACAAACATCTGCAACATATGTAAAGAAAACATTCACATCATTGAATAGGATTGCACAATAAACATAGGAAAAACTCTGAAATCATATAGATAGATAGTTATAGGTTTTTACAAAATTTGTGCCCAAGACACATTGGTCATCTGACCTCAAAATGTGTGCAAAATATCACAATTAATCTAGTGGTGCTCATGGTAACATGATATAGATCTAGAAATCCTACAGAGTAACCACATCTAGAGGTTAGGAACCCCCAATAGTGTGTCGCTGCAGTCACATGGGTAACTCTTCGATTCGGAAATCTGGAATTCCGAAGATCAACCCATCTATGTGCCGTTGAAGCTTAGTTAGAGTCTCGGCCATGTCAAGGTCCCGAAGGACCGCTCTCCCGACAGCCCTCTCTGCTGGCTCATCTGCTTCGCACTCTGGTTCCTCTACTGGTTGAACATGAACAACATCTGCATTACATCAAAAATTTAGTTTAGTCTTGGGAAAACATCAAAAGACAAAAACATCGTATAAACCTTAGGAAAATAAAAAAAAACATGGTCAAAAAATTCTTACCCATTGCACCTCACTGAGCGCCTTCTGGTAATGCTAAATTTGGATCTCCTCGAAAATCTATGCCTGCGCATGCATACTCGTCGATGGCGATGATCTGTCGCCGGAACCAGGTAAAGAATGCAGTAGAGAACACAACAATCGATTGGCCTGCATGCCGACCCATGAGTTCTACCCATCTCTACATCTGAGGATCTCTAGAACTAGATATATCCAGTGTTACATGTTGTGGCTGCATTAGTGGAATCCGTTCGAAAGCAAAGGATATAAGGATTGAACCATAACTGAAATTATTCTTCCTTCCTCCCTTTGCTTTGTTTAGTTGTTACTTTATCTGAGATAGAACAACTTCAGATCCATTGAAGACTGTTGGCTCTAAGCACTCTAGCGCATACCGCATATATGATCTGTTCACTACATGTAGTGTAACGATGCCAACAAGTTTAGAGATTGTGAAAAGGATAGTTCTCAAAGGAAAATTCCTGACATCTTGGATGTTTATTTTTCCATCTTTGCTAGGCTCTACCCCTGGATAACAATACTACAGAATATAATCCCTCACTGTCTCTCCTCCAACGGTAGACCCTGAGAGAGAAATGGGCAAACCTCTCCTCGACAAACCTGTGAGAAAATACACATCCTCAACTGTTATGGGAACCACTTGGTTCTTAATGTGAAATGCCTCTATAGCCGGATCCCATGCTCAAATTAAGAACTCCAAGAGTTCTATCTGTTTCCTCATTCCCGACAATTTGAAGTACTTAAGTAGTCCACAATCTCTTGGGGCCCTTACAGCACCCGAATCATTTAAGGCAATCATATCTTATTCTTCATGTTCTCTTTCCCTCCATGTAATCATCATTGTAATCTGATGGAAACCTGAAATACAACCATAATATCCATTAGATTCCACACATTGCAAAAAACTAGGCAAATTTTGGGCATAACATGAAAATAAAAAACTTGAACTGCGCCCAACGCACTCCCTAACAAAAGACAGTGCATCGCACATGAAAGTACCCTTCACTATTCCTTCTATGCAATGCAGGTTTCGACATTCAAGTGTGCGTTGCCCTCAATTTGGGCAGAATTTACCTTAGGGGCCTTAAAAACCTAAAAAATTGCAGGAATTGGAGATGAAATGAATACCAAGGGAAAGAGGAGGCTCATGGTACTAACCTGGATCAAACAACAACGGAATCCATACACATAAACGACTGCAATCAATGACTGAAGTTCGAGGGAAAAATCAGGTTCAGAGCTCCAAAATGCAAATGGTAACTATGGAATGGTAAGAATGAATAGTGAGACTACTTTTAATGGTCATTTAATTATTTGCAAGATAAATTTATTGCTATGACTATAGTTTTATTATGTTTTTATCATGAAACAAGTATTTTTAATCCAGTTGATGTTGCTCTAAACAGGAAATACAACTGATGAACAAATTAGTTGTGCAGATTTATTCAAAGAATGACTTGACCACAAAGCATACTTTTTCTCCTTATTTTTTGAGCTTTGTTAAAAATGAAAAAGGATTTGAAGCACACTTTTATCTCTTTTTCGAGCTTCGATAACAAAAAAAAGGGAACCCATGGAGTCTTCTTTCAGCTCTTTTCAGACTTCAATAATCTGAAAAGATTGCCGATCACTTGTCTTTTCAAGCTCGTAAAAGTAAATGAATTGATATCTACTCAATATAAGTTTAACCCTTTTCCGGACTGAGATAACATTATTTACGAAAAAGGAATACCTTGGTTAAACATGACCAAAGAGGTTCTCTCAGATATTATTTTACACTTTTTCAGATATGAGTGACAAATTTACGAAAAAGTACTTATGGAGTTTTCTTTCGTCCTCTTTTTCAAACTCTCTAAATATGAAAAAGGATCGGGCTATCACTGTCGTTAAGCTCGTTAAAACATAAAATAACGACAGGATTGTCGATCATGGCAATAATTGAGTTTCATTCATCGCTAGACTCATTAAATTATTAAATAGCGATACTTTATTCGCCCGAAGGGTTGAATTATAGATCAAGCAAATGTTATCCTCCTTAAGCTTATTAAAAAATAAAGAGGTACTGGTCAACAAATGATTGGGGAAAATTTGGGAAAAGTGAGAAAGAATTATTTATGGTAGCAAGTCGCTCTTGAACAAGACACTTCTTTCACTCCATGTCCGTGACTTTTTGGGATGGGTAATATTCTTGACGGTTCATTCACACCTATGGTTCATCATACCTTCACTTCGGTTTTAGGTCAATGCTGCCAACACATCACAGTGTCGCTAATATGTTCGAGAGAAGTCATCCAGTGAATACTTCATCCTTTTACAATACTCATAAACCTTCATTCTCATGATCGTCATCCCTGAAAATTGCTATATCAAGTCATACCCTTGTCTCCGAAATCAGTGACTCCTGTTTTGCAATAAGGTGGCTTCCTGTCGACGACAAATAAATATCTAGGAAGTTCACTTAGAAACATCAGATTCCACTATCATGAGGCTTGTTACAACATCGACAAGATCCTCGCTTCCAGACCTTTGACCGAAAGATTTTGTTTGGCGTTCGACATCAAATCATCTATGCACGCCTTACGAAATGTACTGCTGTACCTTGAGAGCCATTGACATTAATGGTGGTTCTCTCGCATTTATTAACATCAAACATCATTGGATGGTAATAAAACGATGTCTTTCCATGTTCAACTACAAATTATATATTTGCATGGCCAGAATTGTACCCGAATGATTGAGTGAACGAGATAAGAAGACCCCGGATCTAGTTTCATCCATCTGGGCTGCGATTTCAGATTGTTGTACAAATCATATGTACAGTGACCTTACATACATATTGTCATCCAAACATGGGCCTATATCTGTAGGCGTGTCTACATTTGGGCAACATTCCAATGAAGACGACTTTATGAATTATGTACATGTTATTAGATTGTTTATGTGCTGAACATGGGAATGCCTACCCTCAGCAATTATGATCAAAGAAGATATATCATGATGTAATGTATTGTAAGAAACATGTCTTGCATATTATTAGAAATATATCCATTTGACATCTACAATATTGGAAACATGTCTTGCCTATTATTAGAAAGTCATTGATTGCAAAACAACCTTCAGTTCATCTATAAATTGAGCACAGATCTGAGTGCTTGGGGGGGAAGAATTTGAGTAGAGAAATACTGGAGGATTTTCAATTGAGATCAAGATTTGTGTAATAGTTGCTGGAGAGATTTATACTGTGATGAGGCTGAGGATCGTTACTGGAAGGGTCACTTCAAATCAGCCACTTGGTTGTAACCTCTCCTTCTATCATTAATAAAGAGTACAACTTATTTTTCCCTATATGCATCTGTATTGGCTTTGATTTTCCATATTGCAAGATCTTAGTTGATGTATATGGTTTATGCTTTACTGATTTAGAAAATTAACTTGAATAGACATCTCTATTATTGCTTTCTTCTGCTGTTTTAGTGTTCTTTCTTGCAGGAAGCATTTCACACAAACCACTTGAATTTGAAGCTATAACGGAAGCGACAGAAGGAACCATTTAGAAGTGCTTGGATCACAAGTAAGCTTCTAATCCATTCGGTGTGTCTGTTCTTAGTTAGGAGAAATAGTCGTATAGTCTTTAATATGTTGTTATAGACTAGCACCTGTTTAGGGAAGCATGTTTTATCCATAATTCACAATTCTGGCCCAACAGTATCCCTGCATTAAGAGGGAGCTTGGATAGATGTTGATCTCCCTAGATTAAGGGGGAGCCTGGATAAAAGAAGAAATGGTTATGGTTCTCTAATTCATGATTAATGCACTAGACCAGGACTAACAGCCGTAAGACTTAGTGAAGACCATGAGTAAAAATCATAGTCATGGTTGGAGAATATATTATGAAAATATATGTTGCCAGATGTAAAGTAGGAAGATGAATCTTCTCCTAATATATTATATTGTTAGTCCTACTGGAATTAGTTGAAGGGCAACATCGAAACCCCAAAGTTTGTTTTGATTATATATTTGAAATTATTAATGATTGGAGTTTGTGTTTGCATAAGTGAATCTCTCGAAGGATTTGATAGCACGATGGTTACCAATCAATTTTATTGGGAGATATTGGATGTCCTTGATCTGATGGATCAAGGTGAGGTGAGGCTTTGTGAGGGAAGCATTGCTTGGAAAGACATCGGGCTGACACTTTGTGTTGATGTATAGTTGGGAGGGTGGCATCAGGTGGATGTGCACCTAGTTCCCTGGGTTGGTGGTTAGTAAGTAAGCATGATGGTACATATAGAGGTTAAAATATTTAGTCCACCTTATTCCCACTTGGATATAATTCCCTGGCCAAGAATCTAGTCCATGGCATTGCGTTGGCTAAATTGTTAAGTGACCAATGGATAGAGTTCCCTGGTTAGGAATCTAGTCTATGAAATTTAAGTGTATAAATATTATTCATAGTTCATATAGTTGAGATCTACCTTGTACTATTGATTTATGAATACAGGCCTAGTTAAGAGGGAGTGTTGAAGAATGTAACTAGGTTCGGTCTTCATAAATTGTACTTGATTCAATACTTATTGTACTTGTCAAAAGAATAAAGAAAATAATTTTATATTATTATTAAATGACTTATTAAAGCATGGGTTTCATGCTTGGGTCATATTTAGTTTAGGTCAAAGTCCCAATTATGTACTTCTAGGTTTTGTTTTGAGTCTATAGGATTATTGCAGATTTAAATTGATTCATATTGGGATTTTGAATCATGCAAATAGGTCAAGTATTGAGTAAAATATGATTTATGAAGCCTCCACATGAAGTCAACCTTAGGGTTTTCAAGTTGTCCTCAAATCTAGTAATTCAAACCCATTAGAAGGCTATATATACAGGCAGATAAAACTCACTTGGAGACATCTCACTACAACACAAAAATTCACTTTTGTAGCTGCAAAAAGGAGATATTGCAAATTAAAGGAGAAGGAGTTTTTGGATTTGGTTTGGGAACACTTATAGAGTTAAAGAAAATAAAAATTTTGGCACTACTCCCTCGGCATCTCGATCTATAGTTTGGGAGATGAAATTTCTCAAAATTTTACTACAACATTTGCTACATCAGTTGCTACCAAGAGAGGAGGAAGTCGAAGTTTGTTTCCAGGTGAATTTTGTTGCTTGGAGAAGTTGTATTGGGCCTAAATCTAAGTCTTTGAAGCTAGATATAAGTCTCTACCTAAAGATCGAAGTCTCAAGAAGCAAGGTCGAAATTAAAGGTCATCGTAGTGCTACTACTGCTGCCAGATTCAATATGGATCACAAGGAAGGTTGACTTGGTGTGGAGGAAGTTTGGGTCAAGGTATAAAGTCTCAATAATCACTATTGAAGGAAGAATTTTTGACTGGGTTTTCCCCTCAAGGGGGGTTTTTCCTTGGCTGCTGGCCTACATTTGGTGTCCTTGATCTATGTGCATTTGCTTTGATATTTTCTTGATGAACTGATAAAAATAAAGATAAGAAGAACATAACAGTAACTAAAGAAGATCACAAGTAAATAATCAATAACAACAGGATATTTCTGCCTTTCTGATTCTCTAACAAAGGCTAGCGTTAGGGTTGAGTATCCAAAATGACAAAGATCAATATTTTAGGTTAGAACATCCCTGGAGATCTAAATTTATTGGACCTGTGAGATAGATTAAGAAATTGCAGGTTAGTAGGCTAAGCACTACATATCAAGAAAATCAAACCTGTAAAGGTGTACACTGCAGAAAGATAAATTTAGATAGGCACCTTTGTGAGGATAAAAGTTTGAGGGTTTCACTGAGCTATCAACCAAGATTTAATCAGTGTAAATTTTGTGTTATTTTGTCTTATTATCACGTGAAAGTGTTTTTGTGAAGGTTGAATAAGTAGATTGAGGTGGCTTGCATTGAGACCAAATTGACTTATAACCGGTGCTCTAATTAGTACCAGAGGTTACTTATTCAAAAGCAATGCAAGGGTGTGCATGATGCATGGATGGTGGTGAACTTAGGTAATTCAGGATCACCACATAAGCATAAACATGATTTTTGCTTTCAAGTTTATTCATGGAAAAAGAGAGGTGCTATTTTTGAGGAGTTTATATCAACATTTGGAGTCATTTCTATTGGGCGTGTTTAAATTTCTTTGATGACGTGATTTGATTTGATTTTGAGAGGCTGATACATCTTAATGAGGGGATTTTCCTTGTGTGCTAAAAATGGAATTGCTGTTATGTTAAATTCAGTATGAGAACAAGTAAATAAGTGTGTTGGATTTGTATTAAAAATAGTGCCATTAAGTGTGAAATTCAGTATGTGGATTAATCCAAGAATTCACGTTGCTTTTTCTGGATTTAGAACTTGACATTGCTAGGGAGTGCTTCTTTATTTGAACTTTTACCTTTATTTTTGGTCAATAAGGTTGTTATTCATTAGATCAAAGTTGTTGAAATCATGTTGATATCTTGTGTTATCTTCTAGATGTTAAAAGGTACATGATCCGTGCTATCCTTTGGGAGAAAAATAAGCATGGAGTATGTAGGCAAGCTTAATGTGAGCCATCTTGGGAAGGAGAAAAAAAATGCCAAATTTAGGCAAGAACTTAATATTTGGAAATATCCCTCAACTATGAAAAGAGGAGGTGATGTCAAAGCAATTCATTGAGACATCTTACATCCTCATGTTGTTCATATTCTTCTTCTCTACTTAATTTCATCTTCCTGTTGCAATCTAAGGTTTTCTTGAAGGAAAATATTTTGCACACTTCTATTACAAATTTGTTTTTTGGGAATTGTGCAGGAATAGGAGTTTGAGTAGTGATTATTGTCAATCCCCTTATAATGTTTGATTAAGAGGTCTTGATATGAAATATTTTAGACTGTGTACTTATTTTATTGTAAAATCTCTGGCTCTGAAAATTCTTTCAGAACTGATCATTCAAACTAGGTTTAAGATTCATATTTGGGATTCTTTTGAAATTAGTATTCAATGTTTTCATTGCCCCCTTACTTTTCTCTCCTTCCTTTTTATCCTCCTTTTCACCCAATGAATTAAGGCACCAACAATATATAAATTGTTGTTAAATATTATAGATGTAAAATCCTTCTTTACTGATTTCAAGGTTTTATATGTTGTTTGATAAGTTGTTGTTTTGAAAAGTTTCTTTCCAGATGCAAAGTTTTCTCATGATGATTTGAAGAGTTGTTGCAGATTTAGAGAGATTCAATCAATGATATTTTATAGGGTACCCTCTAGAATCAACAAAATTGGCTGTGAGGCAAGAGGGAAAGGCACCAATCACATATAAATCAGTCTTAGATGTTGCAGTTGTAAAAGTATTCTTTGTTGATTTCAAGGTTTTATATGCTGTTTGAGGGCATTATGTTGTTGGTTCAAAAATTTTCTTTGCAAATCTGCAGTTCTCCTGCTTATTTGAAGTATGTTGCAGATTTAGAGGCAATCATTGATATTTTATAGGGATACTAGTACACCAATGTATACATTTACGAAATCGCCCAACTCTTCAGACAAATTTTGAACTCTAGAAAGTATCATTCTCAGTGCTTAGAAATAAGAAAATTTTGGAGCAATAAAAGGTCACTTAGAGATATTTCCAGGACATTGAAATGTAACTTTCCCTCTAATACCATATGTTCCAGATATAAAGGAATACCCAACATATTTTCATGCAAAACGATGTAAATAAACCTGTGAATGAACCGTTCAATGCTTGCTTTATCCAAATATTTATTTGAGGAACATAATACAATTACTTATGTTGTTTCGAATGTGCAGAAGAAGGGATTGATATGATATGTAATACAATATTATTTTTAACTCTAACATGAAGAAACTCACACAAACCAAGGCAACACTAATTGAACCAATTTTTTAAGCCCATGCTGATATTCAGGTAGTCTATCTTAATGTGGAGCCATATATCAGGATACCATGAAAAATAGCAAATAAGTTGGTTTATAGTTGAGAAACTCAGGTATCCTTTCCATATTATAAAATATTATAACTTTACCTAGAAAGTATCCACGGTTTGCTTCCACTTGCAATTTGAGGTTCAGATTACAACAATAAGATTCAAGAGGCCAAGGTCTAACCTTATGTTAAAAAAATGAAGAATGCAAAAGAGTTATGCATCTCAGACACACAAAATTTAGGCACTAGATTCAATGTGAAGTATTTTCAATGCTCTCTCCTTCATTCATAGAAATCCTCATCTTGTAGGTCTATGACTTGGGTCCTTAATTTTTTTTACTAACGCAAAAATATCCTTGCTCCTGCAGATGCTCGAGGAGGGAGGCCCTCTTTGAGCTAGGCTTGCAGGAACAATATTTTTCTTGGAGCAGCAAGAGGAATTTTGCACCTTCACACTAGGCTCGAAACACCCATCATTCATGGCAACCTCAAATCCAAGAATGTTTTGGTGGATGAAAACTATGTGGTACATTTGACTGATTATAGTTTATACTGGTTAATGGCTTCTTCATCTGCTGCTCATATGATGAATGAAACTACACTTGAGGGCTAAGGCTCAATGATTCACATCTAGACAAATGATCACTTCTGAATTACCACTATTGAAATGGTATTTTATGTGTCCTGTAATAATGTTGTTCTAGGATCCTCGTTATCTTACCTTTTTATATCACATATTATTTCTTCAGTGCTAATATTTCCTACGCTATTGGCTTATGACGCTTCCTTTGTAACATGTGGTGCATTTGCTAGTTTTTAACTTGAGTGTCAGGGACCAACCTACCATGCAACTTTTTTAGCCAGTTTAATGTCTTAATTTTCTTATCATAAATCATTAACCGAGGTTAGTAATGTGATGAAGTGTGGTGCACTATATATGCTTAGTTAACCTTCTCCTTACTTCATTGTGTATGGTTTTATATTGTTTTTGGGGGTTTTGTTTCTTTATGTCTAAATGAGTTAATCTTAATAAATGAAAACTATGAAATTAATCAACTAAATCTAATGAAGTTTAATGTTAAAAACTAGTTTTGAAAGAAGGAAGAAAAGGAAATGTTCTTCAACTATTCTAATTTGTATAAAAATGAATCAAACTTTAAATGGTTAGAATCTGATCTAAAAATAGAGTATTTATTCTAATGACTTTGATATTTTTGGAAGTAAAGCTAATTTTAACCTATCTTAAACTAATTCTACTCCATGGATTTAAAGTATGAATACTATGATGAAAATGATAATCTAAATGGAAAACAAATTCAAAGAAATTGAAAGGCAACTACTGTATGACCAAATACTCAAATATCATCCAATTTTGGAAGAATGAAAAATTCATCTTCTTGATATGATTTAACAAGCAATTGATTATACATTTAATTTAAAGATTTAATCTAAGAAAGCAATGAAAAAACATGTAAAGGAAACTCAACTACTGTATGACCAAGTAGTAAAATACAATTCAATTTTGGAAGAATGACAAAGTCATCTTCTTGATATGATTTAGAAAGCATTTGCTTATACATTTAATTGAGAATTTAATCTAGGAAAGCGGTATAAAAACATGTAAAGGAAACTCAACTACTATATGACCAAGTACTCAAATACCATTCAATTTTGGAAGAATGACAAATTCAGCTTCTTGATATGATCTTAGAAAGCATTTGATTATACATTTAATTGAGAATTTAATCTAGGAAAGCAGTATAAAAACATGTAAAGGAAAACTAAGATCAATGTATGCTCTAATGCTTCAAACACAATCCAATTTTGGAAAATAGAAGAACTACTTTCTTGAGAAGTTTTGGTAAGCAAAATATTACACAATTATTCTAAAAATAATTCTGAGAAAGCATTCATAAATTTAATCTATGAAACGATAAACAATTTAATCTAAGGATCCGCTGCAAAGCAACGTAAATCTAACTACGAATTGACAAAACAAATCTAATTAAAATTAAACTAAGAACAACTAATGAAACCTCCTTTCTGTGCAGGGGCCCTCTGCAATAGAACGAGTTGAAATCCTAGCAGACTATGCACACAGAAAGAAGGAACTGGAACAAACGAACGATATTCATATTATAAAAACAGAGTTTCAAAGTGTACACAACATTCACAAAATTAAGACTGTCTTCTAGTTTCAAAACAGTCAGTATTTAAACAAATTTAAATGTAACTGTCTAGAGGTATTTCCACCTACAGATGGAAATTACAGCTGAAACATAGAAGAAAAATATAAGTAGCTAACTCTCGATTTGCTACGTCAGAGAAAATCGAGAGTCTTTCGTTCTCATATCACGTCCTTTGATCGAAATTTGACCACGACCATAGGCACCTTTTTCTGTCGAATTCAAACAGGTGGATAAGACGAGATCCATGTGTGGATCATTCCAAATATGCCCATGTGACTCATTCCTTTATTCACTCCTTATAAACTTTCAAACCATTAAAGTAGTTGCGAAAACAACAATTAGCTGCAGAATAAATTGCTTTCTGTAGCTAAGTTACACAAATTCATTCAAATAACAAGAAACATAAAAATATAAAATAGATACCACTCAAATGCATTCTATGAGAATAAATATGTCATTTATCATTGATTGGAGTTATGGATTTATGAAAAGATAGGGATAGGTGATGAAAAAAGGATGTCAGAGAAAGAACAATTTTTAGGTACAACATAACCCCACTAAGAAGCCATTGCATGTCCTCATGCAATTATAAAAAACGTGAAATTACTTCTATTTAATTTGTTTAGACACTTATGCTAATACATCCAGTTTTATCTTCTTGCTTTTCCTTGAGGTGATTGCCATCCTAGGCTTCCTCATAAGTAGTTTTTATTTGAGATTGATGACTGTCTTGTTCAAATATTTATTCTTTATTTTTAGCTTTCTGTTCTTTTTGTACCAAAATCCCAAATGTATGATGGTGTTATCACTAAAGACTTTCTCCAATTGTTTCTACTATTTTAAAGCTTCATTTTCCTATTTAATGTGCCTATTCAGTAACTCTAGCTCATAGATTTCTTGCTTGAGGGTGTTAACCAGAGGTTCTTGTGGTCTGATAGGCTGTTCTTGAAAACTTGGATTCACTGCTGCATTTATTTTCTCCAATGACTCAATATAGTAATATATCTCTTGCTGTGCTGGTTCAATGCCTAGAGATCTTCTGCTTGGACTGCCTTCAAAATTATGTATGGGAGAATTTTTAGGACCATGTGGAGGAGAGACATTGATGGGTGATGGCACTTGAGGTTCCTCCTTTAAATTCACAAACTCTGTTTCTTGTGATGGTGTTTTATTCATGGATTTTTGGAGTCTAGAGCTCCTCCTTGGCCGTGGAGGGTTTAATTTTTCTTCACTTGTGACCTTGCTCTTCTTCTTTATTTTACCTCTTGTCTTGACTCCACCTTGTTTCTTATTTTTTATCAACTCCGCAAGGGTAAGTTCCTATTCATCTTGCTGTAGTGGAGGTGAAGGTTTTTCCTCAATTCCTGTATCCATCTTCCTTCTTCTACTTTTTCTAGTCTTGTCTTCCTTAGGCTGCTCTGGCTCATCTTGGAAATGGTTTTTGATTAGGAAACTATCCCAAGAGTCTCCTATACTTTTAAAATGAAATTCAATAAGTATTTTTACCAACCCATGATGGTGCATAGTGTTGTATATAAACTGAATTCTTTTCTATACAATTGTGGACATTCTTTTTAAACTATTCAGTAGAAAGAAAGGGAGGTTTATTTCTCCATCCTCTAAGAATTTCATCAACAACCAAATATGATAAACAAACATGCAACCAAATCTACCTTCACAAGTGATAAAATTCTGTAAAATTAAAAGCATATTTCTCCATTTGTTCTTGAGTGCTGAGATAGGAATACCTTTCTTGTAAATAGAAGTATCCATACTTGGATTTTTGAGGAAAAATCTCCATGCTTCACTGTGAAATTCTCTGTTTTTAAACCATCTCTCACCAACTTTTGGGAGCTTTGTAGCTTCAACTATGAAGGCCTCGGTCACTGAAAATTTTATGTCTCCTATTTCGGCCTTTGTTTCATCGAAAAACTTCGCAAAAGACTTAGTGATCTCCTTATGGAATAAATCAAAATTTTCTATAAACCTGAGACACTTAACCTTCTACAACATCTCTTTGATATGAGGATAAATGACTGGTTCAGTCCTGACTATCAAACCCATGTCTTCTGTCATGAAGAATCTAGCCTTTAGAATTATTCTTCTCTGTGTAAAATGAATTGAGTTGCAGATCTGGTTAAGGGTGTCGAGGGTTTGTAGGGAAATATGAGTGAAATGCATACTTGATGAGGTTTTAAGAAACGTGGATGAATAGGTTACGGAATAAGGATATGAATGTTAAATCATAAATGGGAAGATCCATTATGGATCGTTATGAGATATGATGTAGATGATGTGGTCAATTTATGACATGATGTGAGTCCAATTCAAATCAAATGATCACATATTGAGGCAACATGTGATCATCTACATTGTCTATGCTAATGTTTTGATCTTGTTATTTAGAAAAATTTTATGTAGCATACCTTTAGAACTAACCTTTTGTTGCTATTTTCTTAATGTGGATTCTTCAGGTGTCCTTCAGCATGATGATCTTCAAATGGAGTTCTCAATTTCTTATGCTTAGTATTCTTGCTTCAATATGCTGTAAGAAAATGTAATAGAGCTGCAGAATATGGTATCAAATGCAAAATGGAACATCGGCTACAGAATGGAATGCCAGCTGCAGAATGGAATGACAGCTACAAAATGGAAGTAATTTTGTAACTACTTCTTTTATTGCTTTAGAAAAAGAAAGGGAACACATATTTTTGGCATTTTTAGCATGGAATAGAAAATATAAGATGCCAGAAATCTGATTTTCAATCTATATTTTCTGTATAAGGATGCCAATCATTGATTAGTTTTCCTACTTATACAATTTATTATATATATATATATATATATATATATATATATATATATATATTCTCTCTCTCTCTCTCTCTCTCTATATATATATATATATATATATCTTAAAAATAAAATAAGACTAAGTTGGAGAAGAAGAAGGATTTTTCTTCACTAACTTCAAATCAATATTATCTTATAAAATTTTGATAAACTCCTCCTTTATAATTGACTTATGATAGACTTTTAATCGATGTCCATTCACAAGAAGAGGTACCTTTTCTTCATCAATTGTCCTTATCTTGACTGTTCCATTTTCAAAGACATTTTCAATCTCATAAGGCCCAAGCCAATGAGTCTGAAACTTTCCTTGAAAGTATTTGAACTTTGAATCGAACAAAAGTGCCCAATCCCCTGCTTGAAATTTTTTCTCCTTTATATATTTATCATGCCATTTGGACCTTTGTTGCTGGACTAGACTAGTTCTTTGAACTGTATCTTGCCTGATCTCATCAACCTCATTAAGTTGCTCCAATCTGTGCTTCTGGGCTTCTGATAAGTCAAGCCCCAATTGGACTGCCATCTTGAAGGTTTTGATATAAAATTCTATAGGAAATAGGACTTTCTTCCCATAAACAAGTTCATAGGGAATGTTAATGCTCGGATTGATCCTAAGGTTGAAGTAGGCAATCCCGAGGTAACCTTAAACCAAAATTTGGACTCGGTATCTATCCCTACCAAGTCAGAGAGGGATCTCTCGATAGAATCACAGCCAAGAGGGTTGGATTGAAATGATTTTAGGCTATCTAAGGAAAACGAGGGGTTTTGATTTTGATTTTTTTAGGGTTGGGTTCACTGAACCAGAATTAGGTCAAGAGGACAAAACAGGGCCATAAGGATGAAATTGCAGTCTTATTGATGGGGCAAGGTAGGTAAAAGGTTTTAAAAATTTAAAGAGTATTAAATGAGATGAAAAGAATGGTGAGGAGCTAAGGAAAGCATATAAATGTATTTTCCTTAAATTGAAGAAATTGAACACATTATACTTAATTTCCCAAAACAGAGCATAACTAAATAATAATTATGTCTTTCAAACTTGAAATCAAGTATATTATAGATGTGAAATGGATTATTAATTAAAATTACATTCTAACAAATCAATCATAGAGAAGAAACAATGTTTAAAACTCGTACCACAAGGATCCCAAGAAAATAGCTGTAAATTTCCATTAATGTCCAAGCCAGAATGTTACTTGAGCAATACAATCTCTTCCATTGATGCCAACCATTAAAAAGACTGAAAAAATACCACTTATAGACTTCAAAACCACTTCCTCTCATCCTCAAGGGTCGAATCCATGAGGTTAGGGAGTTGTTGCATCAAAAATTGAACTGACTGCTAGAGTCTAGGATGAGAAGAATGACTCATTCCTAACTTTTAGAACAGATACATTTGACTTCAAAATAATGATTTACCTAATGTATCTACCTTAGGTAAAAGGTAAAATGTGATATTTAAAATAGTAACTTCTCATTTATCCAGGTGAAAATTACATCAGAGGTGAAATTTCAAAATTTACTGAAACTAGTCAAACTGTGAATTTCTTGGTAAACACGCAGCGCCAAGACATAAAATTTGACCTGTTTTGTAAGCCACTTTTGGAGGCCTTCCCCTTGTCCAAATTGATCTCATTATAGCGCGTTGGAAATTCTGTCATATATAATATATATATATGATTTCAATTTCCAAAATGGTGTCCATATTCCCTGTCAAAATCCCGTTCTCCCAAGAATGGTAAACGCGTAGTGCCAAGGCCAAAAAGAGGGCAGAAACATGATTTTTTGATGGTTTTTTGCCTTTTTGAGGGACCAGTTTTGTTCCAAATCTCCTGAAATTTTCTGAGGTTAATGTAATTATCATTATGAACATGAATATGCTGACCATTTTCCATTTTTATGGCCCAAAAAAGAGCGCAACGCTAGTGGCGCTGCGCGTTTAGCACAATTTCTGCATGCTAAACTATCCCAAAAATCAAAATTTGCACAAAAGTGTCAAAATTGGAATTTTATTTGCTGATCAAGGGTTGGAGTCCTGGAGGGATACCTCAACAAGAATATTTAGCTTTTCTTTCTCTTTTTACTTGGTTAAAGTCTGAATCTTTGCATGGGCACGTTTGAGCTTGGCCCTTGTAATCCTAATTCTCATGGCATAGTGTTTCACCATATTTCTCTAAATATGATTGTCCTTCTTTGCCTTCTCTAACAGGCCCTCCAGATGCAAATTGGCTCTCTCAAGCCAAGACTCTTTGTCTCCATCAATCTCTATGGCAAGCAACTCACTTGGAGTAAGCTTCTCTACCAATTCTGCCTCTTTCTGCCTTTCCCGGGCTAAAGCCCTCTTCAATCCAATGGTCCTCGGTCTCTATCTAGGAAGCTAATCTTCCTCATCATCACTATCATCAAAACTACCCAAGGTATCATCCAACAAGGACTTGGACTTTTTGGCCTCTTTCTGAGCTCTGATTGCCCTGACCTCACTAATGGTCTGCTTTGTCTTTAGCTGCTGATTCTCTAACTCAAGAAATTTAATCACATTCTTTGCTCTACCAAGATTAGGTTGAAGCTCAGTAATCTTGGCATCATTGCCTTTGATCAATGCATTTGTGATTCTAACCACATCCTCATCATCAAGGTCAATCAACTGAAAATCCTGCTCAGTTTCATGTTTTTCCTCCTCCTCAACTGTGATAGGCTCTGTAGCCTTTTCCTTGCCCTTGTCTACCTGTTTTGCTAATGAAGAAGGCATGGCCCCTTTCACATCAAGTGAAGTAAACACATGCTTGTGTCCTCTCTGATATGTCAAAGGAAATGGCTCAATATCAATCATTTTAGTGACATCTGCCTCAATTTCCCTTTCACTGCTTGATGCTTTGGTATCATGATGTGATGGTGAAGGGTTGTGGAAAGGTGATGAGGAAGGATCAACATGAGGTGAATGGATGTGAGTGGGAGATGATGTATGAGCAGTGGGATGCAATGGAGGAATGGATTCAGGAGGATGAGATGATGAATGTATATTCTGCTCATTATGAATAGGTGCGGTAGTGAAAATTTCATTGGCAATGAATGCATCCCATGGAATGTTTTTCTGCTGAAGCTGATGCATGACCAACATCTTGATGAGTGAATGATGAAATAGGCTCTACATTATCTGATTGTAATATCCCTTTTGCACAATGTAGGCCATCTTGTCAATGCTACAGATAAGATAACAAGGTATGTGTAGCATTCTAACTCTAGTGAAATGCATAAGAAGACGGATATGGTATGAGTAGAAGCGGGAAAACCTTCCATCACAAGTGAAATACTTCATTATCATCCTCATCATGGGCACATACCGGTCAAGAAGATGAGAAAAAGGGAAAATGGACTTGTTGTGATCTTTATACCTAGGTTTGAGGTATGGTTCAAAATAAATCATGTCCAGGTTTGCTTGTTTAAACCACTTCTCTCCCACACTAGGTATCCCTGTAGCAGCATCAATGGCATTGGTGGACATCTCAAAAGTAACCACAACAATATTGGCCTACTTGTCATGTAGATTTATGATGAATAATCTTGTTAATTCCAGGTGATTTTGGACTTGCTGCACTCTCACAAAAGTCAAAACAACCCACATGCTTAAAGAAAGAGATAGTGAGAGCAGAAGCCATGAGTTCCCTTGCGGTGATGGGTTCAAATCTGTTTATTTTCTCTCCCTTGTGATCATCTCTATTTAGCATTTTTTCCTCACCAACAATGCCGCTGTCTTCTTCCTCTAACATCTTCAAATTATGATTTGGAAACCCTAGGGTGTAAGTGAAATGAAATGAGGGGAAGGGGATGATATGACTAGCTTGAAAGGTTAAGGGAATGAGTGTGAGTGAAGGGAATGAGTGAAAGGGAATGTGTGTAGGGACAAACTATATTAATGAAAACCCTAAATCAATGTAATTACCTTGTTTATAACTGATATTTCTTTTAGGAGGATGAAACAAAGGTAAAAACAGTGATCACAAGCTTGTACTTAGGGTTTCCTTTAAGGTTTCATTTCCATTCAATTAAGAATCATCAAATAGCTTAAAAAATAGGGCTTATGTCATGTAATTACCACTTTAAATTGTTTGGATGACTTATGGAAAAATTTGGAGAATTTTTGAAATGATTTGGGTTGTTGGATCACTCAAGAGACATTTCTGTCTAAGTGCGCAACCCCAGTGGTAAGCGTGCAATGCCAAGTTTCAGGCATGCAGCGCCTTCACAAAATGCGTTGGGAATTTCGAACAAGGGCACAACGCCAATCTCCAGGCGTGCAGCGCCAGTGTAAACATGCAAGGCCAAGTGCTGAATGCGCAATGTCAATGAATTTGGCCCAAATTCGCTCAAAAAACTTTGAAATTCTTCTTTGCTGAATGCTTCTGATGTTTTGAAAGGCAACAATGACTCTTTTGAAGTGTTTGACGTGCTTTTATAAGCATGTGGATTTAATTTAACTTGAAAAACCCACTTTCTAATGTTTTGAAGTCTTCTTCCTTTTCTCACTGATACTCTTTGACACTTTTTCATTTGCAGGTTGGATCAATCTGGAGCTAGATTTTATTTTGCTCACTGAGACTTGAAATGTTCACTTTGACATCTTTGGGATGAAATTATTACATATAGTAGCATAAAATTACATTGGAAAAAATAAAATAAATTACAAAAATGACTTTTTATCAAAATAATATTTTGATAAAAAGTCCTGAAACTTAAAATACAATCCTTAAAACATAATGGAATCATCATGATCATCTTTGTTCAATCCCTCTCATATGTGTGTTGACCCCATTGGAATGAAGGGAATACCTTGAAAAATGCAAAACCTTAATGACCTAATGAAACTTCTTTTTGACCTAATTTTGAATGAAATTTTGATTTAAAGACTTTCAAGTAAAACATAGCATTTTCATAGATTTATTATACTCAAAGGGACATGGGAATGAGTCAACAATATGAACTTGGAGGGAATTTTTTTTTATTTGACAATGGCAACCACCAGCGGAGCAAATTTATGTCATGACCTAACGGAATGATAAAACATTTATTCGGTATGAGACACCTAAGATGCACATGCAAATGTGTTTTGATCCCCGGTGGAAGTATACCAATACTGAAACTACCATTGGCCTTATTGGGGATGGCAGCTCCTTGGAGGTGTCAAGAAAATAGTAGAACAAGTGCCTACCCATTGGGTAAATACGGTCAAAAAAATCCAAAAGACTGCAGATAACTTAAACTGACTCAAAAAACTCTTTAAAATGTCTGGAAAATGACTCAATAATTGACTCTGACACTAACTCAAAAATTACTCAATAATTGACTCTGACACTATGATCTAGGTGGATATTGGTGGTCACCCGCCTATTCCACTTGGGGTCCCATCATTGTCTCTTTCAGTTTTTCAGTTTCGGCACAACTTAATATTTTTAGCAGTTTTTCGGGTCCTGAACTTCTGGAGCCGTTTTGAGGCCCTAAACGACTTTTTTTGTAGTCCTTGGATAGATCTTTCTAACGGTGTAATTTAGCATGTCAGCGGAGATGGTAATACCCAGGTTCGCATAGGGGTTAGAGCTTTAATTACCAAAAGCAGGGCCCATGGTTACAGGGTTCTATCTCCTGAGGTTGGGGTTTTGGGGGTTTTTTTTGGGCGCAGGATTTCCCATTGAGCTATAAATAATAAGCAAAGCCACCAGACCTATCATTGTAGCATCTGATTCGGAGGCCTGTAAACGTACATATCTCTTCACAGGGCTCTTACGAGCGCCTAGCTATTTTATTTCCATTATGTCTGTAAGCATCTTTCTGTTATTTGATATTAATGAAATGAAGTGTTATTTCCGCTGCATCTCTCTATTTATGGTTATGTGTTTATTCTGTTGCGTTCCTGCATAAATCCGGATCAGTGGTATCAGAGCGGTCTGCTTTTTCTCGATCCTTCTTTGCATGTCCCCAACGAGGTCGGGGTATAAGGAGCTAGGGCTCGATCTGGTGGAACCTTTGCAAGATTAGCCTCGCAAACCTCGACGGACGCCCATGGGGGACGAAAAGAAAGATGAGGGAGCAGGAGATCCTATCAAAATATTGCTCAAGGAGGCCCTCGAAAAACAAAGGAATGCAATGATGGATAACTTTGCTCAGATCCTTCAACGGCTACCCACCGGCGGTGCATCTGCATCCAGCAGCCACTCTGGAGGCGCGATTCGTTTTAAGGTACAAGTAAATTTTGACATTCCCATATTTGAGGGTCAAATAGACGCAGATTCCATAGATAGATGGTTGAATCTGTTAGAAGGATATTTCTCGGTTCATGACTTTTCAGACCGGGAGAAGATTATTTTTACCTCTGGTGCCCCATGTCAAGGACTGGTGGGAAACCCACTGTGAGAAAAAGAACGAGACAAAACCCTCTTTGTTCTCAGCCGTACCCACTTGGAATTCTTTCCGAGACGCCATCAAGGAACAATACTATCCCGTGGGGAGCTATGAGGACAAGTACATACAATAGACCACGCTGCGACAACAAAGGGATCAAGATGTGCATGAGTTGATGAATCTGTTCCACACCCTGCGTACCAAGTTGGGTATCAAAGATTCAGAGAAATATCTGGTGCTAAAGTATCGCAATTGTCTACACAGATACATTCAGGAGGAAATGGATTTCCTCTACATCTCCTCGCTTGGTATGGCATACCGGTATGCTGCCAAGATTGAGCAGAAATTCAAACAGAAGAAGCGAGACTTTGGATCTGCGAATCAAAATCAAGGGAAATGTGATCCCAAACCACATAACAAAGGACAGAGCCAAGGCATGGCGACTCAAGACAACCTGTCGAAGCCATAAGCAAAGAACAACACCGCAAAGCCAAAGAAGGACACGGGAAAGTGGTGTGAGTTCCATAAGAGCTCCACTTACAATACAAGTGGGTGTCGGGCCAAGCAATCACTTGTGGCCGAGATGTGGGCTTTTGATTCAGATGCATGCTCTGACTCTGAATCAGAACCTGACAAGGGGAATGAAAAAGGGAAACATATTATTGATGCAGAGCCCAATGCCACTGTTGCCACTATGAAGATCTAGAAGGAGGAACCAGAAGATCCAGAGGAGGAGGAACGTCTCTTCCACTCCCAGATGTGGGTAAAGGGCTCCTGGGTACAGTTCATTGTCGACAATGGGAGCCAAAGGAACCTCATTTCAGCAGACGTCGTGAAGCGGTTGCGCTTGTCGACCACAGATCACCCACATCCATACACCATCAGGTGGCTTCACCAAGGACGAGATCTCTGCGTCAGCCAACAATGCCGCCTTCCCTATAGCATCAAGCCCTTCACGGATGAGGTATTATGTGACGTTGCTCTTATTGATGTTTCTGATGTATTACTAGGACAACCATACTTGTGGAAGCGTCATGCTGTGTATGAGTCTTAGCCTCGCGTTGTTATTGTTACTTTGGGAAATAAGCTGTACAGGATACCAGAGGTACCACCTCCTGCTGCTATCTCTTTGGTTACTGCAAAACAATGCAGTAAGCTCATTTCCCAAACTAGGAAATTCATTTTCCTGATGATCCGCTCCCTGGGCAAGAAGAAGACTGTGGCCACGACCTCCAGACAGGGCTCCTGTTCACGACAACAACAAATGGATAAGGTTGTAGAGGAGTATGGGGACATCTTCACCTCGCCCACAGGGGTTCCTCTGCATTTTCAGGTCAATTACTCGATTGATCTGACCCCAGGTGCACCGTTACCCAATGGACTGATCTATCGGCACTCTGTTCTGGAGAACGATGAAATCAAGAGGCAGATTCAGGAGCTGCTGCAGAAAGGTCACATCCGACCAAGTTCATCACCCTATGGGAGCCTGATCGTGTTGGTACAGAAGAAGGATGGGACATGGAGACTCTGTATTGACTATTAGGCGCTGAATAAGATCACTGTCCGGAATAGGTACCCGATCCCACGGATTGATGACCTTCTGGACCAACTCAAAGGTGAAAAATATTTCAGCAAGATTGACTTGAAGTTAGGGTATCAGCAGGTACCAATTGAACCCTCCAATGTGTGGAAGAATGCCTTCAAAGCCAAGGAAGGCCTTTTCGAATGGTTGGTGATGCCTTTCGGGTTGACGAATGCTCCCGCAACCTTCATGAGGATGATGGACGACATCTTGCGGCCATTCAACAACTCATTTGTAGTGGTGTACTTGGATGACATTCTGATCTTCAGCCAGACTTGGGAAGAGCACCTTCACCACAATCGACAAGTCCTCCAAACATTGCGGCAACACAAGTTGTGTGCCAATTTGGAGAAGTGCACTTTTGACATGACCCAAGTTCAATATTTGGGATACATTATTGATGAAAGGGGGGTGGATGTGGATCCAACCAAGATCCAAGTCATTCAGGATTGGCCAGCCCCAACCACTATAACAGAGCTTCGCAGCTTTCTGGGTCTTGCTTATTTCTACTGGAGGTTCGTGTTGGGATTCTCTCATATCACTTGGCCCTTGAGTCAAGTCACCAAGGGAGGAGCGAGAGAAAAATTCTTTTGGTTGGAACCTCAACAGAAGGCGTTCATAGAATTGAAAAATCGCCTCTGTTCTGCCCCAGTGCTCACTTTACCAGACTTGCAACAGCCATTTGAGATTGAGACAGATGCCTCTGACTATGCTATTGGGGTAGTTCTTACTCAACAGGGACATCCAGTGGCATTTCACAGTGAGACATTGTCTGACACAGTTCGCAAGTATCCCACTTATGACAAAGAAATGTATTCCATTGTGAAAGCTTGTCGACAATGGAAGCATTACATTTTGGGGAAGGAAACAATCATCCACACAGACCACCAGCCCCTGCAGTTCATACAGACACAAGGGAAGTTGCATAATGATCGCCATCAGAAGTGGTCCACATATCTGCAACAGTTTCATTTGAACATCAAGTACAAGAAGGGTAGCACCAATAATGTTGCAGACTGCCTCAGCCGACCACCGATGGTGGCGCTCACCACCGTGCTCAACTCTTGTGGGCACGAGACTTCTGATTGGCCGCTTCTCTATGAGAGTGACCCAGAATTCGGCCACACTTACAAGGCACTCTTGGGGGGCACGCAAGTTCCAAATTTTCACCTCCAAGATGGACTTTTATGTCACCTGGGACACCTTTGTGTTCCTTCAAGCGAGCGTGCCAAGATGATATGGGAAGCACACTACAGTCGAGTCGCTGGGCATTTCGGGGTCGAGAAAACAGTAGCAATCCTGCAGAAGTATTTCTATTGGCCGAACCTTTGAAAGGATGTCGAGAAGCACATCAGATCTTGCACTGCTTGTGCCATTGCCAAACCGACCATCAAGAAGCAAGGCCTATATACTCCTCTACCTACCCCTAGTCGACCTTGGGAATCCATCTCCATGGATTACATGTCGGGCCTGCCTTCTACTAAGCAAGGAAATGACTGTGTTTTTGTGGTCGTCGACAGATTCTCGAAAATGGCCATTATGGCGGCCTGCAAGAAGAATATCACAGCAGAAGCCACTGCTAAACTCTTCTTTGAACGAGTGTGGGTGCACTTTGGGATCCCACAGTCTATCATATCAAATCGGGATAGCAGGTTCCTCAGCACATTTTGGTCCAGCCTCTGGTCGATGTTGGATACCAAGCTCACCAAGTCCACAACTTTCCATCCCCAAACAGATGGCCAGACAGAGGTCGTCAACAGAATGATTGTGCACATTCTGCGCATGTACAATTCAAAGCATCCACGCACATGGGACGAGAGCCTCCCTTATGTACAACATAGTTATAATCGGGCTCTCCATAGTTCAATCGGCCATAGCCCCTTTTAGGTGGGCTTGGGATTCCAGCCACTATGTCCCATTGACGTAGCCATGCCATTTGCAGCTGCTCAGGCCAATTCAGCTCATGTCCAGTCTGAAGTTGACAAAGCCAGTAGCTTCATCGAGCGCATTCAACACATCCGCCAACAAGTTCATGATATATTGGACAAAGCCAATGCCAAGTACAAGCAACGCCATGATCAACACCGGGTGCCACACAACTTCCAGGTGGGTGACAAAGTATGGCTACATTTGCAGAAGGAGCGCCTCATTGGACCCCACCGCAAGCTTCGCCCGCTCCGATACGGGCCGTACACCATCACCAAGGCTGTAGGGAACAATGCATTCGAGCTCAGTATTCCACCATTCCTTGGTATGCACCCAGTCTTCAATGTGGATCGCCTTCGTCCTTACTTCCCACCTCTACTGGACACCTCGGACATTGCAGAACAACTCACACCAACAGAGTTAAACCCGGACTACATGGAACAGGCCACCACAGATTGTATCATGGACATGCAAATCAAGAACACTCGTCAACAGCAGATCCAACTGTATCGGGTTGTCAAAGCTGGCCAACTCCTGCACCAAGGAAAGTGGTTCACCGGGGACCAAGTTCAGCAGAAATTTCCTCATCTCATGGAGGAACTTAACGCAATGGGGACCATTGCTTCCTAAGGGGGGAGGAATGATCCAGGTGGATATTGGTGGTCACTTGCCTATTCCACTTGGGGCTCCACCATTGTCTATTTCAGTTTTTCAGTTTCGGCACAGTTTACTATTTTTAGCAGTTTTTCGGGTCCTAAACTTCCGGAGCCGTTTTGAGGCCCTAAACGACGTTTTTTTGGGAAAACGGAGAGCAACATGGGTCTATGGACCGATGTTGCTCATTCCAAATTTGTAGTCCTCGGATAGATCTTTCTAACGAGGTATGGTACGCGTCAAACGGAGATCGTATGCCAAAGTTACGCCCCTGGGAAGTTGAAACACCAATTTACCAAACGGGGCCCATAGTTTTGGCGCTTCATCTCCTAGGGTTAGGGTTTTGGCTGTTTAGGATTTCCCATTGTTTCTAAATAATAAATAGGCCCTCGAGCCTCATTTTAACGCATTTCAGAGGCCTGTAGCTGCCACATCTCTTCTGAGAGATAGCTACCAGCGCCCTAGCTAGTTTTATTTCCATTCTGTCTGCAAGCAAAATTCAGTTCTTTGATATTAATGAAATGAAGTGTTATTTATACTGCATCTTTTTATTTATGGTTATGTGTTTATTCTGTTGTGTTCCTGCATTAATACGGATCACACTAACTCAAAACTAACTCAAAAACCTTGAAAACCACAGAAAATCAACAAGCTTTATAGCCTTCACTTCGGGCCCCAAGCCTAGATGATCTTCTGCCCCAAACTTTGCAGAAAATATAAATTGGTATGTACAATGAAAGTGATCTCAGAAACTGCATCAGAAATAAATCTTTCAAAGCTTTGATTAGGGCTAAATCTTGTTTCTCAATAATGCTATAGCGAAGAGCAACATCTCGAATGGCTCGATTGAAGAAAGCAATAGGTTGTTCAACCTGATCTCTCTTTTGCATCAAAACTGCAGCCAAAGTATGCTCGGATGCAAATGAAAATATAATGAAATCACTAGTATAATCTGGACTAACCAAAACAAGGGCTGTGCTTAAAGCAAGCTTTGCCAGGCTGAAAGACTTCATAGCATCGGTGGTCCATTTTAAACTGTTATCCTTCTTCAACATATTAGTCATTTCTCTCAAATGCTCATCTAAATTAGGGAAAAATTTGCGTAAGAATTCATCGTACCATTGAAAGCATGCATCTCTTTTTTGTTCCACAGAAAGTTTATCTTCTGAATGGCTTCTACTCTGGAAGGATCAATGCGAATGCCATCTTTGGAAATTATATGACCAAGCAATTTGCCTTCCTCCAAGGAAAAAAAAAATATTCTTCATATCTAAATAAATCCCGAACTCTCTGCATTTTTGAAAAAATTTTCTCAAATGATGTAAATATTGATCATCAAAACCAGAAAAAACTGTCAAATCATCAAGATACACTACTAAGAAAACATCCTTCTCATTAGCAAAGGCTATATCCATCACCCACTGAAAAGTAGCCCCTGCATTCTTGATCCGAGTGGCATTTTAACATACTGAAAAGTAGCCCCTGCATTCTTGATCCGAGTGGCATTTTAACATACTGAAAAGTGATCCATAAACCCTTTTCATATTCTAGATGATGAAACTCAACTTTTGGTTCTCTTTTACTTGGGACAATAACCTCATTTTTCTGCTCTTTTATCTTTTTATTTTATTTTATTTTTTATTTTTTTCTGTACTGATTTTATGTTCTTCAGGAGACTGCTCGGAAGAAATCACCACTTTAGAGGTCATCACTTTTGAAGTCACCGCTTCTTTTTCTTTATCCAAAACTACTTTAAAACTTTCTGAAACTTCTGGATTATCTTCTACTATTACTAACTGATTATTTACATAATTCAAATCACCATCATTATAAAAAATAGAAGATTCAAGATCTGTATGTACAGCCTGTATCGAATGATTGATAGGCTTCTCCTTACTAGTATTTATATACTTCATTTTCTTTTCCCGACACAATTTCCTCAATTGTCCGAAAACAGGAATAGTAGCATTAGAAAAATCAATTTGTAAAGTACCTTTAATTTTGGCTCCCCATGATCTAGACAATAGCATTCCGAATCGAGGTGGTATATCAGCGACCACCACATCCATAAAAATATTCTTATCTCGAATCTGATCTAAAGAAACCACTAAATCTTTAATGAGACCAATGCAATGAACTCTACCAAAATCAAATGAGTACAAATCATGATAAGGTCGGGTGATATCCATGCCTAACTTTTCCATAATAGCCTTAGGCATCAAATTGTGAGAGGCACCAGAATCAAGCATAGTATTATGAAGTATGTACTCATGCAATCTAAGGCTCAAATAAAAAGGAGGAACTTCACTTTGTCCTAATTTACCATCGATAGCTGGACTGAAAATGAGCTCAGGATGGTCATCTTCAACATTAACCATATCGGGCAAAGGATCAACTAGCAAGATTTTAGACACTTGATCTCTGTAATGATTATTATTTACTAACTCTGTCAAAGGAATGAAAACTTTCAACTTAGCTATTTCATTTTCTAAATTAAAGGTTGTGACTTTATCTACCTCTTTGACAACACTATCTCTTCTAAGATTCAGATCTCTTATCACAGTCTCCTTCTTCTGAGTATCTTTCTCTTTAGTAGTTGAGCTTTTTAATGCTTGATTGATGTTGCTATGATTATGATCTGAAGGTTCTTTACCCTTTTTCTGAAGATAATTCTTTGATTGGACTTATTTCCTTTTTTGAATAGGATTGACAGGTACATATCTTCTCCTTAGAGAATATTTTTTCTGTTGTGCACTAAAAGCATTCATATATCCATGCTGGTAATCATATGATTCAATCCATAAATCATCATCATTTGACAAGATATAGTCTTCATCTTTTGGTGAATCCATATTTTCAGTATACTCATAATCTTGAGTCAAGTACATGGGTAATCCATCTGCTGTAAAGAAATAATTTGTTTCAATCACCGGATCTTCATCTTCTTCCTACTCTTCTTGAATATAATTTTGCTGCAATGGGGTCTTGATCTACTGTTGTTGTTGTGTTGTTTGATCAGGTGCTTTCTGCTATCTTTGCTTAATTCTCAACTGCTGCTGCTGTCCTCTGAAATTTGGATTCTAGATCTATGGTTCAGGTCTCTCTGAAATGGAAAATTGGTCAACCATCTTCTCCATAGTTTGGAGTAATGAATCAATTTTTGCATTGGAAGTAGATGTCTCCTCTTTAATAGTCACTCTCTTTTCTGATCTCATCCTTGCTCTCTTGGCCATAAAATTTGATTCCATAGTTACAACATTCTTCTGCATGTTTGCTAAAGTTTTAGGATTACGTTCACGCAAATGATATGCCATATCAGCATCAAATCCATTCGGAAATTTGACCAAAACCGTACCTTCTGGTCGTTTCATATGTGCTGGAAGGGAATTTCACACTGCATTAAATCTCACACAATAATCTTGAACATACTCACCAACATTTCTTTTCATGTTCTCGTATTCAGACATAATTTGAAGAGTATTCTTCTTTTGTTCCCATCTTTCTACAAACTCATTATGCAAAACTGCTAGGGTATCAATAGTGGTTGGGGGTAGAGCTCTGAACCATTTTCTTACTTCCCCTCCCAAACTTTGTGCAAACAACCTCATCTTCACATCTTCAATATCAAGTTCATGCAGATCGAAAAAGTCATTCATCTTATCTACATGTTTTTGAGCTGTTATAGGCCGAGTATCATCAAAAAAAGGGATTTTGGTTTGATAATCTGCGGGCATCTGACCTGGATTTTGAGGGAGAACAAGGGGAGCATATCTCGCAGCCATGACAGTAGGTGGAGGTGGAGGATGAAAAATAGGAATAACATGGATAACAGGGATTTGGATGCCTGACGTGATCAAAGGAAGACTTATCCCTCACTAAGTTGTGTGAACAATGGATGAGGAAGAAGGAGGGGGAAGCGTGATATTCTGAGTAAAAGTAGATGAAGTGATGGAAGAAGAAGGTGATATCTGAGGTCTACTTGCCAACCAAGTACTTACTTACGAAGAGTAGTTCTGCAAATCTTTAAGAGATTGTAAAAATTGTGTTGCTGATTGAGACCTTGATTGAAACCCTAATTGAGAGTGTGAAAACTGATCTTCAACAGGACTATGGAAGGAAATGGAGGAACCAACAACTGTCTCGGCAATCCAACTCAAAGATTTACTCCGGAATAAACTGTGCTCAAATTTTTTATCCAATTCAATATCTTGAAAATTTTCTAACCCTTCAGGAAATTAATGATCTCTTGGAATGGAACTACTTTCTGCTTGATTTCCCACTGAACTAGAAATATCAACAAAAAATTTCCCTTTTCTTCCAATTCTCTGAGTCTCACTAACAATGGTGGGAGGATTCGGATCGGGATTGGATCTGGTGTATCTTCGGGAAGCCAGTATGTCCAATTTCAAAAACCAATATGCACTTTACAAATTTTTCAATTCAGCCTTTGAATAAAATCTGAAACTTATCATCCACAAGTTTAAGAATTTGAATGAAAGCTTATCACTGGGGTTGATATGATCTTACTCTTTTCTTCCCCAACGGAGTTGCCAAAATGTTAACGCTCAGATTGATCCTAAGGCTGAAGTAGGAAATCTTGAGGTATCCTCAAACGAAACTTTGGACTCGGTATCTAGCCCTACCAAGTCAGAGAGGGATATATCGATAGAATCACAACCAGGAGGGCTGGATTGAAAGGATTTTAGGCTAGCTAAAGAAAACAAGGGGTTTTGATTTTGATTTTTTTAGGGTTGGGCTCACTGAACCAAAAATAGGTCAAGAGGATAAAACAGGGCCAGAAGGATGAAATTGCAATATTCTTGATGGGGCAAGGTAGGTAAGAGGTTTTAAACATTCAAAGAGTATTGAATGAGATGGAAATACTGGCAAGGAGCTAAGGAAAACATATAAATGTATTTTCCTTAAACTGAAGAAATTGAACACATTATACTTAATTTCCCAAAACAGAGCATAAGTAAATATGAATTCTGTCTTTCAAACTTGAAATTAAGTATATTATAGATGTGAAATGGCTTATGAATTAAAAATACATTCTAACAAATTAATCACAGAGAAGAAACAATGTTTAAAACTCGTACCACAGGGATCTCAAGAAAATAGCTATAAATTTCCATTAATGTCCAAGCCCAAATGTTACTTGAGCAATACAATCTATTCCACTGATTCCAAACATTACAAAGACTAAAAAAGTACCACTTATAGACTTCAAAACCACTTCCTCTCATCCTCAGGGGTCGAATCCATGAGGTGAGGGAGTTGTTATACCAAAAAATGAACTGTCTGCTAGAGTCTAGGATGAGAAGAATGACTCATTCCTAACTTTTAGAACATATAGATTTGACTTCAAAATAATGATTTACCTAATGTATCTACCTTAGGTAAAAGGTAAAACATGATATTTACAATAGTAACTTCTCATTTACCCAAGTGAAAATTACATCAGAGGTGAAATTTCAAAATTTACTGAAACTAGTCAAACTGTGAAATTCTTGGTAAACGCGCAGCGCCAAGATAGAAAATTTGACCTGTTTTGTAAGCCACTTTTGGAAGCATTCCCCTTGTTCAAATTGAGCTCATGAAAGGTCATTGGAAAGTCTGTACTATCTACTTTCCAGATATTCTTTCACTTTCCAAAATGGTGTCCATCTGCTCTATCAAAATCCTATTCTCCCAAGACTGGTAAACGCGCAGCGCCAAGGCCAAAAAGAGGGCACAAACGTGATTTTTTGATGGCTTTTGGCCTTTTTGAGGGACCAGTTTTTCTCCAAATCTCCTAAAAATTTCTGACGTTAATATACTTGTCATTAGGAACATGAATATGTTGACCATTTTCCATTTGGATGGCCCAAAAAAGAGCGCATCTCCAGTGGCACTACGTGTTTAACACAATTTCTGCATGCTAAACTGTCCCAAAAATCAAAATTTGCAAAAAAGTGCCAAAATTGGAATTTTATTTGCTGATCAAGGGTTGGAGGCCTAGAATGATACCTCATCCAGAATACTTAGCTTTTCTTTCTCTTTTGACTCAGTCAAAGCTAGAATCCTTGCATGGGCACGTTTGAGCTTGGCCATTGCAATCTTGTTTCTCATGGCATAGTGTTTTGCCATCTTCCTCTGAATATCATTGTCCTTCTTTGCTTTCTCTAACAGGCCCTCCAGATGCAAATTGGATCTCTCAAGCCAAGTCTCTCTATCTCCATCAATCTCTATGGCAAGAAACTCGCTTGGAGTAAGCTGCTCTGCGAATTCTGCCTCTTTCTACCTTTCCCAGGCTAAAGCCCTCTTCAGTCCAATGGTCCTCAGTCTCTGTCTAGGAAGCTGATCTTCCTCATCATCACTGTCATCAAAACTACCCAAGGTCTCATCTAGCAAGGCCTTGGCATTTCTGGCCTCTTTCTGAGCTCTGATTGCCCTGACCTCACTCATGGTCTGCTTTGTCTTTAGCTGCTGATTATCTAAATCAAGAAAGTTAATTACATTCTTTGCTCTACCAAGATTAGCTTGAAGCTCACTAATCTTGGCATCCTTACTTTTGATAAATGAATTTGTGATTCTAACCTCATCCTCATCATCAAGGTCAATCAACTGAAACTCCTGCTCAGTTTCATGTTTGTCCTCCTCCTCAACAGTGATAGGCTCTGTAGCCTTTTCCTTGCCCTTGTCTACCTGTTTTGCTGATGAAGAAGGCATGGCCCCTTTCACATCAAGTGAAGAAAACACATGCTTGTGGCCTCTCTGATATGTCAAAGGAAATGGCTCAATATCAATCATTTTAGTGCCATCTGCCTCAATTTCCCTTTCACTACTTGATGCTCTGGTATCATGATGTGATGGTGAAGGGTTGTGGAAAGATGATGAGGAAGGATCAACATGAGATGAATGGACGTGAGTGGGAGATGATGTATGAGCAGTGGGATGTAATGGAGGAATGGATTCAGGAGGATGAGGTGAAAACCTCATTGGCAATGAATGCATCCCATGGAATGTTTTTTTGCTGAAGCTGATGCATGACCACCATCTTGATGAGTGAATGATGAAATAGGCTCTGCATTTGCTGATTGTAATATCTCTTTTGCACAATGTAGGCCATCTTGTCAATGCTATGGACAAGATAATAAGGTATGTGTAGCATTTTAACTCTTGTGAAATGCAGAAGAATACGGATATGGTATGAGTAGAGGCAGGACAACCTTCCCTCACAAGTGAAATACTTCATTATTATCCTCATCATGGGCACATACCTGTCAAGAAGATGAGAAAAAGGGAAAATGGAATTGGTGTGATCTTTAACCTAGGTTTGAGGTATGGTTCAAAATAACTCATGTCCAGGTTTTCTTGTTTAAACCACTTCTCTCCCACACTAGGTATCCATGTAGTAGCTGCAATGGCACTGGTGGACATCTCAAAAGTAACCCCAGCAAGATTGACCTACTTGTCATGTAGATTTATGATGACTAATCTTGTTAATTCTGGGTGATTTTGGACTTGTTGCACTCTCTCACAAAAGTCAAAACATCCCACATGCTTAAAGCAAGGGACAGTGAGAGGAGAAGCCATGAGTTCCCTTGTGGTGATGGGTTCAAATATGTTTATTTTCCCTCCATTGTGATCATTTCTCCTTGGCATTTGTTCCTCACCAATAATGCCACTATTTTCTTCCTCTGACATCTTCAAATTTTGATTTGGAAATCCTAGGGTGCAAGTGAAATGAAATGAGGGGAAGGGGATGAGATGACTAACTTGAAAGGTGAAGGGAATGAGTGTGAGTGAAGGGAATGAGTGAAAGGGAATTTGTGTAGGGACAAAATAGATGAATGAAAACCCTAAATCAATGTAATTACCTGGTTTATAATTGATATTTCTTTTAGGAGGATGAAACAAAGGTAAAAACAGTGATCACAAGATTGTAATTAGGGTTTCCTTTAGGGTTTTATTTGCATCCAATTAAGAATCATAAAATATCTTAAAAAATAGGGCTTATGTCATGTACTTACCACTTTAAAGTGTTTGGAGGAATTATTGAAAAATTTGGAGAAGTTTTGAAATGATTTGGGCTGCTGGATCACTCAAGAAACTTTTCTGTCTAAGCACACAGTGCTAGTGGTAAGCGCGCAACGCTTCTGCAAGTGTGCAACGCCAAGCTCCAAGCGCACAGAACCTTCATAAAACACATTGGGAATTTTGGGCAAGGGTGCAGTGCCAATCTCCAGGCGCGCATCACCAGTGTAAACGCGCAACGCCAAGTGCTGAACGCGCAACGCCAAGGAATTTGGCCCAAATTCGCTCAAAAAACTCTAAAATTCTTCTTTTCTGAATGCTTCTGATGTTTTGAAAGGAAAAAATGACTCTTTTGAAGTGTTTGATGGGATTTTATAAGCATGTGGATTTAATTTAACTTGAAAAACCCACTTTCTAATGTTTTGAAGTCTTCTTCCTTTTCTCACTGATACTCTTTGACACTTTTTCATTTGCAGGTTGGATCAATCTGGAGCTAGCTTTTCTTTTGCTCACTGAGACTTGACATGTTCACTTTGATAGCTTTGGGATGAAATTATTACATATAGTAGCATAAAATTACATTATAAAAAATAAAATAAATTACATAAATGACTTTTTATCGAAATAATATTTTGATGGAAAGGCCTGCAACTGAAAATACAATCCTTAAAACGTAATGAAATCATCATGATCATATTTTTTCAATCCCTCTCATATGTGTGTTGACCTCATTGGAATGAAGGGAAGACCTTGAAAAATGAAAAACCCTAATGACCTAATGAAACTTCTTTTTGACCTAATTTTGAATGAAATTTTGATTTAAAGACTTTCAAGTAAAACAAAGAATTTTCATAGATTTATTATGCTCAAAGGGACATGGGAATGAGTCAGCAATATGAACTTGGAGGGAGAAAAAAATTATTTGACAATGACAACCACCAGCGGAGAAAATTTATATCACCTATTCCATTATGTAACTCATTTTATAAAATAATCACAAAGATCATAGCCGATCGAATAAAGAATCTCCTTCCCTATATTATATCAGAAAATCAAGGTGGGTTTGTGCCAAATAGATAGATCCTTGAAACTGTGTTGATTCTCCAAGAAGCTTTGCCCTCAAGTATGTTAAAGAAAGAGTAAGGAATCATCATAAAGTTGGACATGGTGAATGCAATTGATCGAGTAAGCTTAACCTTCTTAACAACTTTCCTCAAGAAATTTGGGTTCTCAAATGAGATCATTGAAGTCATCAAAGAATGCATTGTGGGACCATGGATTTCCCAATTGATAAATGGAAGGCCAAGTGAATTTTTTCTGAGTTCCCATCGGTTGAGGCACCGCTGTCCCCTATCACCATTTCTATATATAATAATGGCAGATTCATTAAGTTGATATTTGGAGAAGAATGGGAGATAAATATAACTAAATTTCCTCCACATCTCCCAAGGTGTTAAAAGCATCAATCAGTCATTTTTCGCTGATGACATATTGTTTATGGGCAGGGCATCATGCATTATCGCCAGAAGGTTTAAAAATGTGTTGGAAAAATTCTTGGAGGCCTTAGGAAGGCTTCTAAATAATGCAAAATTCTGAATCTATGGATGGAATGTGCCTCCACACACCCTACAAAGAATATCTCATATTTTAGAGATTCCTACACAAGGAAATTGGAGTCATTTCCATTATCTAGGACTCCCTACATCAAAATAAAATCTGAAGGTCCCGGATGCGGGTGCTTTGGTGGCAAATGAATGTGAAAGGACAGGCGCCACCGGACGGGAGGCCACATGCCCTCCCTCGCGGCAGCATTCACTACACCTGTCCGACCGCAAACGTTAAGCCTGTTATCTCTGCTCGCAGTTAATACATTCCAGATTGTGTTTAATGGAGTTAGCTCTGATGGCGAAACTCATTTTCGGTGAGGCGATACGTTGCTGCCTCGACTGCAGAACCCACATCACGCACAGGATTTGTGAGATTGGCAATTCAATGCTGCCTATGAAGAGTTGCAGTCTTTGTTCTTTAAGAGCCATGGAGACGTTCGCCCCCCAACCGCTGTATGCGCATTGCAATTCTGCTCTGAACAGAGCCACCGATCGCACCTCAACTGGTAAGCGAAGTCGGCTCACTTGCTGTCTGCAAGCTGACGACAGCTTACACATTTCTGTTGTTGGCTCCTGTCGCCTCGCGACTGTTGTGCTGGGCATCCCTCCTGTTTCGAGTTCTCAGATTCCTTCGAACTCCAATCCTGCGAATTCTGCAACTATGCCAAGGTTAAGGCAGCGTATGAGGTGCAGGAGGGGGTCTTCGCGCTCTGCCAGAAGGCCGTCCCCCTCTCTCTCCTCTTCACCCTCGGACGACTCCTCTCACTCTGACTGTCTCCCTCGCCTCCTCCGGGGGCGTCTGCTGCGTTCAGGTCGAAGATTGGATTCCCCTTCAGGTGATGAGCTGCCCGCTCAGTCGCATACTGCTCTTTTCTCGTTTGATTGTGCATTGAACAAGCCTCGTGTGACGGTGGCCATCTCCGTGGTCTTCTTGGAGGAGCCTATTCCGGAGACTCCGCCTGAGGAGCCCGTTCCTGAAGCCGGTACTCACTTGAACCAGATGCAGCAAAGCGTGGGGAGTCAGCCTGAGGCTTCCGGGGCGGCTCTGCAGACGGACTCTGTTCGTGTTCATGCTTCGGCTGCTGAGGCTGCTCACCATAATGACGATTTCCCCCATGATCACAGCAATCCAGAAGATTACAGCTGCAGGATTGAAGAGGTCCCGCCGGATGAGTAACTCGTCTCTTCTTGCTGGTTGCTTCTGTTTTTTCGCTACCCTCGTGGAGGGCTTGTCTTGCTATATCAATGTCAATCTCAATACTGGTACACTTTTTGTAAATTTCAGTTCCAGTCTGTTTCATAGTCTAGTCATGTTTCAGTTTCAGTTTCCAGTCTGGGTCTTAGCAAAATGTATGGTTACAAACCCAAGTTTTTCTAGCTCGATCCCTTGCGTGGGATTTTTCCATGTTCTGGGTTCTTCAAGTTGGCGCCCCTTTCAGGGCTGCCCTATTCCAGTCAATGTCAGTCTAATTGCCTCTCTGAAGGCACAGTAATGGCCTCGGCCAGTTGTACATTATTTTCCTACTGATAATAGATTAATTTAACTTAGCAAAAAAAAAATAAAAATCTGAAGGTAGAACTATGGAGTACCATTATTGAGAAAATGAGGAAAAAAATGCAAATTTGGGGAATGAAATGGCTAAATTTAGCAGGCATAGTGGTATTGATCAAAGTCATGCTTACAGCGCTGCCAATTTACTAATATACATCGATCTTGGCACCGGCCAGCATCCACAAACAAATATAGATCATAATAAGAGGATTTATGTGGAAAGGCAGAAAGACTGAAACCAAAAAGTTTAGTTTGGTAAAACGGGACCAAGTAACACCTCCTTATGAAAAGGGAGGCCTGTCTATTAGGTTACCTGGAATTATGAATGTGGCCCTTGGGGAAAAAATTGTTTGGATACTTATCACTAGGAAATATTGATGGTGGAAACAAGTACTAGTATCAAAATATATGAATCAACATTGAACTCTCCTCCTAGAAGGAAGTGCACCAACCAGACCATGCCTGCAAGTCTGGAATCTTGTTAAGATAATCCTCTTCATCATCATAAAGCATACTTCAAAGCTTCCTGGAAATGGAAGAAGTGTTATTTTATGGGAAGACGGAATAATGGGGAATCCTCCAGTATCCTTCTATACAGATCTCCATGAATTAAAAAGGTGGATGTGCGCTAATGGGTTGACCACCCTGCACTCTATCTCTCGCTGGAAAAACAGAAATTGCGCTGATTGGCACACCCCTAATATGCCACACAATTTAAAAAAACTGTGGGATTCCTTAGTCATTCGACTTAAGGGAGCAGCACCAACTAATCAGGAGGCTCAAGACACCTTGTTGGCACCTCGTTTTGTCCCCAATTTTACCATTTTTCCCTCTTTTGTAACAAAAGTACTCTTTTACTTACCCTCCTATCACTATCATTTCCCTAAAACCTCATTAAAACCCTACTTTATTTAAATGCATTACATTAATATCTTTTTACTATTTTGTGATTAAAGATTGAGTAACTTAAGTTGAATGCCTAATGAGATAACTAATTATTATGGGCTAGACGTGGAAGGATGTAGCAGCATGGTCAGGACAACTAAAAATGGAAGGCATCCTTGTCAACAAGCTTGCCTTACCATTTACGTACTCAACAGCATAGCTCCTAATATGTACTCAAAATCAAGGAGACCTGGTAGAATCTTTCTACAACTTCCTCACTTCTAAAGATCGAACTTCATAGTTGAGATCTTAACCAAGCCAAGCTCAATGACGAAGATTCTCCATGTGTTCATCGTATCAGGACCATGCCAATGTTGGCATTTGTTGTAACCATCATTCCAAGATGAGAGAAATCGTTCAAGGATCATATCGTGTTGATTTTCCAAGTTGCTATGTATCGACTTATACTATTTTGTAAATTTATTGTTGCCTGTAAAAGGGTCGGGACTATAATAAACTAGTTAGTTGATTTTTTAGTCATGAATGAAAAACATCGAATCATCCAAATATTGTTCAAACATTTCTCTTTGTAATTGAAGACTGAGTTTTAATTAACAGAGCATGGCTATGGTTTGATCAGATCGTTCCAAGTTCCAAATTGATTGTGATTTTTTGATTTGAATGTTTTAAATACTTGTTTTACTATAATATTTTTAAGCTTACCCAGGTGTGGTTGGGCCCACCATCATCTGCAAACAAACTTCTCTGTTAAGTTGTAGGTATCTAAATGTGTGCTAGCTCGTTGAATTTGTTTTCATTCAGTCCTTTGTGAATTTGATTTAGTTTATTAAGTAGTTGTGTGACATGTGTTATTTAATTCCAGAGTGACCATGATCATTTTAAGCGTTGCATTTATCGATCGGTAACGAAGGAAAGAAGTTCCAGATACGCATATACATTGCCAAATCTCATAACGTTTATGTGTGCATCTATAGCGCAAAGCTATGCTCTTTCCCTCAAGGAAAGAATCAAGTCTTTATTAATTTTTGAAGCTATAATAGTTACACGCGGTGATGATTATGAATGCATCTTCCTTTGAATACATTTAATAGGTTAAACTGTGATTTGTTCAAAGAATGAAGCTTTGATTTGATAAATGTCTATAATGTTTGATGACTTTCGTTGGATTGCGAATTGCGAATTGTTAGGTCCCTATATTACTAGTATAGTCCCTTATTGTTGTTAGTATAACCACCTTATTGTTATTATTGTACCCCTGTAACCCCTATATTGTTATTATTGTTCCCTTAAATTATTATTGTTAGGTCGGCTAGGATTACATTGTGGCCCCATGGACTCCTATATATAGAAAGGAGTTTTTGTAATTTGTATCATTCAAGAATTGTTCATTCATGTAATTTATTGGAGGTTTCGCCCTCGAAGTGGCTTAATTATAAGGCGTTGATATCTCTTTTCTTCTATTTTTGGAGCTGGTTTCACAACATTTGGTATCAGAGCTTTGGATTCTAGGGTTTCTCTTCTCCAAACAGGTCATCGTGGAATTTTAGCTATAAATTTTTTCTACGAAGGTTCAGAAGATGAAATTTTTAGAGTATGAAGCCGAAATCCTGAGGAAGAGTGTCGCAATATTTTAGAACATGATTCGCAATATTTTCAGAGATATGATCTGTGGAAGTTAGAGCCTTTTGTAGGATCCTGAATTTAACCTAAACAGGTCATCATGGAATTTTCACTATAACTTTTTTTCTATGAAGTTTCAGAAGCTGAAATTTTTAGAGTGCGAAGCTGAAATCCTGAGGAACATCTTCCCAAAATTTTAGATCTTGGTTTGCAATATTTTCAGAGATGTGGTCTGTGGAAGTTAGGGCTTTTTCAGGCTCCCAAATTTCATCGTAAAGAGGTGATCATGGGAAATGATTCATAACTCTGTCTCTGACCATCAGATTGGAATGATGTAAAAAATGGCCACAAGTACACAGACTGTAGTTTCCTGTCTATCAATTTCATAGCTGAAGGAGGAAACGGTGACACGTGGAAAGTCGTACAATTTCATTCTTCTGAACCAGTCCATAATTAGGTCATTGTGGGAGATTTGACATAACTTTGTCTTGAAGAATCCAAATCAGGTCAGACCTATGGCATTTGAAAGAAGCTTTAGAGGGCTACAACAGGGCTAAATTTAAAATATTGAGGATCTAAAATTATAGAGATAATTCAATTTCAATATCGAGCTCCTCAAAAGCAAGTAAAAGGTGTGTATATTTTTTTCCAAATTGCATAAGTCTTGTTTGAAGAATCAAGTTGAATTGATTCCAAGGGCATATTGTAGAATAGATATCAGTATTGGATTCTAAAATGGCCCTTAAAAAGAATTAAACACCCATTAATCCTTTAGAATGCTCTACTATGACTCATGAAGACGAAGAATGGCAACATGACATATCAAAATTACAAGAGCAAGTGCAACAAATTTCGCTCTCGCAAAGAGCAACAAAAAATGACATGGAAGTTTTGAAGATAGTCGTGGAAACTAAGATGAATGGTTTGAAGAAAGGAGTGGAATATAATATGGATGGTTTTAATAATGGCATGGAAGCTAATATGGAAGGCATGGAAGCTGGCATGGAATCTAAGATGGATGACTTGGAAGCTAAGATGGAAAACATGAAGAATGATCTAAAAGCAGACATGGAAGGTTTGAAAAAGTTGATACAAGAAATGTTTCCTAATGGTGAAAAGATATTAGAGGAAACTTATGATGAGAACAAAATAAATGTTAATCGTGATTTCATAAACTCTAATATTGGAGGGAAGAACCACCATATTCCAAAAATGGATATGATGGAGTTTGATGGAAAGGATCCTATAACATGGATACTATAGATGGAGCAATATTTTGATCTCAATAATTTGCAAAACACACAAAAGGTACACATTGCAACTTTGCATTTAGAACAAAATACATTTGTATGGTATCGATGGCTTTGCTCTCGTAAAAAAATTGTCACTTGGTCAATTTTTACGGAGGAAATGATAGCACATTATGAGGATACAAAGAGAAACACCTTCTTTAGCCAACTGATAAATCTCAAACAAAAGGGTTCAATGGGGGGGCACATTGAGGACTTCCAAAAATTGAATATAAGGGTAACTGATATTCCATAGGAACACAGGATTGATCTCTTCATAGGTGCTTTAAAGGATAACATCCAACATGAAGTTCACGTTTTGGAACCTAATTAATTGGAGAAGGCATTCAGGTTGGCAAGAAAAATTGAATGTAAAATTATGGTGACAAGGAAGCCTACCGCTCACTTCTATAAATATGGTAGTGTTGCTACTCCTAGATTTCCACAACCTACAAGGTTGACACCATAACAATTAGAAGAAAAAAGAGCAAAAGGGCTTTGCTACAACTGTGATAGCAAATACATTAAAGGTCATAAGTGTGCTGAGAAGAAATTATTTTACATAGATTGTGAAGAGGAAGAAGAAAATGAACAAGAATCTTCAAAAGAAGAGGATATACACTAGGAACCAACCCTAGAAGAGGAAGAAATGAGTTTGACCATATCGTGTAATTCATTGGCAGGAATTACCACTCCTCAAACTCCCAAGATAGAAGGACATATCAAGAAGAAAAAGGTAATAGTGTTGATTGATTCAGGTAGTACCCATAATTTTATTCATTGTAAGGTTGCCAAGGAATTAAATTGTTTCCTATTCCCAGCACCAGAATGTCAAGTGATGATTGCAAATGGAGGAACTATAAATTTTTCTGGAAAATTTCATAATATCAAGCTAACCATGGGGGAATATGTATTGAATAGTCCAATGCTTTCCATTCTTATGGGAGGTGCTGATGTTGTACTAGGAGTACAATGGTTAAAATCTTTGGGGACAATAGCTTTTAATTTTCAAGAACTTTTCTTGAATTTTTTTCAGAAGGAAAGGAAGTCAAATTATGGGGTATTGCAGGGAATTCGGGAAAGATAATAAGCTCTAATGTCATGATCAGGTGATCATGTCCAAGAGGGAAAAAATGCTCAAAATTGGAATTGCTCAGAATTGGTAATAAATTGATTGACCGGATAGTGTTTGTCATTACAATCCTAGCACCGTGAACGGAACTCAAATCCAATGTCGAATGTGGAAGATATTCAAGTTTTAATTTGCCTAATAACCTTCAAAACATGACCTTTGAACTTAAAAAATTTTCTATCTTCAGAAAATATTTTATGGCAAATATTTTATTTTTTAATGATATTTTGGTGGCCTATCATAGGGTGCCACGTGGCCTTCTGAGAGGCTACCACGTGGCCCCAGGCCAAATGTTATTTGACTGTTTGAAAATTTTGGTTAAGTGGGCAGCCCCGACCCAAGCTAAACGCGTTTGGGTCAGTCGGGCACGACCCGACCCGAACGGTCACAGGTCACCAATGAACGTAGCGTCGTGCAGCAGGTCGGGTAGAGGTGAACACTACGTGCAGCAGGTCAGGAGGAGGTCACCCGTGAATGCAATTTCTGAACGCGTCGGGTCAATCAGGCGGAGGAAGACCCAACCCAAACGCATTTAGGTCACCTAAATATGGTTCGGTTGGAAAATGAACAGTCGGGCGAAGATTTTAAAGGGGCTAGCCCTTGTGATAAGCGCCTAGCCACATGACCAAGCGACGGTGCCCAGCGGCTAACCGTCCGGCGGTCATGCCGACGGTTCCGGCAGATAACAAATTCAATGTGACCACTCTGCATTAAAACATTAACTTAACTGACAGTTTCATCCAGCGGATCGGACTGGAAGACCTCCTAATCCGGCGGAGTTGCTAAACTAGTGGAGATAACTGGAGTCATCCCAAAATTAGTGGAGGTTTTTTTGGAAAAATTGGGCAAATACTGTTTTGAACATAAATTTCAGGCTACTGAACCTTTTTGGACAAAATTTTAGTCAATTTTGACTATTCAGAGCATTATGGAGCCATTGGGATAGGTTGTAGAGCCAACAGAGGTGTCTTTCAGCCATTTTTACTTCAGAGAAGCTTGGAGAGCCATCAAGGCCATGGGGGAAATGAAGCTGCATTGGACTACACTTCACCGTTTTAGGTGAAACCAGAGTCATTCTTAGATTATTTCTGTATTATGAATTCATTTTCACAGCTGATTTGGTCTTTTTAGGCCTTATTCTCACTGTATTACCAATTTTAGCATCATAATATATTAAGGACATGCCCATTGGGAGCCTTGGACTCGGCAGATGTAGCCCAAGAGGGGTGAACTGCCTCATCATGTTTTTGTGTGTTTATGGTCAAATTATTCTGTTGTGTAACTCAGATTCAAGTTGCTAAATAGTAAATTTAAACAACACTTCCTCACACTTAAATTCATAAACAGTTACCAAGAACACTTTGTTTTACTTGTAAGACCTTATAAACACTTTGCACACCTAATTTAATGGAAATGAATACTTTGAACAGCAGTAAAAATACTTTCATTTTCATATCAGTTGGTATCAAAGCCTGGGTTTAGAGCCTTAGAAGCTAGAGTTTACTCATCATTTGTTTTGTGCAAAGATATAGTTGATTGTTTGCAATTTTTTATGCTTACTAGGCTTAAACTCAAGAGAGGTGAAGGAAACTTGGTTAGTGCACAAACTAATCCACAACCAAGAAGGGTTAGAGAACCACCTCCAAGATCCATAGAAGCAGCTTCTAGCATGTCTTCAAGAGAGGGAGAAGCTCCTGAAGAGATGGATCCCAAGGAAGAAGAACGGGTATTTCAGAAAGCTTTCTTGTATATGACTAAGATGGTGAGGATACTCTACCAAGAAAGGAATGATAGGCTTGTAGGAGAAGGGTCTAAAAACCAGAAAGAAGGAGAGGGTTCTTCAGGAGGAAATAAAAGTGATGACAAGTCAAAGAAAGGACACGGAGGAAATGGTGATCCACCATCCCCATCTTCATCCGCTTCCTCTACATCATCATCCTCAACTTCGGTGAATCAATCTCACAAGTCTAAAACCACTGGTAAAAGTCCATTTTTAAAGCTTGATGTCAAATTTTAATTTCCTATGTTTAACAGTGAAGTCAATCCAAATAAACTTGACAATTTGATCAGATAGTTGGAAGTTTATTTAAGGATACAAGACCTTCATGATGACGACACCAAGATACAGTTAGCCTCGTTGAGAATGGATGGAGTAACATTGGTATGGTGGGAAGCCAAGACCAAGGATGAAATTAAAAAACATGTTAAGATCACTTTATCATGGGCTGAATTTATTACTGCAATTAAAAAGAAATTTTATCCATTAGCTCATTTACAAAAGGCTATCATGAATTGGCAAAACTTTAGACAGCTTAAAGGACAAAATGTGCAAGACTACACCCAAGAGTTTAGGAAAAGAGAACTCTTATTAGGGGTAGACTTACAAAGTCAAGATACTTTGCTGAAATATATAGGTGGTTTGCACAACTACCTTAAACATACTATCCTTACGTTCAATCCTACTAGTCTAGACGAAGTTTGTGTACAAGCTACGCATTTAGAGGCTAGAGGAAAAAACACTTTTGATGAGGGTAGAAACAAGCCTTTCAAAGGGAAGAACAAATATAAAACCTTTAAGGGAAAAGGTAAACAGAATGCATCTATCAAACAAGAGGGTAAAAAAGAAATATGTAAACATTGTTCAAGAGAGGGCCATGAAGAGAAAAACTGTTGGAAATTACATGCTGAAAAAAGAACTCAGTTTAACAAAAACAAAGGAAAGAAGAAAATTGCAGCTACTACAACTACACCACAAGATTTAGGTGATGATTCAGGTGATGAAACCAAAATTGCAGCCATGGGTTTGAAATATATGAAGGGAAAGGAAACTGAAACTAAGCGAAGCAATGAAGCTTGGCTTAGTACTTCAAACTGTCATGTACAAGCTCCAAATGAGGAAGAAAGAATTGAATTTTTCCATGTGAGGGTAGTCTCAAAACATACAAAAATTGACACACTGTTTGACAGTGGGTCACAAGAAAATATCATATCAAAAGACTTGGTCAAACATCTTAAACTTGAGACCATTCCACATCCAAAGCCTTATCCACTTGGGTGGATATGCAAGGATGCAAACTTACAAGTCTCAAGAAAGTTCATATTGCGATTCGCCATTACTGCACACTTTATTGACATAGTTGAACTTGATGTAGTACCACTTGATATATCAGGAATTATTTTGGGAAGTCCTTACTTATTTGACAGGAAAGAGATCTTCCATCGCCATGAAAATAAGTATCATATTTTTAAATATGGCAAGGAGTTCATTGTCAAAGCACATTGCAAGAAGGCAAATATAGAGATGGTAAATGCGGGACAGGTAAAAAGGCTAGTAAATTCTAGTAAGAGTTTTGTACTTCTTATGGTTAAGCCCAAGGTTGATATGAATCATGAGTCATTTGAAAATTGTGATTCCAAGCTTAAATAATATTTATATGATGTAGTTGATGCACATCATGAGATGTTTCAGGAACCGACAGGTTTACCTCCTAAAAGGGAGATTCAACATGAAATCCATTTACATCAATATTTTCCTCTTCCTAACATCGGCATGTATCGCTTGTCTATCATGGAGAATGCTTAAACCAAGAGGAAAATTAAAGACTTGTTGGAAAAATATTCATAAGACCAAGCACTTCGCCATGTGGGTCACCGATAGTGTTGATTCCAAAGAAAGACGGAACTTGGCGCATGTTTGTGGACTTTAGGGCATTGAACAAGATAACGGTAAAGAATCGTTACCCACTTCCAAGGATAGATGATTTGTTGGATTAGTTGAAAGATGCTACAAATTTCACTAAGTTATACTTACGTAGTGGTTATCATCAAGTTAGAATTGCAAAAAGTGACATTTGGAAGACAACATTTAAAACCAAACAGGGACTCTTTGAGTGGCTTGTTATGCCGTTTGGTTTATGCAATGCACCTGCAACTTTCATGTGGGTAAGGGATGATGTCTTACGTCCTTTTCTTGATGATTTCATTATTGTCTACTTATATGACATCTTAATTTTCAGCAAGACTAGAGAAGAGCATGTCATGCATGTTAAGAAAGTACTTGATATTTTGAAGAAAAATCAGTTATTTCTTAAAATGTCAAAGTGTGAATTTGGAAAGACTTCTTTGGTTTATTTGGGACACATAGTAGGAGGAGGTGCTTTGAGAATTGATCCTTCCAAAGTAGAAGCCATTGTGAATTGTCCTACTCCCAAATCCATTACATAGGTAAGAATTTTTTTGGGTGCAGCTCAGTATTGGAGGAAGTTTATTTCTAACTTCTCTGCCATAGCAGCTCCTATGCATGCAGTGACTAGTGTGAAGCGTGCTTTCCAATGGAGAGGAAAGCAATAGAAAAATTTTGAGTCTTTGAAAGAGAATATAAGTTCAGCTCCAGTCCTTGCATTACTGGACTTGAGATAGCCATTCGAGATTCAGACCGATGCTAATGATTATGCCATGGGTGCAGTTCTCTTACAGCATGGTAAGCCTATCGCATTTCATTCTGAGACATTTAATGGTGTTGTTGTGAATTATCCTACATATGATAAGGAGTTGTATGTGTTGGTACAAAGTGTCAAAAAGTGGAAAGACTATTTGATGGGCAAAGAAACAATTGTTCATACCGATCATCAGCCTTTACAGTACTTGCAGTCGCAAAGTAAATTACAGTAGTCACGACATTTCAGATGGATGGGTTTCCTACAACAATTTCACTTGGTAATAAGGTACAAGAAAGGTATTTACAATAAAGTTTTTGAAATTCTTTCAAGGCCTATTATTAGTGCTAGTACTTTACTTAATAATGATTCTATTGTACATGAGAGCTACATAGAACAGTATGCATCAGATGCTGATTTTAAGGATGTGTATGCTAACTTGAGTGAAGGGAATCATGTTGAGGAGAATGATTATCATTTTCATAATAATTTGTTGTTTCAAATGGGAAAGTTATGTATACCACAAGGGGAGAGACTAAGCATAATGAGAGAAGCTCATTCTTCTCTTATTGTTGGACATTTCGGGGTAAGCAAAACGGTGGCACATTTACAGAGGTATTGTTATTGGCCTCGCATGGTAGATAGTGTTTCACGTTTCATTAGAGGTTGTTCATTATGTGCTACAAGCAAGCCTAGCAATAGGAAGCTTGTTTTTATATGCCATTTCCAGTACCTTCTAGACCATGGGAAAGTGTTTCTATGGATTTTGTTGGAGGGCTACCATTATCTAGAAAGTAGCATGATTATCTTTATGTAGTAGTTGATTGCTTCAGCAAGATGTGTATTCTTATGCCATGTAAGAAATATATAATTGCTGAACAAACTGCTGATTTATATTTTCAACATGTATGGGTTCATTATGGCTTGTCTACTTCTATTGTTAGTGACAGGGATTCTAGATTTGTTGGGAATTTTTGGTCCAATTTATGGAAGATGATGGACACCAAGTTGAAGAAGAGTATTTCTTTCCATCCACAAACAGATGGAAAAATAGAGGTAGTGAATAGAACCATTGTACATCTTTTGAGAGGTTATTGCAGAAAGCATCCCAAGCTTTAGGATGAGCACTTACATTACATTCAGCATGCTTACAATCGGGCCAAGCACTCTTCTACAAATACTTCACCTTTTGAAGCTTGTTTTGGGTATTTTCCTAAGTCACCTTTAGATTTCATTCTTGAGAAGGATGTGGCCATTGATGGGCATAGTGACATTGACAAAGCTCGCATTTTCATTGAAATAATTCAGCTCATACATCAGCAGGTTCAAGAACAGCTTGAAAAAAGTCAAGGCAAGTACAAGGAGAGGAATGATAAGCACAGAGTTGATCATAAGTTTCAAGAAGGGGATGAGGTATGGCTGAATATTAGTAATGAAAGAATGCAAGGAGAAGGTAAAAATTTGAAGCCTATTCGTTATGGTCCATTCAAGATCCTTAAACAAGTTGGAAATAATTCTTTTCAATTAGATTTGCCTTCATATATGCAAATGTATTCCGTTGTGAATGTGGAAAAATTATGTTTGTATGAACCTCCTTTAATTTCTGATTATGAAAGTGACATTCAGCTGCCATCCATAAAGGATTTCTCGCTATAATTTTTGGATGAGTTGAAAGAGGATGATATCCTTGATAGAAGGACACACACTTGGAGGAGGGGAAATGTTGATTATGTTCGGGTTGGTCTTAAAGGCAAAAAACCGAGTAAGGAAAAGTGGATTGAGGTGGAAAAGGTGAGGGACCTGTACCCTCATATTCTTAACAGGTAATTGAAGGATTTTTGGGTCCAAAAGCTTCCCAATGGGGAGGTGTGATCAGGTGATCATGCCCAAGAGGGAAAAATTGCTCAAAATTAGAACTGCTCAGAATTGGTAATAAATTGATCGATCGGATAGTGTTTGTCATTATGATCCTGGTGCCATAAACGACACTCAAATCCGATGTCGGATGTGGAAGATATTCAAGTTTTAATTTTCCCAATAACCTTCAAAATAGGACTTTTGAACTTCAAAAATTGTCATCTTCAAAAAATATTTTATGGAAAATATTTCATTTTTTAATGATATTTTGGTGGCCTATCAGAGGGTGCCACGTGGCCTGCCCGGAGACTGCCATGTGGCCATAGGCCAAAGGTTCTTTGACTGTTTGAAAATTTTGGTTAAGTGGGCAGCCCCGACCCGAGCTGAACGTGTTCGGTTCAGTTGGGCACGACCCAACCTGAACGGTCACAAGTCAACGGTGAACGTAGCATCGTGCAACAGGTGAAGAAGAGGTGAACACTACATGTAGCAGGTCAGGCGGAGGTCACCCGTGAACGCAATTTCTGAACGCGTCAGGTCGGTCAGGCGGAGGATGACCCGACCTGAACGCGTTTGGGTCACCTAAATACAGGCCGGCTGGAAAATGAACAATCGGGCGGAGAGTTTAAAGGGGCTAGCCCCTATTATAAGCACCTAGCCACATGACCAAGCAGCGGTGCCCAGCGGCTAACCATCCGGCGATCATGCTGATGGTTCTGGCGGATAACAAATGCAATGTGACCACTCCGCATTAAAATGTTAAATTAACTGACAGTTTCATCTGGCGGTTCAGACTGGTGGACCTCCTAATCCGGCGAAGTTGCTAAACTAGTGGAGATAACTGGAGTCATCCCAAAATTAGTGGAGGTTTTTTTGGAAAAATTGGGCAAACATTGTTTTGATCATAACTTTCACGTTAATGAACCTTTTTGGACAAAATTTTAGTCAATTTCGACTATTCTAAGCATTATGGAGCCATTGGGATAGGTTTCAGAGCCATCATAGGTGTCTTTCAGCCATTTTTACTTCAGAGAAGCTTGGAGAGCCATCAGGGCCATGGGGGAAATGGAGCTACATTGGACTACACTTCATTATTTTAGGTGAAACCAGAGTCATTCTTAGCTTATTTCTACATTCTAAATTCATTTTCACAGTTGATTTGGTATTTTTAGTCCTTCTTCTCACTGTATTACCAATTTTAGCATCATAATATATCAAGGACATGCCCATTGGGAGCCTTGGACCAGGCAGATGTAGCCCAGGAGGGGTGAACTGCCTCATCATGTTGTTGTGTGTTTATGGTCAAATTATTCTACTGTGCAACTCAGATTCAAGTTGTTAAACAGTAAATTTAAACAACACTTCCTCACACTTAAATTCATAAACAGTTACCAAGAACACTTTTTTTTACTTGCAAGACCTTACAAACACTTTGCACACTTAATTTAATGGAAATGAATACTTTGAACAGAAGTAAAAATAATTTCATTTTTATATCATGTCATGACAAAGCTTCTAAAGAAAGAACAACTAGGCGTAATTGCACAATTATGCTCACTAGAAGGTCCAACATCAAAATCATCTATTTCTGCAGATCTCCAAAAAGTCTTGGACAATCATTCCAAGTTGTTTGAAACTCCCAAAGGACTCCCACCTATTCGTGATCATGATCATGTTATTCATTTGATTCCAAGAAGTGTTCCTCCAAACATCAGACCTTATATATATCCTTATGTCCAAAAGAGCGAAATTGAACGTATGATTGCAGAAATGTTAGAGGCTAGTATAATTCAACCTAGTCAAAGTTCTTTCTCTGCTCATGTAGTATTGGTACACAAGAAGGATGGATCATGACGCATGTGTTCGTATAATAGGGAGCTCAATAAGCTCAACATTAAAGATAAATTTCCCATTCCTGTGATTGATGAATTATTGGATGAATTACATGGAGCAATTTATTTTACCAAGTTGGATCTTCGTTCAGGATATCATCAAATTAGAATGAAGACTGAAGATATTCCAAAAACAATATTTCGAACTCATGAGGGTAATTATGAATTTTTGGTCATGCCTTTTGGCCTTTCCAATGCACCTTCTACATTTCAAGGGTTGATGAATTCCATTTTCAAACCCTTCCTTAGAAAATTTTTGCTAGTATTTTTTGATGATATACTAATCTACAGCAGGTCTTGGAAGGATCATGTTCAACATGTTGACAAGGTGCTCAAACTATTGCAGGAGAAACAATTGTATGCAAAAACATCCAAATGTTTCTTTGGAGTACAAGAGGTGGAATATATGGGTCATATTGTATCCCACGAGGGAGTTAAGGTAGACCCTAACAAAATTAAAACCATTAAGGAATGGAAAGTCCCCACAACCATAAAGCAGTTGCCAGGATTTCTCGGACCAATAGGGTATTATCGCAAGTTTTTTAAGAATTGTGGGAGAATAGAAACACCTCTAACAACATTATTGAAGAAAGATGCATTTTCATGGACTCCTGAAGCAACTAAGGCTTTTGAACATATTAAAGAGGCAATGTGCCTAGCACTGGTCTTAGCTACGCCAGACTTCACAAAAACCTTTATTGTGGAATGTGATGCCTCCGGAAATGGAATTGGTGTTGTTTTAATGTAAGAAGGAAGACCCATTGATTTTGAAAGTCGTCCAATCAAAGGAAAGTATTTACATAAATTTATTTATGAGAAGGAAATGTTAGCAATACTGCATGCACTAAAGAAATGGCGAACTTACCTAATGGGAAGACACTTCAAGGTAAAAACTGATCATGATAGTCTTAAACACTTTTTGGAACAAATACTATCTTCAAAATAGCAACAAAAATGGGTCACAAAGGTGTTGGGTTATGACTTTGAAATAATCTACAAAATAGGGAAGCTAAATGTTGTTGCAGATGCACTCTCAAGAAAGAATGAAGAGGTGGAAGCATTGCTTTGTGCCATTTCTATTATCCAACCAGATTGGATAACCAAAGCAAGAGATGAATGGAAGAAGGACAAAGATGTATGGACACTCATTCAAAAGTTGCAGCAAGATCCTAGTACATCTGATACATTTAGTTGGAAAAATGATTCCTTATGGTACAAATATCACTTATATATTTGTAAGAATTCCCAACTAAAACAAAAGATTCTTTTGGAATTACACTCTTCTCCTTTAGGAGGACACTCAGGATTTTTAAAAACTTACCACAAGGTGAAGAAAGAATTTTTTTGGGATGGCCTTAAATCTTATATTCAAAAGTTTGTGGCAGAATGGTTGGTTTGCTAGCAGAATAAGGTTGAGACAATTAAGACCCCGGGTCTTCTACAACCTTTATCCATTCCAAGTCAACGTTGGGAGGAGATTTAAATGGAATTTATCACATGTTTACCTAAGTCCGAAGGAAAGAGTGTCATCATGGTAGTAGTTGATAGACATACCAAGTATGAACACTTTTGTGCATTATCTCATCCATTTAAATCAAGTACAGTTGATACTAAATTTATGGACACAATTCAAAAGCTAGATGGAAACCCAAGGGTTATTGTGAGCGATAAAGATCCCATTTTTACAGGAAATTTTTGGACGGAGTTATTTTCTTGTTTGGGTACTCAATTAGCTCATAGCTCATCTTATCATCCTCAATCCAATGCTCAAACCGAGATAGTAAATAAATGTTTTAAATGATATATTTGTTGTTTTGTATCTGATAAACAAACACAATGGGTCAAGTGGTTACCTCTCGTTGAATGGTGGTATAACACTTCCTTCCATACTACAGCAAAAATGACCCCATTTATGGCACTTTATGAATATCATCCATCGTCCATCATATCATCTTTAAGAGAAAATTCGAAGGTTCAAGCAGTGGAAGATCACATCAAGCATCAACAATAAGTTCTCCAACTCTTAAAGGATAACCTGAATTTGGCACAAAATAGAATGAAAAAACAGGCAGATTAACATCACAGTGAGAGAAGTTTTGATGTAGGAGACTGGGTATTTTTACGGCTACAACCATACAAACAAATGTCTCTCAAGTAAGCTAAGAAGGATAATAAATCATCACCAAAGTACTATGGTCCTTATATGGTGTTGCAAAAGATTGGTACTATGGAATAAAAATTGGAGCTTCCTGCTTCTTCACGAGTGCATCCAGTTCTCCATGTTTCATGTTTAAATAAGGTTATAGGTGAAAATATTCCAGTTCAAACAATATTTCCAGAACTTGATGAGGAAGGAAAAATCATATTGGAACCTAAAGCAGTCACAGAAACAAGAACTCGATAGCTACGAAATCGATCAATTTCAGAGTAACTCATCAAGTGGAAGAACTTACCCACTGAATACTCTACATGGGAGGATGAGAATTTTATACAGAATCACCTAGAGCTACTGAAGCGTTGAGGACAACATTTTTTTGAAGGAAAGGGGCATGTTAGGTCCCTAGATTACTAGTATAGTCCCTTATTGCTGTTAGTATAACCCCCTTATTGTTATTATTGTACCCTTGTAACCCCCATATTGTTATTATTGTACCCTTAAATTACTATTGTTAGGTCGGATAGGATTACATTGTGGCCCCACTAGGATTACATTGTGGCCCCATGGACTCCTATATATAGAAAGGAGTTTTTGTAATTTGTATCATTCAAGAATTGTTCATTCATGTAATGTATTGGAGGTTTCCCCCTCAAAGTGGATTACTTCTAAGGCATTGATATCTCTTTTCTTCTATTTTTGGAGTTGGTTTCACAACACGAATGTTTGAAGAATTTCAATTTCATTTATGCATTTAGGACTGAGAGTGATCGTTGTGTGAGAGTATTTGTTTTCTAATGTGCATAAGTTAAGAATAGAGTAGAAGGAGTGAGTTAAGGCCAACAGTATGTTTCAAAAAAACAAGTAGATTTAATTTTATTTCAGTTCTATTTGAGTTTTGATTAGGTCGTGCAATATTTTAGAACAGTGACAATTATTTGGAAAAGATTAGTTTCATTAAGTACAGTAGCTTAATTTGAGGAAGCATTGAGTGATTAGTTAATTGTATGATTTTCTCTAGGATAGAATTTGAAATAATTAGATTCTCGTTCCATCATTACTTGAAGGTGTGTAATTCATATTTCCATTCCATTTGGGATTGAGTGAAGTGTTATTTAAAATTTGTGTGATTCGGGTGAATTAGTCAAGTTACGTACAGTACTAAACAAAGTGTGATTTTCTTCAGTTTGATTTCATCTACAACAGGGTTAATTCAATTTAGTAATTAATCTCAAATAATAGTAAAGATTTGGCCTTGCAAGGAGTGAGAATTGATTTGCAGCTATCTTTATTTCATAGAAGAGTGTAGCCTCCATTTCCAGCATAGAATTCCAAGGTTGATACCATAACAGTGTGTGTGTGAGCAACTAGATTTCCCAACTTAGAATTGTCTTGTTAATCCTTAAACCTCAATAAGTCAATTGTGTTGTTTCCTAGTTTAAATGTTATAGTAGCTTAGATGAATGTTAAATATTCTTGATTGATATCAGAATAAGTGTGATAAATATAAGTTTATATTTATTTTAATAACCATTTAATTTGATTATTGGTTCTGCTTCTTTCAGAAAGATCGTTCTTTCAGTTTAAATAAGAAAATTGGATTATAGAAAGACTAGATTGAAGTAGAGTAGTGTGGTTTGATAGACTAAGTAAATTGATTTCCTTTTATCCTTATTTGTCTGCAATTTGAATAAGCAATATAAATTAGAGGTTTTTTATGATTCTATACTAAAGAAATCATTATTAAGGAAACTTATATACTCTAACATAAGTTGAATCAATAGCGCAGTACAACTCGTGTTTACGAGTCCTGGTTGACAATTAAATAATAGGAGCTTTAATTCGCTAATTAAAACTCTCAACACACCTTCATTTGGGATCCTAGTGGAGGAGATTACTTGGTCAAATCAGGGTATATGACCATACAAGCATAGCAAACTAACCAAGTTTGGGCACCTTGGAAAACAATATGGAAATCTGAAAGTTCGCCCAAAGTCAAAATATTCATCTAGAAACTTTTAAAAGGTAAAGTCCTTGCAGCAGACAACCTCAAAAGGAAAGGATTTTCAGGACCTCCAAGGTTCCCCATGTGCCTGAATGATGAAGAAAGCATGCAGCATCTTTTTCTCAACTGTCCCTTTGCAAGAGAATGTTGGAACCAACTAATGAGCCCATTGGAAATTGATCTAAATTTCTCAATTACCTTTAATGAATTCTTCATAGCTTGGAAAACAATATATCCTTACTCATTGAAGCAAAATCACACCATAAATAATTTTGGGAAAGCCTCTCATCTTTCCTCTGTTGGTAGGTTTGGTTAGCAAGAAACCAACAAATATTTAAAATCCAGCCTCCAAATATTGGCAGAGTTATGCCAAATACATGGCAACTCACAATAGAATTCCTAAACATGAAAGGATTGAGAGCAATAGACAACAGCTAGCTCCAGTAGGAGAGAGGATATGGATAAGCTTTGCAACAGGTAGAAGCATTTGGACAAGAAGTCCCAAAATAAAATCAGTCATCCAAAATTGGAAAATAAGATTAAAAAATGATGATTTCATTCTTTTGATGAAAAATCTTAACAAAAATTACCTCTTCTTTGGTGGTGCATCAAAAAACAACTTGGGCAAGGCTAGTGCAGGGGTCATACTCCTGGATCTGGGTGGAACCAATCTCGTCTCCTTTGAATGGGGATTAGGAAAAACCTCCAATAACAGGGCCGAGGCATATGGATTACTATTGGGAACCATGATTCTTAGAAAAAGGACAGAATCCAATAATCATGGGAGACTCAGCTATAATTATTCAAGCCATGATTAGCATGACAAATCCTCCAAATGCAGCAGTGGGACAAATAGTCAATAGAATCATGCATAATCTGAAATTTATGGGAAAGGTCACCTTCAAACACATATTTCAAGACAAAAATAGCAATGCGGATCACCAGGCAAACCAGGAAGTTGCTAGGCTCGAAGGAGAAACAAAAATCCAAAATGAGGTTTCCTACACTCCAATACCTTATCCAGCCCTGATCCCTCCCCTGCCATAGTCACATCAGCTCATGAGGATGATTTTGACAAGAAAAAAATTAAAAAGGAATCCAGTCAGAACAATGATCCTTCACAGATTTGGTATAATCATGGAACTCTCTGCAGCTTGATTCTCAAGCCTAAAAAGCCATGTCAAACCCATGACACAATCCCATCTAATTCATGCATCTCCTCTCCATTTAATGGCATCGATATAGGCTTGTATTCCATTATCGGGCTCGATCAAACTCCCCATGTCTATGTTTACTCTGTTTTTGAGTGTTTATTCCCTGTTAAACATGCTTGTTCTTTTATTTCTTTGATGTTTGTTACTTCCATACTCCTTTGCACCCAACCTTACTCTTCTTTAACACCCTCAGCACTCCCTCCTCCCTTCACGCAATCACCATTCAGCATGTGCAATTTTTTTCGCTCATCTCTTATAATCACTCACCCTCAACTTCATATTTGTGTGTTGACATTGATATTTACTTCCAAATTTCCCTCCTTTCTAAGTTGTGCGAGCTCAATCTTTTCACAGCTCAACAGACCTCCTTGCAAATTCTCCCTCTCAGTCCTCTTGGTGCTTTTGGAATCTTGAGTTGTTCTCTTCAAGTGGTGTGATCTCCTCCAATCCTCAGTGCAACTCTGTAGTTTTCTTGGATTAGTCTACCTCCTAGTCAACAGAGTGAACTTGGTAGAGCAAGCAGTTCTCTCTATCCCCAAAGCACAAAGGAAGCACTTCTCAATCTCTCTCCTTCAGCAGATCGATCAGAATTCTCCTTGGAAAGCAACAATGGAATTGAATCCAATAGAAAGCGCCTAACAAAATGAGAAATGCACCATGTGCAGAGCTAATAAATTCATGATTGACAAAGTAAGAGAGGTTGTTCAAGACTTGAAGTTTTAGGTAAGATCTGAGAATTCATTCTTGAAGAGGCAGCTTGAGGAATAGAAGGAAGAAATAGATGCCCTCAAAAATAAATGCTCTCATCTGGATGATACAGTCAGTTATCTTAAGAGAATCACCTTGAATCGGGAGGGGGAAAAGTCAAACTTCCAAGGCAATAAACAAATATCATAGCAAGAACAATCAGTCAACAATAACTAGAAGACCTTAGAATATCAAGAAGGATCTCTCCTCGGCCTATAATAATATTTTTCCATTTTGTTATGTAAATGTGTTTCTTTGCTTTTTCAGTTTGTAAGGTAGTATGCCAAAAATGTAGTAGGAAATCCGGGCAATTTTGGAATCAAGGCTTTAGGTAACCGGGACTACGCTTATTCTATTACCTCCTTCAGTCTGCTTCTCTTTAATCCCTTCATGTAATGGGAGCTTGCTCCTTTTCTTTTTGGAATAGATATCTCAATAACCGACTTTGTAAAAATAAATAAACTCTTATATGATTACACTAATTGCTAAAATAATTATTTATATACTATATAAACCTTAACTTCAAGATGAAGTTTTCTGAAGGAGGGATGTATGTAATGACCCACTTTCAGTTATCAGGAACATAGAAATATTAGCGTGCATACGAGACATGCATGTGATAGCTACATATGCATGTATTGCATGAACTACACTAGTATGCGTACAAACTAATTGTGGAAAATTTCCAAGTATAAGGTAATGAATTAGTTATTGAAGTGGCAAGTAAATACCAACATACCATAATCTAATGAATATACATGAGGAGTTCTTGTTATACCACCATCATAATATAAATAGTACATTATTCAAAATATATAAATACAAAGGATTTTGATTAACTAAAAGAAATTATATATTACATATTATATATCAAATATAAAGAACTAACTATGTAAATCTATAAGTTCTAAGTTGAATTATTAAAATTTAAAAAGGGAAACTATATTATTATAAAATAACTAACCATATAAGTCTTAACTAAATATTAAACTTTAAAAGGGTATAATTTTATGAAATATTAAATATTTCTTTAATAAAAGAAAGGTATTACTTAACTCTGTTAAATATCACTTGAATGAGATATTAAGTGATGAATGTCAATGTATAAAATATGACTACCTATTTAAGACATTGTGTGGAGCCACGTAACTAACAGAAGGAAAGAAACCATGCCTCATTATCGAAGCAGTGGAGGGTTGAAAAGACGGTGATTTTTGGAATATAAGGGGATGGAGGAGACATATGGAAGGGGAGTTTTTTTTTTGAGAAAGTATCTCACATTCATAGAACAATATTGGGAAGAATCCACTGACAAATTAGCATTGAGCCTTGTTTTTTCTTGGGGCTTTGGGCACGGGGTCTAGAATACCTCCATTTTTTAATTCTTTTAGGTCTAAGAACCAGGCAGGTTGATACCAGATAGGATGAGAGGAAACGATCGGTTCGGTAGCAAGAGCAAGAGCAACAACAGACAAGAAACGTCTCCAAACTGATTTCCAAGTATTCTTCTACAATTTAATTTTAAAATTCCAGTTCCAATTTATTGTCTGGCTAAATTTCATAATTAGGGAATTAATGTGAATTTTTGAATTTTGAGTTCCTCTGGTTAATATTTTTTTAAAATGGGTTTTACATCAATACTCCCACTATATGTGCAATTTCTGGTCTATTATAGACCATTTCATACATAAGACTACCAACATCACTTTCATATGGAACACGAGACATGTCCTCTTCCTCTTCTTATGTCTTGGGACACTGTTCAGCAAAAAACTTTACACCTACATGAATAGGAACCTTCACTGGTTTATTATACTACATATTAAACCTATGTAATATTGTATATTAAACCTCTGCAATATTGTCTCAACATACTTCCTCTAGTTTAACCAGAGCTTCCTATTTTCCCGATCTCATTTAATTTCTATGCCCAAATTATAGTTTGCAGCACCAAGATCCTTCATGTCAAATTTAGAGGTAAATTGGGTCTTGAATTCTTGGATAATTTCTTTGTCATTTCCAATTAGCAACATATCATCCACATAAAATACCAAATAAATAACACAGACAATAATTAATTTAAAATACACACAATGATCTTCTTTTCTCCTTGGGAAGCCAAGTCCCTGTATATATGTATCAAAATTTTCATACCACATCCTTGGTGACTACTTTAACCCATACAAATACTTTTTTAACCTACATATCCGTTCTTTCTTACCCTTCACCACAAAGCCTTTTCGTTGCTTTATGTAGATCTCTTCTTCCATATTCCCGTGAAGAAATATTGTCTTCACATCCATTTGTTTTACTTCAAAAAAAAAAGCAACAACAATAGATAAAAGTAGTCGGATATAAGATAACTTGGCAACAGGAGAAAAAATATCACCAAAATCAATTCCCGACACTTGGGAATAACCTTTTTCTACCAACCGAGCTTTGAATTTCTCCACCTTGTCTTATGCATTCATCTTCTTCTTAAACACTCATTTGTTGCCAATGGGTTTCCTTCTAGCCAGAAATTCCACCAAATCCCAAGCCTCATTTAGTGCAAGGCTTCCAATTCTTCTACCATGGCCTTTTTCCAAAGTTTTCCATCCTTTGAATTCATTTCCCCCATGACAGTTTTGGGACCATCATTAGTAATAAACAAAGAAAAATTGGAACAAAAAGCAGATGGACTATACCTCTTTGTTTTCCTTCTCTCTCAAGCTGATCTCCTAAAAAAATGGAGTGTGTGGCGCTTCCTCTTTTAATTCATGTTCTGTTATATATTCGGACTCTTCCTCCTTCAGTACAAACTCTATCTTATTTGGTCCCTTTTCCTTTGGTGGGGCTTCATGTTTAATAACATCTTTCACCTCTCTAAACACCACATATTAATTTTACACAACCTTCCTTGTTTATGTGTTCCAAATCTTATAACCTTTTAAATCATCCTCATTAGGGGAATTTTGAGGTCTAAAATGGACCTCCTAAGGAAATAATAAAATAATAGCTAAACCATTAAAATAATATTTATGAATTTTAAATTCACTTTTTGCACCACAATCAATATAACCATAGTTAAATTCAATTCAAAAGTTGTACCAAAATAAAATTAATAAAAAAATTGTATTGATGTGACTCTAAATAAGAATGAGCTTTTCAAGAAAAAAGTCATTATCATTGAACAACTAATGCATTTGTCCTTTGTACTTAAATAACTTAAAATAAAATATAAATATAAATTTATAAATTGTTAATTATATTATATGCTATTAATTAAAATTAATATTATTTAAATTGTATAATAACATGTAATTAATATACTATATAAAAATGATATAATATAATATAATATAATAAATGTATAGGGATATGAATTGTTTCTTTCAAGAAATATGAAATGACAATAATATATTTTTATTCAAAAAGTGTGAAATGACATTTATTATGAGTACTTTACTTTGACTTTAAAAGTACTTAGTGCACTACCATGGTTGACCATGAGTTTTTATCCACCATTGAGAATGTGACAAGTACCTTTAACTCAAGCAATGCCACCTCAACCATTAGGGATGATGTCATCCCCTATAATGTGATTGGTTCTCATAAAGTGAATTTTGATTGTACATTTTTCTTAGGAGGCCCATTTTAGACCTCAAAATTCCCCTAATGTATACCTAATAAAAATGCACCTTTCATATTTAGTATCCAACTTGATTCTTTTCTCCTTTGGAACATGTACATTTTCATAATAGCCAAATACCTTGAGATGTGAGAGAGAGGGTTTCTTACCAGTCCATACATGATGTGGAGTCTTATCCTCCAACGTTGATGAAGGTGATTTGTTAAATAGGTAACATATAGTATCCACTTCCTTTGCCCTAATCTAGCACCAATGAGCATATTTTGTGCTTTTTCCATCAATGTCTTGTTCATTCTTTCTACGACTCCATTATTCTGAGGTGTGTATGGAGTAATATTTTGTCATGTTATACCACACTTCTTACAGAACTCTTTGAATTCCTTCTTGTAGAAATCTCCACCATTATCTTTCCTTAACACCTTAATCTTCTTTTTTGTCTGAATTTCCACCAGAGCTTTAAATTCTTTAAACCTGTCGAACACTTCAAATTTCTTCCTGAGGAAATATATCCATGTATTCCTTGATAAGTCATTAGACTTACCTAGTGATGGAACTGACATAGGTCCAAACACATCATTATGCACAAGCTCTAATATCCCTCTCTCCCTCTTAGCACCAGAGGGGAAACTCACCCGATTTTGCTGCCCATACACAATGTTCACAGAAATCGAAATTCAAAGAGAAATTAGACATACCTTCTACCATACCATCACCATGTAGTATTCAAAAGCCCTTCTCTCCAATATGTCCAAGTCTTTTATGCCACAACATAGTCTTTTCTTGAGAGACCACTAGATATTCTACTCCACTTTCAGGAACCACGAAATTGTTTCACCCACCAATAACAATGTTACCCAAAAGCTTGTACAAAGTTCTAATATGAACTCCTAGAATCAATAATAGTGTTCTTCAAACCACCTTGCAGGTATATTTCTTGAACATTTTTTTTACACCTGCACCATCCATCTTACTTATAGGAATTAAATTTTTGGCCAATGCAGGAATGTGCAGAACACTAGGAAGTATTCTAATCCTTCCACCTTGCAACTTCAACTTGAATTTTTCATGTTCTATGATTATGGTCTTCCTGTCATCCCTTAGGAAGACATCACCACCATCATATTTCTTATTCTCACAGAACCACTCCCTATGGGGAGTGAAGTGAAAGGATGCACCTAAGTCAATCAACCATGCCTCCTGATCTACGTGTGTACTTGAAGAAGAAGCCAAGTAGACATCCCCACCTTAAATTGAGGTGGTTTTAACCTCTGTATAAGGAGCATCATCATATCCCTTTACTTTCTTAGGAATTTTAGATATATTGTCCTTTTTATAGTGCCCTTATTTTCCGTATTTCCAGCATACCTTTACAGCTTCTCCTGGAGATTTAGATCTTCGTCTAGATTTAGATCTCCCACTTGAGGACTTGTTTTTGTTTTTGTTATGGGGTTGTCCTCTTACTAACAAGACATCTCTATTATGTCTCTCTATATTTTTATGTCTCACCTCCTTTGATAACAAGGATGAGACTATTTCATCAAAATTCAAGGCATTTGTATTGTTACCTTTGGAAAAAACTAGACTATCCCATGAGTATGGTAGAGAACACAACAAAATGATACACTTATCTTCATCTGAAATTTCAAAATTAATAGATAAAAACTAGCTTGCCACAGTATTGAAAGTGTTTAGATGCTCAGTCACCGAGTCTCCATCCTTCATCCTCAAGTTATATAGCTTTCTTGGCAAGAAAAATTTGTTCACCAAAGACTTATATTGATACAAAGTCCCTAACTTGTACCAAAAATCCTTTGTCGTAGCCTCCCCTAATACTGAATCCGAGAGACACAATTCTATTGTGCTCTTTTCCTTCTAATCTAACTTCCTTGAGTCTTCTGTTGACATTCTTGTTGGTGTCGTACTGAGATCTCGAACAATCCACTGATCTCTGTCCACCAACAAATTCTCCATCTTGAGCTTCCACAACTCAAAAAAATTTCCATTGAATTCCTTAATATCCATCTTTCCACTATTCACCATCTTCTTTTACTGTAAGAATCGATCCAATAGATCTCCCACTGTAACAGGGTCTACTATAGGCCTGAGCAACAAATTCCTCAATTGCAAAGGAATCCCGTTGAAGCCAAAACTACTCTAATACCAGCCATATTTTTTAATCATGTACAGAAATTACTTGCAAATAGATTCTTAAAATGAAAAAATATACATTGGAGAAAACATAAAATATACACATATTATTTCTCTTGGAACCCAAACCGGGAAAACCAAATTGATTTTTCGTTATTTTCCTTTTAAGGTTACAATACATTATATACATGTTGAAGCATTCATAATCCCTAATCCACTAACCCTAGATTAGAACATAATCGTAGTTCCCATGACCGGATCTATAAAATACCATGGGAAAAAACCATCATGCCCAATACCATGTGCAAAAACCATGGTAGGTATGCCCCCCATCTTTGGGTTCGCCCCCCATCCTTGGGTCCGCCTAACTATTATTGGGTCTGCATAAAAAAAAAATCTCGGGTCACTGCGCTCTACGCAACATAACAGCACCTGGAGCTAGTCATTAAAAGAATATAACACATACCGAACATGGAGTCACATTGGAGATGAATCTCCAAATGTGCTAAGCAACCATCCAATATTTCTAGGCAGTACCGTTGATGATGCTAAATCTTTTGAATGTTGTTCAAGAATGAAATGATATCATTCTCGTCCTAGTCCTTCTCCTTTAAAACTCTACCAAGTAGGTCTTCAACTACTAATGCAAGGTTACAAAGTGCATTTATTAGTTCCTTTGTCCCTAGTGTGACCAAGATCAGGTAACCAATGGGAGACCTTCGACATGAGATATATATTTGAATATGTATGACAGTCACTGGCCACATGTGTCTCCAACTTATGTATTTCCTCTCGTGTACTGGGAGAGGTCATTGAGTGGTATCTTATTGCCGTATCCTGAGCCTGAGACTAAGTGCGTAGCTGGAAATGTTGTTCATGCCCACCGCTCTTAGTAGGCCCTCTCATGTAGCACATTTATTGTCTAGGCATGGAAGATACTAAAACAAGTGCCCAAGAACAACCTTTGTGATCACTTCCAATACGCCACTTAAAAACCAACCATCCACGGCCTCATCACTAGCATGGGAGAAAGACAAACTACAGATAAGACACTAGTCCTCCCACAAAGTCTCAACAATAACAAACTCAAGAATTATCAACTTAGGGAGAAATCCAACTGACCATTCAACAACAGAATTACCACCTAATGAACCTAGTTCATGATCTTGGGGGTACGAAGAATTATAATATGACATGGACTCCAAGGAGAGTACACCACCAAGCTTACGAATCAAAATATATAACAACAACAAGATACATAAAGAAAGTCCCATTGTACAGAATAACACATGAAGAATAAGTGTAACTCCATGTAATAAGATAATCTCTGTGAAATCAAACCACAAAAAGGAAATTTAAGGACTAAAGCTAATACCCAGTAATTGCTCCACTGGCACACCAAACTTAACAAAACCCAAGTCTTAAAATGCATAGGTGGGTTAAAGACAAAATCCATCGCAGCAAGCTAGAGTCGCCAAGCTAGGTCCCGCTATGGATCTAAAAACACTCTAAGCTCTGAAACACTGAACTTTAAAATAACCCCAACCTCCCAATCAAACTCCTCCAACTCCTAGGGCGAAATGTGCCAAGATGCATCCTGAAGCCCTGACGCAAACACATTATAACCCAGGAAGTCCCTCGCTAAAAAATCAAATGTTATCCCATATAATCATCCCTATCAACCCAACTTCTAGAGTTGTTGAGAAAAATAGGGGAAATTTTATCCCAACCTGTGGCAAGAGTGCTTTCCCACATAACCTTAAATGAACTTCTTCGCACATAGGCATAACACATTAGAGAAAATAATGAATCCATAATCACACGAGTTAAAGCCTTACATGCACGCTGCTTGAGAGGGGCAAGCCACACCCCCCCCTCCAAATTAATTACAACGAGAGTCGGTGGGGTGGCAGGTGCCCCTCCCAATCCTCTTTTGTAAGTGGAATATCACCTTGATCGAGGATGGCTATCAACAACCACAATGAATTGTAAAGAATATTTTTAGTTGGTCCTCTCCCGATCATTCTATGATTCATTAAAATATGTATTACTATCATGGCATCCCAATTTAGCTAGATAATTAGTCGCTTTATTACTAGAACGTCTAGAGTGATAGGTAAAAGAAGATGAAATATTTATGAGAAGCGATTGAATGTGAGAAATAACAAGTTCCAATATCCAACTTTTGGAGAGTTTCTCCACCAAGGATCGATTCAAAAGCTTCTTAGTTGTGTCAATTACCAATTAAGAGTCCCCATCAATTTGAAGCTTTGTGAAGCCCACCTTGATAGCCATGATCAAACCGCTCTCTGGTGCTAGGAATTTCACCATATTATTGCTTGTAAAAACACAATTTGTCGATGAATTGCTTATTGTTAAATGTTTATATATATATATATATATATATATATATATATATATATATATATATATAGAAAAGATAAATAAATTATAAAGAAAGCAAAGGATATGGAGTTTAATATATATATATATTTTTTATCTATTAGTGTAAAAAATATATTAAATTTAAAATTAAACTCTTATTAAAATCATTATTGATAATATAAAATAAATGTAATTTTTAAAAATTTATTATTACTATTTTGTTTTATAATTATTAGTATATTCAATTTCAATAATTGTGTTGAGAGGTGCTCTTCAGTATGGTAGAGATGTTGTAATGTAATGTTTAACATTTTGACTAAGTCAAATTAGATAAAAATAAAATTTTAATTTAATTTAGAAATAAAATTAAATAAAAAGATTAATGTAATGTAATGTAAACATTATAATTCGGTCAAAATAATATAAAAATAACCCTATTAAACTAAAATAAAAATAAAAATAAAAAATGGCCCATGGTATTGAACCATGGTATTCATCTAGAATATAGCATATTTAAAGGGAGTTCTCTTTAATGAGCCTTTTTTTAGTTTTAGGTGGATTTTCAAGCCGAAATATCGAGGAAAAATTTGAGGTGAAATCTTGATTTGTGTTATTTAAACTGGTTTTTTGACTGCATATATGGATTCAACACCCTGAAAAACCCCTAGGGCACTTCAATTGTGCATAGTTTACCCATCAAACTTGTGATTTCAATGAATTCCTGCAGATTCTAGACAAATTAGCTCATAAAAATAAATCAGAAAACTTTTCAAAAAGTCGCATTAAAGACAACTTGTGTTTAAAGGGAAAATTAGACCAACCTAGATCCATCTTAACTCTGACTCTTCCAAGAGCCAAGAGGGATGAAATCTCTTGATATGCAAACCTCTTTTAGAATGAAAAGAGATTTTATCCCTCTAGGCACTTTGGAGATCCGGAGTTATAATGGATCTAATGGATCTAGCTAATATATATATATATATATATATATATATATATATATATATATATATATATATATATATATATATATATATATATATATATATATCACTTTACTTTTTTTATTAGTTTGATTGATAAAAAAAATTAAACTCAAACTTATATCCATAACATATATATTTAGATACCCACTAGATGTAGAGTAGTCGGTGATGGGGTGCACTGTTAATACATTTCCTTTGCAACATCACCGGTTTGAAACCCGTGGGTGGGATGGGTGGAGAAAAAAATGGAAAGATTAAGATTAGTCTAAACTACCAAAAATAAATAAATGTATATTTAGATTGTAAATTGAATTTATTTTAAATGGTTGAAAAGAATAATTATGAGTCACCTGACCCACATTAAATTCAAACAAATAACACATACTAATTTGGAGTTATATTATTAAAAAAAAGAAATCTTTAAAATATTATAATTACGACATAGTATAATAGAAGAAACGTTTTTTTTAAGTGTGAATGTAATATAATTTTGAATAAGATAATAATTTCTTGTTATTTAAAATGGATTTTTTAATACATAAATAGATTTAATATTCTAAAAAATTTCTATGGTATTTGTGATCTATCAGTCATTTGTACTGGTGGAAGTGACATAACAAGAATCTATTATAAGTCTTATACAATCAACCGGACAAGGTGGCCCGGAGAGTATACTGGAGGAAGATACCAGACATGGCCAGGTAATAATCCTGACTTGTTTTTTCCTGACACAGTTTACAATTTTGTAGGATACAAGCAACTATGGTGGGATTTGCTGAATAAGGATGGGCGCGGTGAAACTCATCACACCAAGCTCAGATTTGGACCTACTTGGATAAATCAGTCCCACTATGCATGCCCCTGGACATGTGACTGGTGGTTTGTTTACGGACTAAGCGCATATGGCATGGATCCAGTTTACTATGAATCATATTTTCAAATCCAATGCAATGATTGTCTAGAAAGCACTTGGGGAGAATGCTTTCACAGTCCATGTCAAACAGTCCGTGATTTGAGCCAACTTGAATATAAACTTGTAAATCCCATATTAAATTGCTACAAGAAAAGGCCATTACAATGGTTGGTTCTAACCAAAGTAAAACATCAGATCATTTTAAACAAACCCATGATAGTCAGAAGAATTTATACTAAGGCATGGGATGATGATCTGTATCCAAGACTTCGGTTTCCCGGTATTACTATCCTTGATCAAGCTGAAACCAGTACAAGCGGTTCTAGTGAGCTCCGCTAAAACAAAAGTATCCATAGTGTAATGATACCCAGTCACGGGTCTACAGTGACAGTTCTTTTCCCGAGGGCTTTTCACTTGTCTGAAAAGTATCCTCTCTGTATAAAATTATTTTGTTTCCTCGTGGGCCTTGTATAGAAAAGGTATCCATAGTGTAATGTACACACACCTCACATGTTAGTGTCGAATGGACGAATCTCGGTGCGGATGTCACTTCGATGTTACCCGAAAGCCATGATTCTCCTCCACATGTCAATAATCCGACGGACCGAACGAATGTTTGTCCTTGACTCATTTATGACTCTACTACTACTAGATGCAAACATGTCCCTGAGAGGGTCTTATTGAGCTTTATCTTGCTCTTCTAGTTCTCGGTAAGATACAGATTTTCTAAATGAGTCCATTTTTACTTTAGACAACAAAGAGAGAATGATTATAAGAACTGACCTTTTCACGAACCAGCTGACAACACTGTGCTGGCTCTGATACCAATTTTACTGCAGGGAACTCTCACACAGGTTTGCACTGCAAACTGCTCAATAGGCAGACTGGCTCACTGAGTTTCTTCTTGCTTCTTTAAGAGACCCTATGTGAACCCATACACGAACCTACTGTCACGTTCACACTTCTTTCGGCTCTCTCTGCGGCTTCCTTCACCTTTTCTGGCCTACTCTGTGTCCCTTGGTGATTTCGCGAACGTTTGACGAACTTTCGGCGATCAAAAAGAAAACAATACTACCTCAGCGGACATTCATAAAGCTCAGAGTTACAGTTCTTGACAATGCTTAATAAATACTTCTCTCTTTATTGATATTCTAAAGGATTTTACAATCGGAGTATAGACTGATAATGGACTCATATCTCTTTCCAGAGATTGACTGCAGTGGCATTTACCAGTTTTGCTACCCAGTGAATGAGCGAGCGATACTGGAGGCTATCTGGCCAGTTGCAGACTCTGTCTCATAGTTCTATGACTCATAATACACAAACTTTACAGACTCGATCTATGATCAGGCCACTTTAGGTTCTTGCCTATGCCGAGCACATAGACACGCAGGCTTCTCTGATCACCTATGGACTTGAGTCTTAGCACCGTGATGCAAGCAGATCGCGAGACTTCGCACAGATGCAGAGCAGGGAGCTTCGGCTCGACTCAAACTCAAAACTCAAAGGACTCTAGACTCTAAACACTCCGAATGCGAATGCTAAACAATGAGCCTTAACCCTCCTTATATAGGAAAAGAGGGGGGACAAACATTCGTTCGGTCCGTCGGATTATTGACACGTGGAGGAGAATCATGGCTTTCGGGTAACACTGAAGTGACATCCGCATCGAGATTCGTCCATCTGACACTAACATGTGAGGTGTGTGTACATTACACTGTGGATACCTTTTCTGTACAAGGCCCACGAGGAAACAGAATAATTTTATACAGAGAGGATGCTTTTCGGACAGATGAAAAGCCCTCGGGAAAAGCCCTGTCACTGTAGACCCGTGACTGGGTATCATTACACTATGGATACTTTTGTTTTAGCGGAGCCCACTAGAACCGCTTGTACTGGTTTCAGCTTGATCAAGGATAGTAATACCGGGAAACCGGAGTCTTGGATACAGATCATCGTCCCATGCCTTAGTATAAATTCTTCTGACTATCATGGGTTTGTTTAAAATGATCTGATGTTTTACTTTGGTTAGAACTAACCATTGTAATTTCCTTTTCTTGTAGCAATTTAATATGGGATTTACAAGTTTATATTCAAGTTGGCTCAAATCACGGACTGTTTGACATGGACTGTGAAAGCATTCTCCCCAAGTGCTTTCTAGACAATCATTGCATTGGCTTTGAAAATATGATTCATAGTAAACTGGATCCACGCCATATGCGCTTAGTCCGTAAACAAACCACCATTCACATGTCCAGGGGCATGCATAATGGGACTGATTTATCCAAGTACGTCCAAATCTGAGCTTGGTGTGGTGAGTTTCACCGCGCCCATCCTTATTCAGCAGATCCCACCATAGTTGCTTGTATCCTGCAAAATTGTAAACTGTGTCAGGAAAAATCAAGTCAGGATTATTACCTAGCCATGTCTGGTATCTTCCTCCAGTATATTCTCCGGGCCACCTTTTCCGGTTAATTGTATAAGACTTATAATAGATTCTTGTTCTATCACTTCCACCAGTACAAATGACTGACAGATCACAAAAATCTTGCGAGAGGGATCTTTCTGCTTCATAAGAGGAGGTCATACTTGTGGAATATATCATGTCATGTATCCACTTATTTCCTTTGGGGTAGACCCGCCTTTCAGCTACAAGATGCATAATATCAATGTGGCTCTGCAGATTTGCATAAAGTACTTTTGTGTTTTGGAGTTGCCATGTAGGCCTCCATTTCTCTTTGTACACAACCCATGATTCATCATATGAAATAGACCTGAGTGTCTCTTTTTGCCGTGCATGATCCCATTCTGTGATGATAACCATAACATAGTTATGATTTTCTTCTTCTTCTTCCTGTTCTTGATGCTGGATGAATTCTCTGCTGAGAAAGTTTGGCAGAGAATTATCAATTCCCTTAATATGCTCGACCTTAAAGTCAAAATTAGCAAACAAAGCTTGCCATCTTGCAAATTTAGCATCTTCAGGGTTCTTGATTGTTTTATTCAAAACTTTGTCTAAGGCTTTAGCATCAGTCCTTAGCAAAAAGAATTTATTGGCTAAATGAATAGAGAACTTATTGACACAGTTCCATGCAGCTTTTACTTCTTGTTCTATTGTGGAGTAATTTCTCTCGGCTTTACTCCATGTTCCAGAAGCATACTGCACAACCTTTTCTTCTTCTTTCATACTTTTGTCAGTAGGTCTCTATTTGAGCACACCTCCCCAACCAATATTGCTGGCATCTGATTCTACAATTTTGAAATATCCATCTTCTGCAACATGTAGGATAGGGAGTTTCCTCACCTTGGCCTTGATCTGTCTAATTGACTCAGTATGGGCTTCTGTCCAAGGCTTTGGATTCTTTCTGAGTCTCTGGTTTAGGAGAGACCTGTCAATGGCACAGTTTGGATAAAAATTTCTTACATAATTTAAACAACCCAGAAACCTTTGTAGTTGGGTTTTATCCAGAATGATGTCTGGAAATTTATCTGCAAACTCAATAGCATGATTCTGTAAAGAAATTAATCCATTTTCTATAGTGTGCCCTAAAAATTTGATCTTAGTCTTACACAGTTCCATATTTTTCTTGCTTAAGACTAAGCCATTTTTCTTCACTAATCTCATAAAAATCTTCAGGTGCCTGAAGTGATCTTGAAGATTTTTTGAGAATATCGGGAGATCATCAATATATGCTAGAAGCCATTCTGCATAAGGTTTAAAAATAGAATCCATTACCTTCTGGAACTTAGAAGGTGCATGTTTCAGTCCGAATGGCATCACATTCCATCCATAGTGGCCTCCAGGAATACTGAATGCAGTTTTCCACTTGTCTTTTTCTGCTATGGCCACTTGCCAGAAGCCAGACTTCAGGTCAAACTTAGAAAATATCTTGGCTCCTTCTATCCTTCCCAACAGATCTCCCTTATGTGGGATAGGATAAGTATCATCTGCAAGAACAGAATTAAGAGATTTATAGTTAATGACTAACCTGGGGATGCCTCTTATCTGTTCACTTCTTTTATTTACATAGAAGCCATAGCAGTTCCAAGGACTGCTTGACTCCCTAATCAGCTTTCTCTGCAACAGCTGATTTATTTCTTTTTCACAGAGCTCTTGATATTCTTTGTTCATGGGAATTGCTCTGGATTTACATGGTCTTCCCGTATATCCTTCTTTGTAGGGCAACTCAATACTATGATGTTTGCGGTGCCAAAATGCATTTGGCTCCTCTGCACAGCATTGTTCTTCAAATTGCTTCTGTAGTTCAGCAATTTGTTTCTGAACTACTGCAGAACTTAACTGATCTTCAATTCTAATCAGGTTCTTGTGGTCTTTTAGTTATGCAAGACTGTCTTCTGCTTTTTTGAGTTCCTGCATGGCTTGTACCATGGTGGATATTCTCTTCTTGGAAACATAAGCAGCTCAATTCTTTTTCCTTTTCCATCAGAAGTAGGCATTGTGATGAAATATCCTGCCTTATTATTTTTGGTTCTCCATGAACCATGAGGCTCTACAACTGCAAGGAAAACATTTCCTAAGATGCAATCAACAGGAATATCAGCCACAACAAATTTTGCTTTTAAACAATGGGAATCAAAACAAACCATGGCTTTAGGAATCTCATATTCAAGTGTTTTGTCCCCTAATCCCACAAAATTTCTTTATGCTTTAGCCCAAAACTTTGAGGGGACAATCTTCTTATCAAGGATATTTACATTTGCACCTGAATCAATTAATGCAGTTACATTATAGGTCTTACCATGCACCAAAATATTTGCCTTGACATGATGGTGCTGGTATTGGACAGTGAGAACCTGCATTTCTCTGAATCCAAAAACAGGATCAGCTTTTCCTTCAGCAATTTCAACCTTTGGTTGTTCAGGAGAAGAATATGAAGGAGTTCCATGAATAATATAATTAGTATTTCTGCCTGAAACAGGTTGAACTTCTTCCTGTTTTCCCTTTTCTAATTCAGATACTTTGAATTTGAGGGCAGAAATTTCACCTTTCAGTAAGTGTATCTCCCTACTCACCTCCCCCAAAGTGAGTGCACGAACTTTGCTTTGCTGTTGTTGATGGAGATAACTTCTGGTGTTCTGCTCATAAGAAGTATCCAAGAACAAGGACTTCTTAGAGGGTTTTGCAGAGGAGGAAGCACCCGAGGATTGCATAAAAGCATCAAGCAGTCGGGTCTTCAAATCACCATCTTCCATGGCTCGGATATGAGAGAAAACCTTCATATCATCTTCAGTGGTTTGAGCCATGAGAACTTTAACTTTTCCTGTAAATTCTTCTGCAAGCTGTTCATCAGAAGAAAAACCAGAATCTGATGAAGAACATTGTTCACATTGACAATTGTCAGAATTAGGACATTCACAATAAGCATGAACTTCTTCAAGATCAGATTCAGAAGAAGAATATGCAGAATTAGAAACAGAAGAAGAATATTCTTGGGCTTGTTGGATCATCAAGCGGGGGCAGTCTTCTGTTTTGTGAAAACTAGAGCCACATCTGCCACATTTATCTTCAGTTTTAACTTACTATTTGCCTTTATATTTCTGTTGGGATTTTTGTCCCAAACCTTTTCGTGATTCTTTAGCATCAGGACATAAATTTGCTGTATGTCCTGTCTTTCCACAAATCCAACAAGTTATCTGCTGCATCCTTTTCATCTTGACATCTTTAGGATGAATATCGTGTGACTCATATAATGAGTCTTCGGGACATATTTAGAGGAGCGTCCCTTGTGAGCAGGCTTTCGGTAAGGCTTTCTTGGCCTTTGAATTGCAGACATTCTTGTGCTGCGTCTGTGATAAGTATAAGGCTGATAACTTCTGGAAGTCTTTTTAGCCTTTTTCTTTGTTTTGTGCTTTTTTACTAATGGGTCATCAATTGTGATCCCATACCTGCTGCAAAAAGATTTAGTACCAGGCAATCTATTCAATTTATCAATAGATTTATTCATTTTAGAACTGGTACAAAGAGTAATCAATACTCTAGTGATTATGCTATACATCTGACCCCATAAATATGTTTCCAGTGGCAAATGGAAAGCATCTTGTAATTTAAGAATGTCTACCAGCTTGGAAGGAAATGCTGCAAGGTAGACTTGCTTCCAGAGAATGTTCTTGGGGTCCTTAAATATGAAGATTCTTTGCATCCAATCTCTATGGAAATCTTCATACTGTTTAATATTGCTACATTTCAGATTCATGAGGATCATTTCATTTTGATCTGAAATGTTTGGGTCATCTCCACAGAATGTCTGTTGGATTAGTGCTGTGAGAGCACCAATCATATTATTCATGGCTTTGCCATCTTCATGAAATCTTACATCTCCATTTTCATCTTTCAACACCTCAGCTTCCATGGATGCTATGAGAGCAGGAGAGGACTCTAGTTCCCACAATCTGGCTAGAGTTCCTGTAAAACATGGAATGAGGGATTTACATGCCTCGACTTCAGATTTTCCATCTATGCACATCAACTTATACTCTGTGATCATCTGATCAATAACTTGTTTGATCTGGGCAGAGGATAAGTTATCTATGTTCCATTATTTATGGCTCTGGGGATAGAAGGTTTCTCTTGCAGGAATTTTTCCAAGGCCATTTAAGTCAGGAGGGGAGTACCTAGTATATTGGGCTTCAAGAGGCTCATATACAGGTAAGACATGATCTTCAGATTCTGACTCATGGAATAGAGAGGCAATGGTCACTTTGAACTTTGGAGACTCTGGAGCAAATTCTTTGGGAAATAGGCTGGGAAATCTATCAACACTTTTCTGGATTTGCACAGCTTTCCCTTTGTGGAGAAATCCTGAGGGAACAGGCTTGTCTGTCTTCTTTTCTTTCTCCTTCTGGGCTTTTTCAGACAATTCTGTTACTAGCTGCCGAGTAGAAATAGATTGATCTATAATACAACTTTATACTTCATCAACCTTCTGTAATGACTTCAAAGAAAAATCTTTAACTACTAAACAATTGTACTGTACAGAATTCAATGCCTTATTTACATCATTCAAAGAAAATTGAAACTGATCCATCTGGTTCTTTACAACAGAAGCTTTAGCAACATTTTTGTCTAATCCTTTGATGGCAGTGTTAGTCCAGTTTATTTGTTCACTTATAGTCTGGACTCTTCTTTCAATTCCTACCAGGTTTTCCTTTTGCACTATAGGATATGCATTAGCTGAATTTTGTCCTTCACCTAGGACAATTCCTTTGAAAGGAGGATAGTTGGTGGCTGTTTCTAGCTTACTACCATCAATTGCTGTCCATGAATGACTAGTAGAGGATGTAGGTTCATTCATTAATACAACCTCTGATTCTTTAACCTTTTTCCAAGAGTATAAAGAAATCCAAGTCTTTCTTTCTTCCATATATTGTTTCCATTCTAAGGCTAAAGTTTTCTTTTGTTCTCGAGTATGGCTGACAGCAAATTCATCTGCTTCTGGGTGAGTAAACAAATCCCAATTTATCATCTGCTTCATCCATTGAGCAGGGATTTTGTGTTTCTCACAACCATCCATTACTGTATAAAACTTCTAGATTTCTGGGACAGATGGTCTTTTGAAATCTTCTGGCAGATCTTTAAATCTGCATTCTGGGATCGGGAAATGCTTTTGATTGTAATACCCTAAACCATGCTTATCTTTAGGGGATTGCATATTCATGAATATCTCAGTGAGTCTGGGATCTTCATCTTGCAGAGAAGGAACTAGGTGCATCATACGCACATGGTCATCTTCATGGGGAAAAGGGATATCAAAACATTTCGGATTCGGACAGGGGGTGACTGATGTAGATGGAGGTGCATAACCTGTTCTAGGATTATGGTTCTGATGTCTAATAACCACTTCAGCAAGATGTTTAAGATTTACAGACTGATGGCATTGAGGGCATTCAACTTGTAATGGATTAAAATTGACTAACAAAGCTGTATGATGACAAGAAGTATTTACAATACTGGAACATGCAGTATCAAATGAATTAGGAGGTATATACAGTGGAGACTTTTTACATTCTGCGTCAATCCTACGCTTGTCTATTGTAGATCTTCTTGGGAAAGACAAAGTGGCTGAGGATTGATTTTCAGAAATATTTGCAGAAGTAATTTTTTGTATGGCGAGAGGCTTTGGATTTGGTACTACCCAGTGTTCTGGAAAAGACAGATCTTCCCATTTGATAGCTTGGTGTTCAACTTTTTGGTTTTTTGCATCTGTCATGACTACAACACTGGTTTTAGACTCTCGGCTGGGGGCATGGAGGACTGCTGGAAATAAAGTACTGGTGTGACGGAAACAACATCTGAACTGAATGGCGATATTGTTTCTTATTTTCTTCATATCAAATCCAGTGGTCTGGATTTGCAGTTGTAGGATATCGGCGAATGTTTCATCAAACACATTTATAGAGAAGTTGGGATAACAGTCAAACCAGACAGGGCCATTTGACAATGGTGCAACTATTCCTCCAATAAGAGAATCAGTATACTTATTATGTGTAAGATCTCTTACAGTTGCTAACACATAGGTTTCGACACCTTGATGGATAAGGGCCTGGATTCCCACTCTGATGCATCCAAGATGCAGGAATTGTGTTCCCAGCTTCCTAGCTTCTGCTTGAAGCTCCTTAGGATTTAACAAAGGAATTAACTGTACACGGTCAAAGTTTTCTTCTATTGAGCTTATGGATTCTTTAATAGTAATTCTAGTGGCGGCTTTTAAGTGCCAGACACCCAGATCATTATAAACCTGAGACGCAGAGATCTTGGGTAGAACCCATCTAGCCTAAGGCTCAGTTTCTTCATACAAGTGCTCTGACTCATTTATGACTCTACTACTACTAGATGCAAACATGTCCCTGAGAGGGTCTTGTTGAGCTTTATCTTGCTCTTCTAGTTCTCGGTAAGATACAGATTTTCTAAATGAGTCCGTTTTTACTTTAGACAACAAAGAGAGAATGATTATAAGAACTGACCTTTTCACGAACCAGCTGACAACACTGTGCTGGCTCTGATACCAATTTTACTGTAGGGACCTCTCACACAGGTTTGCACTGCAAACTACTCAACAGGCAAACTGGCTCACTGAGTTTCTTCTTTTCTTTCTCCTTCTGGGCTTTTTCAGACAATTCTGTTACTAGCTGCCGAGTAGAAATAGATTGATCTATAATACAACTTTCTACTTCATCAACCTTCTATAATGACTTCAAAGAAAAATCTTTAACTACTGAACAATTGTAATGTACAGAATTCAATGCCTTATTTACATCATTCAAAGAAACTTGCAACTGATCCAAGTTAAATTTATTGTTTTTTTTTTAAATTACCATAATTTTAGTAAACTTAAAAAAGAAAAAAAAACAAAAACAAGAAAAAATACTTAAAAATAATTTCATCTATTAATTAAATTATATATATATATTTATTAAAACTATATAGTGAAAAAATTATATTATAATTAATTGATATTGTGTTAAACATTTTGTAGCATGTAAACATATTTCTCCCATGAAATAAAAAATTATAAGAAAAAAATGTTTAACACATATTTCTTCATCATATGGTCAACGTATTCGTATCTTCCAATTCCCAGTGACCATATAACATAACATAGTGTGGAAGATTGACCAAATAGCATACTCCGTCCACATCATACACATAGCCTCAATAAACAATAAACTAGCATTTTCACTAAACCGTGAAAAGAAACGGAGAAGGAGCTTCCGTCACGTGTCAAATTAGAATGGGGTGAAAGGACAATGAAATTTGAGTTTAGTCATTGGCTACAATGAACAGTGTTCCAGTGTATTCTCTCAATAAAATGTCTTCGGCGTAATGATCAAAGTGGACTTTCTTTAAATTTTCCAAACTAATTTAATATAATGTTTATGTTGTAAATATATACGTGTTTTAAATTTCTTCAGTTAGGTTATATGGAACTCTTATTGTTCCGCAAAGAGCATGTGCATACGATGAATAATTAAATAACAATTAGTGCGTGTGCTCAAATAGATACATACTAGCATTTGCACCAAAAGGGTGCAAAGACACACCGATAGAAATGTAGATGATTTGAATGCGATGTAGAGGTAGCGCCGCAGGGAACAAGGATGTGGACATGGAACGCATGAGAAATTAGGAGGCTAGGGGTGAGGGAAAATGAGAAGGAATTGGTGAGATAGAGGCTTGTGTGTAGGACATGGTTGTGTTATCGAAATCTGGGTGGGGGGATGATAGCAGGTAAACCCACAGTGCCCACACAATTGCTTATTGACATTCAATCAATTCAAGACACATTGATACTCGGGCTAACACAATCTCCAATCACTATGCATACAAAATTTATGCATTTGGAGGTTATACCCAAAACAATTTTAGATCTGAGACCTCCCAACAGTAAGTCCACTATGCATAAAATGCACACACAGCAGTTCTATTTTCCCTCTGGACAATTTAATCAAAGTGCGTACCCCTTATCATAAACCCGCATCATGGAACCGGTTAATATATCAATGGTTGGGTAAAACCCCAAACCAATCTTCCCCTGGCTTATTCATACACCCAATTGAAATTGGGAAAAGGCGAATATCAATTCCCCTTTGAAACCTGATAAATTAGATTAATGAGCGTTAGAAAGGATGCTTTAGTTGTAGATTTAAATTTGTTTTTATGAGTACGTACAGATTTTATGAAATTTATTAAATTAGATTAATAATTTCAAAATTATAAATATTTGATAAGAAAAAATTATCGATGTGAAAACAATTTTTAATAATAAAAAAATATAATTATTTTAACTAAGAATTATGATTCTTTTTAAGTAAATAATTATTGTGTAGGAAACCATATTCTACACCTTATTATAAGATAAATGTGTAATTATTTTTGGGCTTAATCTTTAGTTACATGTGTTTCTTTTAAAATAAAAATAAAATATTATGAAATTTTAAATTTTAAAGTCATTTTGGATATAATAAAAAAATTTGAAAGTCAAGAAAATAAACTTTTATAGAAAAAATAGTAAGAATTAATAATAAAGAACACATATGCAATTCATTCCTTTGATATTACAAACATAATATATGTAATTTAAAAAATATTAGTATTAATGAAAATTGAATGTGGTTCATAGATAAATTATTTCCAGTAAAATATGTCAATACCAATTATGTATATGTTTTATAAATTTATGATGTATAAAGCAAATGAAAATAATTTTATTTTAAGTAAAAGCATTTAAAATAGTTTTATTATTTTACATTTTAGCCATTTTAGGCTTATATTTTTGGTTAGTTTTGTTTAAAATCCATAAAAAAAATAATTCTTGGAAATGCAAGTTTAATTAAAGTGCCGAAAATATTTTAAGGGGTTGAATGCATTTGCTTGTGCTAAGAGGTTCATTTTATAGCACATAGACAAATTTTTATTCCATTATGATCTCTTTTAAAATAAAATTAAAATAATCTCTAAATAAAAAAATAATTCTTGAAATACAAAAAATTATATATATATTTAATTTCATTTAGTTAAATTCATTATAAAAATTAAATATTCTCATTCTGACTTAATCCATGATGAAAAATATGTTGTATTTATTCTCACTGTGTAATATCCATGCGCCAACTCCCGTAAAAGTCCCCATAAGAAACTCATATAGTTACCAATTAAAAATATTACACATTTAATATATATTTAATTATTCCATCAAAGTAATGAGTTACCTTTTATGAAATCGTTGATACGGGAATTGAAACCCAAGCATTATTATTTATAAGGTTTGGTCATACATATGTCAACCCACATATATTCTGCGATCAAATGCTAAGGAGCATTAATACGCCTCGGACCTTCGGTTAAAACCGACAATCAACACTATATGCGTTTGGGCCCATAGTACTCGCTTACCCCGCGATCCAACGGCTACATGCTCGTCGCGTTCCACTCTGATGAATTCCACCGTGGATCTGGGCCTTGTAAACCTCCAGTATACTTAATTCATGAGCACCGTTGGATCTCCACAATCATCCATCGGACGATTGAAACACACATCGTGCATTTTCAACGTCCGTGAGTTAACTTTTCAAACGAACGCGATATAAGAAGTTTTCCATTACCGCCCTTCGCCACGCATCAGACAGCTAATGGAATCGCGTTGTTTTTCCTCATACCTCTTACCACTCTTAAATCACACGAAACCCACACACGGTTTTGGGAAATCCGCCTTCACTGTTCCTCACGATTCCAATTAGTTCCTTTGCTCCAGGTTCCGTCCGGCTATCAGTTCACCTGCACACTTTGACTTCAATGCTATTCTAATACACAGAGTTCTTCGCCGCTGCAAACACGTCCAATACCCAAGGCTGCATTCATATTCCCCTCAAGCTATCGTACTGGTTCAAAGTTGTCACAGCTTACTATGTTTCATTCCTCAGTGCAGGAATGGGCTCCTATGCTTCATCTCTGCAATTCTCATCGATTTTCGTTAAAATGTCTATCCGACTTCACAACCAAATCTCATTCACGGTGAATATACTGGCCCCTTCTCTATAATTGACCCTCAAATTTATATAACTCGCATACTTATAAATTGCAGTGTTTAAACGTGCATGTTAACGAGTATATGTATGAACCCTAGACACCCAAATCCATCCTGGGTGGAATCGACCCATTTTGTAGTCGATATTCCCAAAATTGGAATGACAATTAAATATACTATCATTCAATGCTTATATCTAATTCTCAAGTAAACAGAACACCGACTGGAGTTCAATGACAGAGTCTATTCACTCTGTTTCTTATACAATAGGTTTAGATAAGACTTGAAGTCCCTTACACAGAAATTAAATCAACAGTACTCATATAAACTGAGCAGATGCTTTCAATTAAATAATGAACTCACTTACAAGAACTTTCTTCTTGGTCAGGTCTCCAATCGTTGGCCCTTTCCACACTACTCTGTTTCTGCACCGAGTTAACTTTTTCACTATCCTACATACTTACATTTAAAGACAGTGATTACCTAAATCGACATTAACTAACATCGATTCCTTCCATTATATATATGACATCATTATTTCCAATTTACAAAGGATATGTTGCGCATTTCCCTTACAACTGATTGTTGAATTTTTAAAGCCATTCACACAGACCCCTAAATAGCCTTTGAAGGTACACATGGAAATACCAGGAGATTGAATATATGTATGGAAGAGTGAATATATGTATCAAATACAAGTATAACTATTTCAAATAAATAACAATTTATATATTTTAAATGGACAACACATATTTATAATAGTAATAATAATATATTTTCAAAGTCACATCTTGAAAGAGGAAAAAAAACCTGCAGTATGAGATAGCTTGTGATGGTAAAAGAAGTTAAGAAAGAAAGATGAAATGTAAAGGAACATTATAAATTGTTTCATTGTCAGTCCTTTGACCTTAATGCGTAATTGGGTATGCATGGAAGTGCAACCTATTAGTTAATAAATACAGGGTACATTTTGTCCACAAAAGGGATCATCCCAGAGGAATATTTCATTGGATAAGGTTTGATCAGGATCAACATTTAGGCTTGCAAAACCTTATTATTGGAATTCACTGGTTAAGGCAAAAGTTGTACAAGTTTTAGGCACCACATCAATCACCCCAATCAATTTTAAAAGAGATGGCCCTGATGTAGTTTGCTATAATAGAAGATAATTGGACTGTATGCTATTAGAAGACTAGGAAAATTACAAATATTGCAAGATAAAATGTTGGTATTACAACACTACGACAATTACAAAATTTGCAAGATAAATTTTTGGGAACTAAGAGTTGGTATATACAAAGAGCTCCCATAAAAAATAGAAAGAAAACTCTTCAAATTAGACATAGCTGCAAGAAAAATCATGATATGGCGCAACTAAAGGTTCTGATTGATCTAATCTTCTATTTCATGCATGGTCACGCTTGTCCATGGTACATGCACCAGGTTAGACTGTGAAGATTGCAGGTTGTTGAAGTTTTATGGGAGAACTGTCACAGAAAGACACGCCGAAAGTCCTTGTTTCCTGGGCACATTAAACGCATAGTTATTAGAAACTTCAAAAGCTACAATAGGAAAATATGAAATCTTGTGAAATGTAAAATCCCAAGTTTGCACATAGCTAAGAAAGAGTACAACATGAAGACAATAGATGATGCATGCAGTCATCCAGAGAACTATCACCACCTTTGAAGTGTAATAATTAAAGTTAGAAAAACAACACAAACAACACAAATGGATATGCATTTCCCACCCTATGCATGACATTATGATCAGATAAACGGATATGCATAAAAATTGCAAAGAGAAGATCCACTTTAAAGGATAAATGTGACATGTGAGTTCCTTTATGATTGCTATCATTAATATAACTACATGTAAATGTGAAAACAGTAAGATGATGAAAAAACAATACAAGGACAAACTTAGTGAATATATTTGCATATATGGACAGTATTGCATTTAGGGCGTAGACATAAGATACGGTGATTTCTGAATAAGCTGAAATATGTTTCAGATAGTAGGAATCTTCTTACTGTGTCTGCAATTGATAATGTGAATCCAACTGAAGAGCTCCATGATAGTTCTCTGAAAACCTTTTTTGCAGATGTGTTTCATTAGCTTCTGCCAATTACTACAACTTGGGAAAGCACAGATGCTTTGCTATGGAAAATGAGACAAATCCCCATGGAAAATAATATCTGGTATGGTATTTTCTTCAAATTTTACCGTCAGATTTTGATTTTGTGGGAATGTGAACATCAATGTTTATGTCCTGCGGATCTTCGCCCCTCTGCATTGATTGTTTGCCACAACGTCTCTCATTTTTGGCCATAGTGTCGGTATGTTGTAGGCACTGTGTACTAGTATTTTCAAGACATTGGTGATTTCTTCCTAAAATGGCTTGCAAATATTTGAGTCGAGAGCTTCCAGGAAACAATATCTCAATACTCTCCAAACCCTGCGTGAATTGATTGTTTTCCAGTTACAAGCTCGAACAATAGCACACCAAAACTATTAACATCACTCTTTTCTGCAATGTTCATAGTGTATGCATATTCCACATAGCAAAAATGGATGTTAGTACTCAACGACTGAGAACAAATATGTACATCCAAGTTTAAATGATATTTGAGAAAGGTTAGAATCTATAACTATAAAGGCTATGAAAACCTTCAAATAGATTTGTCTTTTTTTCAAAGGTGCAAACTAGGGAAACAAAGTAGTAAGCTGAACATACCAGGAGCAATGTAGCCATCGATGCCTTCAAAAAATACTGTAGAATGATTTGCTGCACAGGTTGAAGAATTTTGGCAATGCCAAAATCATGGATCTTTGCCTTGTAAAATGTATCCAGTAAAATTTTGGAATATTTTACATCTCTGTGAATTATTGCAAGAAAGCAATCATGATGAATATATGCTAATCGATGAAGATATTGCAGGCAAGCATTTGCAAAACACTTGTTTATATATCCAAATTACAGACATGTGCAAACCAGAAAGATGAGACAATAGATTCTACATCAATCTTCATATGTGCAAAATACATAGAAAATGCATGTATTTATGCATGGACCCACATACATACTAATTATTAATAGCATATAGTATTCCCATAGAACATACAAGAAATTAAAACTAATCAAAATATGATATGGACAAAAATGATCTCAAAAGGCTGAGTGCTTGCTTCAACAACAAGAATAACATCCTCCAAAATACTCTTAAAGAATCACTTTAATAAAGCAATTAAAAAAGAACAAACTTTACAAATTACAATTTCCCTGTACGATAAGCATAGTTAAAACTAGTATCAAGTGTGAAATGGGAATAACAAATCTGGAAGTGATAAATGTTGTTCAAAGGAAATTCTTATGTCATTTAAGATTTTACCAAAATCAAATTCTAGAAGAGAAAAACGCTATGTAGCCAAAAAGAAAAGTGCTAGTGCCTGCCTCTTGTTATTGCACAATTAGTGAATAATCATTGACTACCTCCATGGTACTATTATCTAACATAGACTAGATAAATTGAACACTGTATCAGAAAAATGTCCACTTTATGACTGCAGATATGGTTCAAACCTCCAAATATTATCAGATGCTAAATGAAAAATGTAGAGATGAGATTATATTATCAAATAACATTTTATTAGCTTCGAAAGAAAATATGATCATTGCAAACATTGTAAATACAAAAGAAAGCTTACAAAGGCATCAAGAAATATTCTACAAGCTCCTATGTTTCTAAAAGACCAGTATATGCTTCCTAAATCTCTAGTGAAAAATCATTTGCACGTCTTTTCAAGATATTTTTACCAATGACAAAACGAAGGTAGCAAGCCACACCTATTTGTGGAAAATTAACAAACCGCGTTATTCAATTATATGCAATGAACAGTTACTACAATGTAGTTTTATCTATCTTGGTCACGTTATCATGTTATTAGTCTTTAGGTAGTTCCTTTAGTAGCAATGGAGAGGCAATGTAAACCAAGTGATCTGAAACATCAAATATGTGCGGTCAAAACATGAAAGGTATGCATAAATTCACACCCTACAATGAGTCATAGAGCTTAACAACGGTCATAAATAATTAGCCAATGGCATAGAAATGGCCCTGGTAACTTTGAGATGATACTTTAAAAACCTACTAAAAACAGTAATAAGCATATAAACTTAAGATGCGTACTTTCCATGATATATATGAAACTTACTTTTGCTGGATTCTGGCCAAAAATTACTGCAATCTGCTTAAGAAGATTCACAAATCTCATGTTTTTCTAGCTATGCAGCAAAATTCTCCAAAAAGAATACCACATGTTGCAAAAATATTGTGGAATTATTTCATGCCTCTTCCTCAGAGAAGCTAAAATCCTGAAAAGATTTAAAGGTCCAAGAAGAAGTATCCCTTTCATCCATTAAGTCAAGTTGATATGTGTTGCGTCATAAAAAGGTATCTTTTGAACACCTAATTAGCCTACATTAATCATCAATCCGGGAGCGACTTTTTATTTCAAGAGTGTACTTTGTCTGAGGCTGCAATTAACTAAGAGTAATGCTATGAAGATGTAGTACAGAATGTTAAATCCAAAAGTAAACAAATGCTTGTAAAGAAATCTAATTACAGTAACATAAATGGAAATGCTCTGAAAGCTTAACTACATGAATCTGCAAACCATCGATCATGGATACAGTAGCAGTAACTCCTTCCCTTAGAAATCGATGCAATTGAAATCACACTGAGGCAAGATAACCAATCTCGGAACTTGGAAGCAGTAACCAGTGTTCTCTACAGTTGGTGGTCCTATTCTTAAAGCAATAGAAATGAAATCAAGCTCGAACTACTCGCTGATAAAGATAACTGAAAGGAACTACAAAGGCTAGAAAGGAATAGAAAATCGTAATTCCTATGCATTCACAGCAACTGTAACTAATCTATCTGCTAATCTGAAGCTATAAATAAAAAATAAAAAATAAACAGAAATTGAACAGCAACATGAATTGAACAACAATTATAATTCTAAGCGACTAATATCTATACTCCAATCCTGTCAACGGCCAATACTGCACACCAATTAATTATGACAAATCATAAACCAATAAAACAGCAACTAGAATTGAATATAGAACAACAAAGCTTTTATAAAGATAGCAAGATAAATGAACATCGAATGTACTTCTTGCAAAGGATAAAATAGCAATGCAATTCGTTAATGAATCTGTATTCAATCTAACAGCAGTCAATCAACTCTGTAATCGAAATAAACATTAAACACAACTTCACACAACTGTAAGCAAAGAGTAAAAGTACAAACAGCAAGGTAATTCCACCAGAGCCGAGCCCTTAGTGCCAGTGAAATACTGTTGGGCTACCTCAAAACCTAAGAGATGAAACGAAACACGTGTTGGATATTAATCGAACATAAAGTATTACAAAGGCTGTTCTCTCAAAGCCAAGAGTCAATGAACATAATATTACAGAGGAAATGTTTTAATATAAGAACTTTCGACCAACTGACTGACTCCCTGATCACTAAAGGACGTTTCTTTATATATCAGACCCTAACGGACAAGACAAGGAATAAGATGAGTTTGAACAGCGATCCCTCAGGATCGAAGGATCCTGAGGGATTCGCTCCCCTTCGTTTAGTTATCATCTTGTTTACTTTGACCGAGGCCGAGCTATCCCCTACCTCTTTTTAGCAATTCGTTCAGATCTCCTTGTCTTTGGCTGGATGCTGATGGAGCAGCAGTTACATTGATCTCAGCCTCGTCTTTGGTACAGATGTTCACTTCGTCTAATTCCTATTTTATCAATCAAAAATCAATCTTTAGTCATATTTTTACAGTAAACATAAACCTATCCAATTCTATCATAATTCTCGTAATAAATTACCTTCCCAAGGTAAAAAGGAGTATGTCTATAGTAAAAGAATGAGAAGATACACAGTAATTTCATACCTTTTTCACTGCCCAACATACTGCCCTGCTTAATATTTTTCATGTCCTCATGAAAACTATAGTTCACATGGAGGGTAGTCAAAGAATAAGTCGGATAAGGTTTTTCATCAAAAAGCCTAAAACCACGTAGTGCAGCTAATTCCTCAAAAACATGCTCTGTCTGTCCTTCGGGGAGTTCGTAGATGGCTTTGTGGTCTGAAGCAGGATACCATGCAATAGGGCTTCAGAACCTACATCCTAGCCAGAATGGTCCTTCTTTTAAAATGAGATGACTATAAGAAATCAAGCGGTCTGCAGCTAGCCCAAATTTTCTATAATTAAATGGTTCCCTATTTTGCACATTCTGATTGGAGATTCTCCACCGGACCTTAGTTGCTATATAAGCTTGGTTTCTAATGGATAAGAAATAATCTGCAACGTTTAAGATAATCGATTTGTGGACAGGCCCCAAGGCTTGGATAACGCCTTCCTTGGTCATCAAACTTTTCTGCCTAGCCCAAAATTGAAGTGGGTTCTGGGGTTCACTCCTGACCCACAAATCTAATTCATTTTCCTGCCTTTGAAAAGCATTATAGGCTTTAAGCCATTTTAATTGATTTACAGCAAAGGAAATGAATGCCTGATACTGAACATCTCCCACAAAAGGGCTAGGGTTTGACTCACAATCATTTTCAAGTATTAGATTATGTAAATAAAATTCACACAAAAGACACTGTAATTTGATCCCATAAAGTTTGCAGCATGATACAAAGTCATCTATAGTTTTTAGCTCTATGGATTTCCCAATGATGTTGGCTGAACTCCTTTGCCTTTGACAACCAATGTCTGTCCATCATCCTGAAAGATATTTATGGCTTCTCGAAGCCTGATCTTCTTCTGCGTCCATATAGTTCCTTGTGTTGGTATTCCCGACACTTCTGCAATTATTTCATCGGATACAACTATCTATCTTCCTCTAACCATGGAGAACCCTTCTTGCAAGTTTTGTAAGAATTCGATGGCCACTGCTTCATGGGGTTGTTGAATCCTCGTGAAATATGTAATCCATCCTAGTCTTTCCAAAATCTCTCGTGCAGCATCAGAAACGACCAGTACCTGCGGCTCACTGCGAATTGGTTGTCCTCCCATCGTTTCTGCACTTTGTTAGTTCTTTCCAAACACACAGTGATCGCAATGGAACAACACAACACGGTAAGTCATTGAAAATTGGTTATTCCCTAAAATGCAGGGATTTGGTTTGCATATAGGTAAAGAAATATCGGGATTTGATCTGCATGCAGACATCCGCGCCCCCCCTGATGGATGATAGGTCTCCCTCAACCGTCAATTGAGAGAGGCAAGTGTGGCACAACAGGAAAAAGTAGGCATAATTATTATACATTCAATCAAATTATAGCAATTACTGAAATCAATGCGTGTGATAAATCAGTAATAGGTATAAAATCGTTTTGTAATGATTCAAATATGAGGAGAAGGGACAACTTAAGATAAACATAAGTACAAATGTGTTATTTACCACTTCAAACTAATATGATCAATTTGCAATGATTTTCATGTATAATAAGTTTGAAATTGAAGGTTAAGGATTCATACTTTCATTTGATATTTAAATATAGATATAGAAAAAAGGGTTAAATATGACTATTGATGTGTATAAATGTGACTCCAATACCATCAACAGACCTCTGTTGCTCACAGGTGTCCATAACCTTGACATAGTTGCTTTCTAACCCTTGGAACCATTGTCCTTTATTTATGCTGAGGAAGTGCTTGTTAAATGTCATAATGGAGGCCATTGTGTTGGCTTGGTGACCAAATAAATCACAATGCCATTCACCAAGAAGAAGTGAAAAGTGGGCAGGCTGGCTCGTGATGAGACCTCCTCTTCGAAGGACTTCTTAATTTTTTCATTTGTCCATTGGACCATATCCCTGGTTTGGTGGCCATGATGGGAATGCCACTTCACTGCCTTCTTTATGATCATGGTAGGCTGGCTCTTGATGAGACCCCCTATCCTCCATCTGCCAAATCATAAAATTATTAGTGAAACATGTAAATATTTTTCTTTTTCATATAGCACTTTCCTAGTTATTCATAAAGGATGGCTCAACACTCCTTAAGAGTAGGGATGGTGGAAGAAGTCTGAACATCTCAATAGAAAAGAATATGCCCTTATTCCTACTCCATAAATAAAAATCAAAGAAAGATATAACATATGGGAAGAACCAACATGATAAGGATAATCAATCAGATTAATTCAATGGTAGCAAAATTATGTTATTGAGTATGTCCCTTTTTCCTGTTTTCTTATCATTACTAAACAATTTTCTAAAAAAATGACGATTTATTTTGATTTGCTGATTACAGTAAGCTTTAATTTGTATGATTGTATATAAATAATATGTTTGCCTTTAGAAGAGTCATCAGAAATTCTCAAAATTCTAATCTAAAACAAAAACAATCCATTCAAAAGGTGTTATCCCTTTTAAAAAGAACAGCAGAAACAATTTGCAGAACTGTTGTTCCTTCCGAAAGGAACAGCAAAAACACTCTGCGGAACTGCTGTTCCTTTCGAAAGGAACAGCAGAAGTGCTGTTCCTTTAGAAAGGAACAACAAAACTCAAAACAGACGAAATAAACAGAGTTTTTGAAAAAAACAGAATTCCATGAAACAAATAACGAAAACTGAAAATAAACGGAATAAACAAAGGTTTTAAAAACGAATTCCCTAAATAAAACAATAAAATAAATGAACAATCTTTAGGTACAAAATTTAAAAAAAGAAATGATTTAGTAAACTGGTGCGGAGGAGGAGTTATCCTCTTCAGCGAGAATTTCCATGGTATAATCTTCCCATAACTGTTGGTAAAAAAATTCCCGAGTAAGCGGTTTATGATACAATCGTACTCGATGACCGTTTACCTTAAATGAATGCCCATATCCATCAATGGTAGCTAATGTAATAGTGCTATTATCATGCACTTTTTGTATTTCATAGGGTCCGAGCTATCGTGTCTGGAGTTTCCCTGGAAAATCCTGAAACCTAGAATCATATAGGAGTGCCCAGTCTCCTTCATGGAAGATATTTTCTTTGATAAGGGCATCATGCCATTTTGCTCTCTGTTGTTGGATTAATGTTGTGTGCTAAAGAGAAGAGATCCTAATTTCATCTAATTCATTAATTTGCTGCAGTCTTTTAGCCTGGGCTTCATTTAGATCTAGACCCACCTTTTGAGCTGTTCTCAATGTCTGAATTTCAAATTCTATTGGAAAGATGGGTTCTTTTCCAAATACCAATTGATATGGTGAATATCTCGTAGTGGGTCTCCACGTTGTTCGATATGCCCACAATTCTTCTGGAAATCTGTAGGCCCAATCCCGTCTGTGTGAGGCAACGATTTTTGTCAATATAGATTCAATCACTTTGTTTGTGCTCTCTACTTGGCCATTGGCCTGTGGGTGGTATGGGGTTGTAATATTGTGCTAAATGTGGTAGTTTTGTGGTGTTTCAGCTAATTTATTACCTACAAACTGTGGTCCTCCATCTGTGATTATGTACCTGGGGAGGCCATATCACACAAAGATTTGGAAAAGAAACTGTATTACGGAGTCCTCTGTAGCTTTGGAAAGTGCCTTTGCTTCGACCCACTTAGTGACATACTCGGTTGCAACTAAGATGTATGTTTTTTGGTTTGAGGGAGGGCTAATAGGGCTAACAAAATCAAGCGCCCAACATTCAAATGGTTCAATCACTATTTGAGGGAGGGCGACCTGCCCTTTGGCAGCTATCACAGGCCTGCACAATTTTTTTGGCATCTTTAAAGATGGTAGGCCAATAATAGCCTGTTTGTAAAACCTTGTGGGTAGTTCTACGATATGAAAAATGCCCGCCACATTGCCCATCATGGCATGCTTTCAAAATATCAAATACCTCGTCCTCCCAGACACATCTTCTTATTTTCATATCTGCCCCTGTATGAAATAGGTATCCCTCAATCCAAGAGAATCAGGTACGATGCTGTATTATCTGTTTTCGTTCATTAATGGATAGATGTTTAGGTAATTTACCTATTGCCAAATAATTTTCTATATCAGCATACCACGGTGTTCTGACAGTAACAACGAACAAATTTTCATCTGGGAAGTGATCTTCAACTACTTTTGTATCTGTTGGCTTTGGCATTCTTGACACAAAGTCAGCTACAAGGTTCTCTTCGAACTTTGATTGTAATGTCAAATTCTTGCAATAAAATCAACCATCTTGTCACTCTTCCATTTGTAACAGGTTTGTTTGCTAAAAATTTAATGGCAGAGTGATCAGTATATAGTACTACAGGATACCTAGTTATATAATGTCTAAAATTATTTATAGCATGAACTCCAGCTAAAAATTGCTTCTCAGTCACAGCATAATTTAATTCAGCAGGGGATAGATTTTTGCTAATATAATAGATTGCATATGGCTTCTTGTCTTCCTCCTGCCCAAGTACTGCTCCAATTGCTGTGTCTGAGGCATCAGATGAAATTTGGAATGGAAAATTCCAATTTGGGCCCCTCAGCACTAGGGCTGTTTAAACAAGCTTTTTCAGATCATTAAAGGCATTGTCACATTTATCTGTCCAAATAAAATCAACATTTCCAGGTAGTGCATATAAAGGTGCATCTATTCGAGAATAATGTTCTATAAATCTTCGGTAGTAACCAGAAAATCCAAGAAATCTATGTACCTCTGTTTGTGTGGTGGGTGTGGGTATTAACAAGATTATTTGAATTTTAGCTAGGTCCACTTGAATTCCATCTACTTAAATATAATTCCCTAAGATAACTCCTTCGGTCATCATCATAAGACACTTTTCATGGCTTAAATAAAGCCTAGTGTCAATATATCTTTGCAATACCTTTTCTAGATTTTCTAATGCAGGCTCAAAATCATAACCATAAGGTGTAAAATCATCCATATATACTTCGAGACCTTCATTTATTAAGTCTATAAAGATGCTGAGAATGGCCCTTTGGAATGTAGCAGGGGCATTGCATAGGCCAAAAGGTAAGACTCGGTAGGAAAATGTCCCCCATGGACAGGTAAAAGTAGTTTTGTCCTAGTCTTCAGGGGCAATCTGGATTTGATTGTACCCATTGAAGCCATCGAGGAAAGAAAAGAATTTATTTCCTGCCAATGTGTCTAATACCTGGTCAATGAAAGGAAGGGGAAAGTGGTCTTTCTGTGTTGCCTTATTAAGTTCACGATAATCTACACATATTCTCCACTTTTCGTTCTTTTTTGGTACCACTACTAATGGAGAGACCCACTTGCTATCAGATATTGGGTAGATGAAATTAACATCCAATAGTTTTTGTAATTTAGATTTCACAATATCTTTGAGGTGAGGGTTTAGTCTTCTTTGGGGTTAGCGAATGGGTCTTGCATCTTTTTCAATATAGATGTGGTGTGTACACAATTGAGGGTCAATTCCTTTCATATCAGGGTAATCCCATGCAAAGGATGCTTTTTATTTTCGTAATAATTGGACTAACTTGTCTTCTTATTCAGTAGTTAGATTTTTGTTAATGTTTAGAGTTTTTCCCGGCTCAATTTCTACAATCTTTCTATTGTACACAGAAGTAGTAGGTATTACTTGATCAGAAATGTCTTTCAAAGGATCTTCTTCTTCTTTATTATCAAATGTTGCCTTGATCATGTGAAATTGTAAATGGGATCTGGTTTGTGGTTTATTAATAAAATTATTAATGATATCATCCTCTGTTTGATCTTTAAAATCAAGAGCATTTTCTACAGTTAGAGGTGATCTCATATTTTCCATAAGATATGATACAGGTTGTTTTTTTGTTTTTATTATTGATAGACTTGGCTGGGCTGGGGGATATAAAGCTAAATTCTTGACATAGTTTCCCCTTGTTATTGTCATGTTGCCTTGTCGGCATCCAATATAAGCATTGGCAGTTGCCAACCAAGGTCTACCTAAGATCAACGGGTGTCCTTCTAGTTGATTCTTTAGATTGATGACCAGGAAGTCAGCAGGGTATTCCCAGTAATCTACAAATACCATTACATCTTGTAGTGTACCTTCTGGTTTGACTACCGATCGATTAGCCAATTCCAATAAGGTTGTTGTTGGTTCTAGCGATGTAATGCCAAGTTTTTGACAGGTGGTAGTTGTTAGGATATTGATTGCTGCTCTCAAATCAACTAAGGCATTTGGAAACAATTGACCATGGATTTTCACTGTCACTATAGGATTTCCTAGGTCTTCATATTTTACAGGTGTTTCCATTCCTGATAATAAGTCAGATAAAGTACTGACTATTTGGACCGTTGGATTGGTGGTTGTTCTCCTCTTTGGCTTCTTTATGCATAATTCCTTAATGGTTTTTGCATATATAGGAATATCTTGGATAGCTTAGAGGAGAGGGATTTTTATACACAAATTTTTTAATTCTCCCAGAAGATCAAAATTAGGGTGTTCTAATGGGCGTTGTATGATTAATCGTTCTGAGAATGGTGGAGAGGAGGTTATTTCTTGTTGTTGATTTTGTTGTTGAACCTCTTTCTCTTTCTGTAATGTTTGTTCTACAGGTAACGGATCTTCAATATGAACATTATTGTTTCTCTCTATTTCTACTATGCGCCCATACCGTAATTGAAGGTCATTGCACTCCCTCAGTTCAGTTTCTAATTCTGGAGGTTCCATTATTTGGACAGACTGAACTGGCCTATTGTTGGGGTTTGGGTTGGGATGGGCTGGGAGTTGTGGTCTTAAGTTGGTCTGGGGGTTTGTATAGGGAGCTGGCAGTGTAGGTTGAGAGAGAGGGATTGTTCCAGCTAGCTGATTTGTAGTTCTTTGCCAGTTTGACTGCCAGGCCTGACTTTGGGAAGTAGAGGGGGACCATTGTGTAGGATAATTATTATTTGGCCAAAACGGTGGGCAGAAAGGAAAGCTAGGCCAATTATTTTGATTTGTTTGATTTGGCCAAGATGTTGAAGGAAATGGCTGTTGCGACCAATTAGCGAAAGGTGGTTGATTTTGCCACATTCCACTATATTGCTGAGCATTATATTGAGGAGGTTGGAAAGAAGAAAATGGATTAGTTGGCATACCTGATTGTCGTGGTTGCCATTGTCGGCACCGATTAAGCAGACATACCACTTCTGATTCTTCTTATGCCTCCTTATAAACTTCTTTTAGGCCAGGAAGCGAAGGACATCCTTCTGTAGGGTGATCTTTAGTGAAAATGGTGCAGACTTTGATCACATCCAACGGGCACTCTTTGTGGCTGTGTTTTTTCCTGCATCTAGGATAGAATATCGCCAAATTTTGCTCTGCTTCTGCTTGCTTTTGTTTGGCTTGCATAATGTCAAACTGCGTTGTTAGAGTCCCAAGTATGTCTGTCTTAAAATATTCTAGCAAATTTCCAATCTCTGCACGAGTCACACCTTCATTAGAGGTCTTATTTTCTCTTGTAATCATATCACGTTCTGTTGATTTTAGCCTTGTATTGCCCCTCGAACTCCTGATACACAAATCAATGATGTTAGGATAACTTTCCCGGTATATATCACCTTTTCCCATAATATTCAATGTTTCAACCCATTGATCTTTCATTCCCCTAATTAATGTGGTTTTCAAAACATTATCGGGTAAGGTTAAAGATGCATAAGGGGATCTCTGAAGATTGTATTGAAACCGTTCCACATATTCTTCCAAGGTTTCATTTGGTTTTGCTGTCATTTGGAATATTTCATCTTTTAGTTCCCGAGACCTGCAATAATCTTGATCTTTATTTAAAAATGCAGCTTCCATCTAATCCCAATCAGTTATGACACCCCCACCTAATCCCATAAACCTTCGTAAGGCTGCCCCTTTTAACATTGAAGGGAATAGTTTTAGTTTTTGGGGATCGGTGGTATAATCATATCCCCTGCATAACACATAAAATTCAAACAAAAATGCATCTGGATCTTCAGATGTTAAGCCATGAAATGTGGGAATATTTTGAAGGGGAATGGCCTTCATAGGCGCATTGACTGCAGTATCTACTATAGGATATTGTAGCGTAGAGGTTTGCTGGTTCTGATTTTGGTTCTGGGCCATTTGGTAAAAAATGTGCCAATATCCTTCTAGGATCTCCAAGGAATTTCTAGGCTGACTAGCAGGGACAGGAATGGATTTAAAAACACTCCCCTTATCTGGAATAATGAGTATTCCTTGTTGACCTACTGTTTGAGGTGATTCAGGACCTTGGTTTTGAATAATTTTAACAGCACTTCCCTTATCTGGACTGCTTATTGTTTGGGCTATTTCAATAGGAGATGCGGGGTCTCCTGTTTCTCCTGTTTCCCCTTCTCCTTCTCTGATATTGCTAGAGTTCCCTTCTTGAGGGGAAATTATGCAGGGATTCTCAATTTCTTGGGAATCTTGCTCAATTCCCTCTGTTTGACTGTGTATTTCATCAAAGTCTTCATATGGTGATTCTGTAGCCTAAAGGGAACTAGTAGGCGGTCTAGAGATACCTTTTATAAATCCTAATGAGGGCTGAGATTCAGTTCTTTTAAGGATTTCGTCAATAAAAGTTGTCCGCCCAAGGGTCACCAGTCCCTTAGGTTTTTCAATTTTAGGAGGAATTTTTTTTTCTTAGTTGGTCTATTCATTCAAGAAAACAAACCTTCTTTCCTACCTAAAGAAAGAAGCTTACCTACTTCTGTTGTGAAGCGGGCGGTGAGCAAGTGTGTTTCTTTCCCAGTGCGCAGGTTCTTACCTTCTGTCTTTAATACCCAATTCTTCGCAAGCAGAAGAAAATCAGCTGTGCATCACTCCTTTGAAATGGCATACACTGTCCCCGGCAATGGCGCCAAAATGTCGTGTCATAAAAAGGTATATTTTGAACACCTAATTAGCCTACATTAATCATTAATCTGGGAGTGACTTTTTATTTCAAGAGTGTACTCTGTCTGAGGCTGCAATTAACTAAGAGTAATGCTATGAAGATGTAGTACAGAATGCTAAATCCAAAATTAAACAGATGCTTGTAAAGAAATCTAATTACAGTAACATAAATGGAAATTCTCTGAAAGTTTAACTACATTAATCTGCAAACCATCGATCAGGGATACAGTAGCAGTAACTCCTTCCCTTAGAAATCGATGCAACTGAAATCACACTGAGGCAAGATAACCAATCTGGGAACTTGGAAGCAGTAACCAATGTTCTCTACAGTTGGTCGTCTTGTTCTTAAAGCAATAGAAATGAAATCAAGCTCAAACTACTCGCTGATAAAGATAACTGAAAGGAAATACAAAGGCTAGAAAGGAACAACAACTCGTAATTTCTATGCATTCACAGCAACTGTAACTAATCTATCTTCTAATCTGAAGCTGTAAATAAAAAATAAACAATAAACAGAAATGGAACAACAACATGAATTGAACAACAATTATAATTCTAAGCGAATAATCTCTATACTCCAATCCTATCAACAGCCAATACTGCACACCAATTAATTATGACAAATCATAAACCAATAAAACAACAACTAGAATCGAATATATAATAGCAAATATTTTATAACGATAGCAAGATAAATGAACATCGAATGTACTTCTTGCAAAGGATAAAATAGCAATGCAATTCATTAATGAATCTGTATTCAATCTAACAGCAGTCAATCAACTCTATAATCGAAATAAACATTAAACACAACTTCACACAACAGTAAGCAAAGAGTCAAAGTACAAACAGCAAGGTAATTCCACCAAATCCGGGCCCTTAGCGCCAGTGAAATACTGTTGGGCTACTTCAGAACCTAAGAGATGAAATGAAATGCGTGTTGGATATTAATCGAACATAAAGTATTACAAAGGATGTTCTCTCAAAGCCGAGAGTCAATGAACATAATATTACAAAGGAAATGTTTGAATATAAGAAATTTCGACCAACTGACTGACTCCCTGATCACTAAAGGACGTTGCTTTATATATCAGACCCTGACGGAAAAGATAAGGAATAAGATGAGTTTGAACAGTGATCCCTCGGGATCGAAGGATCCTACGGGATTTGCTCCCCTTCGTTTAGTTATCATCTTGTTTACTTTGACCGAGGCTGAGCTGTCCCCTACCTCTTTTTAGCAATTCGTTCAGATCTCCTTGTCTTTGGCTGGATGCTGATGGAGCAGAAGTTACATTGATCTCAGCCTCGTCTTTGCTACAGCTGTTCACTTCATCTAATTTCTGTTTTATCAATCAAAAAGCAATATTTAGTCATCTTTTTATAGTAAACATAAACCTCCCCAATTCTATCATAATTCTCGTAATAAATTACCTTCCCAAGGTAAAAATGAGTATGTATATATTAAAAGAATGAGAAGATACACAGTAATTTCATACCTTTTTCACTGCCCAACAATATGTACAGTATGTTCGTTGAAATTGTATAAATCCAATCACAAGGAATAACATTGTTGTGCCAACAATGAGGCAGAAAGATAAATCCCATTTGTTTGGCTTCTTTCCCCTGATGAGAGTCAGAGCAAGCCTCAAGTATATTTTCATTATCATTTTTATCATTTCCAGAGTTGTTAGCGCAGAGTCCTGAAATAAATTAATTTTCTGTAGTGTATATTATAAATACAGTATACTACTAAATTGAAATGAATAAAAAACAATTTAATTTTTCCAGTGCTGGATCTTGAAGGTTTGGAGGTTTGTTCTAGACCAGTTTGGCCACTCCTAAAGGATTGAGGATTTGTTCAAGACCAGGTTGGCTAGTCCTTAAGGTTCCAGATGTGACCAAAGAAAATAACTATAGTAAGCATATCTGCTACTCCACTTCTTTTTCTCTAAGAAAGAAAACCTATAACTGAAGCAACACACAAAAAAGCCAGAATATGAATTAAGCTCATAGAAAATAGTACATTGAATCTCTGAGCCAAAGAAGAACACAACAACAGGAATTAAGTTTATAGAGGAACGCCAACTGACTCTCTGAGGTAGAGGATGTTCTTACCAAACAGAATGAACTGGCTTCAGCATAGAACTACAAGAATTATCATTTGTCACACCAGTAGAGCCAAAGAATATCATTACCATACATACACAAATACACAACAATAGGAATAAATTTTATAGAGAAACGCCAACTGACTCTCTGAGCCAAAGGATGTTCTTACCAAACATAATGAACTGGCTTCAGCATAGACCTACAAGAATTATCATTTGTCAGACGAGTACACCCAGATGATGGATGTAGAGTATGGCAGATTTATTATAATTGATTCCTGTGTATAAATCAAATGCGTTTTGGCTGTTTAAATGAACAGTTCTTGTATCTAGACAATCGGGCTGTGGGTTCCTGTAAATACAAGTTTATTGTATGGAATTTCTGGTTTGTGCCTGATTTATGGAACGTTTCTATTTGTGGCCAAGTTATTTAAGCTGCCTATTTCTCTGTGGTTTAATACCATCTCCCCAAGAAATCAATTCTATTAGAATAAAGCTAACAACATATGTTGACAGAAACATGCAAACAGGACAAGGAAACAACAAGCCTGCATTACAAGAAGATGAAGAAGCCTGTGGAAACAACAACATATTTTAGACTACATAAAGCATATTGACAACTGCTAATGATACAATTTGTATTTGAACAACGTAATTTCATTTTTTTTTTAGCGAAGTTATATATGCAGCAAAGGTATATAAGCAGATTTATAAATGCAGCAGGGTAACATTAGTGCAATACTTACTTCTCCTATAAGCAGGGATGTTCCAATGGAAATCTGGAGCAGGGATCTTGCAGAAGCAGCGACAACCAACAGGTAATTGAAGCTAACAACAAAGGCAAGTACGAGCGAAGGAAGACGCAGCAAAGTCGAGTGACAACCAACAAATAATTTCAGAGGAAGCTAACAGCAAAGGCCTAAGGTCTAGCAACAGCAAATTTCAGAAATCATAGCAATAGCGAATATAAATTTCAATTCCACAAGAAGAATAAAGATCTAGACAAACAGGCTAAATAGAAGAGTACTAACAGATTAGAGAGACAGTGCGTAAAAATCCGAATCAGATTTGATTTTGGAAGATCATGGAAGATGATGAAGTATAGATGATGAGTCACGCAGTGGTCTTAAATGACAGGTTTGATGTCATTAGATTTCTGATTTTATTTGACGGTTGATTTCTGATTTCAGTAGCTCTTATATTAACCAGAGATTAATGTGTTAGCGACAGATTTAATGTCATTACAGTTTTTTATTTGATTTCGTGGTTGATTTCAGTAGCGGTAACAATATCAAGAATATCAGAAAGATCTGGATTTCTCTAGATTGAGCAGAGACACTGAATTCGGTAGAGGGACATTGATTTCAGTAGGCGGAGGGAGTAATGGAGAGATATCTGCATTGAGCGGAGAGTATCAATCAGTGAGTTAATCAGTCAGTTAGTTAATGGTAGGAAGACGTGGATAGGCAGGTGGATAGGCAGATGACAAAGGGAGATCTGGTGAGGGACAGCTATAGAGAACGACAAATCTCTACAGTGTCGCAACCAAAAACCCCACAATAGAACGCCTATCGACGTAATTAAGTGTATTTCAATTAATTATTAAGAATTTTTTAAGTTTGACCCAACCAAATCCTATCATCGTTAATTTCAAAACGTCAATTAATTATTGGCTAAGAATTTGTTAATCATTTATAGTTTATTATTATAATCTTAACATTGTATAAGTGATAAGGAAAGTCAGACTTCCAAGCAGAGACTTGTCAAATTCTTGACATCTTTATTAAGGAAGAATGTGGAGTAATAAGGAAAGTTGGAATACCAAACGGAGATTTGTCAAAAAAAAAAAATATTTATTTTTTGGCATTTTAGAATCACTCATATCAAAAATTTTATGGTTGATGTTTTGAGCTAGTAAGTGTGGCTCATTTTCAAGAGAGATACAAAATATGATCAAATAGTGAGAGATGTGGGGTCAGAATTGGAGAAGAGATGTTAGTTGAACATTAGGAAGTCAAATATAAAAAAATTGAAAAAATAATTAACAAGATTCAATTGTTCACAATAATTAATGAGAATATTAACGTAAAAAGAGAAAAAAAGAAATCAAAAATCTTAAATGTTACTAAAATTTAAAAAGAAAAAATAAATAACCATGAAGAAAGTTGAGATACTACACTCTTGTGCTAGTGCAATACACAATTTCCTTCGAAGTTGATCATGAATGTTGCTTCCCAGGCTATCAAATCCCAACAGGGGAAGATGGGCTCATTCCATTTCTTCAAATCTACGACAACAACTAAAGAAAGCCCAACAAAGTTTGAAAGCCTTGCAAAGTCCATCGTTTCAAATCTCATATCTACATATCAAAATATTACAAGTAATATTAAATATTTATATTGAAATAATATATCAAATATTTATCAAATAATTATTAAATAATAAGAAAATAATATAAAAATAAAATAAGCGATCTAATTTTAATCAATTAATTTAATAACACATGTAAATATAATACACATATATTAATAAAAGGAAATGAATCAAGGATGTTGATATATATTATAAAAAATAAAAATATAATTTTAGAGTTTAAATTTTTGTGAGTAGAGCAATTTTAATCGAATATTATTAGGTCTATAATATTAATTTTTTTAGTTGGGGTTTCAAGTTAGTAAGTGTGGGTCATCATTAGGATAATAATAAGAGATATGATTAAACTTTGAAAGATAAATAGGTTGAAGATGCAAAGTCAAGAATGGAAAAGAGATGTTTCATTATTGGGGTGATGAACAGGGTTGATGTCGTTACCGAGGGAACATGTGGGAACTCATCATGAGCGCATGGTCGTAGGTAGAAGGGTTAGCCTCTCCATCAACTCAACATACCTTGTGTACAGAAAAGATTAATGTGAACTATGCGAAATTTCATTTTTCCTTGGGTCTCGCGGGTGGTGGCGCTCATTTGAGTTTTGTGGAGGGTGGTGAGGGATGTTGTTGGTCATTTTGTCTTTGGATGAGTTATGGAGTTTGTAGTGTGAGCCCTGTGTGGAAATGAAGTTTCTCAGTGAGGGTTCCCCATCTGGGAGAGGTGGCGGCCTCGCCGCTAGCATTCCCTCCCCTGTTTTTGGGTGAACATTATTGTTAATTGCATGTTTTGTCTTCGAGTCAAATTTTTCACATATGAGAAAGGTCACGACCTTCTGGTTCGGTGTGTGATTTATTGTTTTTGTTAGGGTCAGGTGGTAACCATTTTCTTCTGGAAAGGGAGCGTAATTTCTATTGATTTGTGTAGCTTGGGAGGTACTCCAAGCCCTAGGGTTCGGGGTTTGGAGGGAAAAGCACCACAAGGGTCACTTATGGGCTTGGAAACCAAGTATGAGGTTTTGCACCAATCATGTTTTAAGAATTTCCAGGAGCACATTTCTACATGTGATGGCATGAGATGATAGAGGGAGGAAATGAGAATCCAACACTTCAAGAATCGTTGAATTCCGATTTGTAGAAGTGGATATATGAATTTTTGAAGTAATATGATAGGTTTGCACATGTATGTCAAGGTTAGCCTAAGGTGTTTTAGGCACATGAAAAGTTGTGGAAGCCCTTGTGTGACATTTTAGGAAGTCCCTCTCTTTGGTATAAGTAGAGGGTGAGTATGAGGCTTATTCCTCATCCATTGTGCAACACAAATACACAAGAAGAGGGTTATAATTTATCTGACCTAGCCGCAACAAGAAAAGGGACATGAAAAAAAGGCCTAGAAGGTTGTTTTGAGGAGGCTGAGGAGTTGTTTCTAGGGTTGCGACCCTGATTTTGAAGGTCGAGTGTGAGGGGATTGTTTTAAGGCCTTGCTGGAGGGTGGAAATTCCTCCTGAGAGGTTGTCGCAGGCCTAGTGATGGACCTGTAGAATGCTGCAACCTTTTTGGGAGGGACATGTTTGTGTTTTGGGCTTGTAACTACCCTAAAAGAGCAGTGTGGATGGCAACATATTATTGGACGACAACTGCAGAAAGGGGAAGAAATTTTGGGTTTTTCTTAGGGTTTTCATGGATTGTGATTAAGTGTTGTAACTAGTCCAAAATTGAAATAGTAGAGGTGCCCTAAAATAGTGAGCTAGTGCACACATTTTGGAGTGAATCTTATGTGTGTTGGGTCAAGGAAGTGACCAGATTTGAATCAGTTTATTTATGTAGACTGTGGGAGCCAATTTGGAGGCGTGATTGGGTGATCGTGATCCTTCATCAATGCATATCTCACAGTGTAGTATTGGGTTCCATTGATCTGGTGGAGGGAAGTGTGTTGGCTACCCAAAGTAGCCCTAAATGATATATCTTGAAGTGACGAAGAGGAGTTGAAGGTTGGGTGAAGATCGGTGTCAAAGTGTAGTACCTTGATGGACAAAGGTGACTGCTAGCCTGGAAAATTGGAGTTCAAGAATTAGCCTACCTAGAGAGCAGATTGGATCAGCCCATGTACAGTCTACAGAAGTGACTTGCAGCAGTGTTAGGGGGAAACCCTCCTAGAGTCTCGATGTGTTGTCATTTGAAGGACTAAGGGGCAGCTAGTGAGCAGTACGGGAGCGAAGGATCGACGGGACAAGATACGACATCGATTTTGCACAACATGTTTTTCATTGTATCTTGTACACCATATATAGTTGTATTATTCATATTTGGTTTAATATAACGAAGATTGCGGTTGTACATTATCGTACAATTTTGTTAAAAATTGTGTATAATTGTGCATGTGTGATATACTGCTTTATATTTTCCGTTGTGCAAAGTAGTTCTGATTGATATTCTTGTTTTGGTATCATCAATTGTTTTAAGACACTAGCCTAGACCCAAGGTCGTGGAAATTCACCAATTATTTCCTTCTTTAGCCCCTTCACGGGCTCCTGCGACGCATGGTGGTGTTTGTGGAGTGGGTGTATTGGTTTCTGGGTTGTGTGGCTAGTGAGGGGCCATCTCAAGAAGCTAGACGGTGTTTTTCTTGTGGCGGGTGTAAATTTTTGGTTCTTTGTGTTCAATGTGGGATGGTGGGTGGTGGTCATGCCAATGCAGGTGGTGTGTTTCTCCCTATGGGAAGTTCTGGCTCGGGAATTTTCTGTTGGGTTTGCCTCTGACTCTCTCTGTGAATTTGGGAAGATAACCATGTGTCAGGTTCCTCACTCGAGGTGCTCCTCTGCTCAAATGAAGCCCAATTCAGGAAACTCAGAGGGTGGTGTGTCTCTCTCTTAGTTAGAAATGACGACTGGAATTATTGGCTTGGAGCAGGGGGGTAGTAGCGGCAGTCACTCGGGCCATGCAGCCACCGGTGGTCAAGGTGGTGGCAGGGCAAGGCATTCTAGTCGTGCATGGTTACATCTCAAGGTGGCAGGAAAGGGGACTTGGTGACAGGTCATGGGAGTTGCACCCCTCCAGGTCAGCAACCTGGTGGTTTGGTTCGTCATGGTAGTTCAGGGCAACGGGGGAAGTGCATCATGGGGGTCGTGTGCAGCAACAAGCTTGTTGCATGGAGTGGTGTCAGGATTTGATCCAATCTGTTCTTGAACACTTGGAAACCTAGGAGCGGGTGAGGTAGGAGGAACATGTTGAGCTAATTTCTACTCTGAACAAAATGAACTACTTCCAGTGCCATGTCCGAGAGCGTGTAGTGGTGGCTTGGAGAGGCCAGAACTTGTTATCTAAGAAAGTATAGAAGTTGGATGCCTGGATGGCCCATTTTGAGGAGCACGTTCAATGCTCCTTCAATCCCCTGGTTCCTCCTGGAATAGCTCCGTACAACCCAGCCTCCATCACCTCCTACTATTAGCATGGTTACAGGTGTTTTATTTGTTTTTTTTTTTACTAGTGACAATGGCCTATCAAGTTGTGGACTGTGTCTCTTGTTATTTTTTTTGTTTCATTGGCATATACTGATAGTGGTAGTCAACAAACCTATTTAGGGTGATACTACCTGTGTTTTTCTACTGATGTACCTATTTTTGGAAGAATGAATAGAATCTTTAGAAAAAAAAAAAAAAGAATGGAAAAGAGACATAAGGTGAACATTAAAATTGATTTTAATTTAAATTTAATGCATTGATCGAATGTGTAATACCCTACCCTGCAGCAAGGATAATAATGAAAGAATATAGATATTATATTATAATAATATAAGAATAGAAATATTATATTATTAAAATAATAAATTAAATAAAAATATATAGTAATAAATTCTCAAATATAAGGAAGGAAGTCAAGAGTCAAATGGTTAAAAAAAAGACTTAATATAGACAAGAAAGAGATTGAAATCAAAATATGAACACTAATTATTAAATGAAAATGATGAAATATATGAATTAAATAATCAATATATATATATGGCATAATATCGAAAGGTTAAAAAACAAAATATAAAATTAGGGAGAAGAATAACGGAAGGGACCTAGAGAGAAACAAAACCATCAAAAGAAAGAAAAGAGAAGGCTAACAAAAAGGGAGAAAGGAAAAGGTTTTGCTTCAAGAGGAAGCAAAATTAGAAGAGAGGGTAGGAATCTACTTCCTTCAAGTCATTAAACACCATTCATAATTTCCTGAGGTCACTCAAGGATCTTGTTGACCATTTGGAAATGAAAGGGGTCTACTTAATCTTGTGCTCATGTGGATCTCTCTATGTTGGTGAGATGGTCCAATATGTTAAACAAAGGATTCAAGAACATATAACTGATATTGTGGAGAGTCGGTCTCATTCCTTAACTATAGTTTAACACACTGAAAAAATAAAGAACCACATTTCCATCGAAGACTATAGGATCCTAGCCAAAATATGACACTGTCATCATAGGAAGTTTAGATAAGCCATTGATATTGAAAAGCATGTGGAAAATTTGAACATAGATGACGGTTGGAATATTAGCAAGAACTAGATTCATGCATTCTCTCCTAGTTTTGCTTCCTCCTAACGCAAAACCTTTTCTTTTCCCCCTTTTTGTTAGTGTTCTCTTTTCATTCCTTTGATGGTTTTGTTTGTCTTTAGGCCCCTTCCGTTATTTTTCCTCCTAATTTTTTTTTGTTTTTTTAACCTTTCGATATCATGCCCTTTTTCTCTCAATCTAGCCTTAATATAATAATGATATCGTTATTTCCTCTTATTAATCATTTTTAGTATAAATATATAGTCATATTTCTATAGTTATTATATTCATATTCGATTTTATTATTTAATTCATAATTTTTATTTTTATTTTTTTAATAATGAGTGTACATTTTTTTTGTAAATCAACAATTTTCATTACTTCAGAAGGCGTTTACGTCGTAGCGGGTGTTTTTCCAAAAAACCTGAAGCCTCAATCCAACTGGATTTGTGGACGAGTAGATACAAACAGAAACTATGAGATATCATCAAAACAAAACTTGAGGACCACATATCAATAGCCCAAGCGGCCCAAAATTATGTTGAGAACAAAAAATAACATGTGATTATCATCCTTGTTGATTTTTCATGGGAGTTGAAGTTTCATTATCACCCTCACCCTGCCGATGGATAATGTCATGCACATGAGCTTTTATATGCACCATACATCCCTCTAGGTTGTTCAGTCTGTCATGGAGCCTGTTTTGGCTTCTACTGAGGGAGTCTTGGATCTCCATGATATAGCATTGATTCTGTTGCAATTCATTGAGGAAGTAAATTACCTCGTTTTTGTCATCATGTCGGTGTTGCGCTTTTTGGTCCAATATTGATTGAATTACTCAAATATGTGCTTTCAGGGAGTTTAATGGAGGTGGGAGATCCATGTTTTCAGGGGACACATTCGACAACTTCTCCATGACACCTACATTAGCTTCTTGATTGGCGTAAAGGTGGTTTCCCCGTGTTTGCAAGCCTCTCCCTTAATGTTGCCTCTCCCTTAATGTGTCCTTCCACACTGCCATTGCATAAAAACCCTCAGTCTCCCTAAATTCCTTGAGGAACTGTGATGAACCACCAACCTGACCAGTTTTTTCAACCTAATGAAATCCCCCCAACTAGGATGCAAAGGTACCTATTTCCCGACTACGTGACATAAAATGCCTATAGAGAAGAGAACTTTGATAGAGCAGGCCTTCCAGACTCGTGCAAGAATTGAAATTAGATCCCCACTACAGGGACAAAATCCACTAGTTGCACGGAAAGGCCCCAGCGGAAGAAGCCAGATAGGGACCAAGACCCCTTCCACACTCAGACTTCTTTCCCCACTACCCACCGAAACCCAAACGAAAATGAGGATAGAAAAAATACCAGCTACAAGAAAATCATTGAGAATTACAACGAACAAACAAAAAACCAAATTATAGGCTTCAAGCCACCACAGAATGAGGGATAAAACCTAGAAACTCCCTTCTTCAAACACATCCCCCAGGAAAAGCTTATTACTAATCCCACCACCCTTAAGGAGAGAAAGAGATCAAAATTTATAACCAAAGAGTCTCTTGAAAACTACAATTACCTATAAACGAACCCAATTCTTTTTTCGAATGGTTAGCAAGCCTTGTCGCGTCACCTCCAGCCTTGATTATCCACACTTGTCCACCAGGGGATTAGTTTATGTGACACTTCCTCCCTACTTCGATTAAACCATAAATCGGGGTCCCATGTTAGTGGGTGATCTACTACCCTGCATTCCAAGTTTCCAAGAATCGACCAGGGTGCCACCAGATGGGTGTTATGCCTGCGGAAAAGTTAAGAGGGCACCCCAGGTCTACATTCTGATAATCTCACACCGCTTACACCACCCACATTCCCAACATTCATCTCCCGATGCACAAGGCATACTAACTAATCAATGGATTGGAGTAATATACTTTGCATTACCTCGAAAATGTTCTGGTGTGAAACCCAACGTCCTGCTCACTCACCACATCTCATCATTATGGTTTTCATATGGATATGGAATTAATTCACCTATATACCCCCCCCCCATTTTCCTCATTGTCCACCCCCATCAGGGAATGATTATATATGTCCACCATATTTCTAGTTTGACTTATGAACTGTTTTGGAATGTCTAGAGGATATCGGGAAGCAAAGTCTCTTTTTTTTACTGAGAGGCCCCAATTGGTAAACCAATATACGATATGAATTCCATTTCATCTTGTGTGAGACAGAATCACATAAGGGAATTATCACATTAAATATCATATGTGATTGTCTTGAATTCAGTTGCATTGTTGGTTGTGGATCCACAAAATCAAGCAAATCACCTAAGAGGAATACCTTCTGTGTCTCTGATAATTCCTCTGGAACCAGCTGGTCCTGAGGGAGGTATATAGATCAATAGAGATTCGTTGGCATCCTTTCATGTAGGCATGGGTTAGGGACTTTCCATCGCTTGTGCAAAACTAAGATTAGATAGAATTGCAGCCTCATCCTTGTCTGACTTCCAATCCTCCTTTGTCCATCTGTCAGCTAGTCTAGATTCCCTAATATTCTCCTTAATGGTGTTCTTGATTACTATTAGGGGAGTTATCTGATCTTTGAAGATGATTTTATCCCTTCCTTTCCAAATGTTCCATAGGAGGAAACCTAATACCGACACATAGGCCCTATTCACAATTTGATTTTTAAATAATGATCCCCTCCGGAGTTTTATAGTTTCGATAAGGATGTTACATGATTGATCCATATGACTGAAAATAATGCTAACCTTTTACATAATGTTCTCCTCCTGTATCTAGAAGACCAAACACCTAGAAGGGGAAACATACCATTTTCTAACAATATGATCCCATGTTAATAATTTACATTGAGCTATCATCCATAGGAAGTGAGTGAGCTTTGGCCAAAGTTTGAACATCCATGTTTTTCTCCAAATGGGATCCTATGGATTATTATCATGCCCTCTCGCGATTTCACAAGCTTCTTTTATGGTGAACGTACCCTATGGGCAATAAATTCATCTAATTTATCTTGGATAATGTTTGATAGCTATGTCCAGTTGGGAGTTCCTTCCATCTCTTTCCAATTTGAACTCGACTTCCCTGGTCTCCACCCCTCTTGGTCAATATTTTATTTCCAATAATTTTCCACTTTCCAGGCCTGAAATATTCTCAGGGATTCTTTGATGGGGATTAGTTCAACTATGTTTTCCAACTTGAGGAGTTGTTTCCAGTAATCCTCCCAGAACCTCACTGATTTCCCCTTGTGGATTTCCTAGAAAAGTGGTCCTTGATCAGATAATTATTGTGGTTGGCTAAGTTCCACGAGGGATATTCAATTGGGAATTCCAATGTCTAGATCTTTTCCCTCATGGTTCCTCCTTGGCCAAATTTCTTGTCCCAGATAATTTTCCATATATTTGTTCCTCCATGGATCCATTTCCATTATAATTTCACACCCATTACTTTATTGATAAGTTTAGAATCTGGAAAGCCTAATCCACCGCATCCCTTAGGCAGACAAAGCTTCTCTTGGGATACTAATGCCCATTTTCATCTTGACTTAGTTGCATACCATATAATTTTCTTGAATATCCCTACAATTTCTTTATACACGTTTTTTGGCGATGGTAATACAGATAGTTGATATAATGGAATCACTTGCAAAATTGATTTCAACAAGGTGGATCTTCCCGGTAGATTAAGTGCCCTAAATTTCCAATGAAATACCCACGTGGATATCTTACTACATACTTCATTCCATACTGAAACTCTTAGTGGATTTGGCACTAGTGACACTCCTAGGTATTTGGTTGGAAATGAGTCTAATGAAAATCTCATCATTCATGTTATATGTTGTTGCACTGGGCTAGGGGTATTGAAGAAAAATAAAGTGTATTTTTCATTATTTATCATTAGAATTAATGCCTCTTCAAATTCATTTAAGATTGATGTCAAATCCCGAGCCTCTCGGACTATAGGTTCCCCAAACATAATATTTTCCACGAACTATTGATGAGATAGAGGGTCCTCTACATGGTGGAATTGGATGCCCTTAAAGTTCCCCTTATGCACAAATTAATGAATTGACCAGCCTAGACCTTTCGCGAACATGATAAATAGAAAGGGGGAAAGAGGATATCCATGTCGAAGTCCACGTGAGGCTTTGAATGTCGCAGTAGGGGACCCATTTAGTATAATGGAAAAGAAAAGAATATAGATCATTCATCAAACCCATCTAATCCAGTCCTCTGAGGAACCAAATGTCTCCAGTATTCTAAGGAGGTAATCCCAGCTCATATGATCGTAGGACTTTGAAATTTCGAGCTTTACCAACATGCCTAGTTTTTTATTTGATTTAAAGGAGTGGATAACCTCCTCTGTTGCTACTATCCCATCCACTAATATTTTTTTCTCTAGAATTATAATGTGATTCAGAAGGGGCTTTGGCCGCTGCACTATCATTAAGAATATAATCTTATAAATCGTGTTGCATAATGTTATGGGTCTAAACCCACCTAGATCAGAAGCAACATTTGACTAAGGGATCAATGCCACAAAAAATTACATGAAGCCTCTACCATACCTATTTCGATCGTCGATATATATTCTTCCACAAGGGAGACAACGTCTTCCTTGACGAAATGCCAACCTTCTTTAAAGAATTAAATATTAAATTTTTATGGTCCAAGTGATTTTTTATTGGGCATATCCTTAACTATCGCTTCCACTTCCTCCAACGATATTTCTCTCATCAAGGCTTCGTTTTTCTCTGTGGATATTAATCGCAGGATATTAGAAATTACTCAATATATTGCGTCAGAGTGGTCACGGTATTTTTCTGTTAGAAGATCAGAGTAGTAACCAATATGCTCCTCCTCAACCTTTCTATGACTGGTTATTCTAGAGCCTATTCTGGAAGTCAAAGAGTAGATCTGGTTGCTCTGGTGGCGGCCAATCATTAATCGATGAAAGAATCATGAGTTTCTATCCCCTTCTTTCAACCATTGAATCTGTGATTTTTGACACCATAACATCTCTTCCTACTTTCGTCACTCTTCAATCTCACGGATGACCTTTCATTCCTCTACAGCTAGATCTTTTGATCTTCTCTCGACAATGATTTGGCCTTAAATTGTTGCCATTTTGTCCTCCTGTTTCCTTTTTTCTATGAAGATGTTCCCAAATACCATTTTGTTCCAAGTCTTGATTCTCAGTTTTAGTTATTTAAGTTTTCTTTGGAATTTCTGCATAAGGTTGTTCCCAAGGACTGAGATCTCCTACCACCATGTTTTTAATTTGTCAAAAAAAAGCGGGTTACGCAACCAAAATCCTTCAAACCGAAAAGGTCGAATTTTTATAGTTGCCTTCATGTCTATCTCCAATCAGATGGGCCAATGATCTGAACCTATGATGGGGAGGATTGTGGCTTCTATCAAATAATATCGTATGAGGATATCTTCGGAAATTAGGAAGTGATCCAATTAGCTAGTGAATTGGTGGCACCCCCCTCTATGATTATTACAAGTATATACACCATTTTTTGTCTCTAGGTTTGCTAATCCCAATTCTTGGATGGTATCATTAAATTGTGTTGATATTGGTCTAGTCTTCATACTCTTCTCACATTTCTTCAATGTAAATATTCATATTAAAATCCCCCCTTATGATGCAAAACTGATCCGGAAATGATCCTTGAGCCTTCTTAGGTCATGCAAGAATTGATATTTTTGATTGGAGGTAGAGGGGTCATAGACGACTGTTATAAATGTTCATTCCTCTGCCCCCAATGCATATTAATCTCCCTATCATACTGAAAGGAGTGGCTTTCTAGTCTTGAAATACAACCAATGTTAGATCCCAGATCACCGCCAACCCTCCTTTAGTACCTCTAAAATACAGAGCTATCACCTTACTTCCTTTCCATCATTTTATAGCTATATATTAAATTTTAACCCCTGACACCTTAGTCTCTTGTAGCAGTATTATCTATGATTTTTCCCTATTAATATTACTTCGTAATCAGAAAATCCTTCCTTGGTTATTCAAGCCCAAAATATTCCATGTGGAAGTTTTCATTGGGTAAGTTTGGGGCATGGGGGAAGTAATCCATGAGCTAACTCATTTGACCATAGTATAGCAAGAATTCCCCAGCTTCCCTTAGTGCCTCTTTTATTGATTTTATACCCTTATTTTCTTTCTATGATCAGTGGATCTGATGGAGACAGAATTTAGAACCCCCCCTCTCTACTTATGATCATTGATTTCAGATATCCTTCTGATTTGGATATTCGTGAGTACCATTGGCTGAACAAGTTATGGAAGTGGGCCAGCTGATTTGAGAGGATGTCCTTCACCTCTGGTTTTACCCAAACCCGGAAGAATTTGAGCATTGTTATCTCATTCGCATTTAAATTTTTGTTCATTTCCTCGACTTATAGAAGTTTTCTAGTGTGGATTACGACCTCTTTAATTATTCTATACTCCTCTAGATCCTCCTGATATTTTCATTTTTGGTGCATCTTATCCACAGTTGAGTTCTTCGTTTGATCTACCTCCATGATCAGGAAGGCCATTTCATCCGGATTCTCGTTCAAAGTCGTCTATTGCTCCAATTTTTGTAATACATAAAAAGTATTACTATCTTATGTATTTTTTTTATAGGTTTGATCTAATTATTAATGTTAGTTTTGTTGTGCTATTTTCAACCTCAGATTTAAAATTTACTTGCTAATCTTATGCTTGTTGTACATATGTTTCCTTGTTGCTTATATGTGTCAAACATGGTAATTAACCGAGTTTTATGACTAAATTCAAGAGCATAAAGTATGGATTTAAATTTTGAACAGCAACAAGATAAAGAACATCAAACCATCACAATTGATCCATTAAAGAGAGTTTTGATGAAGGAGTTCACCCCTCTTGGGCTACATCTCCTTGGTTCAGCTTCCATGGCTTGGGCATCTGTATTAGCTCAATAGTGCAAAAAAATTTATTTATATGCATAAAATTCTCCTGAAACATACTCCAATGAGTTCAGAATGCCAAAATCTATCAGAAATGATTATTCATTTACTCAATTTTTCCTTCAACTTATCTAGGCATGGCCTTCCATCCAGGTGGCCTTGGGCTTCAAAATTATTCAAAGTAACAAAAAAAACCTATAGAATTGCTCCTCTGCCTCTGCAACCTATTCCAACGTGTTCATAGCATTCTAATCTACTAAGAATGACTCTTCCTGAGGCAAAATTGGTTGAAAATTTCTCAAGATATGGCCAATTAATTTTTTCCCTAGATTCCTCCTCCAAATCTGGAGAAGACTCCAGATAGCTCCACAAAATTAGCAAATCCGCTAAAATGGGGGTGCCTCCAAATATTCCGCCATTTTAATCTTTGATTTAATTAAATTTAATGGGGGATTAATAGTGGATAAGCATGGATTAATGTGCACTAATCATGTTTAGTTTGGGTGCTTGGTCATCGTTTATGTGGTAAAGTCATATGGGGAGGAGGGCTAGCTCGTAGGCTAGCCACTTCCCTTCTGCCATCGAAGAAATTCTACTCTTTAAACATAATTTCGTGCCCATCATATTACCTGCGGCCCATTGGCAAGGCACATGGTTATGTGGAGGGAGGTCATGGGTTCAACTCCGACCTCCGCTCTTGCTCATATACATTTCGCCAACCTCTAAATTACGCACTCGAAAAACTTTTTTTGAACCTTGGATTAAATACGCTCCACCGTAATAAATTTCGGACTAAGATTTATCACCATGTAAATACGCCACTTTTTAATACGCGCTCCAAACCTTAGGTTTATACCATATAATATGTGCTACCATATAATCCGATGCCGCCATTGAAATATAAATGTCTACTAAGGTTCGGACCTTAGGCTTAAAACCAAACCTTCGACCTTCAGACTATGGTTAATATGAACCACATATGTATATACCATATCCGACCATTGTTAAAGAGAAAATTCGACCACCATAGTTTGGAGTTTCTAACCTTGGGATAAAATTTCAATATGCACCCATATATAAAAATGAAATTCGAACTTAGGAGACGGAGAGGGTCCACCAGAGGAGCCATGTGGTGACCCTTGGTTGGGTTTTCCTACCACATAAAAAAATATCAAATTCAACCTTAGGAGAGAATCCTTGAAAAAATTTAACTTTCAAACCAAACTGGTGAATCCTGTTGTGACACTTGTCACAGTGCCACCAGGAAAAAATTGGAGAATATTCCCTCAATATACCTGGAGTGTTGACTGAGTTGCCATGTCATCAACCTGTCACTATTTTTCAATTAAAAAAAAAAAAAAAAATTATATTCTAAATGGCGGTCAGCAGGCTATAAATTCTTCATCCGAACTCGGTTTTTGACGAAATGAGTTGTGTTCGATTCTTGGCGACGGGTCGGTCGTTGTCATTCAGTTTCCAATCAATTATGAGCACTTTTACTTTTGAGCTAAATATTGAGCCTCTGATCAAGGTTGGTCCATAGACTTCCTGGGTTGCTTTGTGCCATTCGTAGCCATTTTGTTTCCTTCTTTCCCTTGTGGATTGCAGTTGTTTTTTCCCCTTCTTGGACCTACTGCTTGGAATCCCTCTTCGTCCACCCATTGTTTTATCTTTTGTTCCTCTGCCATGGTGAGTGGGAAATCCTGGAAGAGGTGTTTGTATTCATGGCACCTTAAGAACTTGAAAGGCACATGCTCATTTTCCAACAATTGTGTCCATATTGTGTCATGATATTATAGACTCTATGGACTCTGGAAGGGGTTGCGAAATGTTCATGTGAACGTAGATCCAAGAATACACCACATGTCAATGTCTTTTTGTGATCTATGATATGTTCACAAAATTCCCAATGGTGTTGCCAATTCCTTCAGGGATATCTAAATCCTAAAAGTATAATGGTAGTGAAAATAAGTGAACCCAAATAGGATCTTCCACAAATCGCTCTTTCTCGGGATTATATCATTCTTCCAAGAAATAGATGAATAACCCTGCATTGTTCATGAAGTATGTCCCATTGACAAAAACCCATTTCTGATCTGTTAGATCCTCCAATATCAATGTGAAAAAACCTTATCCCCACAATCAAAATTCCATTGGCCCCTTTGGGATCCACTTTTCTTGGATCCATTGTAAAATATCCTACTCCTTTATCCAAATACCCATAAATTTACAGATGAGGGTATGATCCTTCATATACAGTTGGGTTTTTTCCAACCTATTATTGGGGATCATGAATTTCAGGTTATTGCCATCTTTTGGCAAGCATCGAACACAAGTATTTTCTTGCCACTGAGCTCCCATCGTCAACATCTCATCTGTCTCATTTCTTCCCTATGGCGCATTAGAATTTCCTCCTAGTTGTCTCGTTGTGTCGTTTAGGGTGTTGTGGTAGGAGGAGGTGGGACCCCCTCCCCTCATGGGGTCGCTCATACACCAATCAAACTCACACCCTGATCTCTTCGTCCACTGCAAACTGATCAGATCTGGATTCATGCTAGTTCGAGGCCTACGCTAAGTTGCAAACAAACCCTAATCTATGCAAACCCTAGTTTTTTTAATGATTCTTGACTTCCTTCCTTATATTTAGGATTTTATTACTATTTATTATTTATTATTTTAATAATATAATATTCTTATTTTAATAATACAATATTATAATATTATAATATTATTTTTATATTTTTATACTTGTTTCCTTATATTAATGTATTTGAGCGTTTGATTTTTTATATGAATTGTCATTTAATATTGATATTAATTAATATAATTATTATTATTATGCTTTTTAACCTTTGAATGTTCACCTAACGTCTCTTTTCAATTCTTGACCTTGCATCTCTCATTTATTTATCCTTCAAAGCTTGATTAGGTCTCTTATCATTGTCCTAATGATGAGCCACACTTGTTGGCTCGAAACGTCAACTAAAATTTTTTATTGTGTAAATCCGGAAATGTTAGACCAAAATAAAAATAAAAATTAATATACTTATAACCCTATATATAATTATATACTTATTCAAAAGAACAAGAAAACAAGGGATAAATTTAATCAAAAGCAGAAACAGAAGAGGGAGAGAAAGGATTTAGGAGAAAAAAAATAAAAAGAAAGGGCAGGAATCCGCTTTCTACTAATCATCCAACCATCATCTATGTTCAACCTGCTAGAGTGTTTTTTAATCTCAATGGTTTCTCTGAACTTCTTATGATGATAGTTATCTATCCTAGCTAGGATCTCGAAGTATAATTTTTAAAAGGTGATTTGTTTATTAAATATTATTTCTTATAATAATAATAAGTAAAGATACCTTGATCGGGGTGTCTCGGAATGCAAGCACTTGAAGGCGGCTAAGGGATGCGATATTTGTCATCCATCCTTCTCGATGAGAGGGGAGGCAAAATTATTTCATCAACCCATTTAATTTTCCCTCAAACCTCATGTTATCACATGAGTAAGTATTTATGTGTGCATACCTGGCATTCATTAAGATATCCTTGGCATGCACGGCTAACCTAAAGCAAAAGAGGGAGAAGTGCTACCGAGATGGAATTGGTAACTTGACACTTTTGTCATGGAGGTCTAGGGGATTGTAGAAGTGACCCTATGCTCTTCGGCCACCCAACTCTTCTAGGATTTTGGAAACCCATTGCTTCTTTGGTTATCTTTTCAAAAGGAGTCGGACTTCTTGGTGCTTCGAGACTGTAAAGTTTTTCGTTGTAAGCAAGTGGGGGGCTCTGTATCAGTCAATCTATGGCTTGGTGATACCATATGCTAATTGGGTCAACTTCTTTAACCAAACAGATAATTGGCATCTTCTCTCGGATCGGTGTGAGTGGTTTTCTCTTTAGTTCTGGAACTCCAACTAAGGTGTCCACCTCCTCTTAATTGTTGTGATGCTTTCTGTATATATTTTTGCTTCTAGTTGGTAGCATGGTAACTATATGATGATGTATTTCTGTGTAAGCCTTTGTGCCCTTTTTGTAGTCATGTTTAGTCCTACTTGTTAGGTTTATAGTTGAATCAATAATATTACTGGTAGTTTCACAATTTATTACTATGTGTTTGGGACAAAAGTGTTTCTTCAATCATTGGCCTAGTTTTCCCAATGGTAGATCGGAGCTAGAAAAAATATGGATGTAACTATATTTTTTTATTAATCGAAGACTCAATAGCTTACAAAATAATAATAATAATAATTAAAGTTAGAATATCAAATGGTGATGAGTAGTTAAATTTGATGATTTTAATTGTGTTGGAAGATTATTTGTAATTCAATATAGACGACATGTTGTTTCATAATATTACATTTAAAAATAATAAAATAATACTTATATTAATAAATTAAAATATAATAATAACAAAAAAATATTTCAATGTCGGTCATAAATAAAATGTTTCAATTTCCACCATAATTTTATATCAACTTTATATAAAGAGTTAATTAAAAGTAAAAAATTGTGATTATGTCAATAGATGTGCCTATTCTGAAATAGGGTTTACCGAATTTTAATTGCACCGAAAGGCACTCTACAGCCTAGTATAGGGGAGATGTGTAGGAGTAATGTAAGAAAGTTTTTCAACGTTTTTTAAATGTGGGATATATATATATATATATATATATTCGAAAATAGGGTTTACCGAATTTTAATTGCACCGAAAGGCACTCTACAGCCTAGTATATGGGAGATGTGTAGGAGTAATGTAAGAAAGTTTGTCAAATTTATATATATATATATATATATATATATATATATATATATATATATATATATATACATCCAAGGGAAAATCCAGGCAGATCAACCCATTGGCACAACAGCCATTGCCTAACCACAAGGGTGTCGAGGAGATTTGACCCCATGACCTCCCAACGGAAAAGTACTTCACAATGGGAGCTCAAACAATTGAGCATCCTCAGATATATATATATATATATATATATATATATATATATATATATATATATATATATATATATATTTTATATTTATATATGTTTTAATTTGAACATATCAACCCTATATATATATATATTTTACATTTATATATGTTTTAATTTGAACATATCAACCCTATATATATATATATATAGGGTTGATATGTTCAAATTAAAACATATATAAATGTAATATATATATATATATATATATATATATAGGGTTGATATGTTCAAATTAAAACATATATAAATGTAAAATGTAAATGAACGTTAAATAATTTCACGTAACAATGATTTATCTCGGTCATCTTAATTTATAAAATAAAATTCAATGAACAAAAATTAATAAATTGGATAAATATAAAGTAAAAAACCATGGGCAAAAACTAATATATTAAATAAATATAAAGTACAAACGATCGGCTATAACCGATCAGTTATAACCGAACCATAGGCAATAACATTTTTCTTAAAAGCTACTTTAACACAATCACATCGAACAACTAAAAATTAATGTTTTAGTAAGTTATAGATTCAAGCGATATTTATATATAATATTTAATTTAATAGAAAATTAAAAAAATTATAATTTAATAATATTTTTAAAATCAATTAATATTATTAACCAATAAATAATATAATGTATAGTTGTTAAATTTTGACCATCAAATTTAACATAGTAATACTCTTATTATGTAAATTATGTACATGGTCCATTAAAATTAATATGATATAAAATATAAATTAATAATTATATTGATAATTGTAATTAATAATTAAACCAACCTAGATCCATCTTAACTCTGGATCTACCACACACCTAGAGGAATCAAATCTCGCAAGATGCAAACCCCTTTTTGAGTGAAAAGAGATTTGATCCCTATGGGTGCTTGGTAGATCTAGAGTTAAGATGGATCTAGGGTGGTTTAATTATCAATAACTATTAGATGGATGGTAAGGATTTAACACCCATTGAATATTATTAGTAGTATGTACAAATTAAGGGTTCATATTTATCTACAAAGTAGTTATGCTCTTTTTTCATTTTAATTAAATTGTTTAATGAAAAAAATATGACATGCCCAAGTGTCATATCAAATGAGTTATGACTTTTTGGGGATGTGGTATTCATAAACCATGGTATTGGCCCATGATATTGTAACAAGCTTATTTCCAGTTCATGAATCTCTTGATAAAGTGGGGATGGATCTTCATGGTTAAGAATCTTGTTATACACACACACACACACATATTCTATGTGTTTCACAAACCCTAGAGATCGGTGACCACTACATCCATGAAATAGTTGTATATCTTGTTACACACATATTCTATATGTGTTTCACAAATCCTAGAGATTGATGACCACTACATCTATGAAATATTTATACTAGACATATCAATATCGGTCATAAATTAAATATTTCAATTTTCACCTTAATTTTATATCAACTTTATATAAAGGGATAATTAAAAGTAAAAAAATTATAATTATGTCGACAGGCATGTCTATTTTGAAATAGGGCTTACAAAATTTTAATGTAATTATCAATAATTATTAGATGGATGGTAGGGAATTAATGTTCATTGAATATTCTCGAATATTCTTAGTAGTATTTACAAATTAAAGGTACATATTTTTCTCTGTTAGGGTCCTATAATGTAGGTAATTAAAGTCTATCTGTCGAGTTATTTATCTAAAGGATGAAATGTCTCTAAGTTATTTTTAATAGTTTTTATTTTAAATAATATTTAATTTTATAAAATATATATAATTATATTTTTATAAAATTATTTATTTAAAACATTAAACTTAATTTAAAAATAAAAAATCAACCGAAGCTCTAAACTGTAGGAACCACATTTATTATCATGCTAAAAAAAATCACAATTCAAAATCGAAAATTCAGATTAAATTTGTGACCCCACCCGACACTTCATACATTAAACTTCCCTATTCGACTTTTAACCTACCCCCGCCCCCCCCCCCCCACCTCCGAAAAAAATTGTTTCACTTTATGCCATCCTCTCATTCATTTCGGACCTGCTGCCCCCCCTCCCACCGAAAACCATTGTTGATATTGATTTAAATCTTATGAATATATGGCAGGAAGGTCTATGAAGTATGTAGGTAAGCTTATATATTATAACATTCATACAAAAGGAGATAAAGGAAAGGATACTTTTATGTTTACGAAATGAGTTTGTAAGTGAAACACTGAGGTAAAAGGAGGTTGAGTAAATGAGGTAAAACGAATTTTTACAAAGAACATAAATATTGTTTTTCAATGGTATAAAGAGGAGAAATGCACGAAACATAAAATTTGGATAAATACTTATCCAAATATTTTACAGGAGTAAAAGGGGAAAGTAAAAGATACTTTATCAATCATGGCAAAACAAGACGTTTTTTTTTTAAACCATGGGAAGGAAATCAGTCGATGGATTTTATAAAATATGTTTGTGAATCTAATTTATTCATCAATATATAAATTCAGGGAAACAAGACATGGATTTAATAAACAAGACATGCTTTTGAAAAAAAAAGACATAGATTTCAAAACAAGAGGATGGTTTATAAAATCATTTAAGGAAATATTTTGAGATTTTATTTATGAAATTCATTTACAAGTTTAAGCAAAATATTTTCTTCCCAAATATTTTGCAACAATGGTGAAGTATTTAAAAGATGATGAAGGCAAAGACTATGGGAAAAAATTTCAACAAATAAGTTTGGTTTAACTCCAAAATACAAATAATTCATTGATCAACTAGGTGGAAAACATAAACAGACAAGCAATTATTATCATTTTTTTGACTCATAAATAGCATTCAAAGGGACAACTAGTTCATACAGGTGGCAGAGTTAATCAAGTTTGGAAGGACAACTAAGAGGTTTTTTGAAATCAACTTCAACCACTCCAAATTCCAAGGCAGAGGATCAACATTAATGAACTAATTTACAGATTTGAAGAGTGAAGATTTTCCAAGAGCTCCAAATTTCCTGCATTTTTCCAGTGATTGTTTTTAGCCTTAGTTTATTGTTCATATTTTTTACATAATTATAGCCACATTCAACAAAAAACTCAAAGTGTGAACAGAAAAATCGAATTTGTCCAGAATTCTTGTTTTTTAGTTCTATTTCAGAAATATCTATATCTTTGTTAGATATTATTTTGTAATCAACTCCTTTTTAGAATATGAAGTTAGTTCAATAGAAATCCTATATATATTTTGTAATAAGACTTAGAAAGGGTTGGATAATGAAAAAGAGAAGACATTTTTTATTATAAGTTGTGAACTTTACTTGAAGTAATCAATTTCTGAAATACAGAGCCAGTTTTGTTTCAAGATTCTTGTGTCAAAAAAATGGTGATGTTTTCCTCATGTTAATTTGTCCTCTTTCTGAGTTTTTCACATGGATTTCCTTTCCTAATTGTTGCAAGAAGATAAAGAGTTGAATTTACTTTTTGTACTCTATTATGGCTTGTTTAAAACAATCTAAATGTTTTCTTATGGGATTTAATATAAAATTTATTTAAGTATGCTTTATATTTAATTGATCATCTGTTTCTTCATCTCAGCCACACCATAAAATATCTTAAGATCCAGGAGTTTGCATACCTCGCCCTGTTTCAACTACTATCTTATTTTTTCATTGATTACCGATAATTTTAATGACTCCATGCCCAATGGACTCTTCCTTCATTTTACAACCAAAACTTTAAAAAATCTATCTTGAACTTTAATATCTAGCCAAAAATCCTGAAAGCATAAATTAAATCATACAGAGAGAGCCCTCTCTGAATATGGAAGGGTTAGATCCCAGCTTTAAAAGTCGTTTGTGGTTTCCTTTGTAATTTCCTCCTCAAACTAGGAAAAATATGGAGTGCTAACAATCTCCAAAGTAATTATTCCCTTTTTTTCCTTTTAATTAAATCGATTAATTAAAAAATATGATATGAACAAGTGTTATATCAAATGAGTTATGGCTTTTTGGGGATGTGGTATTCACAAACCATGGTATTGGCCCATGATACTGTGATCAAGCTTATTTCCAGATTATGAATCCCCATGATAAAGTGGGGATGAATCTTCATGATTAAGAATCTTGTTATATATATATATATATATATATATATATATATATATATATATATATATTATGTGGTTCACGGACCTTGGAGATCGGTGACTGCTACGTCCATGGAATATTTGTATGAGGCAAATCCACTTGAAGGGATCATTTCTTTCCAGCTAAACCACAAAGCCTGACTTCGAGAGAATTGAGCATGTGACCTCTAAATGGAAAAAGTGCTTTAACAATGGGGACTCAACTAATTGGGCTGACCTTTGGGGTTTAAATGTATATGTGCCTGTAACTCATATATCAATTATTATTAATCATAAAAATAATTTAAAGTAAGTTATAATTTAGTTTTTTTTTTTTTGTTTTTTTTTATTAATGTGAGGTGTATCATTAAGATATTGTTTTGATGGTCATCAAAAAAATGATGCTTATTGAAATTTACCAATCATTTAATTATATGTTGCGCTAGTCTATGTTCTGTTCAATTCACAAGTGGTGTGTGTGTGTGTGTGCGCGCGCGCACACTGATAGGCATGTCTATTTCAAGATAGGCCTTTTATAATTTTAATTTAATTATTAGTAATTATTGGATGGATGGTATAGATTTAACCTACATGGAATATGCCAGATCAAGGGTTAAGATTAATCTCCATGTTACTTTTTCTATTTTAATTAATTTATCTCAAATTAATTAATTAAATAAAATTTCATATCAACATGTGTGGTATTGGGTATGTGATATTGATAATCCATGGTATTGACCCATGGTATTGTAACAAAAACTATTTACAAATTAATTTCCATGGTAAAGTGGAGGTGAATCTCCATGGTAATATTGTTTAACTCATATATTAATTATTTTTATAATAATTAATAATAAATTAAAATGAGTGTTGTGTTGAACCTCAAAATTGTTCTTTCTCTCACATCCTTTTTTCATCACCTCTCCTTGTCTTTTCATAAATCCATAACTGCAATCAATGATAAATGACATATTTCTTCTCAGAGAATGCATTTGAATGGTCTCTATTTTATATTTTGATGTTTCTTGTTATTTGAATGAATTTTTGTAACTCAACTACAAAACGCATGCTATTCTGCAGTTAATTGTTGTTTCCGCAACTACTTTAATGGTTTGACAGGTTATGAGGAGCGAATAAAGGAATGACTCACATGGGCATCTTTGGAATGATCCACACATGGATCCCATCCTATCCACCTATTTGAATTCGACAGAAAAATGTGCCTATGCTCGTGATCAAAGTTCAGTTAAAGGACGTGATCCAAGAACGAAAGAATCTTGATTTTCTCTGACGTAGAAAATCGAGAGTTAGCTACTTATATTTTGCTTCTATGTTTCAGTTGTAATTTCCATCTGTAGGTGGAAATACCTCCAGACAGTTACATTTAAATTTGTTTAAATACCAGTCATTTTGAAACCAGAAGACAGTCTTAATTTTGTGAACGTTGTGTACACTTTGAAACTCTTTTTTTATAATACGAATATCATGTTCGTTTGTTCCAGGTCCTTCTTGATGCGTGCATAGTCTTCTAGGATTTTAACTCGTTTTGTTATAGAGGGCCCCTGCACAGAAAGGAGATTTCATTAGTTGTTCTTAGTTTAATTTTAATTAGCTCTTTTTTTTCAATTTGTAGTTAGATTTACATTGCTTTGTAGTTGATCCTTAGATTAAATTGTTTATCATTTCATAGATTAAATTTATGAATGCTTTCTCAGAATTAGTTTTAGAATAACTATGTAATGTTTTTCTTACCAAAGCATCTCAAGAAAGTAGTTCTTGTATTTTGCAAAATTGGATTGTGTTTGAAGCATTAGAGCATACATTTATCTTAGTTTTCCTTTACATGTTTTTATATTGCTTTCCTAGATTAAATTCTCAATTAAATGTCTAATAAAATGCTTTCTAAAATCATATCAAGAAGCTGACTTTTTCATTCTTACAAAATTGAATGGTATTTGAGTACTTGGTCATACAGTAGTTGAGTTTCCTTTACATGTTTTTATACTGCTTTCCTAGATTAAATTCTCAATTAAATGTATAATAAAATTCTTTCTAAATCATATCAAGAAGATGACTTTGTCATTCTTCCAAAATTGAATGGTATTAGACTACTTGGTCATACAGTAGTTGAGTTTCCTTTACATGCTTTTTAATTGCTTTCTTAGATTAAATCTTTAAATTAAATGTATAATCAATTGCTTGTTAAAGTATATCAAGAAGATGACTTTGTCATTCATCCAAAATTGGATGATATTTGAGTATTTGGTCATACAGTATTTGCCTTTCAATTTATTTGAATTTTCTTTCCATTTAGATTAGCATCGTCATCATAGGATTTATGCTTTCAATCCATGGAGTAGAATTAGGTTAAGATAGATTAAAATTAGCTTTAGTTCCAAAAAGATCAAACTCATTAGAATGAATAATCTTTTTTTAGATCATATTCTAACCATTTAAAGTTTGATTCATTTTTATGCAAATTAGAATAGTTGAAGAACATTTCCCTTTCTTCCTTTTTTCAAAACTAGTTTCTAACATTAAACTTCATTAGATTTAGTTGATTAATTTCATAGTTTTCATTTCTTAAGATTAAATCCTTTAGACATAAAGAAACAAAACCCCCCAAAACAATATAACAACATACATAACAGAGTAAGAAGAGGGTTAACTAAGCATATATAGTGCACCAAAGCTCATCAGATTTCTAACCTCGGTTGATGATTTATGATAAAAGATTTAATACATTAAATTGGCTAAACATTTTGGTGTTGTTGCTGGGGAAGTGTAATTAGGTAGCTTTATTTCTTACATCTAAAAAAATGATATGCGTAAAGAAAGAGATTATAGGGGTAGATTCATAGCTAGAGGTAGGAGTTTGATTCCAACAACACCACTCACCCCACCTAGACCATGTAGTGCTACACCACCATCTCAAACTCATATTTCATATCTCACTAGACATAGAATTCCTAAAGTCTTAAGGTCATAAATCCAACCAGGAGGATCTCCTACTTCATCCACTATGGAAATCTTAGAAGAATAAGATCCTAGATCTCCAATTGAAGGAGTAACCTTTTTCACCTCTACAGGAGAACACATTCTAGCTAAAGACTTAGAAATTCCTAGTGAGGAAGAAGAAGAAGAAAATTTCTTCAATATCCCATTGATAGAAGAACCAGAGGAAGAGAAATTAACTTTACAGTTAGAACCTTGTATTAGCTCTGAGGAATCTACAATGGAAAGAGATGGAGAAGGAGAAATTATAAATGGTGACAATTAATAATTGGAGGAAGAGGTGGAGGATGAGGTAGAGGGAACCGAGGATGAGTTGAAGAAAACAGAATAAATAGGGAAGATGATAATTATTTTGGATTTCCTATAATTGATGAGGATATAAATGCCACAATGAAAAATATTTCACCTTCCATTCTTCCAAATTTCCATGGATTAAAGAATGAAGATCCTAAAACCTTTTTTTTTTAAATTTTAAGTTTTGTGTAGATCTTATGACTACTTACAAGACTCTCAAAAACTTAAGCTATTTCATGCAACACTAAAGGAGCAGCTTTGAAATGGTTCATGGGTTTAATCACACAATCTATTAGGACATGTAATGATATGAAAAGTTAATGTTTACAAAGATATTTGGATTATTGCATACCCATTAATCGGAAGGATGAAGTATTCAAGATGATGCAAAAAGAGGATGAGAACCTAGAGGATCTAATTGAAAGATTCAATTACAACCTAAAAAGATTTAGAATGGAAAACTTAGATCAAGATACTTTAAAATCTCTTTTGTTAAAATCCATTAGAGATTATGGATAGAAATTCTCAACATGATGGGGAGGGGAGACAACTCTCAACTCACATTACCTGAAATTGGAGAATTGTGCATTCATCTCTCAAGAGGAAAATCAAGAACTGGGAAAAATGCAAGAGATCCTTCTCTCTCTAGAGTGAATAAATCTGCAACTCGAACAGTAAGTAGGGTATAAATTGGAAATATCCTCGATGAATTTAAAACAGATATCTTAGGGATTCTTAGTGAACAAATAGGCACCCTTAAATTACAAAACAAGCAGAAAGTAGAAATTGATGCCTTAGCTATTTTCAATCCTAAATGCAGGAAGAAGCATGCTTTAAGAGAATGTCCTTTTGATGTAAAAGTCATAGATACCTGTGTTATTTGCTTAGAAATCATGAAACTAAGAGTTTCCCTTCAATTCTAGGTCTTAAGGTTGTTTTTCAGGAAGAGGTAACTTCAAATCCAGTAGAACCTCTTTGATTTATCTCTAGAAGACCATGGCAGGGGCCGCAAACTCAAGGTTTTAACAACCAAATGTATACTTGGACCTCACCAAATAATTGGAATTCTTGGCAGCAACCTTGGTCCCAACCTCAACCTTGGGAACAAGGAATGCAAATCCCTATGGTGGATATTCTAAATACTACCAATGTCCTCCATCATATCCAAACTATCCTCCCGAACAATTTCCACAACAAAATAACAACCCCAACTCCAAAACCAAAACCCACAACTTTCATTACCATTTCCACAAAGACCAAACCAACTACCTGCCCAGCCATTTCCAAACCCAAATAATAAAAATTCTCAAAATGCTTACACTATAGAAGGATAGCAATTTCCAACTTACATGATTACTCCACTATATCTTAATGATGTTCAACTTAGATATGGTAGAATATTAGAAAGGAAAAATCCTTTTGTTGTTATTCAAGAACAAGATAATTTTGAAGAAGAAAATTCTCTACAGCAAAACAAAAGTTTTGAAGAAGGGACATCTCTTCAACAGAACCAGAATCCTGAAAATTAAAAACAAGAAAAACCAATAAACTCAACTCCTATCATAAAGCAACCATCCGTATCTATTTCTAACCCTCATTTTCATGAAAGATTACAAGTTGACAGAGGGGTAGAGAAACAAATAATGTTGCCCATTGATTATGATTTTCTAGATGAATTGAAAAATGTCTGTGTCAAAATTCTTTTGCTACAAGCCATTAAAGAGATTCCAGTTCTAGCCAAAACAATAAGAGAGTTGAGCATGAAGAAACCAGGAAGAAAAACAAAAGAAATAAAAATAATTCAATTAGTGGGAAAATTTGTAGACATTATGATGGGAAAAATTGCCATACAAAAATATTTAGATCCAGGAAGTCCAGTTGTAAAAACACATATCAATGGTATTGAAATTCCAAATACATTGATTGATTTAGGAACAGCCATAAACATCATGAGCAAACAAACCATGGAACAAATCAAGCTTCCAAATCTTCAGTATACACCTACATTACTGCAATTAAAAGACATATCAGTAATCAATCCATATGGTGTATTAGAATACATTTTAGTATCTTTATACTCTTGGGAGTATCCAGTCGATTTTTTTATTTTAACCCCCAAGAACAATCTAGGAGGACATACACTAATATTAGGAAGACCTTGGTTGGCTAAAACTGATGCTTTCATTAGTTGTAGATCTTGTGACATGTATATATCTTATGGTAATTCAACAAAGAAATTCACTTTATATCCTCCAAGAAGAACAATCACGGAAATAAAATATGAAGAATGGATTGATGATGACAATGATATACAACCTCTCTTTACTATTTCTTGTATTAGTGAAGATAGTCAAATCTTAAATTCAATAGAAAACTTTGAATCATCTTCAGAATATGAACATGATCATTCTCAAGAGCAATGCAATATTGAATACTTGTCATCTATACATATGTATCTATATTCTATGGAATAATTTGGAAACTCTACAGTTCAAATATTTCCAGGAAAATATTTGAGCATAAACAAAAACTTGGAAATATTACAACAAGAAAATTTAATCAAAACTTTACAACAACATTCTTTTGCATATGCATGGGAATACGCTGACATGAAAGGAATTAGTCCTAAGACATGTATACATCATATATACATTGAGGAAAATTGTAAGCCTATCAGAAAACCTCAAAGAAGGATGAATCCAAACCTTAGGGAAAGTGTGAAATAAGAATTGCAAAAATTGTTGAATGTAAACTTCATTTACCCAATTTAATACAGTCAGTGGGTTTATCCCTTGGTGATTGTACCTAAAAATAATGGTAAGTGGAGGGTATGCATTTACTATCAAGATTTGAATAAATCTACTTAAAATATCATTTTACATTACCTTTCATAGATCAAGTATTGGATACATTAGCAAGAAAGAATTATTTCTCATTCTTGGATGGTTTTAGTGGTTACAATCAGATTCAGGTAGCACCTGAAGACCAAGATAAAACCACATTCACCTGTACATGGGGAACCTATGCCTACCGATTAATTCCTTTTGGTTTGTGCAATGCACCTGCAACATTCCAAAGGGAAATATTAAGAATCTTTTCTGATCTAATACATGATTGTGTGAAAGTATATATGGATGATCTTACAGCTTATGGGAATTTATTTGAAGAAGCTCTAGAAAACTTGGAAAAGGTTCTTAAAATATATAAAGAAGCAAATCTTTCATTATGTCATGAAAAAAAATCTATGATGTTTATTGAACGAATTGTTTTAGGACATCATATCTCAAGAGATGGAATTAAATTTGACTCATTTAAGGTTGAAGTCATCTCCAAATTATCAATTCCAAGCTGTCAAAAGGATGTTAGAAGTTTTCTAGGATTCACAGGGTATTATAGAAGATTTATAGAAAACTTCACTAAAATAGCATCCCCACTCTTCAAAATTCTTACCAAAGATTGTGAATTCAGTTGGAATCCCGATTGCCAATTGGAATTTGAAACTTTAAAAACAAAAATTTCTGAAGCACCCATCTTAAGAGGTCCTAATTGGAAAATACCTTTTTACATTTCAACATATGCTTCAGATACAGCTTTGGGAGTTGTATTAGGAAAAAAATATTTGATCCCCTATGCCATCTATTACACAAGAAAAAATTTGGCTCCTACTGAGTTAAATTACATTGTAACTAAAAAATAATTTCTAGTTGTTGTTCATGCTATCAACAAGTTTAGACATTACATTACCAGCTATGAAACCTTTATTCATACATATCATTCTGCAATTAGATATTTAATGAATAGATATATTACTAATGGAAGAATTACAAGATGGTTATTACTCCAAGAATTCAATATCACCATTCTAGACCGGCCTAGAAAACAAAACACAGTTGTTGATTTCTTGTCTTGAATTCAAAATGTTAAAAATGATACTCCAGTAGAAGATAATTTTCTTGATGAATATCTCTTTGAAATATCTACTAAATCTCCTTGGTTTGCATATATTGTTAATTATTTAGCTACAGGAAAGTTACTTGCATATTTTTTTCCTAGAGAGAAAAGAAAAATTATTCAAGCAATTGCATTGTACTCATGGGTGAATGATGAATTGTATAAAACAGGTCCAGATCTCATCATCAGAAGGTGTGTTCGAGAAGATGAAATGCCTGAGATTATCAAGGCATGTCACGATGAACCCTGTGGTGGACACGTTGCTGATAAGAGGAGTGCCTATAAAATCCTTCATCTAGGGAGTATGTCAAAAGGTGTGATAGTTGTCAAAGAATGGGGAAACATGTTCCCACAAATGAAATGACCTTACAACCTTAGGTACTCATCAAACCATTTGAAAAATGGGCCCCGAATTTTGTTGGACCAATCAATCCACCATCTAATAAAAAGAAATATATTATGGTATGTACTTATTATGTCACTAAATGGGTAGAATCTAAGGAAATTTCTTTAACAAATGAAAATTATGTAGTTAATTTTCTCTTTGAGGATATTTTCACTCGTTTTGGTGTCCCAAGGGAAATTGTGATAGATCAGGGAACCCAGTTTACATCCAATTTGGTGCATAAGCTTGTGGAGGATTACATGATCAAACATAGAAAATCCACTCCATATCATCCACAATAAAATGGTCAAGTGGAGTCTACCAAAAAGTTGGTTGAAGGAACTCTCACCAAGACTGTACATATACATAGGAAAGATTGGACAGATAGGCTTCCTGAAGCCTTATGGGTCTGTCGGACTACATGGAGGAATACAACAGGACATACTCCCTGTTAGTGTCAGTATTGGTATACTTCCACCAGGGATCAAAACACATTTGCATGTGCATCTTAGGTGTGTCATACCGAATAAATTTTTTATCATTCTGTTAGGTCATGACATAAATTTGATTAGCTGGTGGTTGTCATTGTCAAATAAACTTTTTCTCCCTCCAAGCTCATATTTTTGAATCATTCCCATGTCCCTTTGAGCATAAGAAATCTATGAAAATGCTCTGTTTTACTTGAAAAACTTTACATCAAAATTTCATTCAAAATTAGGTCAAAAAGAAGTTTCAATAGGTCATTAGGGTTTTGCATTTCTCAAGGTCTTTCGTTCATTCCAATGAGGTTAGCACGCATATGAGATTGATTGAAAAAAGATGATCATGATTATTTCATTATGTTTTAAGGATTGTATTTTCAGTTTTAGGACTTTTTATCAAAATATTATTTTGATAAAAAGTCATCTATGTAATTTATTTTATTTTTTCTAATGTAATTTTATGCTACTATATGTAATAATTTCATCCCAAAGCTATCAAAGTGAACATGTCAAGTCTCAATGAGCAAAAGAAAAGCTAGCTCCGGATTGATCCAACCTGCAAATGAAAAAGTGTCAAAGAGTATCAGTGAGAAAAGGAAGAAGACTTCAAAACATTAGAAAGTGGGTTTTCAAGTTAAATTAAATCCACATGCTTATAAAATCCCATCAAACACTTCAAAAGATTCATTGTTTCCTTTCAAAACATCAGAAGCATTCAACAAAGAAGAATTTCAGAATTTTTTGAGCGAATTTGGGCCAAATTCCTTAGCACTGCACGTTCAGCACTTGCCACTGCGTGTTTAAACTGGCGATGCACTCCTGGAGATTGGCGTTGTGCCCTTGCCCGAAATTCCCAACGCGTTTTTTGAAGATGCTGCGCGCCTAGAACTTGGCGCTGCATGCTTAAACAGAAAATTTTCTTGAGTGATCTAGCAGCCCAAATCATTTCAAAACTTCTCCAAATTTTTCCATAAGTCATCCAAAAACTTTAAAGTGGTAGTTACATGAAATAAGACCTATTTTTTAATCTATTTGATGATTCTTAATTGAATGGAAATGAAACCCTAATTACAAGGTTGTGATCATTGTTTTTACCTTTGTTTCATCCTCCTAAAAGAAACATCAGTTATAAACAAGGTAATTACATTGATATAGGGTTTTCATTCATCTATTTTGTCCCTAAACACATTCCCTTCACTCACACTCATTCCCTTCACTCACACTTATTCCCTTCACCTTTCAAGCTAGTCATCTCATCCCCTCCCCTCATTTCATTTCACTTGCACCCTAGGATTTCCAAATCAGAATTTGAAGATGTCAGAGGAAGAAGGTGGTGGCATTGTTGGTGAGAAAAAAAATCCAAGGAGAAATTATCATAAGGGAGGGAAAATAAACAGATTTGAACCCATCACCACAAGGGAACTCATGGCTTCTCCTCTCACTATCTCTTTCTTTAAGCATGTGGGTTGTTTTGACTTTTGTGAGAGAGTGCAGCAAGTACAAAATCACCCGGAATTAACAAGATTATTCATCATAAATATACATGACAAGTAGGTCAATATTGTTGCAGTTACTTTTGAGATGTCCACCAATGCCATTGCAGCTGCTACAGGGATACCTAGTGTGGGAGAGAAGTGGTTTAAATAAGAAAACCTGGACATGAGTTATTTTGAACCATACCTCAAACCTAGGTATAAAGATCACAACAAATCCATTTTCCCTTTTTCTCATCTTCTTGACCGATATGTGCCCATGATGAGGATAATAATGAAGTATTTCACTTGTGAGGGAAGGTTTTCTCGCCTCTACGCATACCATAGTTGTCTTCTTATGAATTTCACTAGAGTTAGAATGCTACACATACCTTATTATCTTGTCTGTAGCATTGAAAAGATGGCTTAAATTATGCAAAATAAAGATTACAATAACCAAATGCAGAGCCTATTTCATCATTCACTCATCAATATGGTGGTCATGCATCAGCTTTAGTAGAAAAACATTCCATGGGATGCATTCATTTCCAACGAGGTTTTCACTACCGTGCCTATTCATCATGAGCAGAATATACCTTCATCATCTCATCCTCCTGGATCCATTCCTCCATCACATCTCGCTGCTAATACATCATCTCCCACTCACGTCCATTCACCTCATGTTGATCCTTCCTCATCACCTTTCCACAACCCTTCACCATCACATCATGATACAAGAGCATCAAGCAGTGAAAGGGAAATTGAGGCAGATGGCACTAAAATTATTTATAATGAGCCATTTCCTTTGACATATCAGAGAGTCCATAGGCATGTGTTTGCTTCACTTGATGTGAAAGGGGCCATGCCTTCTTCATCAAAAAACCAGGTAAACAAGGGCAAGGAAAAGGCTACAGAGCCTATCACTGTTGAGGAGGAGGACAAACATGAAACTAACCAAGATTTTCAGTTGATTGACCTTGATGATGAGGATGAGGTTAGAATAAAAAATGCATTGATCATAGGCAATGATGCCAAGATTAGTGAGCTTCAAGCTAATCTTGGTAGAGAAAATAATGTGATTAACTTTCTTGAGTTAGAGAATCAGTAGCTAAAGGCAAAGCAGACCATCAGTGAGGTCAAGGAAATCAGAGCTCGGAAAGAGGGCAAAAATGTCAAGGCCTTGATGGATAAGACCTTGGGTATTTTTGATGACAGTGATGATGAGGAAGACCAACTTCCTAGACAGAGACTGAGGACCATTGGACTGAAGAGCGCTTTAGCTCCGGAAATGCAGAAAGAGGTAGAATTGGGAGAGCAGCTTACTCCAAGTGAGCCGCTTTCCATAGAGATTGATGGAGACAAAGATTCTTGGCTGAAGAGAGCCAATTTACATCTGGAGGTCCTGTTAGAGAAGGTAAAGAAGGGCAATGATATTCAGAGGAAGATGGAAAAACACTATGCCATGAGAAACAAGATTGCAAGGGCCAAGCTCAAACGTGCCCATGCAAATATTTGGGCTTTGACCGAGTTAAAAGAGAAAGAAAGGTTGAATATTCTTGCTAAGATATCCCTCCAGGCCTCCAACCCTTGATCAGCGAATCAAATTCCAATTTTGGAACCTTTGTGCAAATTTTGATTTTTGGGACAGTTTAGTATGCAGAAATTGTGTAAATATCATGTTTTACCTTTTACCTAAGGTAGATACATTAGGTAAACCATTATTTTTAATTCAAATGTATTTGTTCTAAAAGTTAGGAATGAGTCATTCTTCTCATCCTAGACTCTAGCAGTCAATTCAGTTTTTGGTGTAGCAACTCCCTCACCTCATGGATTTGACCCCTGAGGATGAGAGGAAGTGGTTTTGAAGTCTATAAGTGGTAGTTTTTCAGTCTTTGTAATGGTTGGAATTAGTGGAATAGATTGTACTACTCAAGTAACATTCTAGCTTGGACATTAATGGAAATTTACAGCTATTTTCTTGTGATCCATGTGGTGCGAGTTTTAAACATTGTTTCTTCTCTGTGATTGATTTGTTAGAATGTATTGTTAATTCATAATCCATTTCACATATATAATATACTTGATTTCAAGTTTGAAAGATAGAATTCATATTTAGTTATGCTCTGTTTTTGGAAATTAAGTATAATGTGTTCAATTTCTTCAGTTTAAGGAAAATACATTTATATACTTTCCTTATCTCCTCACCAGTCTTTACATCTCATGTAATACTCTTTTATTTTTTAAAACCTTCTACCTACCTTGCCCCATCAAGAATATTTCAATTTCATCCTTCTGGCCCTGTTTTATCCTCTTGACCTAATTCTGATTCAGTGAGCCCAACCCTAAAAAAAGTAAAATCAAAACCCCTCATTTTCCTTAGGTAGCCTAAAATCCTTTCAATCCAACCCTCTTGGTTGTGATTCTTTCGAGAGATCCCTCTCTGACTTGGTAGGGCTAAATACCGAGTCCAAATTTTGGGTTGAGGTTACCTCAAGATTGCCTACTTCAGCCTTAGGATCAATCCAAGCGTTAACATTTTGGTGACTCAACTGGGGAAGAAAAGAGTGAGATCAGATCAAACCCAGTAATAATCTTTCATTGAAATTCTTAAACTTGTGGATGATAAGTTTTAGAGTTTATTAAAAGGCTGAATTGAAAAATTTGTAAAGTGCATATTGGTTTTTGAAATTGGACATACTGGCTTCTCGAAGATACAACAGATCCAATCCTGATCTGAATCCCCCCAGCATTGTTAGTGAGCCTCAGAGCATTGGAAGAAAAGGTAAAGTTGTTGTTGAGATTTCTAGTTCATTTGGAAATCAAGCAGAAAGTAGTTCCATTCCCAGAGCTCATTCATTTCCCGAAGGGTTAGAAAATTTTCAAGATATTGAATTTGATGTAAATTTTGAGCATAGTTTATTCCAGAGTAAATCTTTGAGTTGGATTGATGAGACAGTTGTTGATTCCTCCATTTCCTTCCATAGTCCTGTTGAAGATCGGTTTTCACACTCTCAATTAGGGTTTCAATCAAGGTCTCTGTTGTACCTTAAGAGACAATCCCTTAGCTGTGATAAGGAATCAATGCCTAAGACATTTATATGATTATGTCACAGAATTATTTGTCTCTTGTTTAATCACCCTCAAGTATTTATCATTAAACCCTCAAATATCAAATATAATGAATGTCTCACAATGTTATCATTTGCTGATGTTGAATGAAATTACCAGAATAAAATGAAAGAAATAAGCCCAAACTGATATGTTGTTACACAGAATATATCATCTCAAACTCCAGAAGAATTATATGAAGGAAATAGTTAAAACAAAGGAGCGCCAATTAAGGGTTTTAACTCTTGCTTACATAAGTAAAAAGAGACTTGTTTCTCATTAATTCGTCTTATTCAAAGATAGAAAACACAGAATGTAAACTTGGATACATATCAACATGAACAGATGCCAGAAACTTGCTTCTCATTCATTAATATTTTGAAATCTCTGAGTACAAAAATTATAGTCTGAAGGTCCAAAACTCGGTACCTTTCTTCTTCTGAACTATTACATTAAATACAATAAAAAGCAGTTTGAAATTGCTATAACTGATCCTAACTACCTCAACTTCTGAGGACTTCGTAAGCTATCTATTACATACCCTCAAAACGTCTTATTACAATTACATCATCTTTGAAAGAGTACAATAACATAAAAATTAACATCCTAATCTATATGTTGAATGTGAATTGAGGACAATGTTGCTACATTTCCTGGATCAGCTGATTTGTCTTTCTTCAAAGTCAAAGGATCCTTTGGAAAATCCTTCGTCCAAGCTCTGCACTTCTTCCATATATCCACTTTTGTTCTGGGTGAATGTACCAGGTTGTGATACTCCAATCTGAAAGTAGTAGTTCGGTTGAAAGATGGCCTTTCTGCAAATAGGGTTTTTACCAACCACAGTAGCTGAAAATGTCTCTGAAGAAAGTTGATTATTGTTGCTCCCTTAAGCACTAGTAAGTTTTCATAAGAATCCCATGAAAACAGACCTCCTCCAAGTCCCCAAAATGAAGGCAGACCTGCCCTTGTCACCTTGTCAAATGACTTATCAAACTGACTTACTACTTCTTTAATATCTATCAACTTCTTTTCTGTAGCCTTCCTGTAATAATTCTTGACAATCATCTTATTGATCTCTACTGCATATTGGATTCTATATTTAATCTTGTTTTCTTCTAAATCTTGATCTGTTTTTTAATTAATAAAGTCAATGAATCTTCTTGCCCAAATAGCCCTATTGTTTGTCTTATGTTTATATGTCATGACTTGTTCTTCAAATTCCTTGATGAGACTTTTCTCTTCTACAACCACCATCAAAAAGCTCCAAATTGACTTTATTTATGAAAATATATCATTACAAATGATATCTTTTGCCTGTATTAAAGATATGTTCCCTTTCAATTTCTCTTTGAGACTTTAGATCTCAGCATTAGCATTCTGACTATCCATTTTGTATTTGCTGGCTTCATTTTCTGCAGCTTGAATAATATTTGATGTGGTCTCCAAATCTGCTTGAGCCTTTTTCCGATCTCTTTCTGCCATCTACAACTTAGTAGTCAACTGATAAATCTGTGCTAGTGGGTCTTCATTAACTGTCGGAAAAAAAAAAGCACAAGAATGATTGTCAATATGATTTTAAAGTGATAGTGAAGTTTGCTTCAACCTAGAGATTTCTTCCTCCTTTTGCATGAGTTGTTGTAGAAGCTTTTCTTTCTCATTCTCTACCTCTACAACCTCTGCAACCATTGAATGCTCTCCTGTAGGCAATTTTAACTTTTTATTTAATATAGATATCTCTGCTTCAACGCTTTGCAGAATTTTCTGCACAGCAGTCCTATCATTAGGGTCCAGTCCAATCTTTACTATGATTTTCTTCAGCTCCTCATTCTGAATTGTTAAAACCCTAGAGTTGGCTTTCTATAACTTTATCTGCTTAATTACTTTTCCAAGCATATTCATTGCCTTCATTTCCATTGCATTAATCTTTGTCAGGTCATTTACAATTAACTGACCTGTCTACATATGTAGGTTCACCTTATCCAGCAATGGGATTTTCTTCACATCTACAGTCACATTTACAGTATTGAAATTTTTAGAATAACCAATTGACATATCTAAAGGATGTGATATGGAAATTCTGAATTGATCTTTCTCAAGATCCATGGCAGTCAAAAGTCTTTTTTGATCTAGAGCAATTTGATATTCAACTTGGGCCTCCATGTTGGCCTTCATTTTTTGGTTCCTCTCTGCAATTTGGGCAAACAACTGTTTGATCAGAGGCACTTGTTCATGAGTGCTCTCATGTCTCCTAGGTGACGCAGGAACATTTTGTTTCTCTCCCAACTATAAGAAAAAACTAGGTTGAGTATATGTAGGTTCTTCATTAAATTTTGCTCTCTTCTCAGCTCCCTATTCCTCATCTTCTAAATCAACCACTGTTTCTTTGCCTCTTTTACTTGATTTTTCGAAAATGACAGGAGTCTAAATAATTGAACCTGTTGAACTCTTAACACCTTTACTTTCCATCTTCTCTAAATCTAACATGCTTTCATGAATAAAAGTTGAATACCCATTATCACTTCTTCTATTGGAAATAACACTATGAGGGTCATAAGCCCACTTCTCCCCTAACAGCAAATGCATCTCATCTAGCATTCTAGTAACTTATTCAAATGCCTGTCTCATATTAACTATGAAAGTACCTACAATCATGGACAGTTTGAACATATGCCCCTTTTTCACGGGCACAAAGTGAATTTGATCAACATTTAGACTTTGTTGAACAAACTCCAAAGAAAATAGCCTCATAGGTAAAAACACTGGAAGCCTATAAGGCTCAACACTTGCTCCATACAGTCTAATTTCAGAATAATCCTAAAAAACAAACCAATCTCCAAATTTACAGTTTGCCCCTAAATGCAAGAATTCCTGAGCTTTGGGTAAGAAACAGGGGGGAGGAACTCCATTCAAAACTTTATATGCAATTGACATGAAATAACTAGCAAAACTGTTTCATTTTGTTCTCTTCTTACTATATCTGTCCAGAACACTATTGATTGCCTCTTCTTATTCATATCCATAATATTCAGACCCATATGCATGAATTTCTCCACATTTTGATTTAAGAACAAGTAAATAATTAATGAAGGAAATATGAAAGAACCTGTTAACGATAAGCTCATGAGTTGTGAATTGACAGCTTCTTGCCAATAGGATGGAATATTCAGCACCGTTCTTGGCTTCATCATCATGGCAAACATCCTCAAGGCTGATTTATCCACTGCGTTGTCATCATCTTTGCCCAGAATATTTGCAATCCTACTCAGTATTGGCTTAACCTCAGTATCAAAAATCTCCATAGGAAAATCTTTACTGTCAGGTTGAAATTGTTGCATGTTAGGCTTTAGAAAATGAATAAACTGATTAAAATCTTGACCTACAAGGCTATCATAATATGCTATCAAAGAATCATCGGAGAATTGAACATATGACTCTGACTCAGGTTAACAAAGGGCTTGGAGAATTAGCTGGGTAGACACTTTCAAAACATTCTCCCCCTGACAATCCATCACAAACATTTCCCAAGATACATAACAAATACCTACCAATATATGAATTCAAGAAAAATATGGGTTTTAGGGATACATACAAACAACACACCAGACTTTGCCATGGCAGTATAAACTGGGGAAGCTTTATCATTCAAGAGAACTTGCTGGTAAAACAGAAGGTGAACCAAGGAACAATTGGTGTCTTGGATATCCCTCTCGGTATCCATGAGAGGGATATGACTAGCAGAACCCGACAGGGATGAGAGTTTAGCCATGATTCAGAATAATGACAATGGACGACTTACAGGGTGGCCAATTCTTGATATGGTGACAGAAAACTGAATAGGATGCAGCACAAAGAAATTACAAACATCAACTTAATCGCAAATGGCTTTGGAAAGAATGAGAATTTCATTTAAATAGGTGGCGTGGCTTTACACTTAAACGCTGACTAGACGCGCCAACGGACCATTAAGTTCACCTGACGTGGAATACAATTGTAACCAACTCAGCACCTTACGTCACTGCGGGGGGTCTCGGAGTACGGAGAATTATTTTGGCTTGTGTCCCTGCAATCAATCTCCACCGCTCATCTGCGTTAATCCCGCAGTCAACTGCGGAGGGACCCTCCATATTAATTCGTGCGCTAGTAGTGCCTGCGGGTTGAGAATTTTGTTCGGAGCTCAAGAAATTATCGCATCCCGCTTGATAAAATAATCGACATTTAATCTTTAAGTCGGGACCCACTTTCATAAAGTCAAAAGTATTTAAACTTTTAACTTTAATACAACGAACAGAAATATTTTTATGCTAAAGTATAAAAAATTTGATACTTTAACATGTTTTAACAATTATCTATTTTTTTTATATTTTCAAAATTGAAAATAGAAGGATATTGCAAATGATCCACAACAGTCTCAATCAACAACACAATTTTTGCAATCTCTTAAAGATTTGTAGAACTACTCTTCGTAAGTAAGTACGTAGCTGGCAAGCAGACCTCAGATCTCACCTTCTTCTTCCATCACTTCATCTACTGTTACTCAGAATATCCCACTTCCCCCTCCTTCTTCCTCGTCCGCTGTTCACACTAATCAGTCAGGGATAAGTCTTCCTTTGATCACATCAGGCATCCAAATCCCTATTATCCCTGTTATTCCTATTTTTCATCCTCCACCTCCATCTCCAGTCATGGCTGCAAGATATGCTCCCTTGTTATCCCTCAAAATCCGGGTCATATTCCCGCATATTATCAAACCAAAATCCCTTTGTTTGATGATACTCAACCTATAACAGCTCAAAAACATGTAGATAAGATGAATGACTTTTTCGATCTGCATGAATTTGATATTGAAGATGTGAAGATGAGGTTGTTTGCACAAATCTTGGGAGGGGAAGTAAGAAAATGCTTCAGAGCTCTGCCCCCAGCCACTATTGATACCCTAGCAGTTTTTTATAATCAGTTTGTAGAAATATGGGAACAAAATAAGAATACTCTTCAAATTATCTCTGAATACGACAACATGAAAAGAAATTTTGGTGAGTCTGTTCAAGATTATTGCGTGAGATTTAATGCAGTGTACAATACCCTTGCAACACATATGGAACCACCGGAGGGTATGGTTTTGTTCAAATTTCTGGATGGATTCGATGCTGATATGGCATATCATTTGTGTGAACGTAATCCTAAAACTTTAGCAAACATGCAGAAGAATGTTGTAAGTGTGGAATCGAATTTGCTAGCCAAGAGAGCAAGGATGAGATCAAAAAAGAGAGTGACTACTAAATAGGATACATCTACTTCCGATGCAAAAATGGATTCATTACTCCAGACTATGGAGAAGATGGTTAACCGATTGTCCATTTCAAAGAGACCTGAACCACAGATCCAGAATCCAAATTTCAGAGGACAGCAACAGTAGTTGATAATTAAGCAAAGAGAGCAGAAAGCACCTGATCAAACAACACAACAACAACAACAGATAGGGACCCCATTGCAGCAGAATTACGTTCAAGTAGAGGAGGAAGAAGATGAAGATCTGGTGATTGAAACAAATCATTTCTTTACTACAGATGGATTACCCATGTACTTGACTGAAGATGATGAGTATACTGAAAAATTGGATTCACCAAAAGATGAAGACTATATCTTGTCAAATGATGATGACTTAGAGACTAAATTAGATGATTACCAGCTTCGATATATGAATGCTTTGAGTGCACAGTAGAAACAATATTCTCTGAGGAGCAGAGATGTGCCCGACAATCCTATCCAAAAAAGGAAATAAGTCCAATCAAATAATGATCTTCAGAAAAAGGGTAAAGAACCTGCAGATCATAATCATAGCAACATCAATCAAGCATCGACAAGCTTAGCTACTAAAGAGAAAGATACTCATAAGAAGGAGATTGTGACAAGGGATCTTAATCTTAGAAGAGATACCGTTGTCAAAGAGGTAGATAAAGTCACAACCTTTAATTTAGAAAATGAAATGGCTAAATTGAGAGTTTCCATTCCTTTGACAGAGTTAGTAAATAATAATCATTACAGAGATCAAGTGTCTATAATTTTGCTAGTTGATTCTTTATCTGATATGGTTAATGTTGAAGATGACCATCCCAAGCTCATTTTCGGTCCAGCTATTGATGGTAAATTAGGAGAAAGTGAAGTTCCTCCTTTTTATTTGAGCCTTAGATTGCATGAGTACATACTTCATAATACTATGCTTGATTCTAGTGCCTCTCACAATTTGATGCCTAAGGCTATTATGGAAAATTTAAGCATGGATATCACCTGACCTCATCATGATTTGTACTCATTTGATTCTAGTAGAGTTCACTGCATTGGTCTCATTAAAGGTTTAGTGGTTTCTTTAGATCAGATTCTAGCTAAGAATATTTTGATGGATGTGGTGGTGGCTGATATACCACCTCGGTTCGGAATGTTATTGTCTAGATCATGGGGAGCCAAACTTAAAGGTACTTTACAACTTGATTTTTCTTATGCTACTATTCCTTTTTTCGGACAATTGAGGAAATTGTACTGGGAAAAGAAAATGAAGTATATGATTACTAGTAAGGAGAAGCCTATCAATCATCCGATACAGGTTGTACATACAGATCTTGAGTCTTTTATTTTTTATAATGACGGTGATTTGAATGATGTAAATAATCAGTTAGTAATAAAAGAAGATATTCCAAAAGTTTCAGAAATTTTTAGAGCAGTTTTGGATAAAGAAAAAGAAGCGGTGACTTCATAAGTGATGACCTCTAAAGTGGTGATATCTTTCGAGTAGCCTTCTGAAGAACATGAAATTAGTACAGAACAACAAAATGAGCAACAAAATGAGGTAATTTTCCCAAGTAAAACAGTACCAAAAGTTGAGCTTCAGCATCTAGAAGATGAAAAGGGTTTATGGAGCATGGACTTCGATGGTGCATTGGGTAAGGAAGGTGCAGTTATTGGTATTTGGATCCGAAGTCCAGTTGGTAAGTCAGGTGGAATTCCAGCTAGTGTTAGAGAATTCTCTTATAAGTTAGCTTTTGACTATTCTAATAACGAAGCAGTGTATGAAGCTTTGATTACAGGTATTCAAATTTTGAAGAAGCTTGGTGCAAAACGAATTTCTATTTATGGTGATTCTGAGCTTGTCATAAAGCCAGTTAAAGGAGAGTATAAAGAAAAACATCCGCAGATGAGAACTTATAGAAATGCAGCCTTGGATGTCCTAAAAATGTTTCCTAAGTAGACATTAACAGTAGTACCTAGAGCTCAGAACATTATTGCAGATTCTCTTGCTACAATAGCGAGTAATCTAAAAATTCTGATGAACTCCAGTAATAAATTTGAAATTCATATCAAACATAGACCTATTGTTCCGGATAATTTAAGGTACTGGCAATTTTTTTGGGATGACAAAGAAATAAATATTTTTTTGCAGAATGAAGGAAAGTTCAAAGATGTTTTTATTGATGATGTGTGTGATGTTGATGAGCAAGAGATAGAAGCTTGTCAGATGAATTTTTTTCATCTGAAAGATAATGTTATTCCTAGAGGTCTGATACCTTTAAAAGATCTGTTCGATCAGGATGATGTAGCCAGGAAACCAACATTGACTCCTAAAGAAAAGGGTGTTGAAGATGTGAACCTTGGAACAGCAGACAAGCCCAAGATGGTTAAGTTGTCCAAGACATTGTCTCCTGAGGTGAAAGATAATTACATTAAATTGTTGTCTGAATTTTCTAATTTTTTTGCATGGGATTATGCAAATTTGAAATTTTTTGATAAGGATACTATTAAACACACTATTCCCATCAAGCCGGAACAGAAACACTTCAGGCAGAAGTTGAGAAAGATAAACCCAATATTGTTGCCATCCATCGAAAAAAAGGTAAACTGATTGTACAAATCAGGTATCATTGTGCCAATTAGGTTTTCTAATTGGATTTCAATTTTGGTGCCGGTAAGGAAAAAGACCGGAGAGATAAGGTTATGCATAGATTTCCGAAATTTGAATAAAGTACCTTTAAAGGATAATTACCCCCTTCCAAAGATGGACCATGTTCTGCAAAAAGGTAGTTGGAGCATCACGGATGTCACTACTCAATGGTTATTCAGGTTATAATTAGATTTTGGTACATGAAGAAGACCAAGGTAAGACTGCTTTCATAACACCTTGGGGAACTTTTCAATATGTTAAAATGCCATTCGGACTCAAGAATGCAGGGGGCTAATTTTCAGCGAGCGATGGATATAGCCTTTGCTAATGAGAAGGATGTTCTATTAATAGTGTATCTTGATGATTTGACAGTGTTTTTTGGTTTTGATTATCAGCTTTTGTATCATTTGAGAATTGTTTTTCAAAAATGCAGAGAGTTCAGGTTTTCTTTAAATCTGAAGAAGAGTATTTTTTCCTTGGAGGAAGGCAAACTGCTTGGTCATATAATTTCCAAAGATGATATTCGCATTGATCCTTCCAGACTAGAAGCCATTCAGAAGATAAACTTTCCGCGGAACAAAAAAGAGATACAGGCTTTCAATGGTAAGATGAACTTCTTACGCAGATTTGCCCCTAATATAGCTAAGAATTTGAGAGAAATGACTAATATGTTGAAGAAGGATAGCAGTGTAAAATAGACCACCAATGCTATGATGTCTTTCAACCTGGTAAATCTTGCTTTAAGCACAGCCCCTGTTTTGGTTAGTCCAGATTATACTAGTGATTTCAATATATATTCATTTGCATCCGAGCATACTTTGGTTGTAGTTTTGATGCAAAAGAGAGATCAAGTTGAACAACCTATTGCTTTCTTCAGTCAAGCCATTCGAGATGCTGCTCTTCACTATAAAATTATTGATAAACAAGATTAAGCCCTAATCAAAGCTTTGAAAGATTTATTTCTAGTGCAGTTTCTAAGATCACTTTCATTGTACATACCAATTTATATTTTCTACAAAGTTTGGGGCAGAGGATCATCTAGGCTTGGGGCCCGAAGTGAAGGCTATAGAGCTTGTTGATTTTTTGTGGTTTTCAGATTTTTTGAGTCGATTTTGAATTAGTTTTAGAGTCAGTTATTGAGTCATTTTCCAGTCTTTCTAAAGAGTTTTTCGAGTCAGTTTAAGTTATCTGCAGTCTTTTGGATTTTTTTTACCATATTTACCCAATGGTTAGGCACTTGGTCTACGGTGTTCTTGACACCTCCAAGGATCTCCCATCCCCAATAAGACCAATGTTAGTGTCAGTATTGGTATACTTCCACCAGGGATCAAAAAACATTTGCATGTGCATATTGGTGTCTCATACAGAATAAATGTTTTTATCATTCCGTTAGGTCGTGTCGGAATCGATTGAAGGTGGAGGGCCTTGCATCTTTCGGAATTAGAGCCAGGTAGGATGAATTAGTGAAACCACCAAGCTTTGTTTTCTTGAATACATTCCTTATCATTCTAGTAAGGTCCCTCTTGATTGTGTGCCAATTTTTACTGTATAAGGAAATTGAAAAACCACCAGGACCCAGTGCCTTATCCAGGTGAAGGCCCCAAACAACCTTTTTGATTTCATCTTCTTCAACTTCTTGTATGAGCTTGATATTTCGATCAACGCTTATCTTGTTGGGGACATGTTGTAAAAATGTCTCATAATATACAGTTTCTCTGCTTGCTGTAAGGAGGATTTTAAAATGTTTGTATGCTTCTTGTTTTAATTCATTTGGGCCTCTTATCTCCCTTCCCTCAATTTGATTATTGTCAATCTGGTTTTTAGTTCTTTGAATTTTCAATTAGTTGTGAAAAAAATCATGTATTATTGTCTCCTTCTTTTAACCATAAGCTTCGAGATTTTAACCTCCACACCTCTTCTTATGTTCTATGTTCTCTATAAATTTCCCAATAGAGAGCCTTTTCATGAAGTTGGCTTTCTTTGGTTTCTACATTAGTTTAATTTGTCTCTTGAAGTGCCTCCATTTTTTTTAATTAACTTACTCTTCGTTTTTTGTGTTTTTTTATCATTTTATTTGGCCTAGATTTTCAATTCCTTTCTCAAATTTTTTCATTTTGTCTCCCACACAAAATAGGGAGAACCATAGACTCTTTGGGACCATACTTCTGCAATTAATTTTGCAGATCCCATTGCTGTTCCATGTTGGAAAGTACCTAAAAGGAATGGGGCCTTGTTTTTCCAAAGTCCCAATAGAGATAACCACCGACTTGTTATCAGATGCTATTGTACGAATAATCCTCGACACTGCTGAGTTGTAATTGGATAAATTTTTATCCTGAATGAGAATGCGGTCTAGTATTTCCTTTGTATTGCTGCTGCCAATTCTCTTGTTACTCCATGTGTACTTGCCATTGTTGGGAGGGATGTTAAGTAGCTTATGTTTTTCCATTATATTTTCTATTGCATCTCTTGATGGGTCTACATGTGTAATATTCCTAATTAGCTTTTAGCTAGTTGGAATATTAAATTTTGCTTTTGTCATTTAGATAGATGAATAAGAGGGTAGGGAGACCCATAAATATCCTTAGTAGGAATAAAACCACTTCTAATGTGGATAAGGATCATCATATTAGCTGGATAAAGAACCTTCATGTGTGAATAGAGGTTGAAGCATGTGGATGGAGTCAAGTTTGGGAAAATCAACATCGCTGGTATGGAGGGAGTGGATAGTTAATGAGGGACAACATAGTGTTAGTGGGAGGAAGTCTCCATGGGAGTAGTGACTTTAATGTGTGGGGCCCAAGGTGAGGAAGCTCACGAAGCATATAAGGAAGGGAATGACAGCCATAGAGGGCATTCTGATTATTGTTTATGTCTTGGTATTTTATGACTTCTTGCACGCTTCAGCTGTTTAGCAGAGTCTGTTGTGCTGTTTAGCACAAAGGTGTTCCGAGCGGGAATCCCACCCTCATCCTCAGGGGAATTTGAGTGCCTACTCATGAGAGGTTTATTGAGCTGCATTTCCACCATCTGGCATCAAGTCAAGCTTCAGCCATTATCCATAATGTAGTCTCCTCCAAGGTTGTGTTGTTTTGCAGGGCAGAGGCAGTGGAGGATTGATAAGGTCAGTTTTGAGCTTGTTTTCCAGTGGAGGGAGCAACCCTTCACCCAGGAGGCTAGCAAGGAGGATCCCTGAGCATAATTTTTTCTTTTGGCATTAGGCCAAGCTACTGCCATCACCCACGACACAGTTTCCCTCATAAACTACGTTATTTTATTGAGCAGTTGCAGTGGAGGGCTTATTGCCCCATTTGGTGAGTTAGATTTCCAGTGAGGGGAGAATCCCTTAATTCAAGAGATCTAGTTGGAGGAGTTACATCCATTTATACATCATATCAGCCACCTCCTATCAATTATCCAGTTACAAAGCTTATTCAGCCCTAGGGTTGCATTTCACCTTTTTTGTATTTTGTATATTTTCGGAAACCCTTTCTGGGTTATCTTGGAAATGTGCTTGGGAGCCTAGATCTCTATTCCCAACACTTTTTGAGCCATATATAAGTAGATCTATGTTATTACATTTTCCAGCTGCATTTATATTCACTGGGACTACGCTATTTTGTCTTTGTTGCACTGAAAATTGTCATCTTGACATTCTTCTATGTGTATGAGCTCAATATCACTCATACTTCCTCCTTTGCAAGTCTAACATATTAGTTCTTCATATCAAGCCTTGAAAATAAGAGAAAAGTTCTTAAAAATCTCCTTAACTCTGGTATCACACTTTCTCTGTATCTTGCCTGCGGTCCCGCACCGAAAGTTCATGACTCCTACGTACCTGAACGCACTTTCTTTGTGTTATGGGTGCGGACCCCTGTAAAGATTAAAAAGGCACCAGTAAACTCAAAAAAGATCACTTTCAGTAAATTCTAGAAGCCTCTAGAAAGAATCTTGCGGTGGCAGAACCGCTCTTTTGAAGTTCATGTATCCCTTACCTTATGGAGCTAACCCCTTGATGTGAGGAGCTTATCTCTTTGAAGGAGGATTCTATCCCTTCATAGTTGGAACTGAAACTTCCTCTTTTCCTCTATAAAAGGAGGCATTGGGTAGCCTCAAAGGGAGTTCAAGCTTTAGAATTATTTGAGGTTAAGTGCTGTTGGGATTCAGACTCATTTAACTGAGATTTTTGTGAGGAGAGATCACATACTTATATCTGTCTCAGTTGGAAGAGTGCAAGGCTTGTCAGAGTAGAGGATATTCCTGATTCGGACCCCAGGAAGGCCTATTCAACATCAAGGCTAAGGTTGTAAGGTTTTCCTTCTTTCAAAGTTAATACAAATGAATTCATTTTTCTCAATAAGCTGTTAATTAACTGTTTATTTCATGGATTCCTTGATCACCATGACAAGCATGATTTATGATGTTTACTATACAGGTGCTATTTAATGTTTTCTTGTTTGTGATTGCAGTTTTACGAAGATAACTCCTTCAAGTGCATGAAGGACAACAACTTCGAACAAGCATTAGATCTACGATAAGTCCTTAACACCTTTATAGTATTATTTTGTAAATCGCACATGTTTAGAGAAAGATAGGTTTATTTGGCTATTTGTTGCTAGATTACCTTTTGGTACTAGGGAGATCGATCTTGTCCGCAAGATTGATTAATCCGCTCAACAAATTGGCGACTCCGTTGGGGAAGATTTTTGTTGTTTTTGGTTCTCCTTTATTTTGATTTGAGGAAAAGTTTTTCCTGGTTTTTGATTGATGGATATCTGCCTGGGTAGCTTAGGTTTTCTCTGTTTTTGAAAATTTTGAAATATTTTATGTTTTTCTTTAACTTTTCTGGGGACCGCACTTTGTTCTTTTGCACAGTGCGGGCAGTTTCGCACTTTCCTTAAGTAACCAGTGCGGGACCGCACCTGTTACTTCTGGGAGCCTGCGGACCCTATTAAAATTTTCGAAAAACTCCAGATTTCTTTTCCAGTTTATCTTTAATTTGATTTAGAGTTTTTAGTATCTGCCCATATTGTCATTGTTTCTGTCAAAAGCCTTTTGTGAATGAGTTCCAGCAGTGTTTATGTTTTTGATGTTTTTCTAGAAGTTTTGCAAGTTGGATTGCTTTTCGTTTGGTATATGTAGTGACTCAAAGCATTGGAAGTTTGAAATACCTCAGATTACATTGGTCTTTTTACCTTCTTGTTGAGTCTGACCTGATTGTGAAATCCATCCTTTATTGAGAAATAGATCTAGTTGTTTCTTTGCAAAACTTGGAAAAAACTTTGTTATAGGTTTTGAATTTCATTTTTATAAAAGAAAACATATCTGGATGTTTTTTGATTTGTTTGTTATTCTGGACAAATAGATCCTTAGTTTACTGAACAACTAAGTAAAACATTCTTCAAAAAATATTAAAGCTTTTATTCAATTAGATTTTCAAAGTTTGTAGATCTCAAGATTAGTTTTTGTAGTTTTGAGTGCTTTTAAAATTTATAGATCTCTTTTGAAGGAAAGTTGTTTTTGTAGTTTCAAGTCTTGAAAATGAAAGGATTTTAGTGTGAGCATTGATAATTTGTCTTGTTTTGTGTTCTTGTTGAAAATAAAAAATTATTTTCTTTCAGTTATTCTTTATGTTCAAAGAAAGAATTGTCTCTTAAAAAGAATTGCATTCTCGAACTCTTTCTTTAGCTAGAATTTCATTGAAAGAAAAAGAATTGATTATCATTTTTAGGTGCATTTTTAATTTTTTTTGGAAGTCGAGTCTTCACACCATCAAAGTTTCATTTCCATACCTATTGACTTAAATAACAACTCATAAAAGTAATTCTTAATTAAAATTAATCTAGTAATCTTTTTATTTCTAGGGCTCTTACCACCAATATAGCTTAGGCTAGTATCTTGGAGTAGGGAGTAATTAAATCTCCAAGATAGTAAAAACAGACAAGTAGATAAATATTGCGGTAGGAAATAAATCCAATTGTAATTGGTACAATCTGGAAAGCTTCTCTTAAAGGAGTTAATCACGAGATCATATCAGAACATTTGAGACAATCAATTCTATTTCATTGGGAAAGATAGAATATCTGCGCGCGTAACAAATGGTAAACATCAGATTAACCATTGTCGAGGAGCCTGGGGTCACTTGTCGGTAAACCTCAGATTAACCATGTCGAGGAGCCTTCAAGGGGATTGAGCTTTGTTACTCTGCCCTTGCGCATGGAATCGGATCGTAGACTGTTCCCCCAGTTGTATTTGTTACTGTTGGTAACCTTAGTGTCCATAAGATTAAGATAATTTCCTAAGGTGACGGTGAAGGAAAGATCTCACTATACCTGGAGCAGACGTTGAATAGACTCACTTGGAATGTCTAGGCGGTTCTCTTTACACGAGATGGTTTTGTGAAGAAACTTGTGCCAGTCCGTTTCATTAAGCAGGTTGTCGAGGTAACTGTTCCAACCGCCCTTTCTGTATTAAATTTCTACTAAGTTGGATTTCATCACCAACTAGTTTTTTTTTACGGGAAGTTACTGTTTGTGTGTGGTTTGAACTCTTAGATTTTTAGGCATGTGATTCAGCTGCTTGTTTCTTTAGAGACTTTAGGTGTTTTTATTGAGATTTTCTTTGTTTGCGTGTGATTGGTTAATATTTAATCATGGCAGAATTACCGAGACAATCCCGGAGACTTCAGGGGAAGCCTCCTGAATATACACCAAGTCAGCTTGAAGGGCTGTGTGCTCTAGTATCATCTAGTAGCGGTAGAATTAGATCAACAGAAATTGGAAGTTCATCTATAGTTGTTCATCCTAATCATCAAATACCCACAATAGAACACATTCAAGAACCAATTTCAGTTTCTGAAGTTACTGGTAGTATTTCTCCATCCAGTGAACTAGCTGATGAACCTGAAATTTACGAACCTGACACTAAACCTTCTGTTTTGAAAACATCCTCAAGATTTATTACACCAACTTATAGCGATCCTGGTTCACCTAGGGTAAGAAATATTGTTACTAAAGTTCTTCCATCTGACCTCATTTTTATTGAAGAAATTTTTAGTCCAGACAAAGAGTTATCTCTTCCCGAATCCCCTTAGTCTTTAAATCTTAGGGAGCGTGAATCCATTTTCTACAACCCTATTCGGACTGACGCTTGGTATCTATCTTTGAATTTTTTTTTAGAAAACCCGGGTCTTGCTTTTTCTCCACCTCGAATTCCATTTCATCCTACGCCCAGAGGTTACTATCCTTCATCCATTATGGCAGGAGAGTCATCTATGTTTTCCCAGACACCGGAAGCATTTTTACACGGTGGTCCTTCTGTTCCTTCGGGATATCAGGCTATGTCTGGTACTTTCTCTCGAGCAGCTCCTCGACTGATTGAAAAAGTATTATCATCTGGTCTTAATGGAATTAAAACTAAAACGTCGAATGTAGAGAAAATATTTATGATGTCTGGTAATATTCCGAATCCTCAACCTCAAGGAAGTTAGTTATCGCCTGGAGGACAATTTCAGGGAAGTCAGTTATCGCCTGGGGGGAAACCTCAAGGTAGTCAATTACCGCATGGGGGGAAACCTTTAGGCATTTATTTACCGCCTTGGGGGCAACCTCTAGGTAACTTTTTCCCAAGACAAATTGTGGCATCATATTATTTTGGATACCAACCTCAAGGACAATACATACCTCAAGGTTATCAACCTTCAGGACAATACATACCCCAAGGTCAACCCCAAACTCAATATGTTCCTCAAGGTTCTTATCAACCCTAGCTTCAGTACGCGCCTCAGGGTTATCAACCTCAAGGTTAGTACCCAATTCAAGGTTTCCAACCGCCTTCTGGTCAATCATCTGTACAAGGAGCCATAAATTTACCACTTACTTATCAACCCTACGTTCTGTTAGGGATCTGTAATTTTAGCAGACTAGTGAGACTAAAACTGCAGAAACAACATCGTTTCAACCAACTTTGGGATTCTAGAATCTAGCCCTCTTGAATCCGGAGAGGGATCTCTCCAATAAGTGCAAATATGGATTTGTCTTTGAAGTTTGGGGTAATGATATTAGGATAGTTATGAAGGCCAAGGGTTTTTTTTGTTTTTGGATGGTTGAGCATGAATACTGTTTTGAGGGGGAAAGTCCTAAGTGCAAAGAGTTTCAAAGGTGAGAAGTTGCAAGTGGATAGAGCAGCTAGGTTAAAAGATAGATATAACGCTGGTTTTTAGTCCATTGGGCTATGGAGTCACAACAGAGCTTTAATTGAACAACAACATCAAGAGTGATCCAAGGGGCAAGTCATCTATGTCACAAGATCATTTAGATTGAAATGATGGGATGGAAACAATAAAGTGTTGGAGGGGTGGAAACTGATAATAATTTCACAAGGGATTTATAGTCAGTCTGAACAAGAAAAGCCTCTTAAGTAACTGTTTAAAACCAACCAAGTGCAGGGCTAACCATTGAATTCTTGGGCAAGTTTGTATTAAAGCAGCTTAATTGAAAAACAATCCAGTAATCCACATAATTACTTTCAGAAAGTATGAAAACACATAAGAGGAAACAAAGTGCAACTTAAGATCAAATAAAGTACTTTTAAACCTAGTCTTCTTTCAGCCAACACCAAGGGAAACTTTCAGAATTTTCCTTTGGAGAATAGAAGCTAGAAACAGGGCAAACCATCAATTTCTAGTCTAACTTCAATAAGAAAATAAGGAAAATAACTTTCAAGAACAATGTTTAAAGCAAACAGTAGGATGAGGGAACTCCAGCATTCCTAACTGCCTGAACTGTACTAAATCATTCTTGAATGAAAAAATAAGAGGAAAACATTAAGATAAAGATTTTCAGTTAGAGAATGGAACTGATAAACAACAAATCCTAACTCTATAAATGCTGTTCTTTATCAGAGAATAGTGAACAATATGGCATACATAAAAGGAAAATACAATAACAAAGAAAGGGGCACTTCACCGGTAATATAGACCAGGATCCCAAGAAACATCATGTTATTGATGTCAAACCAGTTACAGTCTTCAAGTCCAGTGTTTCAGTTCAACAATCATCTTCACTAGTTAGCCTAACTTATCTATTACAAACAGAGCTTCAAGGGCCAGAGAATAATATTTACAATCAGAAGTTTCAGGCTCAATTACATAAAAATGCTTAGTAACGGTGGCTTTGTGGTAGCTGAGGAATCAATTTGCCTCAAATGCAGCGGTGGAGGTCTTTTCTGCCTGATAGATCTTCTTGATTTTCTTTAATTCTGTTTTAATTTGGGGGATTAGGCTTTTGATATTCGATCTTAGCCGTAATCCCCAAATTTGTATTCAATCTTCATTCTGCCGCGCTCTGTCTTCAACAACTGATACTCTTTAACATCTTGTTTAAAAGATAGTGTCTTTTCAATGTGTAGAGCCGTGCTGGGCCTTTAAAGGTATCAATGCTCATAGAGTATCGAAAAACGATGAATAGAGCCTGGCAGATGATCCTTTTTAGTAGCTCAAAGGCGCAGGAAATGTCTTTCCCGACCTTCGGCTTTCCTTCATTATTTCAATGGAACACCTGCAAAACACAAAGACAAATTAAGAAATCCTGCATTTTGGGTTAAAATGCTTCAGAAGGTGGGAGAGGAGCGTAGCCATTGGATCTGGACACGTGGACGGTCCTGATCTAATCGGGAGATCGCAATCAGCGGGAGGAGAAAAAGGGGTGCGATGAAAATCCCCGATGCGATTGCGCGATCGAGAGGGCGGAGGCGATTAAGTGATGGTCGTTGATATAAGAGTGAGATCAACGGTGGAGAATGAATCGGGGGAATCACAATCGGAGGTCGAGAATGAGGGGATGTGATGGAAATAAAAAATGCGATGGAGCGCAGGCCGTCGATCTATAGATTAGATCGACGGTGGGTAATAAATAAGGGAGATGGCCGATCGGGGAATAAAAACAAACATATGCGATTGAAATTTTGCGATGCGATTGGAGACTCTGATGCGATGGAGCGCTGGCCGTTTGATCGGCTGTCGATCAATGGCAGGGATGAACCGGGAGAAAACCTTTATAATACATGAAAAAACAAAGGTTTAAAATAAAAAAAAAGGTTTTTTCGGCTTCGGGGCAAAAAATGTGCATAAAATGAATAGGCGCTCGACTGCAGAGCCTTTAATTATATGGAGGATAATATGCCCGGGGCGTATTTGAAACAAGGGCCAATCGCAATCGGAAATCGGAGACTGGTCTTTCGATTGACTCGTAAAAACATTTGCGATGCGATAAGCACCTTGGGACCTTTAACTCTCGGTCCCGGAGAAAGTCATATGAAATAGAGGCAGGGGGAAAGCTTTAACATATAAGACCCAATTGCATCGGAACTTTGGATGCGGGTCTTTCAATCAACCCATTGAAATTTCTCCGATTGCGATTGCGCGATCGGTCTTTTTAATCTACCCATTAAAGTATTTCAACATGTGACTTAAGTTTTTAAGTTAAAACTTTGGATAAGTGGGTTTTGGGTTTTTACAAAGAGAAAAGCAGATCGGGGAAGAAATTTTAGAAGGTTATTTAAGCGCCGGAGGCGGGCTTTATGGTTATATGGAAAATAATGTAATCGTGGGTTTTTAGATACAAAGGCTAATTGCAATCGGAGTTTTCGGAACATGGTTTAAGACTTGCACACTTGTTTCTTTCTGATGCGATTAGCGCTCAGGGTCTTTAACACTTGGTTTTTCAAAGAAACATGAGACCTGGAGTTATACCAAAAGGGAGCCGATCGCATCTGATTTTTTGTGTAACGAAATATACACGTTCATTTGATTTACTCCGATGCCGATAAACGCCAATGGAACTAGCGCCTGGTTCCGGGGAAAGGGCATTTGGGGGAAATGGTTTAGGACTTAGCCCAAAGGGGCTTAAGTCCATAGTAAAGACGTGCATTTTTTATGAATTTTTCATGGGTTTTCAATGGAAATGGGGGTTCCGAAATAGTTAAAAAGTGAGTTTTTAACTATGGAAAGGGGGATTTTTCATGAATGGAAGGAGAAAAATCATGAAAAGTAGATGAATAATATGGAGAAAAGGGGAAGCAAATGAAGGTTTGTTATGAGTGGGAGATGGGGGAAAAATGATGGTCTTTCAGCAGTTTCTTACATGAAATCAACAGAATTAATGGGAACAGAAATGAGAATTTTGGATAGATTCATGAGACCTGAAAAAAGTCTTCAAGAGCCAACAATTTTTTGTGATAAAATTTGTTCCTTGGAGGCTCAAAAAAGTCTTAGCCACCTTTTGGTATAACAAATATTATAGGTGGCTAACAGTGGCTCCATTTGGGGATGGTGCCTTCTTGAAGGCATTAAGAACTTCATACTTTCTTTCTCTGGGAGGCTGAATTGTGCCACATCCATTATTCTTTCTGGGAGGCAGACCTGTGCCTGATCCATTGGGCTGCTCTTCCTTTGCTAGGATGATCTTGCTCTGAAAACACACTAGCAGCTATGAAAATAATGGATCTTCATCTGTTGAGTCTCAAAAGTGTTTTCCATATTCATACATATTTCCATTATGTCATAACCATTTAGTTCTTATTTCATACCCATCTGACCTAAAACCCTACATCAAGTAACCATTTTCATAAATATATGGGTTAGGATCCTTGTTTTCCAAAGTTATTTATTTTATGTATTTAAAGTGAATTTATGATTAGAAACTAGAAAATTAACATAGTTTCATATATCTATATATGTGTTATGAGTTTTGTGACATGTGTAGGTCAAAAGGAGACTTCTAGAAGACCCGTATGTGACACTCTAATGCCAAATTCGAATTTGGTTGGAGAAGATCATGGGATCATGAGAACATGTGTCTCATTTCCTTATTGTATTGAAACTCTAAGAGGATATGTGTCTCATTTTTAAGTTGTGTTGAAACTCTAGAAAGACATGTGTCTTATCATTTCCTATTTTGATTGTAACTCTAGAGATGGAGGGAGAGATTCATGGACTCCCATTAATGAGATAACTCCTCATATTTTGTATAAATAGGAGAAGCTTTCTCCTATCATGATTAATGAAAAAGTAGTGAAAAATAGGAGAAGGAGAGAAAAGAATAGAGAGTCTTTTGTAACAAAGTTTAAGATGGAATGGGATGTAGATTTGTGAGTTTTTTTCAATAAAGAAGTTCCTTGATGGTGTTTTGATTACAATTTTAAGGAGCTGAAGAAGGATTACACCAAATTGGTAACAGAGGGCCCCTACTATCCAAGGAGGCTTCTACATGCTTTCTAGATAAATAGCTTTTAATTATGTGTTGTTAGCTTTTAATTCATGTCTTGCATTATTTGTTTAACTAAAAGATCCTCATTATCTTACAACCATTCTTTTTCTTAAAAGCTCTTCCAACATATCAATATTAGATGAAAGAGATTTGGTTGTATTATGTTGAGTTACATTTCATGTTTATTCGCAAGTTAGGATATCCATGGATTAGAATGTTCTGTTTTTCACCATTTTCTTAATTAGGGATAGAATTTACAATTACACTTTGTTTTGAGTCTAAGGTTTCATTTTATTTTCTTTTTGACATAGATTTGATTTCATCTTTTGAACATAGAGTAGCGTACTAAAAAGACAAAACCCCAAAAACAATAAGAAAAAACACATACAACGAAGTAAGGAAGAGGTCACTTAAGCACATATAGTGCACCACACTTCATCAGTTTACTAGCCCTGGTTGATAATTTATGTTAGCAATTTAAGACACTAAATTGACTATACATTTTGGCGCCGTTTCCGGGGAAGTGTAATTAGGAGACCTTATTTCTTACATCTAAAAAAAAAATAAAAAATTAATAATTCTTGAGTATGCTCTCCTCCTGCACTTTGTGTGATCTGGAGGATCAGAAAAATGATTGTTATGTAAAAAAAAATATAATAATTCTTGAGTATGCTCTTTTCTTGCACTTTGTGTGATCTGGAGGATCAGAAAAAGAATTGTTCTGTTAAAAAAAAAAAGAAAAAAGAGGAGACAAAATAAACTTCATCATTTCAATTGATTCAATAAAAAAAAAAAAATGAAAAAAATTCCAATACATTGTTTTGTTTAATAAAATATATATGTGTATTTTTAAAATTTTTGAAAATATAACATACATAATTTTATTAACAAATCAATTATAAAAAAATGAAAAAATAAAATTTTTTTAATTGTTTTGTTTACCAAAATATATATGTATATTTTTAAATTTTTGAAAATATATATATATAATTTTAATAACAAATCATTAAAAAAAAAAAACAAACAAATCAATAAACAAAAACCATGGCCTTTTGAAAAATTTTGAACAATTAAACAAAAGCCAAAGAAAATTTGATAGTTGTGACAATAGTGTCCGCGGTAAGAAAATTATTTACTTCTGTTGCACACCCGTCTGCAATACTGCAATACGAAAACACTATAGCTCCAGTATTCATGATAGATTGAGGTTATGGGAGATCCCATGCTCTAGAATGGGTCTAAGAGCCTCCGGCATTTTTAACTGTGCATCATTGAAGTGAAATGGGTATATGTGAATCAACTGAATTACTCTAAACAGAAAACATAAAAATTCAACCATGGAATTACTTGGACATATGAAGAATTGAATGCATAACTTGAATTTCTGATTCCATCATTCAAAGCACATTCTCGAGCGGTTTCACTGTCTCCATTTGATACAGGAAATAATATGGAAATGGCTTCCTTGGGTAGAAACAATGTAAAACTCAAACCTCCTTCCAAATTTTCAATCATACAGCTTGCAAGTTCTGCCTGCACTGCACGCCCTTTTTATCACATTTTCTAATTGATTTGGCACTTTCGCTCGGTCACCTATCATGTAATGGCAAAATATTTATGCCATTATGCGAGAGGATGTACAACCCCATCAAAGCTGGAAAAGACGGAGGTATGATGATCTTGACCATATTCAAAGAGATGCAAGTAAACACATGAAAGCTAGAGAGGCAACTGCAGAGTACACTTTTTCTCAGGGTAGGTCATCTGAGAAAATCGGGATAAAACAGAGTTTTAATAATTCTGCTGTTAGAAGAAAAGATGCAAATGGTCTCAAAAAAGATGGATATGAAACTAAAAATATGCATGGAACTCTTAAAGACTGGATCAGTTCAACTGCAGAAGAACATCCTATTGTTTGGCCTCCAGTTGTAATCATTGAAAATATAAGAACTGGGTTTGACAAGAATAAGAGGCTGTGGGATGGTCTTAAGAATAATGAGATTAAGAGTTGCTTGAAATTAATAAAGTATCTTGAATATAAGAAAGTGAGTGCAATATATAACCGATTTGGTCATTGTGGTACTGCCGTAGTGGTTTTTGAAGCAAATGATTCAGGACACATGAATGCGGATACTCTCAGTCAATGTCTGCAACACACTGGGAGAGGGAGAGAGGACTGGGATAGAGTGCGACCAAGATCCTCACTAGTCAATGAGCATGATATCGAACAATTGAACAGATTAATTCTCAGAAATCTTACGGAACTAACCAGAAAACGATTTTGCCGGAGCATTTCCAGAAACACAATTTTATTTGACACGTGAATTTGAAACGAATTTTTTGATTGATTGAGGATGAATTTAAAAAATCCACGACATGGGTTTTTTCGCCAATAAAATCAATTAGATAAATCAGAAATCGTTTTAAGAAATTCGTGGTGGTATGGGAGAATTTCTCGGTTCTTTGAAGCCCATTTTTGCCTGCCGCGTGAGGAAAAACGGTTTTTGCACAGTGGAGAGTTTGAGAATGGCACTCTGCATTGATTTCACCCATAATCCGGTTTTCTAGATCTCAAGAAGAAGAATTTTAATCAAAATCAAAGACTCTCGTGGCATTCAATCCACATTCCACTGCTCGCTGATGCTGAATCTTCACCTGCACTGATCCACCAGCAATGCAACCACTCTCATCTTCAACCGCATTTCACCTCTTCGTTGGCAGATGAGAGCATCGACTTCAAATATTTTAAAAGCACCGTAGCGACCACTCCATGCTGGTAATAGCACAAGATCAGGGTGCTGAAAGCTTACAGATTGGAGGTGTGAGTATACAATGGAAAGCCAAATCGACATTGGTGCAACATTTAAAAAAAAAAAATTAAAAAAAAATGCATTTCTCTTTTCAATTTTGTTTTGATCAAAAAAAAAAAATTGCATTTCTCTTTTTCAATTTTGTTTTGATTATAAAAAAAAAGAAAAAAAAAAAAGAGAATAATTTTGAATCAATGAAATGAATAAGTTATTTGCCCATTTTATTTTATTTTATTTATTTATTTATTTTTTTTCTTTGAAGGTATTGATTAATTTTGGACTGATGATGAAAGATGAATGGCTAACTTTTTATTCAATATTTTTAGCTACAGAAACCGTCGACATGCTGCAGCTAAAATCCAATTCCGCAGCAGAAAAAAAACCTCATTGTTCAAATCAGCCTAACTTTCTCTTACAAAATCAAATTTTGATGATTCAAGTATCATTGGAAAGGTCTCAACAAGATCTACACAGTGAGAAATCCATTATTAGAGTTTGAAATAGTAAATAATGAAATAAATTGCTGAAAAGAAGCAACATTCAACTTGAGGCACTAATTTCAAAACATGTATAAATTCTTTTGATTTTTCCTTTGAGAACTTGTTTTATTAATAAAAATTCTTAGTTTTGTGTGTAAATATCATAACTAGAGAGATTGATCACCTCTCTCCTTTGATAATCTTACATTCAATTGCAGAAGAAGCATTAGTTTTTTTTGCAGGTTCCAAGAGGAAGGACAAATGACTACAAGAGAATGGTGTCTCTCTAAGAGACCAATTTGTTTCATAAGAGGATGATCACCAGCAAAGAGGAAATATGCTGATGCAAAATCAGATTCAAACACTTGAAAAACTTTTAGATACTATTGTCTCCATCACATCCATACGTCATAATAAACCATTCACCTCATTTCACTTCATATTTTCCATTTACATTCACATCCACATTCCATTTCTTTTTGTCCATTCATAACCCACAAATAAAAGCAAGAGGTTCATTCACATGCTTATTGCCCATTGCCATTTCTACTCTCCATTGCCATCTTCCATTTTAATCTTCTATTTATTGTCATTTTCATTCCGCAAATAAGCCCTGCTTCAATACAAATTATTGAGTCCATAGTCCTTTGAGTCTAAGTTCTTTGTAAAAACACCTTGAGGCTTGCATGCCTTAATGGCAAGTTCTCATGTTGACAAACAATGAGAATAAATTAATGTCCCTTGTTCTTCAGATCTTCTAGGTGACTCGACATCAGCAAAATCATTCATACCTAGCAAGATGTGTTTGGGCATCTTGACTCTCATTGTCATCAATGGTGAGAGTTCTCGTGTTGACTAGTGGCATCCATTAATGGCCACTAAGTCAACAATTTCCTACTATGTTCGACATCAGAACATCTTTTCACATAATAGGAATTATGCCAATGAGTTTTGAAGACATGAAGACTATTATTTTCAGCATTTTGGAGCAGATTCAACAAGTTTTAGTATAAGCAATAAAAAGTCATCTTATCTCTTTATCCATGACTCCTCTTGTTCAGCCACTTGAAGAAAAATATGATCAGAATTTTGCAGCCACCACACATACACAACTCATCCACATTTAAGGTAAGTGAAGGTATGTTGTTTTCTAATTTTTAGTCATGTAATTCATTAGAATGCTAAAATTGTAACTTTGGAAAAATTCCTCACTCCATTTTTCACATTGTCATATCTTTAGTTGGGGGGGAAGGGACATCATTTCATATCCACATGTCATACACTATCATACATTTTCATTTCATTTCCACCCACATATACTTCCCAACCAACTATTGTTGCAACATGATCCAAAAGATTATATGCCTTGCAAATGATCAATTCATTGATGAAGTAATTGATTCTAAATGTTTTCATGAACTTTGATGCAACAAAGAAAATAAAGCATTGTTACACAAGAACCATTGCTCAAAAATAGTTGCATGAGGACATGCAACAACTTCAATTGGGGGGTATGTTGAGTCTCAAAAATGTTTTCCATATTCATACATATTTTCATTATGTCATAACCATTTAGTTCTTATTTCATAGCCATCTGACCTAAAACCCTACATCAAGTAACCATTTTCATAAATATATGGGTTAGGATACTTGTTTTCCAAAGTTATTTATTTTATGTATTTAAAGTGAATTTATGATTAGAAACTAGAAAAATAACATAGTTTCATATATCTATATATGTGTTATGAGTTTTGTGACATGTGTAGGTCAAAAAGAGACTTCTAGAAGACCCTTATGTGGCACTCTAAGGCCAAATTCGAATTTGGTTGGAGAAGATCATGGGATCATGAGAACATGTGTCTCATTTCCTTGTTGTATTGAAACTCTAAGAGGATATGTGTCTCATTTCTAAGTTGTGTTGAAACTCTAGAAAGACATGTGTCTTATCATTTCCTATTTTGATTTTAACTCTAGAGATGGAGGGAGAGATTCATGGACTCTCATTAATGAGATAACTCCTCATATTTTGTATAAATAGGAGAAGCTTTCTCCTATCATGAGTAATGAAAAAGTAGTGAAAAATAGGAGAAGGAGAAAAAGGAATAAAGAGTCTTTTGTAACAAAGTTTAAGATGGAATGGGATGTAGATTTGTGAGTTTTTTTCAATAAAGAAGTTCCTTGATGGTGTTTTGATTACAATTTTAAGGAGCTGAAGAAGGATTACACCAAATTGGTAGCAGAGGGCCCCTGCTATCCAAGGAGGCTTCTACATGCTTTCTAGATAAGTAGCTTTTAATTATGTGTTAGCTTTTAATTCATGTCTTGCATTATTTGTTTAACTAAAAGATCCTCATTATCTTACAACCATTATTTTTCTTAAAAGCTCTTCCAACATATCAATATTAGATGAAAGAGAGTTGGTTGTATTATGTTGAGTTAATTAGCATTTTCTGTTTTGCAATTAGATTGAAAGATCCTCATTATATTACAACCATTCTTTTTCTTAAAAAGCTCTTTCAACATATCAATATTAGATGAAAGAGTTTTGGTTGTATCATGTTGAGTTAATTAGCATTTTCTGTTTTGCAATTAGATTAAAAGATCCTCATTATCTTACAATCATTTTTTTTCTTAAAACACTCTTCCAACATATCAATATTAGATGAAAGAGATTTGGTTGTATCATGTTGAGTTAATTAACATTTTCTGTTTTGCAATTAGATTAAAAGATCCTCATTATCTTACAATCATTCTTTTTCTTAAAAGCTCTTCCAACATATCAATATTAGATGAAAGATATTTGGTTGTATTATGTTGAGTTAATTAGCATTTTCTGTTTTGCAATTAGATTAAAAGATCCTCATTATCTTACAACCATTATTTTTCTTAAAAGCTCTTCCAACATATCAATATTAGATGAAAGAGATTTGGTTGTATTATGTTGAGTTACATTTCATGTTCATTCGCAAGCTAGGATATCCATGGATTAGAATGTTCTGTTTTTCACCATTTTCTTAATTAGGGATATAATTTACAATTACACTATGTTTTGAGTTTAAGGTTTCATTTGCTTTTCTTTTTGACATAGATTTGATTTCATCTTTTGAACATAGAGTAGCGTACTAAAAAGACAAAACCCCAAAAACAATAAGAAAAAACACATACAACGAAGTAAGGAAGAGGTCACTTAAGCACATATAGTGCACCACACTTCATCAGTTTACTAGCCCTGGTTGATAATTTATGTTAGCAATTTAAGATACTAAATTGACTACACATCATCTACAAGCTCTCTACCTACCCAATCTTACAGATCTAACATTTTTTCTTCATTTAGAGTGCACTTGGATTGACAAACTCTTTTCACAAAATTTTATTCTTTTGAAAGCAGGAAATCTAATATATTTCTACTCCTTATTTCTCCTTGAACTCAGATTAAACAGTTGAGTTCAGATGCTTCTCTACCTAATCTATCATCTGTCGGGATTAAACTGTCCAACAGATTTTTATTCTCTATTTTTCTACAACAGAAAATTAAAAAGCATTCAAGCGAGGATTAAACAGTCTTACTTGATGCTGGTCCATGGCATAAAGACAAGCTACACCTAGACATTTATTTTGCAGAAAAATTAAATCAAAATGGAAGGCTTTAAGATCTGAAAATTTAAAGTACTGCCTTCTCTTTTACAGCTCTGTTTTGACTCTTACTTGAGCTGTTTTTCTTGTTTTCTGGTTCAAATTTTGAGCTAATTAGAACTATATTTACACGTCTTTGACTCAAAAAAAATAAAACAGATTTGAGTCATCTCTTGCTTGGAAACTTAGGTTCAGGTTTTAAACATGTTTGAACCTTTCATTTCAATCCTAATCTACCTACTGATAAACCAAGATTAAACAGTTTGGAAAATCGATTTCACTATCCCATCAGCAGAAAATTTAAAAATAATTAGTCAAGATTAGGCTGTTTGACTAACTGGAAGTGTGTCATTCAGGAGTGGCATTTGAGCTTGCACACTTTCAGAATTTGTTTCTCTTTTTTGGTATGGGGCTATACCTTTCTTGGTTTACAATATGCCCTCTTTTATTTTGTTTTTGTATTTTAATTTTTCTAACTTTGAATGCAATGGTGGATGAGATATTTTTAATGAAAAAAGATAAAAAATTCTTCCAAATATGTCAAGGATCAAGAGAAGTAATGTTTAAGCATCCTGCCATTGACAGGACCTCCAAACAATTCTACTCCATTCAACTTTTGCAAGAAAAATGCATTGTTATCAGCAGCTGAATGAATAGAGTAAGGGCCAAGCCATAAGTTGTCAAATTTTCTGTGCCTGCCCTTGTCTTCCCTCCTTGAGTCCCACTTTAAAACTTTGTCTCCAATCTTGAAATTGCTGGCCTTTGTTCTCCTGTCAAAAATCTTTTTAATGCTGTCCTGTTTCCGCAATTCTTTGTTATAAACTTCCTCTCTGGTTTGTTGGAGATGCATGGTCTGGTTTATTCTTCTGATCATGTCATTTTCTTTAGTTTGTAACTCTTGAATCAACTTCATTACTGGTACACCAAGGTTGTTTGGAAAAATTGCATCAGTACCATACACAAGCTGAAAAGGTGACATGCCAATGGATTTCTTCAAAGTCAATCTATCAGCCCAAAGTGCATGAACAAGCTTTGTGTGCCAAGACTTTTTGTTATCCTCCAACAGTTTCTTGATTATGTTCACTATAATTTTGTTTGAGGACTCTGCAAGTCCATTACCTTGAGGGTAATAGGCCGTGGAATGCCGCAAAGTTATCTGATATCTATGACAGAGCTCAACCATCTTCTTTGATCCAAATGCTGCTGCATTATCAGTGATGATCTTGGTAGGACAGCCAAATCTGGAGAGAATGTTAGTCTCCATAAATTTTATAATAACTGAATCATTAGCCTGTCTACAAGGTATGGCTTCTATCCACTTAGTGAAATAGTCTGTGGCAGTGAGAATCCATCTATGTTGGGCAGAAGATGGGGAGTGAATTTCTCCTATGAAGTCAAGTCCCCACTATTGAAATGGGGCTTCAACAGTGATTGGATGCAGAGGCAGGGGCAGGAGTTTTCTTTTGCCTTCAAAAAGTTGACATTGATGACAGGCAATGATCATCTTGTGGATATCAGTAAAAAGAGTAGGCCAATAGAAACCAGCCCTCAAATTTTTTTTGGCTGTGGTCTTCCAGTACAAATGACCTCCACACTCTCCTTCATGGAACTCGCACTTAACCTTCTCTGCATCAAACTCAGGCAAACATTTAAGAAATAGAACACTTGCATTTTTCCAATAAATACATCTATCTATAATGAAATAGTTTACAACTTTCAATTTAAGGAATATTGCCTTTGTTTTTGTCAAACCAGGAGGTGTATTCAATTTAAGCAAAACATAAATAATATCAGCATACCAAGGAGAATTCATAAAATGATCTTCGACTATAGGAGTTGAGAATTCTTCTTGGTCATCCAAAGCATTAATCATATTAATATCAAGAACTTCAAAGTTGGATTCAACCATTAATCTAGCCAGACCTTGGCCTTTGATGAGTTCAGTGGGTTTTATCTCTAAATCATACTCAAGAATAACAACAATCCACTTACCTCTCTTACCATCTGGGTCCTGTGTAAGAATGTATTTAACAACTAAATTTGGGACAAAGGCAATGATGTGTGAGTGAAGGATGTATACTCTGAAGTCTTTCAAAGCTTTAACCAAAGAAAAAGCTTGCTTCTCCATAATGTTATACTTCAAAGGGTCATCCCTCAATGCCTTGCTAAAAAATGCAATAGGCTGCTCTTGTCCTTGTGGATTTTTCTGTAAAAGGACTGCAACTATGGTATGCTCCGATGCAAATGAAAAGATATAATTTTTTTTTGAAAAATAAGGACTTATTAGAACCGGCGTTTTGGTTAATGCTTGTTTCACGAGCTCAAAAGACTTCCTTGCTTCCAAGGTCCATTTTACCCCTTGCTCCTTTTTCAACATGTTTGTGATATTCCTAAGGAGCTCAGCCAAATTGGGGATAAACCTTCTTAAAAATTTAATCTTTCTGATGAAAGATTAGAACTCTTTGATGTTTTGAGGAAGAGAGATTTGCAATATAGCCTCAATCCTCTTTGGATCTATCTTTATACCCTCTTCCGAGATAATGTGTGCAAGAATTTTACCTTCTTGGAGACCAAATAGTGTCTTCTTAGGGTTTAAAGATTTTCCAAACCTTTTGCATTTCTCGAAAACCTTTCTCAAATGTTCTAAGTGCTCTTCATCTGTTTTTGAAAACACAGTGACATCGTCTAGATAGATAATGATGAAGTAGCCCAGCTCTTCCAAGAATGCTATGTCCATGGCTCTTTGAAAAGTTGCTCCAGCATTCATTAGACCGAAAGAAGTTTTCACATACATGAAAGTGCCCCATGGTGTAGTAAAGGCTGTCTTTAATTGATCAACAGGGTGAAATAAGATCTGATTGTACCCTGAATAGCCATCCAGCAAAGAAATTCTTTTAGAACCTACCACCCTTTGTAAAATATGATCCATCTTGGGCAAAGGGTAGTTGTATTTTAACGAAGCTTTGTTTAAGTCTCTAAATTCTATACAAAGCCTAATTTCTCCAGTTTTCTTCCTAACAGACACTAGATTAGATACCCATTCATAATATCTAATAGGGAAAATAATACCAGCATCATTCATTTTCATGATCTCCTTCTGAACCAACAGTAACTGAATAGGGTTTATTCTGCGCAGCTTCTATTTGAATGGTTTTTGGTTCTCCTTGAGGGGAATTTTTTTTTGTATTATTTCAGTGTCATAGGATTTAAGATCTTCGTAACTCCAGGCAAAAACATTGGAAAAATCTTTAAACAGCTCAATATATTTAAGTTTAAAGTGAGCTAGTAAAGTCTTAGATAGTTTAATCATCATAGGTTTAACTTCACTGCCTATATTGCACTCTTCTACCTCAGCCTCTACAGGTTCTAGTTTTGGTTTATTTGCCACATCATCAAAATCGAACAACTCTTCTAAAGGAGTCAGACCTTTAGGCAAACTTTCATATTTAGAATGTAGAGTTTCTAACTCCTCTGTTCCGGATTCTGCATTCATTTCTGTTTCACTTTTAAGTTTGCTGGACAATAGATTTACATTGGCAAGTTCAGGAGACATTTCTTCTTCATCAAGAAAATTTTCTTCCTTGCAGTTTGTTTCATAGTCTGAGTCCGAACTGCTTAGTTCGAATTCATTTTTGAATTGCATGAAGTCTTCTATTTGTTTGTCATTGTCAAACACCTGCCAATATTTCTCATTATCAGGCACAACTGGTTTGAATTTTGTCTGAGTTGTGTAGTCTTTGGTGTTATGCGGCATCAAGCATGTTCTAGCTGCGTAGGCTAAGCTGTGGGCCACAATGTTTTTCTTTCTTGGGACAAAAATCAATTGGGACTCTTCAAAAGTTTTCAAAAGGTCTAGGACATCGTTCCGGTAGGCCCGAAGTCTGGGATGATGAGCGTTATTGTTACACCATTTTTTGTTCATCTAACCTATTATCATTAGATGGACCCAAGTACACCATGGAAGACCAATTTTACCCGAAGTAAAATTGCTTTCACTATGTTAAAACAGGAAACCCCAAAAGGAAATATTAAACAAACCTATATTTGTTTGATTTTCCTCATGGAATAATTAATTAAACCATAATTTAATTATTATTCCCAGTCATGTTTAACCAAAAATCAAAGAAATTAATTAGATAAACCTTTATTTATCTTATTATTTTCTAGGAATAATTATTTAAACCTTATTTAGATAATATTCCTTGTTAAATATGACCAAATTACCCACAAATAATTAAATAAATCATTATTTATTTAATTATCTTTCAACCACTTCCTTAAATAATTAAATAAATCATTATTTATTTGATTATCTTCTAACCGCTTCCTTAAAAAGATAAATAAATCATTTATTTGTTTATTTTTGACAAATTAAGGGATTTGACCCAAGTCAAATACCTTTTCCCTCCAACAAATATAATAAAATATTCCATAAAAAGTGGATCTAGATCTGGTTAACCCATGCACCAAGATCTAGAATGACCCAATATTTTGTTATAAATAGGAGAGTTTTTCCTACCATTCTTCACCTTTTGTTGCCTATTAGATCACTCTGGATCTATACACTTGGTCACTCTTTTCTACCATTTGCTGTGTGAGCTCCCTTTGAGTTCTATTCTTTGTGTGGGTTTTCTACACCAACAAGAGAGAGAAATCTTAGATATGAAGTGCTGAGGACTTCCAAGAACCCATCCCACTGAGGAGAATTGGATACGCCTTCTTGTTTTCCTCCCAGGTGCCCAATTAATATAAAAATTCTTTCAAAAATTGTTCTTGTCTTGTCTGTTGGTATATGGAGCAAACCCTTGTTTTTTCTGCTTAATGTCTTTCCATGCATAGGTCTGGTTTTTGCAGCTCTTTTATGTTCAACTAACCGCAGATCTGAAGATATTGGCAGCCACTTTTGTTGTTAGGGCTATTAGTTATGCGTAGCTAAAGTGGTCCTTTTTCGTACACTTCGATAAAGGATTCATACTAACAAATGGTGACTCCACACGGGTTTTAAATTACGACCGCTGTCGTTTTTCATATTCCTGCATATCCAGCTACTTCAGACCCTAGGGTTCTTTTCAGCTATTCATTTTTCCTATTTTTATGTTTTTTTTCTCACATAAAACCCTAAAACATTAAAATTTCTAACTTCCGTGTGTTTCTGGCCCTATTGCGCAGGTAAGCGACACCAGCCGCAACTGAGACGACAACTTTTCTGAAAATTTGCCGCCGAGACAACCGGAACGGTCGCACTTTTGTTAGTAACCTATGACCTGGACCTCGAGTCGCACTTTTACCCCTTTTAACGACACCTTGCTGAAAATGAGTCGAGCGCGACACATCCATTTTTTTGATGATTTTTCGCAATTTTAAGGTTATATTGCGGCTCTGTCGGGAGGTCTTCGACCCTCTGTCTCAGCCCGCCTTGACCAAGTTCTGATCTATTTTTACTCATCTAAGTGGGAACCTAGCCCCCTAGGGATTTAGTACCCTCCACTTTTTGTGGAAGAGTTTTAGCTGTTTCAGCCGTCTGTTTTTCAGAGCTTCAGCCTCCTTTTTTCCAGATCTGTTACCTCCCTTTCAGATCCATTGAAATCAACTCTTCTACCTCTCAAATCACCTCCTGAAGATTTGCTTGGACCTACTTTTAGGGCCACCACCTTGCCCCCTCCGCTTTTTGCTGATTTCCTTCCTTTTTCCAGCCACCTTGCCTCTGTCTTTTGGCTGTGATCTGCACCTCTTTTCAGCAGCTTTATCCTTTAGATCCCTGTCCCTTTTGACCTTAGATCTATTGGCCTCTTTTAGTGTGTTTTGCTAGATTTTCCCTTTCTTTTCGATTGGTTTTGAAGACCCGCCTTCTTGGGTTAGATAGATACACAATGTTGTTATTTTCTGTTGTTTCGTACATTATATCTTACATTCTTTGTAGGTTTATTTTCAGCTACGCAGCACACTTTTTCTTGCTCTCAACAACGGAAAGGGTTTAAAAATTAAAATTAACGCACGCCACACACTGACCCTAAGTGAAGAAGTGCCTGGTTAACACCGCCTGGCAAAGACTCTAAAATCAATTGTCGCTGCACCTTATCTGCCCTTGACCTTTCTTGATTCGCCCCCCCCTTACCTTTTTATCGGTTTCCTTCTTCTTTAGTTGTCATTGTACCCCCAAGGCGCCTAGAACTTCTTGGCCTTCACCCTCAGTTTCCGGTCGATCGACCTGCTCCGACCCGCCGTCGTCGAGCTAGTCCTCCTCCGAGTCCGCACTCCTACTCCTCTCCTGATCCATCGGGTTCCCTTTATCCTCCTGGTTCTCCTTACTACCACCATATACCGAGTCCAGGGCCTAACGCTGGTGGTGCTCCAGGCCCTAATGCCGGACCTGCCACTAGCGGAACCGCCACAGGAACAACCTCGGCCACACCCTTGCTGCCGTACATTGCAGGCCTCAGCCTCCCCGATTTCAATCAGTTGATCAACGACCCTATCCGCCACGATGTTGGTTGGCCTACTATGCCAACCAAGCTCCCCTCCGACATCCCTAAGTTCGAAGACCTTGCTGGAGAAGATCCAACCAATCATGTCTGATCTTTCCACATGTGGTGTTCCTCCAATTCCATTAGCGATGACTCCATCCGTCTTTGTTCCAACGCACGCTTACTGGCGAAGCTTCTAAATGGTATGTTGAACAAGCCACCTCTTCCCATACCACCTTTGCGACCCTTGCCCAAGCCTTTTTATCTTATTTCCAGCTCCCTCTCCGATACGACACTGGCACGGAGCTTTTGACTTCCTTCAAGCAATCCTCTTCAACTCGCCTTTCTGCCCATGTTCAGGAATGGCGAAGAAGACGGAGCTTATGTTGAGCCCCTCCCTTCGAAGATCGGGTTTATATGGACTGGTTCCTTCGCACCCTTCCAGCTCCCATCGGCAAAGATGTCTCCTCCCATTTTCCTCAAACCGAAGAAGCCGCCCTCCAAATAGCCTTGAAATATGACCTGATCTACGCTCAGTCTGGTTATGTTTATAACGTTCTTCCTGACCTCCCTAGGTCCGGTGGCGCTAACGCCTCGGGGGCATCCCATTCCGCCGACGGTATCATTGGAGCCCTTTCCCATCCGTACGCTCAACCTCCTATGAGCTATGGTCTCCCTCAGGGAGGGGCCAGCACCTCCAGCACTCTTCCCCCTCCTGGTAGCATGTATCCAGGACACATCATGCCTCCTCCTTTTGCCCAACCTCCTGCATACCTCAATGTTTCCCAACCTAACCATTACCTTTATCCGCAGCCTGGTGCGCCAGCTCCTCCAGCATATGCACTTCCATCTCCCTTGCCTCCTCCAAACCCGCAACAGCACTTACAGCCCCCTCCAGGGCAAGTATTTGCACAACAAGGCGCGAATAATCCCCCTTCTTCTCAAAGAAGGTGGAGAGGCAATCCAAACCAATCTGCCCCTGGTACCCGTGGACCCAATTCTGGTGTGGATCCTAACACGGCCAACCAGCAACAGGGCATTCAGCCCAAGCCGGACAGGTCGCTTCACACAAACAAGCCTTGTTCGTGTTGCGGTGTTTATGGTCATTATACCCATGATTGTGCCCTCTTACCCCAGATGCAGCAGATGTGGGAGTCTCAAGCCACATTGCGCAGACAACACGCCTCCCCTCATGCTCCTCCTAATGTGGCCACTACCCAACCAGCTGTGTTTACTGATCCTTTCCCTCAGCAAGGATTCGTGGCTACCCAACCGCCTGATAGCCAGGTCGCCACTCCCCCTTCTCTTTCTGGTTCCTCTGATTACCAAATCCTTATGATGCACTCCAATCCTTCCCCGACCGTCAACCTCCACCTTCAAACTCGGTCTCGCCAGTACCCCAAGCCTCCTGCTCAGTCTGCCCCCGAGCCTCCTTCTTCAGGTTCTACAGAGCCTCTTTCGACATCCAGTGGCCCCTTACATATCCCTCAACCCAAATTTGAGGTCCATACCAAGATTCCTAAGGGACCACTACGTCGAAATGCTGCTTCCGGTTGAGCTGCTCATTCGTATAATATAGTAGATGATTTGGCGCAATCCCCTGCTGCCATTTCCACACTGGAACTCCTCCAGTCGTGCCCTTCCCAAAAGAAGGCTCTACTATCTACCGTGGGCGCTATAGATCCTGCTGATGACCAAATGATTGTTTTCGACGCCACTCAATGAGACCATCCTCCTCTCCCTCCTTCCGTCGCCTTCCAAATCCCAGTCAAAATCCGGAAGGCCAACGTTTCCCGGTGTATAATTGATGAGGGGGCATCCACCTCTGTGATGTCTGCTTCGGTTTGGAAGCAACTTGGATCTCCTGAGCTGGCCCCTTCCACAATCACCCTTCGAGCGTGGGACGACCATGCCTCCCAGCCCATTGGCTTATTCCGTAATTGTCCTATCACCCTCGCCAGTAAGACTGTTTGCGTTGACGTCGAAGTCATCGGCGCCCCGCTAGACTACAACATTCTATTGGGACGAAGCTACACCTATGCTATGTCTGCTGTCCCATCCGCTGTTTTCCGCAAGATGTATTTTCCCCATAATGGAAAGATAGTCACCATTGACCAGTTGACATATCATGAGCCACAATCTCAGACCTCACCTGAGACGACCATCTCTTCTGTAGCCAACAAGCAAACCGTCGATTCCTTGACCAGTGTCTCCCCCGGCGTTTACAAAGATTCCTCCATGCTTGGAAATTTCCCTAACCTTCCCCCTCCTTCTATCACTAATCCCAACTTATCGAATGTTTGCATGATGCAATCGTCTCAGGTTGCGCTTACGCGGCCTGTCTCGGCTAGTCAGCAACCTACCCCTCGCCCTCCACACCCTGCTCCTAGCCATTCATCTCAGCCAGCCAGACTTCCTCCTTCTGGCCCTCCCCCTACAGCTGGTATCCCTGACCCCCTTTATCCTCCTGGATCGGTTCCCCTAGGCCTTAACCATCTCGGAGCCGTCCCTCCTGGTCATTACCCTGCTAGGCAGATACCTTTCCTGGCTCCCCCTCCCGGAGTATTTTCTGTCCCCGTCATGGCCACCCTCTCTCTCCCTAACCTGACCCTCGGTATACCCATCTGGTACATTGACCCTCCAGCCGCCACCCCTCCTGGTCACCCCAAACCTTACCTTGCTTTGACACCGGTTCAACTGGTCCCCCTCACTTCCTCCGGGCCCCCAGCACTTCCACAGGACCCTACCCCTGTGGTGCTAGCCCCTGGAAAGAAAGGAAAAGCTCGTAAGGGGGCAACCCATTAGGACCAGGCCACCCCGACAACCCCTACCCCTCTGCGACCGCCAAAACCCGCTATCCAATGCGCTTTGTGCGATATCGTCGGTCACGCCACCCATATGTGTCCTGAATTGCCGCACCTCAAGATTCTGGTTAACGAGACGTTTCCCGACTCTGACATCCCCGAAGTCTACGTCACTATCCCGGACTCTATCCCGAAACTCAAAACCTTGCGCACAAACCACCCTTGTGCTTTGTGCGATTTCCACGGCCATTACACCCACCTCTGTCCCTGCCTTGACGAGTATCATTCCTCCTTGGACATGTACCGCCAATTCAAGGCCACTTCGATAGGACCAGAGGATCTTCCTACTCCCATTCACATTCCTCCTCCCGCTATCGAGCCAACAGAGTCGTCAATCACCATTATGTACCTGTCATCATCCTTGCGAGATAGTTCACCTACCCTTCAACCTGTAGTTACTCTCGGCTCCTCAGCCAACCTTGGATCTGTTGATATTGCACATCTAAGCCCTTCTCCTCCTAATGACCTGTCACACATCACTACCTCCTCGGGTGACCTCTCTTCCTCCAGTCCCCCCATCTTCCAATCCGATGAAGACATTATGGAAGCCATGACCAACCCAGACTTTCCATGGGACGATATGCACCATCGCGCATACTTCCTCCCGCAGCAGTCCCATGAAATTTGCTGTGGAAACCAAAGACTTCATCCCCAATGCAGTCGATTGGTTCAAAAACCCCATCCCTGCACCTGATGCTTTCGAAGAAGGAAACATGGCCAATATCTCTCCTACCATCAAAATCGAAATTTCAGTCACCCTAGGTATCGAAGAATATATCACCTTGGGCGCTCAATGCACCCCGGAAGAAATCGAAGCTTACACCAAGATTTTCAAAGAATTCCATGATATTTTCGCCTGGTCCTATTCTGAAATGCCTGGAATCGATCCTGCCATTGTCGAACACCATATCGATACATGGCCTGACGCCAAACCGGTCCGTCAAAAGTTGAGACCCATTCATCCTTCAAGACGTGACGCTATCAAAGCCGAAATCGATAAGCTCAAGCAGGCTGGTTTCATTTACCCCATTGAATACACCACTTGGGTATCCAACCTAGTTCTTGTTCTCAAGAAACAAGGCACCATCCGTGTCTGCACAAAATTTCGTGAATTGAACCAAGCTTGTCCCAAAGACAACTTCCCCACACCGTTCATTGAAAAAATCATTGACGAGTGTGCGGGGCATGAGGTTCTATCCTTTATGGATGGTTTCTCTGGATACAACCAAATTGCTATTCGTCCTACCGATCAACTCAAAACCGCGTTCATCAGTCCGTGGGGAACTTTTGCTTATCGGGTCATGCCTTTCGGCCTCAAAAACGCCGGTGCCACTTTTCAACGGGCCATGTCTTATTGTTTCCATGACTTAGCTCACATTATCCTTGCTTATTTAGATGACCTCACTGCATGTTCTAAGCATCGGGCGCAACACCTCCACAATCTGCGTACCATTTTTCTCCGATGTCGCAAGTATAATATCCGCCTTAACCCGTTGAAATGCGTCTTTTGCGTTCCTGTCGGCCATCTCTTAGGCTTCATCGTGTCTAAGGATGGTATCACTCTTGACCCTTTGAAAGTTCAAGCCATTCTTGAACTTCCCATTCCATGTACCCTCCGCCAGCTCCAAAGTATCCAAGGCAAAGCTAATTTTCTTCGACGGTTCGTCCCTGACTACGCCACCACTGCACATGGGTTCCTTAGACTCCTCCGATCTACTATCCCTTTCATTTGGGATTCCTATGCTCATGAGTCTTTCGATGCCCTCAAGTAGGCTCTCACATCCGCTCCCTTGATCCACCCTCCCGACTTTGATTGGGACTTCATCCTGTATATCTCCGCTTCCACCTATTCGGTCGCTGGAGTCCTTATCTAGGAAGATGACAATGGTATTGAGCATGTGATCTACTACGTCAGTAAGAACCTTGTAGGGCCCCCTGTTTCCTACTCACCTAAAGAAAAATTAGCACTGGCTGTAGTGTTCTCAGTCCAAAAACTTCGTCATTATATCCTCATGCGCTCCACCAAGGTTGTGACTAATTCCAACCCCTTGGCTTTCCTATTGAGTCGTCGTATCCTCATTGGGAAGTACGCCCGTTGGGTCGTCATTCTTCAGGAATTTGACCTCAAATTTGTCACACCAAAGAGTAAGAAAGGCTTAGCCCTCGCTGAGCTCATTTCTGAATTACCTACCGGATCGCACGACCCGCCAGTTAATGATGACTTTCCTGATGAACACTTATTTTCCATTACTTCCGACGACCCATGGTATGGCGATATTCTTACTTACTTGCAAACCCAAAAGTTCGCCCTCCACCTTGATCATGAGGCTCGCTGACGTATCCAACACCAAGCTCCCCGATACCTCCTTATTGGCGACGACCTCTATCATCGCGGGGTTGATACTGTCCTTCGTCATTGTCTCACACATGCTGAAGCTGAACAGGTCCTTAATGCTTGCCATAGCGGAGCTTGTGGTGGCCACCTCTCCGGCCTTGCTACTGCCCAGAAAGTCATGCACGCTGGGTATTTTTGGCCTTCCCTCTTCAGTGATTGCATTGCGGCAGTCAAACACTGTCCCAATTGCCAACATTTTGCCCCTAAGGCGCGAGCTCCCCCAGCTCCCCTCCATCCGGTCGTCTCTACTGGTCCCTTCTGTAAATGGGCCATCGACTTTATGGAGTTTCGCCTGCCATCTGCTGGTAACCACAAATATATCATCGTGGCGGTTGACTATTTCACAAAATGGGCCGAGGCCATGCCTACATTTAACAACACGGCAGCTACCACGACCCTCTTTTTCTTTAACCACGTTATCGATCGATTCGGAGTTCCGAAACAACTGGTCTCTGACCATGGCAGACATTTTGAAGATGAGATATGGCGCAAGCTATCCTCACTGTTGGGTTTTGAGCACCAATATTCCTCCTCCTATTACCCCCAAGGTAATGGCCAAGTTGAAGCAGTCAACAAAATTCTCAAGACTATGCTTCAACGGATGGTGAATAAGCACAAAACCAACTGGCACCTCATGCTCTTCCCTGCTTTATGGGCCTATCAGACTTCTGTTAAAACCGCCACCGGGTTGAATCCTTTCCACCTCGTTTTTTGGAGAGGAGGCAGTCTTACCAATAGAGTGTGAAATCCCTTCCCTGCATCTGGCCGTCGAACTTCTCCCTGACACCCAACCTCTAGAACAATGACCTATCATGCTCGAGCGCGCTTCCGAAGACCACCGTGTTGCCTTGCAAACCATGGAAGCAACCAAGAAACACACCAAAGCCCAGTATGACCGAAAAGTCCAGCCTCACACTTTTCATGAAGGCGACCTTGTTCTAGTCTATGACCAGGCCCATGATGTCCTTGGTCATGGGAAGTTCGACTCATTATGGCTAGGCCCTTACATCATCAGTAAGGATCTTGGTAAGGGGGCATACCTCTTAGAGGATTTTGAAGGCAACCCCCTTCCTAATCCTCGCAATGCACTCTATCTTAAGAAATATTACCCTTAGCATTTCCCTTTTGAAATGCATGTTTTATTTTCTTTTAGATAGCCAGCATATTTTTTCATTTTTTGTGTTTAACACTTCACCAGGACACATTTTTTCCTAGAAGGGTCACTTCCCCTCTCATTCAAATCGAATTTCCTCACTTACGACACTTGTACTCAGGGCACCACTTTGCCTCCTTACTTGGCTTTTTTCGTGTCGATTTTCGTCATGAGTTCCCATCTTGTACTCATGTTTCCACGGTCTCCCATTGGGGCCTTTACTGTGTGGCAGCACCATCGAGTCGCACTTGTTTAGAGCATCCAAGTTGAGTCATCATTCCCTCCATGGAGTCTATACCGAGTCCCTTTGTACCCCACTATAGCCCTTCATCCTTCATTGCTTGGTCTCTCTCTTGTGTCGCACATTATGACCTTCAGTCCCACTGTCCCCTATCCCTTATGATATCGTGTCAGTTGCTGCCATGTCATTCATTCCCTTTCTGATCTAACAAGGGAAGTCGTCCATTTTCTACTCCCCGTTGACTTGCCTAATGATTAACTTTGAATCCCCGTGAACTTTAATTCTTTTGGATCCTGTCTTTTTTAACAAACGTAAGCCTAAAAGTAGGGATTCATATTCCGCTATGTTATTGGAACACTGAAATTTTAGTTTACAGGAAATGTTTTTTATGTGATTGTTTTCAGTACTATTAATCCAAACACCTGTGCCTGCGTTAGTTTTAGTGCAGGATCCATCAAAAAACATACTCCATAAAGGAATGTTTCTGGTTTGGACTATTCGGTTACTGTCCTCTTCAACTAACGTGCTCAACGGTTGTGGAATGTCAGCACTTGGTCGCATTTGTTTTGATTCACCAGGATTTGCGTTCATTTGAGGGTCATTTTCTTTAGTGTTCGGGTTCAAAGGTGAAGGATGTATGACCTGTAATTCAAGACTCTTTTTTAGTTTGCTAACGTCTTCCAATGGAACAAACTGTTCTGTCAGTTTTGTGGTATTTACCTCCTCCTCTCTATTGGCCTCTAACTCTGTTAAAGTTATTTGTTCATCTAGTGTTTCTTCGTTAAAAAGGATAAATGAATCAAGGCCAGTATCTACATAGTATAAAGGGGAGTTCTGTGGTCTATCTTGACTTGTAACCGTGTATTGCATATGAGACTCCCTGTAAAGTCTTCTATTCTGACTGAAAATAGGGATAGTCGCGTAGGACATGTCCATTTGCATAGTCCCCTGTAACTTAGCTCCCCAAGACCTTGATAGTAACATTCCATACTTGGGGGGGACATCAGCCACAACAATATCCATAACAAGGCATTTGGCTGGAATCTGGGCTAAGTTAACACAGAGGTCTTTGATTAATCCTAAACACCTTACTCTGCTGGAATGAAAGGAGTACAAGTCTTTATATGGTCTGGTAATTTCTAAACCAAGGCTCTCCATCACAACTTTTGGAATTAAATTATGAGAAGCCCCGAAATCATGCATAGCATTGTGTAAAATTTTGTCATGAACGTTTAAACTTACATAAAATGGAGGGACATGTCCTTCTTGATATTTACCTTCAATATTTGGACCAAAAATAAGCTCTGGCTGGTCATCATTAATATTGACTGTATCCCCACTTTCCTCTATATTTAAAGCCTTCAAAATTTGGGTTCTATATACATGTTGGGCAGCTAACTCAGTCAAGGGAACATATATTTTTATTTTGGAAATTTCATACTCCAGGCTAAAAGGAATTTGGCTTTTAAAAATGCTGGTTTCAGCCTTATTAACTGCCACTCTATCAACATTATCAGCATGCTGATTTGTTTTATTTACACTTGACACAGTTGTTTTCACAGGAGTACTAGCTGAAGTGTTAGTACTACTAGTGTTTGCACTCTGTTTTTCATTGTTTTGAGTGTTTTTCCCTTTACCTTTATCAGAATTTACATCTACTGTTTTGTCCTTTTGTTTGACAACGTTAGGCTTGGTTATAGTGCTGCTTTATGAAGATTGGTCAGAGGTTTCGGTGTTGGGAGTTTGTTGAATAGTTTTTCTCCTAAGGTCATATTCTCTTTGAGACTCAATGATGGCATTTTCCATGTCTTGATAATCATTTCCATCATTATCTCTTTTGTCATCATAAGGTGTATATAGACCTTGTTTTTTATTGTAATGAATCTCAAAATCATCATCCTCCACCCCAAACATGTTGATATCATCTCCCTCTGTTATCTCATCCATTTCCTCAACCTCACTCACATAGTTTTGATGAAAGGGAGGGGAGATCTACTGATCATCTTCCCTGGGCCTGTTTGGAGGTTGGTTCCTTCTAACATTCTGATTTTGGTTTTGGTTTCTATTTTGAGGAGCAGTTTGGTTTTGATTTTCTTGTGCTCTCTTAATTTTGCTCATCTCTTTCATCATTTCTTCCATCATTTTCTCCATCTTTGAGTTTGAAGTAGAAGGTGTGTTTTCCTCTCTAAAAGACACTCTCTTTTCATTTTTCATTCTTGCTCTTTTCTCCATTAAGTTGACTTCCACAGAAAGAGCACCTCTTTGCATATATTCAAGAGTTGCAAAATATCTTTCTCTTAGCTGATAAGTCATGTCAGAGTCAAACCCTTCAAGAAACTTGTTTAAATCTGAGCCTTGTGGAGGTCTTAGTTATGGGGAAAGTGCATTGTACACACTGTTGAATCTAGTGCAGTAAGCTTGCACCCTTTCCCCAGTGTTTCTATGGAGGTTCTTGTAATCAGAAAGGACTTGGAGAGGATTCTTATTTACTTCCCATTTGTTTAAGAATGTTTGATGGAAGCCTTGGAGATAATTAATACTATGGGGGGCTAAACCTTTAAACCATTTTCTCACTTCTCCCCCTAAGCTCTGAGAAAATAACCTAAGCTTGACAGAATCATCATCAATTTCATTTCTGTCAAAGTAGTCATTCATCTTATCCACATTTTGTGATGCAGTTGTAGCATTGCTAGCATCATACAATGGAATTTTGGACTAATAGTCCTGTGGAAGATTTACTAGTGGTACAGGAAGAACTAGGGGTGCATACCATGCAGCCATGATAGGTGGTGGGGGTGGATTTACAAGAGGGACATTGGATGTAGGGTGAGTAGAAGTGGATGGACCAGAAAAAGACTACTGAGCTGATCTTGGATGACAGACACCTAAATTATGAAGGAAATGTAAATCAGGAGGTGTTGTTTCTCTATTACCAGGATGTTCACTTGCCTTAGGGGATGAAAGTGAAAATTTAGAGTCTATCTGAGTTATATCATCAAATGACCTAGTTCTAAATGGATTTACTAAGTCAGGTTGTGATTGTTGTAGAGCTGTAAGATTTTCGGGAACTCAATTAGCTCTCAAGGGTGATCTGAAAACAGTTGATAATTTAATCCTAGGAGACTTCCAAAGGATGCTTTCTGGGTCATCAACTATCTTAGGTGGATCCAGGCCAGGATGGGCTCTAGTGTGAATCTTTCTAGAAGCCACTATGCTATGTTTTCGAGACCCAAATAAATAAGAAAAGTTCAACCATATATGACAATCTTTAAGAGGTCAACTAGTGTGTTTGAAACTCAATCCTACAGTCTTCTAACTGAGTTTGAAAGATGTTTTAATGATAAGGGTTCTTCCCAGTGGAGTGTTAAGGTCTGTTAAGGATTGTGGAGTCGCCAAGCGAAAGTTTTTAGCTTGGAAGGAGGTAAAAAGTTTTATGGTCCACCACCATGTTTATTGAGAACCAATATGAAATATTTTTAGGTTTTTCTAAGTTATTTTTCAGTTGTATGATTTTTAAGAATATCCTAACTTTGTTTCAAAACTTAGCTACGGTTATGAGACAAAAATAGTTTATTCTTATGGCTAAGCTAGCTAATCTTTCAAGGTTTGATAAAGTATTAAGAGAATCCTAGGTCCTGCCTAATTTGTCACTGATTCAAACAAGTTTTACCATGATTACCACGACTTGGTAGTGCTTGAAAAGGCTGTTTTTAATCTCAAGGTTTTATGAAGTGTTTAAGGGAAATGTTCCCCAGTGGAGTCGCCAGAAATGTTAGGGATCTGTAATTTTAGCGGACTGGTGAGATTAAAACTGCAAAAACAACATCGTTTCAACCAACTTTGGGATTCTAGGATCTAGCCCTCCTGAATCCGGAGAGGGATCTCTCCAATAAGTGCAAAGATGGATTTGTCTTTGAATTTTGGGGTAATGATATTAGGCTAGTTATGAAGGCCAAGGGTTTTGTTTGTTTTTGGATGGTTGAGCATGAATACTGTTTTGAGGGGAAAGTTCTAAGTGCAAAGAGTTTCAAAGGTGAGAAGTTGCAAGTGGATAGAATAGCTAGGTTAAAAAGATAGATATAATGTTGGCTTTTAGTCTATTGGGCTATGGAGTCATAACAGGGATTTAATTGAACAACAACATCAAGAGTGATCCAAGGGGCAAGTCATCTATGTCACAAGATCATTGAGATTGAAATGATGGAATGGAAACAATAAAGTGTTGGAGGGGTGGAAACTGATAATAATTTCACAAGGGATTTATAGTCAGTCCAAACAAGAAAAAGCCTCTTAAGTAACTGTTTGAAACCAACCAAGTGCAGGGCTAACCATTGACTTCTTGGGCAAGTTTGTATTAAAGCATCTTAATTGACAAACAATCCAATAATCCACATAATTACCTTCAGAAAGTATGAAAACATATAAGAGAAAACAAAGTGCAACTTAAGATCAGATAAAGTACTTTTAAACCTAGTCTGCTTTCAGCCAACACCAAGGGAAATTTTCAGAATCTGCCTCTGGAGAATAGAAGCTAGAAACAGGGCAAACTGTCACTTTCTAGTCTAACTTTAATAAGCAAATAAGGAAAATAACTTTCAAGAACAATGTTTAAAGCAAATAGTAGGATGAGGGAACTCCAGCATTCCTAACTGCTTGAACTGTACTAAATCATTCTTGAATAAACAAATAAGAGGAAAACATTAAGATAAATATTTTCAGTTAGAGAAGGGAACTGATAAACAGTAAATCCTAACTCTGTAAATGTTGTTCTTTATCAGAGAATAGTGAAAAATATGGCATACTTAGAAGGGAAAAATAAATAACAAAGAAAGGGCACTTCACCAGTAATATAGACCAGGATCCCAAGAAACAACTTTGTTATTGATGTCAAACCAGTTATAGTCTTCAAGTCCAGTGTTTCAGTTCAACAATCATCTTCACTATTCGGCCTAGCTTATCTATTACAAATAGAGCTTCAAGGGCCAGTGAATAATATTTACAATCAGAAGTCTCAAGCTCAATTACATAACAAGGCTCAGCAACGTAGTGAACCAACAATTTCTCATCTTCTACAAAGGTATTTATAGAAGAATGAGGAGGTGAGACCCAAAAAAAGATCTCAAGGATCATTAATACAGTTTAAATGATTTCTTGGCCCTTTGAGGGGCTCGATGGAGAAGTGTACAGGTGGACTAATGTATTAATGTTTACAATTATGAATTTAAACTCAGGGGGAGCCTTATTTGACTTTGAGGCTTTGTGCAATGTTCGGAGTAACTCTGCAGATATTTCTGCATTGATTTCCTTGCAGAAGTAACTCCCTGGCTGCGCTAGAGGCAAATATCTTCATTTGATTAATAACTTTGACCTCTGTGTTGAAAGGTTTGAGGCAACAGGTGGCTCTGTGGTAGATGAGGAATCAATTAGCCTCAAATAAGGCGGTGAAGGCCTTTCTATCAGCTAAACGCTTTTGATTTTCTTTTAATTTTTTTTTCTAATTTGGGAGATTAGGCTTTTTGATACTCAATCTTAGCCGTAATCCCGAAAATCTGTCTTCTATCTTCAATCTTCTGTGTGCTATCTTCAGAAACCGATACTCTTTAACTGTGATTTGAATAAAACAATGTCTTGTTAATGTGTAGAGTCGTGCTAGGCTTTAAAGGTATCAATGCTCATAGAGCATCGACAAACAATGAATAGAGCCTGGCGGACGGTCCTTTTTAACTTCAATGCGGAAATGTATTCTTCAATTTCGGCTTTCCTTCATTATTTCAATGGAACACTGTAAAACACAAAGAAAAAATTAAAATCACCATTTTTGGGTTAAAATGTGAGAAGTTGGAGGAAGGCGTGGCAATTGCGACACTACACGTGGACGATCACAGTATAATCGGGAGATCGCAATCGGTGGGAGGAGAAAAAGGGGTGCGATGAAAATCCCCGATGCGATTGCACGATGGGGGGGGGGGGGGGGGGGTGCAGAGGCGATTAAGCAATGGCCGTTGATATAAGAGCGAGATCAACGGTAAAGAATGAATCGGGGGAATCGCAATCGAAGGTCAAGAATGAGGGGATGCGATGGAAATAAACAATGCGATGGAGCGCAGGCCGTCGATCTATAGATTAGATCGATGGTGGGTAATAAATCTGGGAGATGGCCGATCGGGGAAGCAAAAAAAACATATGCGATTAAACTTTTGCGATGCGATTGGAGACTCTGATGTGATGGAGCGCTGGCCATTTTATCGGCTGTCGATCAACGACAGAGATGAACCGGGAGAAAACCTTTATAATACATGAAAAAACAAAGGTTTGAATTAAAAAAAAGGTTTTTTCGGCTTCGGGGGCGGAAAATGTGCATAAAATGAATATGTGCCCGACTGCAGGGCCTTTAATTATATGGAGGATAATATGCCCAGGGCGTATTTGAAACAAGGGCCAATCGCAATTGGAAATCGGAGACTGGTCTTTCGATTGACTTGTAAAAGCATTTGTGATGCGATAAGCGCCTTGGGACCTTTAAATCTTGGTCCCGGGGAAAGTCATATGAAACAGAGGCGGGGGGAAAGCTTTAACATATAAGACCCAATTAAATCGGAATTTTGGATGTGGGTCTTTCGATCAACCCATTGAAATTTCTCCGATTGAGATTGCGTGATCGGTCTTTTTAATCTACCCATTAAAGTATTTCAACATGTGACTTAAGTTTTTAAGTTAAAACTTTGGATAAGTGGGTTTTGGGTTTTTATAAAGAAAAAATAACGATGGGGAGTGAAATATATAGGGGTTTAAGTGCCTGAGGCGGGCTTTATGGTTATATGGAAAATAATGTAATCGTGGGTTTTAGATACAAAGGCTAATTGCAATCGGATTTTTCGGAACATGGTTTAAGACTTGCACACTTGTTTCTTTCCGATGTGATTAGCGCTCGGGGTCTTTAACACTTGGTTTTTCAAAAGAAACATGAGACCTGGAGTTATATCAAAAAGGGAACTGATCGCATCAGAGTTTTTTGTGTAATGAAATATATGAGTTCATTTGATTTACGTCGATGCCGATAAATGCCAATGGGACTAGCGCCTCGTTTCGGGGAAAGGGCATGTGGGGGAAGTGGTTTAGGACTTAGCCCAAAGGGGCTTAAGTCCATAGTAAAGACTTGTATTTTTTTATGATTTTTCAGAGTTTTTCAATGGAAATGGGGGCTCCGAAATAGTTAAAAAGTGAGTTTTTAACAATGGAAAGGGGTTTTTCATGAAGGGAAGGAGAAAACTCATGAAAAGTAGAGGAATAATATGGAGAAAAGGGGAAGCAAATGAAGGTTTGTTAATGGGTGGGAGAAGGGGAAAAATGATGGTTTTTCAGCAGTTTCTTACATGAAATCAGCAGATTTAATGGGAACAACAATGAGGATTTTGGACAGAGGCATGAGGCCTTCAAGGAGCCTTCAAGAGGCAACAATTTTTAGTGATAAAATTTGTTCTTTGGAGGCTCAAAAAGTCTTAACCACCTTTTGGTATAAAAAATATTATAGGTGGCTAACAGGTCTGAACCCAACAAAGCAATATTTTTTAACAAAAAATGGGTAGATTGAAAGACCCGCACCAAAAAATTCCGATGCGATTGGGTTACTTTGTATAAACCCCCGCTTTCCGCTTTACTCCATATAACTTGCGCTTAGGACCAAGAGTTAAAAGTCTCGAAGCGCCAATTGCATCGGAGAAATTTCGAATGGGTAGATTGAAAATCCCGAAGGCCCGATCCCAACTGGCCCCTTTTTTAAGCCCCGGGCCTATTACCTTTCATATTGACCAAAGGCCCCGCAGTCGGGCACCATGAATTTCATATATATAAACCCGCCCCGAAACCTTTTCATTTCTTTAAAATTTGGGTTTTTTTTAAATATTAAAGGGTTTCCGTCATTGCGAGTTTTGAAGTAATATCCACCGTTGATCCAAAATTATCAAACGGGCAGCGCATCATCACATCGGCATTTTTCATAGGGCGCTCTACATTTGTTCCCCCTTCGGATTGGAATTCCTCGATGGATTCTCCGCCATTGGATCTATCTGCCACTTCCTATATCCAACGGTCCTCATTCACTCTGATCATTAGCTTTCCTCTGCCTTTAAAACCCCTCCGATTCACTCCCCACCATCGATCTGATCCTCAGATCGATGGCCAGCGCTCAATCACTTCAGCGCCTCTATGTTCTTTGCCCCGCCGATGCCGATAGCTCCGATTGCATCTGGACCCTCCATGTGTCTAGATCGGACGATCCAAATCAATCCTCCAACTTTGGTTATATTTTATGCAGCCCCGCCCATAATGTTTTTCGGCCATTTGCAACCGTTGATCTCTGCAGATCAACGGCCCATGTTAACCCCTCTCTCCACCTATATATTTATTCGTTTAACCCCAGATCAAATCCTAACCGTTGATCTGTTCCATCTAATAGTTCCGATTAATCCCGACAGGCCTACCTCCTGTGGGTCCTGCCTTCCTCAATTTTAATCCTAGTCATCCAATCCTTGATCTAACGGTCCATAATAAAACTGCCTATCCCACTTCTAATCATGCATCTATCCCATATCGTGCTCATTTCCCCACTGTTGGATCTGAAGCCTCAGATCTAGCGGTCAGTATCTCATATCGTGTATTTTTCAGCGCGAAGGATAATTTCCTGAGGGGCGTGCGATATAAGCTGTTTTTTGAAGCCACTTGCCGGGCGAGAATGCATATCGCATTCAAAAAGGAAAAACCGCCTCCCTGCCTATTTCTCACGCAAAAATAGTGGTTTTACCTCCCGAAACCACCTTCCCCATTTCTATTATTCTTTATCGCGTACGAATCCCGCTGTTGATCTCTACGGATCAACGACCCAGATTTAATATGGCCTTACACTATTTCCCTCCACCCTCGCCAAAGGTTTTCAATCCATGATCTCTGCCGTTGATCTCGTGGGCCAATCTCATCCGACGAACCACGATCATCCTGAATCCCCAATTCCATTTTCTTTGCAATTTCCTCCGGCAAAAGGTTTTTTGACCTTATTTCTTACATTTTCTTTCATTTTCCAGATAATGTGACCTCTTCGCATGATTGTTTCACTTCTAATCCCGATTGTTGATCTTCATGGTTGATTATAGATCAACGGTCCTAAATTAATTCTTCCGCTATTTGCTCCCACTGCTCCCTTTTAACCTCTGCTAATGGATCTCCACCGTTGGATGTTTCCATCCAATGGCCTTGCTCCTTCCCCACACACTCTAAAGCAGTTTTTCCCTAAATAACGTAGGATTTTATAATATTTCTTTTGTATTTTGCAGGATTTAATGGTTTTTTCCATTATATTTAAGAAAAGCCAAAGGCTGGGGATGACGGTTCCCATGCCTTTGATTCATAAAAGAGAAGCCATCCATGGGGCCCAATTTCATGTTTTGTCAATGCTTCATGGGCATTGATGCCATATAAGCCCTGTGTGGCCCTGCACATCAACAAGACACACAACAATGCATAAAATAATCAAAAGAGTATCAATGTTGAAGATTAAACACAACAGAATAGAAGATTGAAGATGAATCTGATGGTTTAATGGATTACGACTAAGATCGATTATCAAAATCCTAATCCATTAATTTAAGCACAATTAAAGGGAAAATCAAAAGATCACCAGACAGAAAGGCCTCCACCGCCACAACAGAGGCCAATTGATTCCTCTCAGCTACCACAATGGCACCTGTAGCCTCAAGCATTCCACAGAGGCTAAATTATGATCAAGAAAGTAGATATTTTCCTCAGTGCAGCTGAATAGTTAATTCTGCCAAATGAACTTAATGGAAAATATCAACAGAGTTATTACAACATGAATCAAAGCCTTAAAGTCAACAAAATCTCCCACCGAGCTTAAATCTTAAATGTAAAACAATTAATACAGACAAACATCTGTAAAATTATCCATCGAGCCCCTAAAAGGCCGGAGAAGCATTAAGTCTGTATTAATTGACCTGGGAGATCTTTTATCCCCTCCCACCTCCTCATTACTTCTATAAATACTTCTGTAGAAGATGAGAAAATGTTGGTTGCTGAACTTTGAAATATACTTGAGCTTGAGACTTCTACTTGTAGATAGTGTTCACGGGCTCTTGAAGCTCTGCTTGAGATTAGATAAGTTAGTCTGAGGAGTGAAGATGATTGCTGAACCAAAACATTGGACTTAAAGCTGTAACTAGTTTGAAGCATCAATACAAGCTGATTTATGGGATCCTGGTCTATGTCGACGGTGATGTTATTTCTTATTGTAAATTTTTATTTTATTTCTGTCTTCACTTTGTTCATCTTCTTTGATAAAGAACAACAAGCATAGAGTTAGGATTTACTGTATATCAGTACCCTTCTTTGACTGATAAGCTTTATCTATATGTTTTCTTCCAAATTATGTTATTTAGGAATGATTTAATTCAGTTCAAGAAGTTAGGAATGCTGGCGTTCCCTTGTCCTACTATCTTATCTAATTGTTATTCTTGAATGTTATTTTCAGTTTATGTTAAGTAGAGATGAACTAAGGAAGATATGGTGAGCCCTGGTCCTAGTTTTATCCCCAAAGACTATCTGAAAGTTTCCCTAAGAATGTGTTGAAAGCTGGCAAGTTTCAAAGTACTTACCAGATATTAGACCATTTTTTGTTATCTTATGTGTTTTTCTTGAAATTTTACCAAGTAAAGTAGAGCTAGGAGAGGTTTGTGGTGAGCCCTGCCCGCTAGTTTCTTCTCCAACAGTTGCTTTTAAAGTTTCCCCTTGTTTTTATATGTTTTCGATTGAAAGTGTATCAAAGGCTGGCTAGTTTCGAAGTACTTACTAGATCCTAGGTTACTTTTATGTTTTTCTTAAGTGTATGTCAAAATCTGGCTAGTTTCGAAGTACTTACCAGATCTTGTCCTGGTCTTTGTTCTTCATTTGTTTAATTCCCATTCTTGTTGTATCATTTCATTCCATAAAATCAACTTTAAAGAGATCCTTAGACATAGATGACTTGCCCCATGGACCACTCTTGCCCCTTGTTGTTTCAATTAAACCCTATTATGACTCCATAGCCCAATGGACTAAAACCTACACTTATCTATCTTTTTGGCCGAAGCTTGTTGTGATTGCTTGCAACTTATCACCTTTGAAAATATTTCCATTTAGAACTTTCCACTCAAATAATAATCATGCTCAACCATCCAAAAACAAAACAAAACCCTTGGACTTCATAACAAAATCCATATTTACACTTATTGGAGAGATCCCTCTCTGGATTCAGGAGGGCTAGATCCTAGAATCCCAAAGTGGTTGAAACGATGTTCTCCCTATAGTCGGAATTTTGCCAATCTTGCTGATTACAGGGTGCCAAGATTTCTAGCGACTCCGCTGGGGAACTTGAGTCGAATTTTCATCTAAGGTTCCCTTGAAATTTCATACCAAACTTGTGAGTAAAAAGAAGCCTTTTCAAGCAATACCAAGTAATGGTAATCATGGTAAAACATTGTTTGAATCAGTGACAAACTAGGCAAACCCTAGGATTCTCATAAGAGTTTATCTAACCTTGAAAGATCAGCTAGCTTGGCCATAAGAGTAGACTGTCTCTGTCTCATAACCGTAGCTAAGTTTTGAAACAGATCTAGGAAACTCTTAAAAACCAATAGGACTGAAAAATAACTCAGAAAACCCAAAAAAATTTCAGATTGGTATTCAATAAACATGGTGGTGGACCATTAAATCTTTTACCCCCAAACGAGCTAAAAAATTCCACTTGGCGACTCCACAATCCTTAACAGACCTTAAGACTCCACTGGGAAGAACCTTTTTCATTATAAAATCATTCAAACTCAGTTAGAGGACTGTAGGATTAAATTTTGTGTAAAACATATTAGTTAACCTCTTAAAGACTGTCATACTTGGTTGAACTTTTCTCTGTTTAGTTGGGTCTAAAAACAAAACATAGTGGCTCCTAGAAAGATTCATACTAGAGCCTATCCTGACCCCAACCCACCTGAGATAGTTGATAACCCAGAAAGTATTCTTAGGAAGTATCCTAAGATAAAATTTTCAACTGTTTTCAGATCACCCTTGGGAGCTAATTCAGTTCCTGAAAATATTCCAGCTCTACAACAATCACAAGCAGATCTAAGAAATCCATTTAGAACTAGGTCTCTTGATGATTTAGATTAGCTAGATTCTGAGCCTTCACTTTCATCTCCTGAAACAAGTGAACATCCTGGTAGTAGAGAAAAAACACCACCTGACTCACATTTCCTTTTCAATCTAGGTGTCTCTCATCCAAGATCAGCTCAAAAATCTATTCCTGGTCTATCCACATCTGTTCATCCTACATCCACTGTTCAAACCACTCCACTTCAACCCACTTTTTCTGTTGTTAATCCACCTCTTGTGAATCCACCTCCACCGCATATCATGGTAGCATGGTATGCTCCCTTAGTCCTTCCTGTACCATTAGTCAATCTTCCACAAGACTATCAGTCCAAAATTCCATTATATGATGCTAGTAATAATACTACTACATCACAACATGTGGATAAGATGAATGACTACTTTGATAGAAATGAAATCGATGATGATTATGTCAAACTTATAATATTTGATCAGAGTTTGGGGGTAGAAGTAAGAAAATGGTTTAAAGGCTTAACCCCCCATAGTATCAATGATCTCCAAGCCTTCCATCAGAAATTATTAAACAAATGGGAAGTAAAGAAGAATCCTCTCCAGATACTTTCTGATTACAAGAACCTCCACAGAAACACTGGGGAAAGTGTACAAGCTTATTGCACCAGATTTAACAGTGTGTATAATGCACTTCCCCTAGATCTAAAACCTCCACAAGGCTCAAAATTAAAAAAGTTTCCTGAAGGGTTTGACCCCGAGATGGCCTATCAGCTGAGAGAGAGAGATCCTGCAACTCTAGAAGATATGCAGAAAGGAGCTCTTGCTGTGGAAGTTAACCTGATGGAGAAAAGAGCAAGAATGAAAAATCAAAAGAGAGTATCCTTTAGAGAGGAATCCACACCTTCTACTTCCAACTCAAAGATGGAAAGAATTATGGAAGAGATGATGAAAAGAATGAGCATCTTTGAGAGAGCACAAGCAAGTCAAAACCAAACTGCTCCTCAAAACAGAAACCAGAATCAAAATCAGAATTTTAGAAGGAACCAAACTCCAAATAGACCGAGGGAAGATGATCAACAGATCACTCCTCCCTTTCATCAAAACTATGTAAGCGAGGTTGAGGAAACAGATGAGAAAATAGAGCATGATGATATCAATATGCTGGGAGTAGATAATGATGACTTTGAGGTTCATTATGATAGAAAAAAAGGTCTTTATATGCCCTATGATGACAAAAGATATGATGATGAAAGTTATTATCAAGACATGGAGAATGTCATCATAGAATCTCAAAGGGAATATGACCTTAGAAGTAAAACCAGTCAACAAACTCCCAACGCCAAATCCTCTGAAAAATCTTCACCAAACAACACTGTAAACAAGCCCAGGGTTGTCAAACAGAAGGAAAAAACAATAGTTGTAAATTATGATAAAGGTAAAGAGAAAGGCACTCAAAACAATGATAAACAGAGTGCAGACCTTAGCAGTACTAACACTTCAGCTAGTACTCCTGTTAAAACCATTTTGTCAAATGTATATAGAACAAATCAGCAAGCTGATGTTGTTGATAGAGTGGTAGTTAATAAGGCTGAGACAAGCATTTCAAAGAATCAAATTCCTTTCATCCCGGAGTAGGAAATTTCAAAGATTAAGATCTCTATTCCCTTGACTAAGTTAGCTGCCCACAATGTATATAGGACCCAAATTTTGAAGGCTTTAAACATAGAGGAGAATAATGACACATTCAATCTTAATGATGACCAACCATAGCTTATTTTTGGTCCAAATATTGAAGGTAGATATCAAGAGGGATCTGTTCCTCCCTTTTATGTAAGTTTAAACATCCATGACAAAATTTTGCACAATGCTATGCACGACTCAGGTGCTTCTCATAATTTAATGCCGAAAGCTGTGATGGAGAGCCCGGGTCTAGAAATCACCAGACCTTATAAATAACTTTACTCCTTTGACTCAATCAGAGTAAAATGTTTAGGATTAATCAAAGATCTCTGCGTTAACTTAGCATAGATTCCATCCAAATGTTTGGTGATGGATATTGTTGTCGCTGATGTGCCCCCAAAGTATGGAATGTTGTTATCTAGGTCCTGTGGGGCTAAGTTACAAGGAACCATGCAGATGGACATGACCTATGCGACCATCCCTGTGTTTAATCAATCAAGAAGACTTTACAGGGAGTCCCATATGCAATACATGGTGACTAGTCAAGACAGACCTCAAAACTCTCCTCTGTATTCTGTAAATATAGGCCTCGATTCTTTTATCCTGTTTAATGATGAAACACTTAGTGAACAAGTGAATTTAACAGAATTAATGGCCGATAGAGAGGAAGAGGTGAACACCACAGAAGTGTTAGAACAATTTGTTGCATTTGAAAATTAAACCAAACACTGGTCTTGAACTTCAAGTCCTGTATCCTTTGCTTTTAAACATTAACAGTAAAGAAAACAACACTCAACGCATTGAAAAACCTGAGGAATTAAAACAAATTCAAATAAGTGCTGATGCTCAAGAACAATCAGAAAGCATAATGGTTGAGGAGGACGGTAATCAAGATAAACCTGAAGCTAGCCCTCTATGGAGTATGCACTTTGATGGGTCCTGCACTAGAACTAACGCTGGTGCAGGTGTCTGGATTTGCAACACTGAGAACAACCACACAGAAAGCATTTCCTGTAGATTAAACTTCCAGTGTGCTAATAACATAGCGGAATATGAATCCTTTCTTTAAGGCTTACATTTCTTGAAAAAGTTAGGAGCCAAAAGAATTAAAGTACATGGGGATTTAGAACTAATCATTAGGCAAGTCAACGAGGAATACAACGCAAATCATCCCAAAATTAGGGCCTACTGAAACGATGTCGTGGATATTTTGAGAACTTTTGAGGAATCCCAGTTAATTTTTGTCCCAAGAAAAAGAAATATTGTGGCCCACAGTTTAACCTTTACAACTAGAACATGCTTAATGCCATACGAAACCAAAGAATGCACAACTCAGATTAAATTCAGACCAGCCATTCCTGATAATGAAAAATATTTGCAAGTGTTAGACAGAGACAAACAAATAGAAGAATTCATGCAATTCAGAAATGAATTCGAACTACACAGTTCGGATTCAGATTATGAAACAAACTACAATAGTGAAGAAAATTTTCTTGGTGAAGAAGAACCATCTCTTGAGCTTGCTGATATAAATCTACTGTCTAGAAAACTTGCAAATAAAACCGAAATAACTGCAGAGTTAGAAACAGAGAAGTTAGAAACCCTGCAGTCCAAAGACCAAAGTTTGCCTAAAGGTCTGGCCCCTTTAGAAGAGTTGTTTGATTTTAACGATGTGGCCAAGAAGCCAAAACTGGAACTTGTAGAGACTGAAGTTGAGGAATGCAATATAGGCAGTGGACTTAAACCTATGATGATTAAACTATCTAAAACTTTACCAACTCACATTAAACTCAAATACATAGAGTTGTTTAAAGAATTTTCTGATGTTTTTGTATGGAGTTACGAAGATCTTAAGTCCTATGACACTGAAATAATACAGCACAAAATCCCTCTCAAAGAAAACCAAAAACCATTCAAACAAAAACTGCACAGAATAAACCCTGTTCAGTTGCCTTTGGTTGAGAAGGAGATTAAGAAAATGTATGAAGCTGATATTATTGTCCCTATTAGATATTCTGAGTGGGTGTCTAATATGGTGTTAGTTAGGAAGAAAACAAGAGAGATCAAACTTTGTATAGACTTTAGAGACTTAAATGAAGCTTCACTCAAGGATAACTACCCTTTGCCCAAGATGGACCATATTTTACAAAGGGTAGTTGGTTCAAAAAGAATTTCTTTTCTTGATGGCTACTCAGGGTACAATCAGATCTTAGTTCACCTTGATGATCAATTAAAAACAAATTTTACTACACCGTGGGGCACTTTCATGTATGTGAAAATTGCCTTTGGTCTAATGAATGTTGGAGCAAATTTTCAGAGAGCCATGGACATAGCATTCTCGGAAGAATTGGGCTACTTCATCATTATATACCTTGATGGTGTTACTGTTTTTTCAAATACAGATGAAGAGCACTTAGAACATCTGAGAAAATTTTTCGAGAAATGTAGAAAGTTTGGGATATATTTAAACCCTAAGAAAACACTATTCGGTCTCCAAGAAGGTAAACTTCTTAGGCACATTATTTCAGAAGAAGGTATAAAGATAGATCCAAAGAGGATTGAGGCTATATTGCAAATCTCTCATCCTCGAAACATCAAAGAGTTGCAATATTTCATTGCAAATATTAATTTTTTTAGAAGGTTCATACCCAACTTGGCTGAGCTCCTTAGAAATATTACAAACATGCTGAAGAAGGAGCAAGGGGTAAAATGGACCTTGGAAGCAAAGAAGTCCTTTGAGCTGGTGAAACAAGCATTAACCAAAACACTGGTTCTAATCAGTCTTGATTTTTCAAAAGATTTTATATTTTTTCATTTGCATCAGAACATACAATAGCTGCTGTTCTTTTACAGAAAAATCCACAAGGACAAGAGTAGCCTATTGCATTCTTTAGCAAGGCTTTGAGGGATGCCCCTTTGAAGTATAAAATTATGGAAAAACAAGCCTTTTCTTTGGTTAAAGCTTTAAAATACTTCAGAGTATACATCCTTCACTCACACATCATTGCCTTTGTCCCAAATTAGTTGTGAAAGACATTCTAACACAGGACCCAGATGATAAGAGAGGTAAGTGGATTTATGTTATTCTTGAATATGATTTAGAGATAAAGTCCACTAAGCTCATCAAAGGACAAGGTCTAGCTAGATTGATGGCTGAATCCAATTTTGAAGTTCTTGATATTAATATGATTAATGCTTTAGATGATCAAGATGAAATCTCAACTCCCATTGTTGAAAACCATTTTATGAATTCCTCTTGGTATGCTGATATTATTCATGTTTTTCTTAATTTGAATACACCTCTCGGTTTCACAAAAACAAAGGCAAGGTTTCTAAAGTTGAAAGCTGTAAACTATTGCATTATAGATAAATCTCTTTATTGGAAAAATGCAAGTGGGATATTGCTTAAATGTTTGCCTGAGTTTGATGCAGAGAAGGTTAAGCATGAGTTACATGAAGGAGAGTGTGGAGGCCATTTATACTGGAAGACAACAGCCAACAAAATCCTGAGGGCTGGTTACTATTGGCCTACTCTTTTTCTTGATGTACACAAGATGATAATTTCCTATAATAAATGTCAAATTTTTGAAGGCTAAAGGAAGCTTCTACCCCTGCCTCTACATCCAATCACTGTTGAAGCTCCTTTTCAACAGTGGGGACTTGACTTCATAGGTGAAATCCATCCACCATCTTCTGCTCAGCATAGATGGATTCTCACTGCCACATACTACTTCACTAAATGGATAGAAGTGATCCCTTGTAGGCAAGTCAATGATTCTGTTATTATAAAATTCATGGAGACTAATATTTTCTCTAAATTTGGCTGTCCTACCAAGATCATCACTGATAATGCAGCAGCATTTGGATCCAAGAAGATGGTTGAGTTCTGTCACAAATATCAGATAACATTGGGGCATTCCACGACCTATTACCCTCAAGGTAATGGACTTGCAGAGTCCTCAAATAAGAGTTTAGTGAACATAATCAAGAAGCTGTTGGAGGACAACAAGAAGTCTTGGCACACAAAGCTAGTTCATGCACTTTGGGCTGACAGATTGACTTTGAAGAAATCTATTAGTATGTCACCCTTCCAGCTTGTGTATGGTACTGATGCAATTTTTCCAACTAGCCTTGGTGTACCAGTTATGAAGTTGATTCAAGAGGTTCAGTTTGAAGAAAATGACATGATCAGAAGGATAAATCATACTATCCACCTTCAGCAGACCAGAGAAGAGGTTTATAGCAAAGCATTACAAAAGCAGGACAACATCAAAAAGATTTTTGACAGAAGAACAAAGGCCAACAATTTTAATGTTGGGGAAAAAGTTTTAAAGTGGGATTCAAGAAGGGAAGACAAGGGCAAGCATGTAAAATTTTACAACTTATGGCTTGGCCCTTACTTCATTCATTTAGTTTCTAGTAATAATCCCTTTTTCTTACAAGAGTTGAATTGAGCAGAATTGTTTGGGGTTCCTGTCATTGGCAGGATGCTTAAGCATTACTTCTCTTGATCCATGTCATGTTCTAAAAGCCCTTTTATCATTTTCCATTATAAATATTTCATCCACCATTTCATTTAAAGTTAGAAAAAACAAAAATACAAAAATAATAGAAGAAGGAAAAGAGGGCAGATTGAGAAAACAATAAAGGTACAACCCCATACCAAAAAAGAGAAATAAATTCTGAAAGTGTGCAAGCTTAAAATGCCACTCTTTAAAAACACACTTCTAATTAGTCATATAGCCTAATATTGACTAATTAGTTTTAAATTTACTACTGATAGGATATTCAATTCGATTTGCCAAACTGTCTAATCTTGGCTTATCAGTAGGTAGACTAGGCTAGAAATTAAAGGTTCAAACAAGCTGAAAATCTGAACCTGAGTTTCAAAGAAAGAATGACTCCAATCTGTTTTAAATTCTGAGTCGAAACCGAGGTAAATTTGGTTCTAATCAGCTCAAAATATCAACCAGAAAAGAAGCAAAGAACATCTCAAACCAGAGTCAAAATAGAGTTGAAAAAAGATGAAGGAAGTGCTTTGAACTTTCAGATCTTAAGCCTTCCATTTATTTATTTATTTATTTTTTCTGCAAAAATAAAATAAAATCTATGTGCAGCATGTTTTTTATGCCATAGATCAGCAACAAGTTAGACTGTTCAATCCCAACTTGTGTGCTTTTAAATTTCTGTTTTAGAAATTAGAGAATAAAGAATCTGTTAGACTGTTTAATCAACAGATTGGTAGATTAGGTAGAGAAGCATATGGAATCAACAGTTTAATCTGAGTTCATGGAGAAATAAGGAGTAGAATTAGATTATTTTTATGCTTTCAAAAGAATAAAATGTTTTAAAAAGAGTTTTCCAATCCAAGTGCACTCTAAAGAAGAAAAAATGTTAGATAAGTAGGATTAGGTAGGTAGAAAGCTTGTGTTGATGAGGATCCATTGTTTTTTCATGGTTGCTAACATTTCCTAGAGAAAAAGAAGAATATCCAAGCAAAGAAAGGCAGCGCAATGGATAAGGCACTGATTAGCCTCCAGAGAATGCAAGTCTGAAGTTCTTGATGCCTTCAAGAAGGCACCATCCCCAAGTGGAGCCATTATTAGCCACCTATAAAATTTGTCATACCAAATGGTGGCTAAATCATTTTTTGAGCCTTCAAGAAACAATTTTTATTGCTAAAAAATGTTATCTCTTGGAGACTCCTGAAGACATCATGCCCTTTGTTCAAAACTTCACTGCTGTTTCCATTTTTAACTCTGAAATTCTGCTGATTGCATAGAGAAAAGACTACTGCAGAACACCATTTTCCCCTCCCTCCACTTCAAAAATAACCTTCATTTTTACCCCTTTCATTCCCATTAAATTCTTCTATTTTCCTTTTTCCCCATTTTCCCTTCATAAAATCCTCCTTACAGAGTTTAAAACTCACTTTTTAACTCTGCCAAAACCCCCAAATCCATCAGAAAACTCTGAAAATTTCATAAAAAATACACTTTTTTGTGCTAAGGGTTTAAGCTCCTTTGGGCTAAATCCAAACCACTTCCCCACCACATGCCATGGCACTAGAACCAAGCACTAATCCCTTTCGGCACTTATCGCATCAGAAAAAAACAGAGCACCCGAGTCTGTTTGCCATGTTGAAAGTTCCGATGCGATTAAGCCCTTTGTTCGTAACCTCCGATCATATTATTGTTTCATATAACCCTTGGGCCTGCACCCGATGCTTAAAACATTGTAACAATCCATTCCCTATTGCTATTTCCCTTTGTAAAGTTATAAACCTACTTTTTCCTAAGTTTGGTATGAACCCGCCAAAGCAATATTTTTTAATGAAAAATGGGTAGATTGAAAGACCCACACCAAAAAGTTCTGATGCGATTGGGTTCCTTTGTATAAACCCCCGATTTCTGCTTTACTCCACATAACTTGTGCCTGGGACCAAGAGTTAAAAGTCCTGAAGCGCCAATCGCATGGGAGAAATTTCGAATGGGCAGATTGAAAAGCCCGAAGGCCCGATCCTGATTGGCCCCTTTTTTAAGCCTCGGGCCTATTACCTTTCATATAGACCAAAGGCCCAACATTCAGGCGCCATGCATTTCATATATATAAACCCGCCCCGAAACCTTTGCATTTCATTAAAATTTGGGTTTTTGTTAAATTTTAAAGGGTTTCCTTGTGAGTTTTGAAGTAATATCCACCGTTGATAAAAAATGATCAGACGGGCAGCGCATCATCGCATCGACATTTTTTATAGGGCACACTACATTTGTTCCCCCTTCTGATTGGCATTCCCCGATGGATCCTCCGCTGTTGGATCTATCTGCCACATCCTAGATCCAACGGTCCTCATTCGCTCTGATCATTAACCTTTCCTCCACCTTTAAAACCCCTCCGATTCACTCCCCACCATCGATCTGATCCTCAGATCGACGGCCAACGCTCAATCGCTTCGGTGCCTCCATGTTCTTTGCCCCACCGATGCCAATAGCTCTGATTGCATATGGACCATCCATGTGACTAGATCGGACGGTCTAGATCGATCCTCCAACTTTGGTTATATTTTATGCAACCCCGCCCATAATGTTTTTCGGCCAATTGTAGCCGTTGATCTTTGCAGATCAATGGCCCATGTTAACCCCTCTCTCTGCCTGTATATTTATTTTTTTAACCCCGGATCAAATCCTAACCATTGATCTATTCCATCTAACGATTCTTATTAATCCCGATAGGCCTACCTCCTGTGGGTCTTGCCTTCCTTAGTTTTAATCCTAACCGTCCAATCCTTGATCTGACGGTCCATAATAAAACCGCCCATTCGACTTTTGATCATGCATCTATCCCATATCGCGCTTGTTTCCCCGTCGTTGGATCTGAAGCCTCAGATCTAACGGTCAGTATCTCATATCGCGTAAATTTCAGTGCAAAGGATAATTTCTTGAGGGGCGCGCAATATAAGCTATTTTTCGAAGCCACGTGTTGGGCGGGAACACATATCACGTTTAAAAAGGAAAAACCACCTCCTCGCCTATTTCTCATGTGAAAACAATGATTTTACCTCCCGAAACCACCTTCCCCATTTATATTATGCTTTATCGCGTACGACTCCCGCCGTTGATCTCTGCAGATCAACGACCTAGATTTAATCTGGCCTTACACTATCGCCCTCCACACTCACCAAAGGTTTTCAACGCACAATCTCCATCGTTGATCTCGTGGGCCGATCTCATTTGATGACCCATGATCATCTCGAAGCCCCAATTCCATTTCCTTTGCAATTTCCTTCGCCAAAAGGTTTTTTGACCTTATTTCTTACATTTTCTTTCATTTTCCAGATAATGTGATCTCTTCACATTATTGTTTCACTTCTAATCCCAATCATTGATCTTCATGGTCGATTATAGATCAATGGTCGTAACTTAATTCTTCCGCTATTTTCTCCCACTGCTCCCTTTTGACCTCCGCTAAGGGATATCCACCGTTAGATGCTGCCATCCAATGGCCTTGCTCCTTCCCCACACCCTCTGAAGCAATTTTTCCCCAAATAACGCAGGGTTTTATAATATTTTTTTTGTATTTTGTAGGATTTAATGGTTTTTTCCATTATATTGAAGAAAAGCCAAAGGCTGGGGATGATGATTCCCATGCCTTTGATTCATAAAAGAGAAGCCATCCATGGGGCCCAATTTCATGTTTCGTCAATGCTTCATGGGAATTGATGCCATATAAGCCCTGTGCGGCCCTGCACATCAACAAGGCACACAACAATGCATAAAATAATCAAAAGAGTATCAGTGTTGAAGATTAAACACAGAAGAACAGAAGATTGAAGATGAGTCTCATGGTTTAATGGATTACGACTAAGATCGATTATCAAAAGCCTAATCCATTAATTTAAACACAATTAAAGGGAAAATCAAAAGATCATTAGACAGAAAGGCCTCCACCGCCACAACAGAGGCCAATTGATTCCTCTCAGCTACCACAATGCCACCTGTAGCCTCAATCATTCCACAGAGGCCAAATTATGATCAAGAAAGTAGATATTTGCCTCAGCGCAGCCGAATAGTTTATTCTGCCAAATGAACTTAATGGAAAATATCAATAGAGTTATTACAACATGAATCAGAGCCTTAAAGTCAACAAAATCTCCTGCCGATCTTAAATCTTAAATGTAAAACAATTAATACAGACAAACATTTGTAAACTTCTCCATCGAGCCCCTCAAAGGTCGAGAAGCATTAAGACTGTATTAATTGACCTGGGAGATCTTTTATCCCCTCCCACCTCCTCATTCCTTCTATAAATACTTCTGTAGAAGATGAGAAAATGTTGGTTGTTGAACTTTGAAATATACTTGAGCTTGAGACTTGTACTTGTCAATAATGTTCACGGGCTCTTGAAGCTTTGCTTGAGATTAGATAAGTTAGTATGAGGAGTGAAGATGATTGCTGAACTGAAACATTGGACTTAAAGCTGTAACTGGTTTGAAGCATCAATACAAGCTGATTTATGGGATCCTGGTCTATGTCAATGGTGATGTTATTTCTTATTTCTTATTGTTATTTTATTTCTGCCTTTACTTTTTTCATCTTCTCTGATAAAGAACAGCAAGCATAGAGTTAGGATTTACTGTATATCAGTACCCTTCTCTGATTGATAAGATTTATCTATATGTTTTCTTCCAAATTGTGTTATTTAGGAATGATTTAATTCAGTTCAAGTAGTTAGGAATGTTGGTGTTCCCTTGTCCTACTGTCTTAGCTAAATTTTATTCTTGAATGTTATTTTTAGTTTATGTTAAGTAGAGATGAACTAAGGAAGATATGGTGAGCCTTGGTCCTAGTTTTATCCCCAAAGACTATCTGAAAGTTTCCCTAAGAATGTGTTGAAAGCTAGCTAGTTTCAAAGTAATTACTAGATCTTAGACCATTTTTTGTTATCTTATGTGTTTGTCTTGAAATTTTACCAAGTAAAGTAGAGCTAGGAGAGGTTTGTGGTGAGCCCTACCCGCTATTTTCTTCTCCAAAAGTTGCTTTTAAAGTTTCCCCTTGTTTTTATATGTTTTCTATTGAAAGTGTATCAAAGGTTGGCTAGTTTCGAAGTACTTACCAGATCCTAGGTTACTTTTATGTTTTTCTTAAGTGTATGTCAAAAGCTGGCTACTTTCGAAGTACTTACCAGATCTTGGGCTGGTCTTTGTTCTTCATTTGTTTAATTCCCCTTCTTGTTGTATCATTTAATTCCCTAAAATCAACTTTAAAGAGATCCTTAGACATAGATGACTTGCCCCATGGGCCACTCTTTCCCCTTTTTGTTTCAATTAAACCCTATTATGACTCCATAGCCCAATGGACTAAAACCTGCAATTATCTATCTTTTTGGCCGAAGCTTGTTGTGATTGCTTGCAACTTCTCACCTTTGAAACTCTTTCCATTTAGAAATTTCCACTCAAATAATAATCATGCTCAACCATCCAAAAACAAAACAAAACCCTTGGCCTTCATACTAGCCTAATATAATTACCCAAAAGCTTTAAATATAAATCCATCTTTACACTTATTGGAGAGATCCCTCTCCGGATTTAGGAGTGCTAGATCCTAGAATCCCAAAGTGGTTGGAACAATTTTCTCCCTGCAGTCATAATTTTTCCTATCTTGCTGATTACAGGGTGCCAACAAGGCATAAAACTCATTGAAAATACACTAAGAATCTCAGGTGAAGAAAAGTTGTATGTTATTGTATATATCAGTCAATCCAAAGCTTTATAAAGTGGTCTGCTTAGATAAAATTTTCCAAAATGTAGGTTGAAACCAAAATTAGCATGTATACATTGGGCTTATGGAGTAAAAAAAATCTCAGAAAATCAGTGAATCTAATTGACATGCAAGTTGAGACATATCAGGGTTTTTAGTCATGAGACATACACTTGAAACATGTAAAAGCACAGTTAGTCCATTTATAAAGGAAGTCAAAGCATCTAAAGATGAGTTCTGAGTAATATAGATGAACAACACTGCAAATAAGATATATAAGAAACACTGATAGAACATGAAAAAAACTAAAAACCCCTTCTGAATCTCAAGTTGGTCAAGTAGAATCTCTCTGCATTAGCTGAAATAGTGTTTTTACAATATGCACCAGTTTTGCCAAAAAGTCTCCAACCCTTTGCTAATTCGACCTATTTTCCTTTAATAGGAATCTTAAAACATCAGATGATCTCCTCTTAGGCTAGAGACATCGAATTTCTAACTACTGACACCTTGCACAACCATAAAACATGAAATTTATGACAAACAGACACCTATCCTACTTGATAGTCCTATTTCAACTAGGACTCAAACTCCTTATTACTATCTTTAATAACCTTATCCTAGCAATATTATCTACTTGAAATTACATCATTTACAAGTATATCATCACATTTTCTAATTTGGATGATGGGCTTGAGCTCTTCATGAACACTTTGCTAACCTCCTCAAAAGCAGGAAACCAAATCCTGTTTTTTAGGCATATGGTATTTTGCATTCATTGAACATTATGACCATCATGTACTCTTAATTTTATGGTCCTTTGCTATTGGAAGTTGAATTAACACATGGAAAAACTCCTCCTTAGACTCCAACTATCCAAAACCATCATCAAACTGTTCAAATGAGCTGAAAATAGACTGCGCTACGAAAACAAGACAATTTCGTAGCACTTTTTGTAGCGCTGCCCTTTAACCCTTTTTTCTTCAAAATATTGACTTATTTCCTTAAAAATAATATTTATGACCTTTAGATATATCCTCCTTAGAAATTTCAAACCTTAATTCATATTTTTACCCCCAAAAATGTGATGAAAAAGGGCAAAAAAAGCTGCTACAACATTTTCGTAGCACTTTTCTCCCTTTTTACACTGTTTGCACTACGAAACTGCTGAGTGAGAAGTTTTATACAAAATTTTCCCAAATGAAAATTGTAAATGTGCTAAGAACTCAAAATAAATATTATTTCATCATATCACTTGAAAAACAGAGTCATTCCAACCTTCTTGAGGTCCCTTCTTCATTTCCAATAGGTTGGCCTATTGGTTTTTCCTGTTTTTTCCTGAAAAATAGGTCTTGGGACAGAGCCTATATCTCATACTCCATGATTTATTTTGAGAAACTAAAGGATTTTTTTGTAGACCATGATGCCTTGAATAAAAACCTCTCTTGGTTTTTTGAAACACATCGCCTTCTGTCCCGAACCGGCCTTTGAAAGACATGTGTAAAACAGGAAAACTCTGTTTTTGAAAATAGGGCTTCAAAGAAAGCATTGTATCTCCAAACTGATAACACTTCTGTGAAAAATGAGAGAGTTTGTTTTATTTAGTTCTGTTAATAAGAGAAACCTCTTTCAATTTTCCTAAATTCATTTTTAGGTGCTCAGAAACCTCCTTATAAGTGGACTGCTCAAAACCAGAAAACAAAGTTTTTTCTTCATGACTTTCAGCAATTTCGTAGTGCAAATCAACTTTTTTGAACTAGTGGCGCTACAAAAGTAAGGTTTCTTGGATAATTGGCTAGTTTTGATGAAAAAAATTAGGTAAATGAAATGAATGATGAAATGATGAATGAATTGACATGAAAAACGTTTAAAATGGATTTTTTTAACACTAAGGAAGGTTCAAACCTAAAAATCTAATACTCCCTTTTGGTCAAATTCAAGAAAATATTCCTAAGACCCTATTTTGACCCATGATTAAAAAAAAACTTGACACAATGATGTTTTGAAATTTTTTTGGGTGATAACAGTGGCTCCACCTGGGATAGTGTGCCCTTGTGGTACACTAAGAACTCGTAGCTCCAGTGTTGCTATCCATCCTTTAGAATAAAAAATCTGAAATTTTGCCAAGCTTCTCTTCAAGCTCTAATGGCCTTCACGTCGGGCTCAAGCTTGATGGTCACTCCAAAATAACCAACTTCATACCTACTGAAAAGATGCTCATTCACCTTTGAGCTTATTCACACACTCCTACCTACCCTATCAGCTGCAACTCTCCACTTTAACTCAAACAACATGAAACTTCCAATGAAGCCAATAATTTATCTTATCTAACATTTGGACCTCTGGATTTCACTTGAACCCAAAGTAGAAATGATACTGTGATGACCAAACTTAGAATGTATCTGATCTTCATAATGAAAATGAAACTAGAAAACTAGATTGTAAAACTCTTCCATGTATTCAGCTATAGGATCAAAGAAGACATGATCTTTTTTATGATACTCATAACATTCTATAACTTTGGACAACTCATATATGTTTTGTTCAGCTACACAATATTTCATTTTTATGCTATCCAACTATTGTTCCAACCAATTCTGAAAAACAGTGTATTCTTGCTCATTAATATGATCATTATGTGATGTAAGCTGATTCAAGGAATGACATAAAAAATCAACCCTTTCCTTACCCTGATGGTTATAGAAACTATCTTCTAGTATTTCCTCTTGTTGTTTTTAATGATTCTCATACTCTTGATGATCAAAATACTGACAAGTCTACTGCAAATTTTCCTCAAACTCAGAGGATGTGACATGATTTTCATAAATATGCTCCTGCTGGGTTTCATTTTCATCCAAGGGAGAGGTTATCCTTTCTTCTTGGTGATGAAATGGGTTGTTATGAAGGGCCTCTAAAATTTCCTCATCCATGAACTCATCATCTTCATAACAATTCTCCAAATATTCAATAAAATTCACAGAGTGCTTACAACAAGCTTTGACCAGCAATAAGGAGGGATGACACTCTTTATACATCTCATAAAATGCAACATGGAAATCAGCAAGAGAATATAATGAACCATTTAGAAATATTTCATACCAAGACCATGCTTTTCCTTCTAAAGTGGCCAAAAACATATTCATGAGACAATATTCAGGGAACTGAACCTTGAGACTGTGTACATGCATATGGAATCTAACCAAATGAAGAGAAACATTTTCTTTCTATTCATCTTTAAATATTGGAATATCATCTAGCCATTCAACCTTTGGCATAGGATTTGGAAAGCTAGGGATATGAGACCGATTCATAGGAGCATACCTAGAATTTTTTCTTGCAATGGAATTCATTCTGATCTTCATGCTACTGATCTTTAAGCAGTGGAGTCACCTTCCAATTGATTATTTGATGTGTGGAGTCACGAGCAGAAATGCAACCAATATATACCTAAGTATCTGCTGCTCTGGGACCTTAGAACTGAAACTTTGTCGTTCTTCCTAGGGAAAATTTACACCTTCGGTCCCCGAAAACGACGCCAAAATGTTATCACCAAAATCATACCTAATTGGCTGCTGATCATAAAACTTCAGTGTAACTCTTTCAAACCAATATTTTGATTGAGGCTTAGCCTCCTCAACCTAAGAGGGCTCTCTAAAAGGTTAATGATATTGAGTAAAGATGTAGATAGATGGTTAACTCTATGTGTTTTTATTTTGTATGTTTACAGGTTGAAAAGATGGAGACTTGCTACCATTGGGCTATGGAGTCAGTGACAGGGATAAAGATAACAATAGCTCTTCTAGTGGAAGCTGAGGCTTGTATATATTTCAATGAAAGAGTAACACATTTAGGAAAATCCAAATAACTTGAAAGTTCAAAGGAATTTAGAGAATGTAATACATGAATTCTGAGTAATGAAACATCAAGGTTATTGAAGAGAAACATTTCAAAGATAGGGCATGAAACTCATTGAAAATACACTAAGAATCTTAGGTGAAGAAAAGTTGTATGTTACTATATATATCAGTCAATCCAAAGCTTTACAAAGTGGTCTTCTTAGATAAAATTTTCCAACCTGTAGGTTGAAACCAACATTAGCATGTATACATTGGGCTTATGGAGTTAAAGAAATCTCAGAAAATCAGTGAATCTAATTGACATGGAAGTTGAGACATATCAGGGTTTTTATGAGACATACACTTGAAACGTGTAAAAACACAGTCAGTCCATTTATAAAGGAAGTCAAAGTATCTAAAGATGAGTTTTGAGTAATATATATGAACACCACTGCAAATGCGATATATAAGAAAAACTGATAGAATAGAAAAAACACTAAAAACCCCTTCTGAATCTCAAGTTGGTCAAGTAGAAGCTCTCTGTATTAGTTGAAACAGTGTTTTTACAATATGCACTAGTTTTGCCAAAAAGTCTGCAACCCTTTGATATTTCTACCTCTTGGCCTTTAATAGACATATTAAAACATAATATGATCTCCTCTTAGGCTAGATACATCGAATTTCTAACTACTGACACCTTGCACAACCATAAAACATGAAATTTATGACAAACAAACACCTATCCTACTTGACAGTCCTATTTCAACTAGGAATCAAACTCATTATTACTATATTTAATAACCTTATCCTAGCAACCTTATCTAATTGAAATTACACAATTGAAAAGTATGTTGTCACATGGTCAAATTTGGATGATGAGCTTGAGCTCTTCATGACCACTTACTAACCTCCTCAAAAGCAGGAAACCAAACCTTGTTTTTTAGGCATATGGTATTTTGCATTCATTGAACATTCTGACCATCATGTACTCTTCAATTAGTGGTCCTTTTCTGTTGGAAGTTGAATTAACACATGAAAAAAATCCTCCCTAGACTCCAGTTTTCCAAAACCATCATCAAACTATTCAAATGAGCTAAAAATATACTGCGCTACGAAAACAAGACAATTTCGTAGCGCTGCCCTTTAACCATTTTTCCTTCAAAATATTCACTTATTTTCTTCAAAATAATCTTAATTACCTTTAGATATATCCTCCTTAGAAATTTAAAACCTTAATTAATATTTTTACCCCCCAAAATGTGATGAAAAAGGGCAAGAAAAGCTGCTACAACAATTTCGTAGCGCTTTTCTCCCTTTTTACACTGTTTGCGCTACGAAATTGCTGAGTGAGCAGTTTTGTCAAAAATTTTCCAAATTAAAATTGTAAATATGATAAAAACTCAAAATAAATATTTTTTCATCATATCACTTGAAAAACAGAGTCATTCCAGCATTCTTGAGGTCCGTTCTTCATTTGCAATAGGTTGGCTTATTTGTTTTTCCTGTTTTTTCTTGAACAATAGGTCTTGGGACAAAGCCCATATCTCATAATACATAATGTATTTTGAGAAACGGAAGGATTTTTTTTTATAAAATGATGCTTTGAATAAAAACCTCTCTTGGGTTTTTGAAACACATCTCCTGCTATCCAGAACCTGCCTTTAAAAAACATGTGTAAAACATGAAAACTTTGTTTCTGAAAATAGGGCTTCAAATAAATCCTGGTATCTCCCAATGGATACAACTAGTGAGAAAAAAAAGAGAGGTTTTTGTAGCTAGGTCTATTAGGAAGAAATTCCTCTTTCATTTTTCATAAATTCGTTTTTAGTTTCTCAAAAACCTCCTTGGAAGTTGACTGCTCAAAACCAGAAAACAAAGTTTTTTCCTCATGACTTTCAACAATTTCGTAGCACAAATCAATTTTTTTGAACTAGTGGCACTATGAAAGTAAGGTTTCTTGGCTAATTGGCCAGTTTTGATGAAAAAACTTAGGGAAATGAAATGAATGATGAAATTACGAATGAATTGACATGAAAAACCTTTAAAATGGATTTGTTTACCACTAAGGAAGGTTCAAAACTAAAAATCTAATACTCCCTTTTGGTCAAATTCAAGAAAATATTCCTAAGACCCTATTTTGACCCATGATTCAAAAAAAACTTGACCCAATGATGTTTTGCAAAATTTTTGTGTGATAATAAAGTGGATGAAAAAGTATCACAGATGGGATTATGCTTGTGGATGTATGGTGGGCCAAATGTGAGGCGCGGTAGTGTGATTTTGATTTGCTTAGACAACCTGGTCGTCCGGGAAGGGGGTTTTAGTTTGTATGGTAAAAATGGACCTTTATTCATGGTGGATGGATGTGCATGAGGTGCTTCCTAGACTAAAGTGGTATGGCCATGGCATCACTTTTGCAGTGATATATGGTCTACTATGGGTGGCGAGCGCCATGGAGGGGAGGCTCCACTGACCAACGAGGATGTTTATCATGTGCAGGGTGAGGTGATGATAAAAATGATCAGATATGTGGAAACTATAGTTGTTTTCTAATGGATAAATGATGTCAGGATATGTAGAGTTTACTGGGACTCTATCATGTTGGGGGTATAATGATACCTGCTCTAGAACTTTCAGTAGAAGGAGTTGTGAATGGTTTGCGAGATTTTCTTGTAAAAACAACTACCTCAAGTGAAATCATCTTCTTTATCAAATATTATTGAAATTCAAGAGCTTTAAAAAAGAATATGAGAGAGGGCATACCTTCTAGCGCTGAAAAATTATTTTTTTGGGAGTGCGACTGTGTTGCATCGCCTCTATTCGTTATGGAGTGTTGATCACGATGCATCTTACAGTTCAGAGAATGGACCTTCTGATCTGTCGTTATGGTCCTCCAAATTTTTTGAAAAGGGAAATATATAGGTGAATATGGCCCTAATTCAATTCATTTGTACTTTTTGAGTTTTTGAGAGGTCAGAGGCTTCTGCGTAGCAGTTCTTGCTGTTGCGGTCATCTTGAGCACCACACATTAGCGATATCATGCCCAGGTAACCTCCATGATGTCTTGCAGTTTAATTTTTTCAGTTTGATGGTGCCGAGGTTCGTATAGACTTGCATTAGGGGAATTTTGAGGTCTAAAATGGGCCTCCTAAGAAAAATGTACAACAAAAATAAAGTTTATAACAACCAATAGGATTCAAGATGATGATGTCAACCATTGGGGATGATTCATCATTTTTTAAATAAAAGGGTAAAAATATTAAAAAATAATAAAATAATAAAACTACTTTTTCAATTCGTATTTTCAACTTATCTCCCAAAATTTTTACTCAAATTTCGAGTGGGAGTGCTCGTTGGATGCAAAATTTAATTCCTCATCCAAGGAGTACCCATGTTGCATACTTTTGATGAACTATACTACACGAAAAATGAGAAATACATAAAAAATGTGATTGTAATCACGTTTTTTTATGTATTTCTCATTTTTCGTGTAGTAGGACCCATCGAAAGTATGCAACATGGGTACTCCTTGGATGAGGAATTAAATTTCGCATCCAACGAGTACTCCCGCTCGAAATTTGAGTAAAAACATTGGGAGATAAGTTGAAAATATGAGTTGAAAAAGTAGTTTTTTCATTTTTCCCTCTAAAATTTGATGATGTCATCAAATCTTATTTGATTTTTTCCACCATTATTTTATTATTTCCTTAGGAGGCCCATTTTAGACCTCAAAATTCCCTTAATGGTTTGTACAGATTCTAAGTGTTTTTTTCCCTAGATTACGTGGACGATCAGGGAAAAAGTGCACCCTCTGTGCACATTTTCTGGGATAAGCACACTTTAAGCGCTCTATTCCCCTTCTTTGGCGCACCTTAAGTGCACCTATGGAAAATACAGGCATGCCCTAAGCGTGCCTATCTGAGGGACAGGTGCGCAAAAGGCCAAGGCAAGACAATTTTTGAGTTTTGTCTATTTTGATGTTTTTTGTTGTTGTTGATGGGTACCTGTTTGGATGGCAGGTTGCTATGGAGGGAGCAGGATTGGCCCGAGCTCCGAAATTCATTGGCTACTGATGCTGGTGCATGCCGTTAACGGGCGCAATGGGGGCTCCTAAAGTTTACAGAGAACGAGCTTCTTCAGTCGCATGACCAATTGCTTCGTTACTTGATCTGGCATTAGCACAGGAGGCACAACATGTTTGTGTTGCATGGGAAAAACTTGGTCATTTGTCCGGAGATGGATGTATATTTTGTGACTGGGTTACTGCCTCATGGTGAGGCACTAAGGTATCCACTCCCTTTTGGGAGGGTGGATTTGGAGAGGTTGCGAAGACGTCATTGTGGTGGGGCGCCTGTTACGGAGGGGTGCATGAGTATTACATTAGTGAAAGATCTGGCAGAGTGATGTGCTATGGCAGTGATTGTGTGTCTTGCAGGGTTGTTGACTCTGCATCGGGCATCAGGCCCGCAGGTTGGATTCTTGCGCCGGTTGAGGTCCGGGAACTCCTATGATTTTTCCCGTTTTTGCTATGATGGGATGATGACATAGCTCAACAAGGTCCACAATGGATCGACATTGTTTGCATATGCCAGCATTTTGTGTAGCATTATGTATGAGAGGGTAGTGCTGTTGAGACCACTGGTGGCGATGCCTCCTGGGGGGGCCACGGGAGCCTTGTATGAAGAGGTGGGCTCCGGTGATGCCGCGAGGTCGTGGGGGCATGGTGGGGAATTACTAGAACGCCACGATAGAGGCCTGGTTCGAGGTGAAACCCTAGATGTTCTTGCCATTCCCATATGTGGGGATGGACTTCTAGGGGGATCCAAATATGGGTCTGCCTCCTGGTTATGCTTATGGGCCAACAGGTACATTTTTTATGTTTTTTGCATTTATTTAAGTATATATGCTCTTATGTGTTTTTATGGTGACATTAACATAGTTTTGGTTACTCTTTGCAGATGTTGGCGAGGTAGGTCATGTTAGTCATCAATATTTTTCACTTGTTGGTGATGACTAGTTGTAACAGTTAGGTTTTCTAGCAGCTGATCTAAAAAATTGTCAAATTTTCCAGCTGGAAAACACCCATAAACTTTTTTTTTTTCCCTCCTACCTTTTCATTCCACCCATGACTAGATGAACCTCATTATCAAGCCATATCTAGCCTTAGCCATACTAGTTTTCCCATCAACTCGAAAGAAACAATCCAAATTTTTCCAAAGAAGTCTACCCTAAGTTAGGTAGTGGTGCTTTAGGCATTTCTCCCTTGGAAAAATATCCTAAAGGCCAAAGAACCTCTATCTGCTGCAGACCAACCATAACAGACCATTCCCATTCTGTGAACAAAGTTGGTTACAACCCTAGGTCACGCCACTAATAAACCCTCAAATCTCAGCTATACATGTACCATAGGTCAAACTGATTTTAGGTGGTTTTAAAGTGTTTTCATGGATCTTTCAAGAACAAAAGCATACCAACATTCCCAGAAGACAGTATTTGTTTCCACATGAGAAGAAAAATTCTTCTCATGTGACTTTGAGCCTGGAATGCAGCTGCAGTGCAGAGAGTTGTTTCATTAAGCTCCTACGATCACAGTCAAAGGCATGAAAAGACAATGAATGGAAAAAAAACACTGTTAAAGGCTGATGAGATGGCATGACTAAAAAACCTCCTTCATTTTATAAGCAAAGGGTTGAGGACAAAAAAAAAAAACCTCCTTCATCTATAAGTAGAGGGTTTGATGACTAAAAAATCTCCTTCATTTATAAGTAGAGAGTTGAAGACTAGGAGCGCCTACTTCATCTATAAGCAGAGGGCCAAGGACAAAGTTGGATTTTTAGATTTACAATGACTGTAAGGAAATTTTTTTGAGTGCAGTGAGACAACAACTGAAGGTCCCTGCATGAAAATGATGATTAAAAGGCAGAGGTAAAGCAGTGGGCTTTAAAAATGGTCTGCATGAGTTTCTATATCATTTGAATTACGAGGCAAAGCAATGGTGCTTTTCAAAAATTGTTTGCATAAGCTCCATTGTTATTGAGTTACAATATGAAGCTAATGAGTTGATCATCAATGGAGAAATATTATTGAGCAGATGGCCAAAGGAGTCCAACAGTCGTAGTCTCTAACTAGATTCTGCCATCATGAATAAAGGAAACCACTATCAGTATGTTCATCAAACATTCTTTACTTGGTTAAGACAGAGGTTAAAAAGAAACCAAGAATTTGTCAAAGTAGGCCTCCTTCATCTATAAGCAGAGGGCCAGAGCAGTAATTGACTTTAGGGTTTTCACTGACTGAGAGACAAATTGTAAGAACAGTAGGGGACAGTTGAAAGCTTCTGAGTAGAGTAATGATTTCAAAAACAAAGGGAAAGCATGAGTACTACAACTATCAAAGAAGCTGAATTATCTCCTATCAGATTTTTCTTTCAAAGACAGTCTGGAGCCAAAAATGAACAAACCTTGATAAAGGGTGTAATTTCCTTAAAGGTTATAAAAACTCATCTCCTTGATGAACAGGCTTAACATTTAGTCTCTGTTGCTTTAAACAAAACAAAGTTGAAAAGTGGTTGAAATATGGGTCATGACATAGGCCAAAGAGTGATAATTGTTTTTCAAAAGGTCCTGTTCTTCCTGTTCATAAAAAAATTCTTTCAAAAAACTCATCATAATAGACAAAGGCAGTTTCAGTTTAGTTTTCCCAAAAAGGCACTGCAACTAAGCACATATGTCCATAAATATGCAAGAAGATTATGGCATGTGTTTCAGATTTTGGAAAAACTTTCAAAGCCAATAAGGCATGCCACTATTACAAATGAAGGCATTTTCCTTATGAAAAGGGTCAAAGGTACCTTACTGTTGCATTTTGAGTAAAAGGAGAGGTTTGAAAGAAGTCCCCTTTTGATGAACAGAGAATGGTAAAGCATGAGTGAATGAAATTGAGTTTTTTGCACCCACAGTGAGAAGATGAGTTTAAAAAACACCTAACAGTTCAATCAACTTCACAGTGAGCATTATCACCTTTAAAGCAACAGAAGCATAAACTGTCAACCAAGCTTAAAGAGATAAGTCATCTCCTTGGAAATGGAAAAAGATGCTTCACCAATCATTGGTATGTTTTTGAGTGGATTTTCCATGTTGAAAAGGTCATTAAAAGGACAGCAGTGGCAGAGTTTCTTGTTTAATAAAGCGTAGTGAAAATGCAGTAGAGGAGATTTGAAATTCCTAAACAAAGCCTCTTCACCTAAACAAAGTTCCTCACTATGCTACCTTTTCAAAAGTCAAACTCCACATTTTGTCGAAAGATTGATGCAAAGAGTCTTTAAAAGCCTTTCAAAGGTTTTCAAAACCTTCACCAAGTAAACGTGAAAAGAGCTCGGACTTTTTCACTTTTAAAAGGAGGTAAGGACAGTTTCCAAGAGCTATTTCGCAATTCCAAAGCGCACACAACACCTCCTCCTAGCTGCTTGCTGGAACTCAGAGGCATTCCAAGCTAAAACACAGAGTTTTCGGGCTTTTTAGGCCACGTGACGCACCTATAGAGTTGCGCGGTGTGTTCAGGAGAAGTTTTGAAAAGGAGTTACACTGTCGCATGACGCGCCTGTAGGAGCTGATCACGACGGCCTGTCAGTGACCCGACAACTTCTCTTTGCGCGATGCCTTCCCTATTAAACGTGTCGCGCATGTGTTCAATGATCAAGGTGCCTCCAAACCAATCTTGAATCTGATCAAACCCTCAAGGAAAGCCAACCATCGAAGTTTCGAGGTATTTTATGAGCCTCCTTGGTATTTTCAAATTTCTAAAAAGGTGATCAATGTTGTGTTTTTCAAAGACTAAGTGATGGTGAAAAACATGAAACTCTTGATGTAAATAGAGGTGTATTGGAATAAAAAGATTGAAGAATATTGTTACAGTTGGTTGAAATTAAAGAGGTCATTCTTGTTTCAAAGAACCTAAAGCTACCCTCAAAACAAGTGATAGACCATAAACTCTGTCGGCTGTATGTAGTGGAAAAAACAAGTGGTAAGGAGGGTTGATATTTTTGTTTAATGATCCGGGCTTGCAGTGGCTATATTTTCCCAACACTGACATAGTGAAAGTAGTATATTTTTATTACTGTCAAAAGACCTAACAAACTGCCCTCAAAACTAGTTGAAAGGTGGAGGCAGTGTTTAAAGGGAGGAAAAACAGGGTTTGAAAAGTGAAACAGTGCGCCTAATTTCAACAACAGTGACCATGGTATAAGTGTTTTGTCATTTCAAAAAGTCCCCTCCGTGTGGTAAAAAGGAAAAAAACAGTGTTTTCTCTTTTGTTCCATGAAGCAGAATTAGTGAGTGAAGTTATTTAAATCAGTTTGGAGGTTTTCTGTATAATTTTGGGTGAGGAATAGTGAATACAAGAGAAATGTTTTGATTAGGAGGGGTTTTGGTCTGCTACAAGGCTGTTTGTGCTCACACCAAAACACAAAGAGATTGGTGACCTTACCCAAACACAGTGACCCTTTGACTGTGTGTACCTTTTCTTTGACTGTGCGCTTGTCATTATAAATATTGGTTGATTGGCATACAAAAGGGGAAGAGTAGTGTTTTGGGAGGAGCAAAGACCTAATATCAAAGAAAAAATTTCACATAGCATTTGAGGAAAATTTACCTTGATCAAACAGTGATTGACAAAGAAGACAGAGTTCTGTTTGAGAAAAAATTCTTGAAAACCTTTTTGAGGCAATTTGGTTTTGCAGAGAGCATCCAGAACAAGATGCCTCCTAGGCAGGATAGTAGGAGTGGATTGCATAAGATATTTGAGCCTACTTCCATTGAAGAAGTGAATGCCCACCCATCATTCTTGTTCAATTTCCATGAGGTCAGGTGTTTAGATTTTTGTCAAAGGGTGCAAGAGGTGAAGAGTTTTTCTCCATTGACACACCTTTGCGCTTTGAGGTTTCGAGATAAGCATTTCTAGTTGGAAAGCCTCGACTTCAAATTCTCTCCAAGATCCATCTCCAAGGCCACTAAAATCCCCTATATTGGTGAGAAATGGTTTAAACAAAGCCATTTGGACTCAGATGATTACAAGCCCTTTCTAAAGCCTGAGCATAGAGAGTCATGTCCTTCTATTTTCCCTTTCTCATATCTTTTAGCCAGCTACAGCCCCCTCATGAAGATCATCATGAAATACTTCACTTGTGAGGGAAGATTCTCCCAAATCTATGCTTATCACATTTTACTGCTCATGCATTTCACAAGGACCAAGCCGCTAAATCTTCCTTCTTACACAAGAGCATTGAGAAAATGGCCTCCAATGTTCAGAAGAAGCCTCCTTCACAACAAGTAGCCTGTCTCTTCCATCACTCTCTCATCAAAATCATTATTCTTCATCAGCTTGAAAAGAGATAGGTCTCTTGGGATACTTTCATCACCCATCTGGATTTCTCCACTGTTCCTCCAGTTCACACATCCCCTACACCTCCTACTCATCATCCTTCACCTTCCTCTAGCAGACCCATTCCTAAAAAACTCAAGTTTACCATAGAGCAAGCAGAAGAGCCTGAAGAGGGAGAAGAGCATGACCATGATGATGAGGAAGATGATGAAGGGCAGCAGCATGAAGAACATCAGACTGATGATGAAGGGAAGCAGCATGAAGAACAACAGACTCATGATGAGGGTGAGAAGCCTTATGATGACACACAGCAGCAAGGGGATGAGGAAGAAAGCGCTGAACAACAACATCATAGTGATGATGAGTAGCAGCAAGGAGATGAAGAAAATCAATGCAGTGAGGGTGAGGAGACCTTTGATGATACACAACAGACTTATGATAAGGGTGAGACAGAGCAACAAGGGTAGCCAAAGGAGACTGAACAGGGGTAGCATGATAGTGCTGAACATGATCAACATGAAAGAGATGAGCAAGGGCAGCCAAAATATGATACACAATAGCCTCCTCAAGAATATCAGCCTCCTCAAGAACAGTAGCCTCCTCAAGAGGAACAACAAACTCAAAAAGAAGAGAGGTAAGGTGACAAAGGTCAAGGGGCCATGCCCTCTTATCTAAAAATGGCCAAGCCCCAGACAACAAAGAAAAAGGTGCCTAGAGTTGTCACTCCAAATGTGACAAGGGCCCTCCGAAGCAAAGGAAAATTTCCCAAGAAGCCCATGATTGATTTTCCCAGGAGGAAGAGCACTAGAATAGCCACCCAAAGCAAAGGGAAAGGCAAGGAAGAAGGCAGTCATGAACAGGAGAGTGCATTCGAAATCATCCAAGTCCAAAGCGATGATAGTGATAATGAGGCTCAGATTATAGAAAACCTCTTAATCCATAGAGAAAGCCAAATTGATGCTTTGAAAGATGATCTTCATAGAGCTAGGAATTTCAATCAATTTTTGCAAATCTAAAATAAGCAAATGAGTGTCCATATGGATGTTTATGAGACACGGGTGATCAAATACAAGAAGGAGGCCTCCAAAGCCCAAGTGAGGTTGGAACAACTCATGGGTGAGTTCGATGAAAGTGAAGGCGAAGATCAGCCTAGGTGAAAAAGGCCAAGAACCATGGGGCTTAAAAAGGCCCTTGAGAAGCAAAAAGAAGAGGAAAATGCCCTTCTCCAATCTACCCCTCTCACTACATTGTTCGAACAAGAGATAGATAAAAATAGGGAGGCATGGCTTGAGGGAGTCAATGACCACTTGGAGAAGAAATTGGAGAAGGAAAACAAGGATTTAGACCTTCAAAGGAGAATGACGGGGCATTATAAAAAGTTAAATCAGTTTGCCCGGTGCAAGTTGAAGGCTGCTCAAGAAAAAGTCAAGGAGGCTAAAGGGAAGCGCCCGACATAGAAATTGAGGAAAGACACCTGAGGACTTTAGATTTTGGCCTCTGCTTCACAACATGTTGCTGAAAACCCTTGAGGGTCATGCTCACCAATTTTGGGCGATTTTCGACATATTTTGGTTTTTTGTCATTTTTGGGTTTTGGCCAAAACTCATGGGCTTCGCCATTTCAGATTGGGGGATCATCAAAGGATGAGAATGGTATCATTAGATGCCATAATTTTAGCAGCACATACTAAGCAATTTTCAGGACATTTTAAGATCATTTTCTCCCCCGAAATGGCGAAAAATGCTCGGTTTTTCTACACTCTGCCCAGTTTATCAGCAAGGCTTATTTTTTGGTTTTTTACACACAGGCCTATTTTTTGAGAACTTCTAGGCATAATATTGGCAAAATTATAGTTTTTCCAGAAATTAGACTCTCAGAGCTTTCCAACGAGCTATCATGAGCCTCGTTTCGACATCGGGAAGGCTGCCAAAAGTTGCCGGCAAGTCAGGGGACCTTTTGCTGATGTATTTTTTGAGTATTTTTGTAAAAATTGAACCTTTAAAAACTGCTTTTTCCTCATGTGCGTTTAGCTATTTTTGCACATGAGAATTTATGAAAAGTCAATTTATTTCCCTCTTTTAGCATTTTTTAGATATTTTATGAGATATTTTGTGCCTTGGGCTTTGCAAAGCCTCAAGGAAAAAATAAGATATTTTGGATAGGCCAATGAGATTGCAAGTTGAACTAAGAGGTTTTCCTCACTTGGGCCTATATATTCCAAAGGCTTTCATTGTAAACAAAGGTTGAACTTGATGAATAGAAGCAATATATGGTCATATAAGCTTTGGAAGAAATACTTGTCTCATGCTTTTGGATAGTCTCTTGGATGTTCTTGGATGATGAAAGAGGATTGTTGTTGGATTCCATGACTTGGTAGAATGGTATAGTGTCTCTCTCTTTGTTTTGTTTCCTAGTTTTCATTCATAAATCCATGTTTCTTGCTTGCTATAGGACAATAGAGAACAAATTTGAGACATGCCCTTGGAGGCACCTCAAATTTCCTGTTTCTTCATAGCTTCCATGTTTTCTTCATTCTTAGTCACATTAAAGAATTCTTGATTGCTCTTTAATAACTTAAGGATATTGTTGCTTATTTCATTCATGGTTTTATGCATGCTAAGTATGATTTACGGTATGCCCTTCTTACTCATGGCTAGCCATAGCTCCATCCATGAAATTTCTCTTTGACTGATTAGATTGTCATTTGTTGAACCAAGGAGGTCTTGTTCTGATCTTGCCCTTTGCCTAAGACTATGAAATCTTGTTTTCAAAGTGCCCAATAACTTGAAGTACTGTGTTTAGGCATTCTGGCATAGTGATTTGAGTTGTTTTTCTGTCTTAAGTGTATTTCCCCAAAGTCTGATAGCCATTTCCTAAAGTTAGAGAGTTATATATCTCTATGCATGGCTTGAATGTTTATTTCTATGCATTGATTAGCTTAAAGTTACATTTCTCATGATTAATGGTTTTCCCTACCATGTTTATGTCATCTATTAAACTATTTGTGCTTGAAATCCTTTGTTATTCACAAACTTGATGTCCATCTTACCCCATTTTGCCCAAAGATCCATTTTACCTCGAATCAAATCAGCCCTTCAACAACCTTGTATCACCATCTGAAAGCTTTCTTGACCTTTTCGACCCCATAGCCTAGTTGATCTGACATCTTTTTACCTATCTTATATCTTTGATCAGTTTCATCCCTCATAACCTAAAAACCAAAACCAAAAACCTACTTCATAACTAGCCTCAAATCAGACACAATAAGTAAACACACAGATATCCCTTACACAAATAGAGAGAGCCCTCTCTGAGTCCAGGAAGGCTAGGTCCTTGGGCTCCAAAGATTGGTTTGATGTTACATTGTCATTTGGCTTGCCAATCAGCCAAATCATGGGACCCTAACATAATGGCCATCACGGTGGGACTTATTGAGTACATGAAAGTCTAGCAAAATCTTATAGAATCTTTAGTCCTTCAACACTAAACTCAGACCATCAACTTATAGAATCATTTAGAGTAAACTCCTTATTTCACCATCTTAGCAAAGTGATGAATCAAGTTTAGAACACTCTTACAAACTAGGATGCACATAAAAAAACTCAGAAAAACCCCAAAAAACTCCCTTAGATTGGTTTTTGATAGTACTAGTGGTGGACGATACACATATGTTGAAAATGAAACAAGATGATGGAGCTTAGTGAAATGAAGTCGCCTTCACTAAGTGGGCCCGCAGGCTATTTTTGGCGCAAAGTCTAGTTTTAGACATATGGATCATGGTCTATGAGTTGCAGGATGCTATTTATGGATGATTGGTCAAGTTGGTAAAAATAGATGGAACTCTATTTTTAGACATTGGGCGGTTTCTATTTTTAGACTGCCAGGCTAAAAATAGAACAGTCAAATATTATTAACCCTTAAAAATATTTAGACTATAAACATTATCTTATCCTCTTGGAACACTTCAGTTTGATGCTTGGATGTGGCACATGTAGCTGACAGAAGGAATTACGCTATTCCTAGGGGTTAGTTGAGCTATTGCATGGTTGACTTCAGTTAGAACTCATGTGGCAGAGTTTGGTGGAGTTGTGTTCTGTTTAACTTAGTTGAACTAGTTGTATCTAGTCTAACTAAAAAATACACTAGTGATGAGTGGTGTGAATTAATTATTAATTAATTCACTAATTATTAACTCACAAATCAACTAAACAACACATTAGTTAACTGCAATGCATGGACAGTTCAGTGGAGACCAGTGTTAGAGGTGGGTGAAAGGGTGTGATTGACTATCCGTTGTGACCATGATTGTGCATGAGATTTACACACACATTGATGGAGATTGCCAATGAGGATTACGCAGTTGGAGCTAGTGGGATTCAAACTTGGATCTCATTCATTACTCACTTGGATTGCGCAGTAGAGGCAGGCAGAATTGTGGAGGAGATTTGAACCCATGACTTGTTAAAATCTCATATAGTTTTTGTGTAACTTTTTGGAGATAGTACTGAGTACTTGTGAGGAGTATTGTGCTATGTATTGTTACATGTTCTCTATCATTATAATATACGAATAGTTGGGGTTTTTAGCTATTTCTTTCCGCATTACATCCTGTGTTGATATGTGTGCTTGATTATGTTTTAATGAGCACATGTGACTGCTTTCTATTTCCGCATATTGATGATCAATTGTAGAAGAGATTATGTATTATACATGAAGCTTAAATAGTGTGTAATCAGGATAATCTCGGTGAATAATTCAACAAATTATTCAAATTTCTACATGAGTATCGGAAGCGAAATTGATCTTCGGATCTATTACGGTGATTACAATTATTTCGGTAAATTAGAGTGCATGTCGGGCCAGGTAGCCTCTGGATCCATCCTTTCTTTGAAAGGTGATATATCCAGTAAATTCCCTTACAGTCGATCTCTGTGCTAGAAATAATTTGTTCTCACAGATCCAGAAGCAGCTGAGTTTTGAGCTTGGAATTCGAATTTGCAGTAGTTTTCTTGGTGCCAAAGTTGAAATGTCTTTCAACGGATTGCGACTGGAATATGCCCTTGAGGGCAGTTTGAATTATGTTGCATGGAAGGACCGGATGGAGGTGGTATTAGATGATAACGGGCTGAAGGAGTTCATAGAAGCTGAGATCCCAAACTTGACTGATGCTGCTCAAGTTGAGGCTTGGCAAAAGAAGATGGCGAAATGTCGAAGAATTTTGTTGGAGGGCATGAAGGATCACATTGTATCCAACATGCATGGAAAAGCTTCTCCATACTTGATGTGGAAAGAATTGAAAGGAATTTATTCAGCAAAGAGCGACCCGAGGAGGAAGTTGGCGCTCAAGGATAAACTCAGACACATAAAGATGGAGAAAGGCGACAGTATGCCCAAGTACCTCACGAAGTTCATCCAATGCAGGGATGAGTTGGGAAGTGTGGGGGTGACTGTCGATGATGAGGAATTGGTGAGCTTGACTCTCCTTGGTCTTCCGAAGAGTTGGCATGCCTATCAGGATTCTGTCAATGGTCGGGAGAAATTGTCAGAATGGGAGCGACTTTGGTCGGATCTTGTGCAAGAGGAGATAAGGCGGAATACCAGAGACGGATCTTCATCAAAGGCATCTGATGAAGAAAATTGCGCTTTGGCTGCCAAATCAAAGAAGGGGAAGAGAAAAAAAGCTTCTCATTCTGGTGCGAAAGGCAAGAAGCAAGACATGTCTAAGGTGAAGTGTTTTCACTGTCACCAGCACGGACATTATGCCACAAATTGTCCGCAGAAGAAGAAAAATAAGCAAGCTGCTAGATCTGCAGCGGGAGAGGCCTTAGCCTCGGTTTTTGAGCTCGGTTTGAGCTGGATTTTTCAACGATCGCATGTGGTCTCAAGTGTGATGGGGTCGGTATGGTTCTTGGAAGTATGGTTCTTGGACGATGGTGCGTCTTTTCACATATTTGGAAATCGAGGTCTTTGTTTTCAGATCTGGATGAGAAAAGATCTTGGAGTGCACATTGAGATGGGCGATGATGGTGAAGGATCTTGGTGGTATCGGTACCATTTCCTTTGAGAGGGAGTCTGGTAAACCCTTCGTATTGAAGGAAGTGATGCATGTTCCAGGATTGAAGAAGAATTTGATCTCTGTGGCGATGTTGGAAGACAAGGGGTACGATGTTGTCTTTAGCGAAGGAAAAGCATTCCTACGTAGTAAGACAACTGGAGAAACCCGGAAGATAGGGGTTCAAGTCAAGAACCTTTATCAGTTGCAAGTGGATGGCTGCGCAACAATGGCATGCAAGGCGGAAGGAGTGGTGAGCCAGGATGATGGCGAGCTGTGGCACCGGAGATTGGGCCACCTTCACCATGGAGCATTGAAGATACTGCAGTAGATTTCTACTCGGCTTCCTAAGGGCACTCTTGCGCAGTCAGATCAGTGCAAGGGGTGTACCTTGGGAAAATTTGTGAAAGCCACCTTTCACGAGAAGGATAGTCACGCCACGACGATCCTTGAGAGAATTCACATAGACGTGTGTGGACATTTCTCAGTAGCTTCGACAGCAAAGCACAAGTACTATGTGATCTTTGTTGATGATTTCTCTCGAAAGTGCTGGATCTTCTTCATGCAGAAGAAGAGTGAGACATACTCAAAGTTCTGTGAGTTCAAGGCGCTGGTTGAGAAGGAATCGGGGAAGCATGCGAAAGCTCTTAGGAGTGACAATGGTGGTGAATTCATCTCTGCTGAATTCAAGGAATTTTGCATCACAGAAGGAATTCGGAGAGAGCTCATTGCACCTCATAACCCACAGCAGAATGGGGTTGTTGAGCGGAAGAACAGAACGATCGTGGGTGCTGCACGGGAAATGTTGCATGATCAGGGCCTACCCCTTCACTTGTGGGCGGAAGCATGCAATACTGCAGTATATGTGAAGAACCGTTGTCCTCACAAGATACTTGGCATGAGTACACCCGAGGAGGCGTTTTCTGGTAAGAGACCTGATATTTCCCATTTGAGGATTTTTGGTTCACCTGTCTACATGCATGTGACAAAGGATGCCAGGAAGAAGCTGGATCCGACCGTAGAGGTTGGGATATTTGTGGGGTACACTGATACACCCCACAACTATCGTGTGTATTTTCCAGACAGTCGCAACAAGATGATGGAGCTTAGTGAAATGAAGTCGCCTTCATTAAGTGGGCCCGCAGGCTATTTTTGGCGCAAAGTCTATTTTTAGACATATGGATCATGGTCTATGAGTTGGAGGATGCTATTTATGGATGATTGGTCGAGTTGGTAAAAATAGATGGACCTCTATTTTTAGACATTGGGTGGTTTCTATTTTTAGACTGCCAGGCTAAAAATAGAACAATCAAATATTATTAACCCTTAATAATATTTAGACTATAAACATTATCTTATCCTCTTGGAACACTTCAGTTTGATGCTTGGATGTGGCACATGCAGTCGACAGAAGGAATTATGCTATTCCTAGGGGTTAGTTGAGCTATTGCATGGTTGACTTCAGTTAGAACTCATGTGGTAGAGTTTGGTGGAGTTGATGAGACAGTTGGTGGAGTTGTGTTCGGTTTAACTTAGTTGAACTAGTTGTATTTAGTCTAACTGACAAATACACTAGTGATGAGTGGTGTGAATTACTTATTAATTAATTCACTAATTATTAACTCATAAATCAACTAAAGAACACATCAGTTAACTGCAATGCATGGACAGTTCAGTGGAGACCAGTGTTAGAGGTAGGTGAAAGGGTGAGTGTACTATCAGTTGTGACTATTGGCTGTGCATGAGATTTGCACACACATTGATGGAGGTTGCCAATGAGGATTGCGCAGTTGGAGCTAGTGGGATTCAAACTTGGATCTCATCATTAAACAATTTGGATTGCGCAGTAGAGGCAGGCAGACTTGTGGAGGAGATTTGAACCCATGACTTGTTCAAATCTCAGTTAGTTTGTGTGTAACTTTTTGGAGATAGTACTGAGTACTTGTGAGGAGTATTGTGCTATGTATTGTTACATGTTCTCTATCATTATAATATACAGATATTTGGGGGTTTTCAACTATTTCTTTCCCCATTACATCCTGTGTTGATATGTGTGCTTGATTATGTTTTAATGAGCACATGCGACTGCTTTCTATTTCCGCATATTGATGATCAATTGTAGAAGAGGTTATGTATTATGCATGAAGCTTAAATAGTGTGTAATCAGGATAATCTCGATGAATAACTCAGCAAATTACTTAAATTTCTACAACATATACCTCAAAACAATTAAAAATCCACCTGGCGACTCCACTAGCCTCTAGTAGGTCTTACTACTTTACTAAACTCTAGGCTACTATCCGATTGAGCCACCTCATCGCCACACTAACATAATGGCGATCACGGTGGGACTCTGAGTGATAAACAAACTTAGATTCCATAAACCTTCAGAGACCTTTGAGAATACTATCTGGTTGACTTATCCCACCGCTCACTAACATAATGGCGATCACAGTGGGACTCTGAGTAATAAACAACTTGGTTTCCCTAAATCTTTAGAGGCCTTTAAGAATACTATATGATTGAATTATCCCACCGCTCACTAACATAATGGTGATCACGGTGGGACTAACTGAGTACATAAAAGTCTATCAAACTCTTGTAGATTCATTAGTCTTCAAAACTTAAATAGGAAAGCAATCCATAGAACCATTTAGAGTAAACTCTTTTTGTTATCGCCACCCTAGCGAAGTGATGAAACAGGTTTAGAATACTTTAATAAACCATAGGCTGCACATAAAACTCAGAAAAACCCCAAAACATTCCCAGATTAGCTTTTCCCTAGTTATTAGTGGTGGACCATAGCTACGTCTTTACAAAAACAACCAAGTTCCACCTGGCGACTCCACTAGCCTCCAGTAGGCCTAAAAACTCCATAAAAGACCAAAAAATTCATAAACCATACCTTCCTGCTAAATCATCCCTCCAAAAACTTAAACTTAGGGTGGAAACTCTGTAATCAGTGACAAACTAAGTATAACTTAGCGATTCAGAAAACCTCACCTAAACATAGGAGATAAGCAGAAGCCTTCTTGCCAAAAGAACCATTAGCTTGTCCATACAACCTAGAAAACTGTTGAAACCAAGTGAATCACTCTTCTTTGCAAGTTTCCATCTCAAAGTTTTCTATAAAACTTTTTCCCAAAGCATCTTTGATAGTGTTGGTGGTGGACCATAGTTCTCACAGAAATCCGCTTGGCGACTCCACTAGTCCATCCTTTTTGTTTTGACCATCCTTCACATTAGTAAAACCCTAGAGAGGCCATCCGTTCAAAACAATCACAATGTACCACCTTCTCTAAACTCTAAACCCGAAATCTGGCTTCACAAAGAATCAACACCAAATCTCATCCATACCGAAATCCCCCTATCATAGTAGATGACCCAGAGAAGATTCTGTGGCAAGCTTCCGAAACTGGAAATTTAGCTACCGATAGGTCCATTTGTAAAGCAAGATTAGTACCTGAACATCTCACTACCTTGCAGGATTCCTCCTTTGACTTAAACTCAGCAAAAACCCTTTTTAGAAGAAAGTCACAAAGTAAGATAGACTTCGACGATCTTGAGCCCTTAGATCTGCCACAGAGTCCTAGTAGAGAAACCTCACCTACCACACCTCCTAACTTTCAGCTTCTCCATCACTTTGGCTCCTACCATCCCAGATCTTCTCAAAACCAGGTCACTAGTCCAAGTACATCCGCCACACCTATCCAAACCACTACTGTTCAAACCACCTCAGCTCATCCCACAAGCCCTCATTTTGTACATCACCCATTAGCTCTCGTCATGGTAGCTTGGTACGCACCCTTGGTGTTGCCACAACCTTTGGCTCCCTTAAAAAATGACTATCAAGCCAAAATCCCACACTTTATCGAAGATGAGACTACCATAACTCAACAACATGTAGATAGGATTAGCGATGCCTTTGAATACATGGAAATAGAAGACGAGACCATCAGAATGAGAATGTTCGCCCAAAGCTTGGGCGGGGAACCCAAAAAATGGTTTAAGAGCTTAACTCCAAATAGAATCCAAAACCTCCCAGAACTCTACCAAGTCTTCATAAACAAGTGGGAAATCCAAAAGAACCCCATTCAAATCCCGCCAGAATATAAAAATCTAAAACGAGAAAATGGGGAAAGTGTCCAGGGATACTGCACTAGGTTCAACAGTGTGTATAACGCCCTCCCACCTCACTTCAAACCCCCACTTGGTTCAGCCTTGGCAAATTTCCCCAAGGCTTTTGACCCAGACATGACTTATCAGCCAAGAGACAAGGACCCCCTTACCTTAGAGGAAATGCAAAAATTAGCCATAAGAGCAGAAGCTAACTTAGCAGAAAAAAGATCTAGGACTAGATCAGAAAGGAAATTCACATACCGAGATGAGGTCTCCACTTCATCCCCTTCCCTAGATAATAGAATAGATGACTTAGTTAGGTCCATGGCCAAGATGTGGGAAAAGATAAGTGAGAAGACCCCTCTTAGGGACAACCAGCCAAACCCTCCAAACATAAACCAGAACCAAAATTTTAGGAGGGAACAACCTCAAAACAAACCGAGGGAAAATGACCAACAAATTAGGCCACCATTTAATGAAAATTATGTGGAAGAAGATGATAGGGATACAAAAACCATTTATGAAAATCATTTTAACCTCATAGGGTCTGATAATGAGAGTGAGGTGTAACTCATAGAAGAAGAACAATCATTCTTCCCTCCAAATTAGGATGAAACCAACTATGAAGATCCAGAGGATCCTGCCATAGATTTTTAGAATGCCATAGTAGAAGCTCACAGGAAATATGACCTTAGAAGAAGAAAAAATCAAGAAAAATCCAAGAAAGGTAGCTCAGACACTGCTAAAACCCCTGTTACCATCCTTAAGAAAGCAGTGAACAACAACAAAATCATGGTCGGGAAAAATGACCAAAACAAAGATAGAGTTACCCAAACTAGTCTTGACTCAGATGCTCCTAGTACTTCCACAAAGATTCCCGAGGTGGCTGTGGAAAACAAAATCCTGAAACAGAGCCAACAAACTCAGAACATAGAGAAATTCATGGCTGAGAAAGCCGAAGCAAACATGTCTAAACTATAGTTACCTTTTAGTTTTGAGGGTGAAATCGCCAAAATAAAGATCACCATGCCTCTTACTGAGCTCATCACCCAAAATTCTTACAAATCCAAAGTGTTAAAGGTCCTGAATATTGGAAATGATGCCAACACCCTTAATCTAGCTGATGACACTCCTGAAGTGTTGTTTGGTCCGAAAATAGAAGGGAAATTCCAAGAGGGAACCACTCTTCCCTTTTACATCAGTCTGAATATCCATGACAAAATCCTTCACAATGCCATGCTAGACTCCAGAGCCTCGCATAATCTCATGTTGAAGGTTGTAATGGAAATATTAGGCCTGGAAATCACAAGACCATACAAAGACTTATATTCATTCGATTCGAGTAGAGTCAAATGCCTAGGTTTAATCAAAGACCTTTGTTTCAGCTTGGCCCAGATACCTACAAAACATCTAATCATGGACATAATGGTAGCAGACATCCCTCCCAAGTATGGAATGCTTCTATCCAGATCCTGGGGAGCCAAGCTCCAAGGAAATATTCAACTAGATATGTCCTACACCACTATTCCTGTGTTTGACCAAACAAGAATACTCTATCGAGAGTCACACATGAAATACATGATCAATAGCCAAGAGAGGCCAGATAACACCCCAATGTATTCCTTGCATTCTGACCTGAAATATTTTATTCTACACACTAATGGGAACATTAAAGAACAGTCAGAAGAAATTGAAACAAACTTAGACCCACCACATCAGCTGCCCCTAGTTCTCTATGATGAACTATATGCTCAAAACTACCATGATCATGAACAGCTATGTCT